>OX638312.1:4180270-5380270 GCA_951812415.1 Beris morrisii | reverse complement strand
TATGCATGAATTAAGAGCTTACTGGTAATGCAAAGTAATTATCCACCGTCCCCGGTCCAGCACATCTCCATGTCAAAGTAACCAATGCTTCAATGATGTAAGAGTAATAGATACGGTTTACAAGTAGTTACAAAGGTATCGCTTCTGTAATCATTACTGGGTTTGGTTTGGTTAAAAATTCATTGAATTTTACATCTTTTGGATAGTAGGCAAATATACCTCACCTTTTCAAGTAAATTTACATTGGGATGTAATGGTCAATTTGAATGTAATTTGCAATTTTCGGTCAGTAAATTTCAATTTGCTATCAGTAAATTTCAACTTCGAAAGCAGCAAATTTACAGGATATTCTCTTGAATTTACACTCTAAAAAAAAGTGTATAATTAGCACTCTTTAAGATATTTTTATTTCTACTTCTAAAATTATTTCTTACTTACTTACTGACTCTTAATACAACACTTGGCTGTAGGTAAGAATCGAACCCGCGATTAATTCTGGTTTTGCTGCGTAGGTTTTTTGCTGGTTAGGTTTTCATTTCAGTAGAAATTAAAATTGAACGAAGCGTACAACTTCGTGGTTTACATGAAAAAGAACGTAATTTTCAATTCATATATAAATATAGTTAATTCTACACGAAATGTAGCGTAATTCTGTGAAACTTTTCATGTAAATTGTTCTGTTCAATTGAAAAATACATGAATAATTTACCAATATCAGTAATTTCGTGTAAAAGTTTTTACTTGAACAAATGAAATATACTGAAAATATCAAGTAAAAATTGGATTGAAAATTCAATTTTTTTTTAAACAGTGTAGCTTTGGTACTGACAATGAGTAACACCATCAGGTGAACGTCAAGATGTTTGTTCCAATTACCATCTCTCCAGTACTGTAATCCATATAAAATTGATTCTGACAAATCTCTCGACCTTAATTCTTGCTCTGACATTTCATGACTCTACCAAGGTAATAAAATTATATCCCATTCTCGGTGTTCACCTGCGAACCAATGTACATGATGTTGTTTCCATCCATTCATGAATTTATTTCAGTTTATTTAATTTTCCGTATAAATAATTCGCAATCGTAATAGCACGTGTCCTCTGAATTCGAGATCCCATCATATAAACTAAGTACTCATTCACATGTAAGTTGCATGCATAATGTGAACTCAGGTGTGACTCTCTCTTCAGAATCACGTGACATGTATAATTCAATGATAATGGCAAATTCAGGTACTCTTCTTCAGCATAAATTTTCCTTGAATAATACACAGGGCCATAACAAATCTAACTTATGTACAGTTCATATGCTCGCCAAACGTGTACAGTGGAACCGACATTGAAAAGTTTACCGAAAAATTTATAGCGCTTCTTTTATGAAAATCCAAGAGCCATTGAATTTTTATATACTACACGCACTTACTACCGCTCATATGCAGACCGAAATCTGGAGCGAGTCCTTCAGTTCAGATAACACAAAAGCAACCATACTCCAGATTTGCATAATATAATCATTTTGATATTTCAGAAATGCCGGACATGAAGAACTTTTCCGCTAGCTGAACAGAGCGTTCTCACATGTCCTGGGAACGTGTCTTTCAGATTCACGTTGCAAGACGACAACCAGCCAAGGCGGTACTTACTCCCTTTTTAAGACTTCCTTCCTGCAAAATAAGCTCTTCGAAAATAGAAAAGGAGTTCTTTTTATGGCTGCGCGTAAGAAGCAGGAGTCAAGTCCGGTCTTTAAATTTTCGCAATAATCACGGATTATCCTACACGCTATACATTTATTTATTTTTCCGTAAAAGTCACAGAATAATTAAGCCGTCAGTCCGCTTGAAAGGACTTTTTGCTTATCTAA
This sequence comes from Beris morrisii, assembly GCA_951812415.1. NCBI lineage: Eukaryota > Metazoa > Arthropoda > Insecta > Diptera > Stratiomyidae > Beris > Beris morrisii. Next base: position 5,378,407 of record OX638312.1, on the reverse strand, counting down.
TGAGCTAGCGTTATGAACTTTAATTATGTACAACTTTTTCAAGGCAACAGATTTCTAATGTTGAGCAAACGATGCGTGCCTATGGTAAATTTAACAAATACTTATAATGTTAATTTAGTATATTTTTCCGTGCCTACTTAATTATTTTGGGGCAATTTACCTAGGATTCCTTTTCCTCAAAATATTTTGATTGAATTTTTTTATTGTTGAAATTTAGATTGTGCTAGTGTAGATTGAATCTGTACGCACGAGTAATAAACTTCGCTATCTGCACGCCAATTTAGCTATTTATGAAAATATAAAACCCCACGCTGGGCGCCTATTAAAAGTGCGGCTACTCTAGTGAAATGAATTTCTAAAGGTGCTCTTTCACGAGCAATTTTTCAAGTAATTGATTGCCCGACGACTATTGCCAAAATTAGTGGAGCGATTAATAGAACAATTCAGGGCAATATCATGCTAGTTGCGGCAATATTTCGGCAAGGTGGCAATGTTTTCGCAGATTGCTGGTATTGCTCGCCCTACAGTTGCTGTATTTATACCGTTTACTGATAAGAAATTGTATCTGTAGTTTTGAATCCTTTATTTGTCGTTCAATTTGAAAAATTTAACTTTCTAATTGCTTTTGTTCTTGCTTATGAAGTACAATATCAAATCTGGAACTAGTCTTGAGCTACGATTTCAGGCGATATTGCAGTACATCTAATAGGCTATTTCATTGTCCTTTAGAAAGAATTCCGAAAGAGGGTGCTTGGGATCAGGATATATCTAATGACCGAACGACTTCTTTTTATAACAATTTTATTTGAAAAGATTATTCAAAGCCTCCACGAAAATTTGTTAAAAAAATATCCATATGATCCTAATGATTTAAATTTAAATTTACTTTCCAGATCAGTCGTTCGATACTAATTGCATTTTTAGTCCATTTCATACTCACTTTAATTTGATTTTATGTACATATTTAAGAAAATGTTCTTTTTCGAAAAGTTGACAATTCTTTCTCTCGCGCATGGTACAACAAAAATTAAATTATTCGTAATTTTGTGCAGTATTGCTTCGGGCTGAGTTCCAAGTGCAATATGACGAAAATAATGATGTGCTAGTTCGTCACCCCATCCTTCGAGCAACTCACTCTCAACGATGATAAGGATACATTTCAAATGTTTGACTCACTCCATCGGCATTGGTTTGAAAAGCAAAGTCTTATGCCAAAAACAAAGATTTTCTTATGAATGGTAAATTCATATCTCATGTTGCTTGTAGGTAACGTTTTCCATTAATTTCACTTCTACTATACGTCATTATTCCATTAGGTTCATAAGACGTAGCAACGGAAGCTCCTTAACTCTAAAATCATGATCAAATTTAAAGCTAAAGATTAGAGTACATTACAGACGCAGGATACTACGTAGTAGACTGAACTGAACAACTCAAACATTAAGCCCTCTAGTCGCATATCTCCTTGTACTCGTACTCGTACAACGTCTTTAAACATTTCCTTTATTTTCTTAATATAATTCCAGGTATGCATAGTTCAAAAACGAGACACTGGCAGACTGTTCGCTATGAAGTACGTGAGCAAGGGCGTGTGCGAAAGTCGCGGAGGACTGGGCGGTGTTTTAAAGGAAGTTGAACTTCTGGCTTCTTTGGAGCATCCGTTCTTAGTGAATCTATGGTTCTCCTTTCAAGGTAAGTTCTTGCGACCCTAAGAAGCTAATCAAATGCAAATTTTACCAAAAAAAAAAAGTTTAATGTATTAAAACGCTTGTGTCTTAATATAATTTTGTTTGTGGCTTTGTCACGAAAAGACGAAGAGGACTTGTTCATGGTTTGTGACCTACTTACCGGCGGAGATCTTAGGTATCATCTTCAACAAAGAGTACGTATAACTAAACTTTGATGAAATTTTCAGTATGAAGGTAATATTTAATGGAATTTCCTGTCTTTTCTTTGTTTACAGGTCGAATTTAGTGAGGATAGTGTTGCCTTATTAGTGTGTGAACTTGGCTCAGCCTTGGACTATTTACAATCGCAGAGGGTAGTGCACAGGTAATTTTCGCAATGTTTTAGAACTATAATAAGGAAAAGTTAATTAATTGAGCTAGAAACGAAGCATGTAGGCCCTGAACAAAATGTAAGTAGGTTAGGTACATATTTTGTAAGAACTCTAAGATTTCTAGTGGTACTTCCAGGGCCGTCGTAACGTAATGGCAAACTGGGCCCTGATTCTAGGGCCGAAGTCAATTGGGAATAAAAATTGTTCTTTGGTTGTCGTACAATATTTTCAAAATACCCATTATAAAAAAAATGTATAATTTTGTATCAAAAACCCTCAAAAACCTCCCAAATATTTGCCTTTGGGGTTAGGGTGAAAGACATACATACTCGTATATCGCGGAGAAGATGCTTCAAATCTCAAGAAACATTTACATATATTATACATAACACCTTTTATGGGTGAGTTATTTTTTCAAGAGGGAGTTTTAAAAGGAAAGTCTGGGCATAACTTTATTATTTTTCGGGATGAAATCTGGTACGCGGGTAAAGTGAAAATGTAACACTGGTTGTTTTGAAGCAGGCTCCCTAAAAAATTGGCTTTCCTTTGACTACGTTCCTGATTTTGTCTCGAAAATTAATAAAGTGGCTTACAAACTGTTGGCAATTTTTTTTGATCAGTGATAGCACAAAAACGCAAAAGTTTTTGCTGTACGTTCGATACCTCCAAATTAAAATTTTTAATCAAAATTTCTGTTAACGTTTTTAACTAACTATAAGTTTGCTGCTACATAAAAGCCCTTAAAACAAGTGGTCACACCTATTGCTCGATAATACCTTGTAAATTCAACTATACTCCTTCGAGTATCAAACAATTATCCTTGATATTACATTCGTCCTCCTGATCATTCGATATCTCTAAAATATATTTATGTATCTCGATTAATCTCACGTGTCTCCTATTCAAAACTCAACTCAGAACTTGTTACGATAAAAATCTGAAAAAAATTCTCACATCGATTTCTAAATCGTCAGCCTGAATCCTTTCAATGCAACTCCCTTTTCTGCGATTTATGGAAAACAAAACTTCTTCGACCCTAAATAATTTCGCAAAAGTTTTATTTGTATCCAATTGGTTTCATTTTATCCAGAAAATATTAAGTTTTCGCTTCACAACACTTTTGGGAAATATCCAAAAGTTTTTCTCTTCGCACAAAACTGAAAATCTGGTTTAATTTATTCGGAAACTTTTTTCTTACAAAAATTGTGAGAAAAACAAAAAAAACCCAACTTTCTTGCTGAAAGGGTTTTTCACGCTTCTAGCCTGTCCATGCTTATGAACTCAAAACCAATTTGTTGAAAACAATTGTTTTCCTAGTAGAGAACTAGCAAGGAATACGTTCAATTGTTTTAATTTATTCGCCAGGAACTTTTTGCACATTATAGCAATCCTCTGTTGTAGACGTTGCGAATGAATTTCATTATAACTTCTGTATTCTGAATAGAACAGATCCTTTGATACTCTCAAGTGCAATTAGGCACCCAAGCATACGATTTTTATGCTACCAGAAGGGCTCTTGTAAAACATTTAACGTAGCATTTATACGGGATCCTTTCTCTTAAATTACATATTTCCGCGTAATTACGTCCTTCCCAAGGACCAATTTGGACTCAACTGTGCCGAAATTGGGGCATAAATCTGACCTACACATTCCTTGTTTTCAGTGTCGCGAATTGCCATTGCCATTATTAGCGCCTATCATAACATTTGTCCTCCCAGGTCCTAGCCAAGTCTCGACTGAGACACTCAAGAAATTGTTCACCCCTAATCCCAATCATTTGTAATGTTTCATCCTTTCCATTTCGATACGAAAATAAATCTTATGTTCTTCGGCTCCTTTCCATAGAACCACTTCCGAGGAACGTCTCTGAACACACACACGCTAAATTAGGTGTAACAAGCGTGTAAAGATAGGCACTCTGGACTAGATACAGTCGCCGTCTTCCATTTTCAATGATTCTATTAGAGCCAAGTGAGTCGTAGAAGCTGCCATCATATTCGAGAGGCAGGCAGTCAGTCCAGAATTCTCCTTCTAATTCAATAAGCCAATTTATCCCTTAATAGCCCCAAGGATACTTAGTGGTAGCTATGTACGTGATTTCTGATTTTACAAATGAACACTGTGAAATCGTATGGTCGGTCGTACTTCCTTTTCCGTCCTCATGCCCATTTACTTGAAGGATTCTCTTGAAAAGATAATTTCCTGGATAAGACAGAAGCACGATCATGGCTGATGATGACGGCATATCCTGCAGTGTACAATTAAATTTGGCGAATAAAATTTAAATATTGATGATTCAGGTGCCTGGTACAAATCTCAAGCAATTTACACATTAATCGTTTTCGTGGGAAAATTAATTTCGGTGCGGATAGAAGCTATTAACTTTTTTTCAATCATATAAGAATTACACTAATTATATTGAAATAATAAAAATTAAATTCGTTTTCTCGTTTTTTTTCCCAGAGATATAAAACCGGATAATATCCTGTTGGATGACGACGGTAAGTAATATTTGGCTTTACACGTAGGGAGTACCTATTAAGCAAATATTAAATTTCTTCACAGAAAAATAAATTATTAAATTAAATGTTGTGAAAATAATCCAATATTATTCATTAAATTTTTTTTTATTTAATTGGATAAGTTGGTATATTGAAAATTGCGCCCGAAGCAACAACAAAAAGCATCATAATATTTATTTTTTAAATTGGGAATATATAATAAAACTGCTGTAAATTGACTTTTGTCACGAGAAGTGTGCAGTTTATCATTCAAAATTAGTTGGATCGTTTTTGAATACAATGTTACTAGTAACATCTAAATTGAGACCGTAGAGGAACAAGAATATTTCTGTTTACAAGATAGACTCAATCAATTACTTTATTATTTTAATAATAAAGTATTGTTATCGATTTTTTAAAAAAAAAAATTTGCTACATTGAACATTTTTTTCTCTCGTTTCATGACTAATAAACACCAAAAAAGCAAAAAAAAAAATTCAGTCCGTCTGTGCGCCGTCCGCCGTACGCAAAATCGTTTGAGGGCTTTATAGCTTCCAAACCCTATGAGCTATTGAATTGAAATTTTTTTCTTTAATAGACTGGGTAGACCCCATGAAGTCACCACTTTTTGGGAGGTGGGAGTGTGAGAGGGGAGTTGGGGAAAGCATTTTAGACGGAAAATTTTGGTTTCTAGATCTCAGCAACCGCTTATGTTAGGAGGCTGAAACTTGGAATTTATATAGGGCTTCGATAGTGGTCCCATTTACAAAAATGAGAGTGAAAAGGAAAACGTTCCAATTTTTATATCTCGAGAACCTATAATTATGGCAAGCTAAAACTTGATATTTAGATAGAGCTATTGTAGTGGCATGTTGAAAAAATATATTTGTTTATAGGGGTAGCATGTTACGGGGGTGGGTGGTGTTTTTCCTATCTATAGAACGGCATGTGCAAAAAAGTTGAATCTTTGTGACTATACATAGATCTATTAGAAAAGTAACTTAGATAAGAAAAAATTTGAAATATTTATTGGTGTACAAAAGAGGGGCTAAAAAAGTGATCAGTGACAACGAAATGCATACATTTTCACGAATTTCGTCATATCTCGTAGGTGTTCTAAAATTATGAATTGATTTCCTTTTCACGAAGTCTTCATATCCATACCTAGAAAGTGTTTTCATGGTTTTTTAAAATTCGACCCCTAAGGGGTGTAAAGAAGTTGTATACATTTTAATGAATTCGGTAGTATCACTCAGGTCTGATTAGATATTGAATAACTTTTCACTTCCATGGGCTTGTTTTATAATCGACTTAAACTTGTTTTCAAGATTTTTCCTTTTTCAACCCCTAAGAGGTTATAAGCGGGTTAAACTCGTTTTCACGAATTCCGTCATATTTCTTAGGAGTGGTTTTCACTTCCTCGGGCTTTCTTTATATATATCTAAAAACTCATTTGGATATTCAACCCCAAAGTGGGTGCAAGGGGCTGGGTGCATATTTTGTAGTTCTAATGAGATATCGAATTCATTTTTACTACCTAAGGCTTCCTACAAAATCGTCAAAAGTTGATTTCAGTATTTTTAGATATTCAACTCCAATGGGACGTAAGGCTTTCGACATATTTCTTAGGATTGATGAGATATCAGATTGGTTTCCACTTCCACAGAGTTTTTATGTAATCGCCTACAAACGCATTTCCAATTTCAAGTAATGGCCCAAAACCAAATCTCGAAAAACCTCCTAATCACGTAATAACTGGTATTATACTACGAATTAGTAGAAGTATGACGCAATTATGTAATTCATATGTTATATGTGGCAGCGGCTAAGTATTCTACCGCGACCCCATTTTAACCGCTTCCCGAACTTTTTTTTAGGTTTTCAGTCATATAATAACCTACACCGCATCAATCTTAAACGCGTTCCGAACTTCTACCCGAAAAATAATAAAGTTATGCCCAGACTGTTGGCAGATTTTTTTAAATTGATTTCTGATCAATCATTAAAATATCTGATCAGCACTCGGAAGGGAATTAAACACGGGAGAAAGACTAACAAAATTCTAAACAAAATTTTTTTTCACTCTGTAACAATAAAGAATTGTGAGCGAGAAATTTGAAAAAAAGGGTCTCATTACGGCCATGAATTTTGTTCAGATAAAAGGGACATGCTTCTGTTTATGAATGTACTATGAAATGTAGCGAGTGTGTTTTAGTATAATTTCATAAATATTTTATTTATTCATTTAATACAGTGTTTTTGTTATTTTTCGGTGTCAGAAAATTTTTTAAGAAACACCACATAAGGCTTCTTCCGACTGGACGACAGACAATATTTGACTTGAAACTCAGCGACAGTAGAAATAGGAGAAGAAACGGTAGTTTAGTTATTTCTTTTATTATTTTACTTTTTATTTACTTGTTTTTTTATCTTGTTATGAAAATTTCCTGTTTTATTATATTCATATATTATTAATTTATTTCTTTATTATGTGCCTACTTACTTTTACTTTACTATTTTATAATAATTAGGTATTGCGATCTCACTCGATCAAACTCTGTCGTGCTTATATACTGCTTGCGTTAAGTCGAAAGCTTTTCCGAATATTCGGTAGTGTGAGTAGAATGTTCGGGAAAAGTGATTCTTATCCAACAGTATCGAACTTTGTCGAAGTTTGCAGATTTCTCCACGACCCTGCAAGGTGGCCAATCATATGTTTTTCTCCGCCTTCCAGCTAGGTATTGGGAGGTTTCTGTTTTTCTTACTAGAAACGGATCGGGTTGCACGGGTTGTCAAGGTAGCATGTAACAATATGTTGCAACGGGGGAAATTTTCAAGTTCCAAATGAAAACTTTTTAGGTTCCCAGTCGCATTTTAATCTGCTCTATTCCATTTTAGACCCAATAGTTGCACTTCTATTCACTGCGAGTGCTAGCAGTCAATGGTCGCGTTTACGTGCAGACCAGACCAGTCCACATAGACGGGTTTGGTATTTTTCGGTCTTGCATTTATGTGCGCATTTTCACAGTACGAGACTGGTTTGGTTTCATTTGGTCCGTACCAAAATCAAGACCAAAATCAGTCCAAATGGACTGGTTTGGTTTGCGTTTATGCGTACGACCAAACTGGTTTTTTTGGTCTATTCAGACTGGTCTAGTTTGCACGTAAACGCGACCAATCTAAACTAATTGTACGTACCAAATTGCAAACTTGTACCAACAGCCGCCCTTCAAACCGCTCCAGCTAAAATTACCAATTTTGAATTGTAGTTTTTTTGGATGTACATATCTACGAAATTTTAGCATCAGCCATATCAGAAAAATAAATTTCGCTTTAATAACTTTGCCTCCTACCCCGGAGAAAATTCATCCTCAGTGAGATATCAACCAACCCCAGCCACTATGAAAATTGTAATATCCCTTGCGGACGGTCGGACTTTTTTACCTTTTTGAGGTCTACTATTTTTAAAACACGAAAATACGAAAATTCGGAGTAAGAATTTTTTTAAAATTCAGGTCGATCACTAATTGTTATTTTTTAAAAATTTAAAAAAATTGTATGTATTGATAAACCTCTGTAAACACTTCTGAGTGGGTGTTAAGAACAATTGTCCATAGAAAAAGAAAGAAACCGAACCAATAGATCACTATTATTAACCTTCGCCCCAAAGACGATCATATCGGAATAGAAAGAGTTTCTTGTGTTAAATCTTCAATCGTTTCAAGTATGCAGATATTAAGGGTGTCTCCATCCTCCCACATGTTCCTTTTCACCTCGACTTTAGCCATATTGTAGTCATCCGAAATGTTTTACAAGTACTTACCTAAATTCATCGCTACATCTCTTGGGACATGAATGCACGTTGTAGGGTGGTTTGCGGCATTTACGTAGAGAATGTCACTTATGTTTGGTTATATGTTATAATATAACGAACCATAGAGACAGGATCTTGAATTTGGATTGAAGCTGTGTCACCGTCGAGAAAGTTGCTTTCCCTTGGAGGAAGTAAATTCGAGTACCTTTCAATTTTGTAGTAGAAATTGATTTTAGTCCTTTCTTGAGTTTTGTTTTATATTAGATTCGTGTGTTCAGGGTGATCTGTACCACTTTCCAGAGAGTGCAACATCATGTTCCCTTGCACCTTTCACAGTTTAGGTTCCTTCCTATGACGGAACACAGTTGTTCGTTTTCGATTCATCGAAGATTGATTTGAAATCCTCGTATTCTTGTGGAAGACACCTCGCTTCTGCCTGGTCACCTTCATCAATCTTGGTCTGGGCGGGCTGGAAAGGAACAATTACTGGAACTTCATATATAAGGAATGATTCACAGTCAAAATCATGTTAAAATTTAATCCACCGTCAGGAAAGAAAACTTTCGGAATTAAATTACCTGAAGGAAATATCAAGACGATTGCCTCTTTGCTTTCAATTCGAAATCGTATCGATTTCCCATTCATTAATAATAAGCTTTAATATTTAATCTAGTCGTTAGGGCTTCTGCTCTGATTGATCTTCGGCTAGTGACTGCCCCAAACACTTCAAGGCTCAATACCTGCCTTCTTCAAATATTTACGGAAAATAATTACACTCGTAGCTGCTACGGAGGAATCGCTTTGTACCTGAAACAAAAAGTAGCTGGGAGTAACGATAAAAAGTGTGTGTCAGTTTTTTCATCAGTTTGTCCTCGAAGAACTTAAGAATCCCATTAATCCAGACGATTTTTTTTTTCAACTTCAACATGGAAATGTTTTTATTTTTCTGACCATACGACTGTTTTCTTTCTATCTTCTGGTTAAATTCGAAAGTCCGACCGGAGATTAGATATCCATAAAAATGAACGGTTAGACGAATTTTCCGCACTCATCCTTTGAAGGGAAAAACCTGTAATAACAACAAATTTTATTCAAAAAAAAAAAAAATTTTCTTGTTTGGTTATTTTTCCTCACTTTACCTATAAAAACAGGAGCCACTTTATATACTCACTCTTCTGATGCTATCGTACTTCAGCTGGAAGCTGAGGAGTTCACCTACCACAGGATGGATATTCGTTGTGGTTTTTCTTTCGTTGGGGATGAAAAAAAAATGATGGGGTAAGGGATAATATCCCGAAGGGTTTTTGAGCTGTGAAAAATCGCTTCAAGCCTTAAGTGAGTCATTTATTTTGAAGCCACATGAAATCGTTCCTTTACGGTTAACAACAACAGGCAACGCGAAAAAAAAGAAGATGAAACTTGTCTCATAAGAAATTTAGAGCTATTTGCTACCAAAGTTGATTAATGGCTTTCAAATTTATAAGGAGGTTTTGCGAACCGAAGTGTCAATTTTCTGAACCAATTTCCTTTAATCGTGTTTTTGTAATCTATATTAAATCTGAGGAGTGAAATTTAATCAAGGCCTGAAATTTATAACGCAAAGAAGGATTATTTCGTACAGAAGGCGTCTATCTGTCTATTTTTGGAGAGCCCAAAAAGCAAGAAGACATTGTCAAGACTTAGTTGTCTGAGGACATATCACAAATAATTCAGGATTTAAAATCCTTCCCAACTGCTCCACTTATTAAAAAAAATTAAACCTGAAAGTATTATAGTTCACTACACCGGACACTTCTTAGAATCTAAAGTTTTTTTGGTTTTGTTAGCAAACAAAAACAATTAAAAATTTTCTACTTACTTTAAAACTTATATATATAAAGTAAAATTTGCAGGAATTTAAGTACTTTAGTCGTAACTTAAAAGTGAACTTGTCAACTTTAAGAATCCCAATTTGAAAACAAATCTGTACACTTGTAAATCAAATTATATCAAGACAAATTTTAATATTTTTAATGAAAACTCTTTGAAATGCAATTAATTTTGATTTATTTCAACACATTATTAGTTAAAAATGTCGTTTTTCTCTCAATGTGAAAATCGTATTTTTTGAAGATCTAAAAAATAAATTTCATTTTAATCGCACTAGAAAAAGGTAAAAACAAAATTTCTATAATCGGTTTTAAAATAATAAATAAAATGAAATGTTTAGTTTCACTTCAGTTTATAATAAAAATTTACTACAAAAATTTCTTCCCCATAATGTTCTCAATCTCGACTTTTGCAAAAATTTTGGTTTAATATTACTTCAGTATTTAAATTGCCTGGTGGGAGGTAAAGATTGTTTAAATTGAATCATCCCGTATATTATTGAGATTTTTAGATTGTTTATTTTTTCTTTTGATGCACAAATGTAAAAAATGTGCTATGAATATTTTGAGACGAGCTGCGTCGTTCTCCGCTTTCTCTAAGGTAAGGTAAGATGATATTAAACGGATTACGATAAAATAATAATTGTTGTGTTATTATCCAGTCTATAGAAGACACCTTTCCTACTAACTGGATAATGTTTTATGAATTAACAGGTTGGTAGCCATGTACTTAGGCCCCTACAGTGAAATATCCTTCTACCATTAAAACTACCATATTACCAACACGCTACGTTCTCTTTTCGAACAAAAACTATGTTAACACTTTCATTGGAAAATGAATGTTTCCGTTTGTTTTTCGATGGAAAATGGTGAAAGCCGCTTAAAAAAACCGACAGTCGGGTTTAATGGAAGCTTACTATGTAAACTTTTACGAAACTAAACTACATTTAGATAGTGTAAAGTTTCAGAGTTCCGAGCAATTTAAGGACTTCCGCTTCTACTCGTTCCTCACGAACAGACGGGAAATATATAGTAGCTACTCGGTACTATCAAGATATTATTCGGTTTGTTAACTTAGTTTCGTAATTTTCATTCGGTATGAGATGTTCACCATATTTTAAACAAATTTATATAACCGCAACAATGGAATTTCAGTGGGGAAAGTATGCAGCCCCAGATGCCGGCCATTCGGCAACCTCGTTCTTGTGGAAGTTGTTATTGCAAGTGGTTATACGATATATCAAATCTTTCTTCCGGCGCTGTTTGATACCCGCAAGGACTTTGAGGGCGGAATGAAAAGTGTTATTAATAAATGATAGAATTTATTTGGACTTGTTGATGATTACTTCGGTATCTGAATGCAATACCAATTTGGGAGCTAAGAACAATTGGCCTTATTGGAATCGCTTGTATTAAAGGTGATCACAAAATAATCCAACACGTCCGAAAGTGTACTCCATACGTACGCCGAAGTAAGAAATTTCAGATATCAAACCCTTGAGAGAACGGGGTCGAAGTGACTTATACTTTCATCTGTCACAACCTATATAGAAATAGAAAAGAGTCGTTGTCCACACACGTACCGAAATATAAAAAAAAATAATTAGAACATTCCTTAAAACGCAAATTACGATTTTGGATTTTGATCCTGGATGTGATCAAAATCGAAATGTAATACTGGTTGTTTCGAGACAGGCAAAACTTAATCAGGATGTTGTTTGGAATGTTAATTTCTGCACTAGAATAGCTCCTTGGAAAACCACTTTCAACATTCATTAGTGTCTCTTCATATAAATATTGAAGTAAAAATTAATAGCCAATAGAAGTTAAATTCAATTTGATATCTGATTAGACGTAATAGACATAGCGGAATTCATGAAAATGTATACAATCCCTTAAGGGCTCACATACCCCTGCATGCGCTGAAAACCGAGTAAATTTGAAAAATTATTACAAAGGTTAAATGGTGAAAAAAAAATTATTTGGTGAGTTCACATATCTTATTAACTATTCAGCTACAAAAAAAAAGAAATTTTTTTTTTATTTTTTAATATTAACATTGTTTTTTACGGGTATAAACGGACTACTTATGAAAACCATGGCGCCTCCTGGTCGGCATCATAACTTCACCAAAAATAATTCAATTTGCAAAAATAAAAAAGAATCTTGTAAAATAATGTAGTAGTTATAGTCTCACGGAGGGAATTTTTTTTTTTTTTCAAAAATAAATAAGTTACAGAATTTCAAACTTTAGTAATCAGTTTTTTTAAAAAAATTTGCGTTTAATAATTTGTAAAAAAATTTCCAAGCAAAAAATTAGAAAAACCTTTCGTCAGACTATAGAGAAAATAGTTATCAAAATTTAAAAAAAAAAAAGTTGAAAAATATTGAAAATTGACTGAGTTATCGTGCCGACCATGTCTAAAAACATAGTTTCGAGAAAAATGCGTTTAAAGTTTTTGATAGGTACAATGTGAACTTACGGCTAGTCTCCCATTCCAGCTTCGTACTGTACACCTTCTTCCTCTTGTATCTTCGTGTTTTTCACAGATGGTCCTTTAAATGACCTTGTTTTCTATGAAACCCAGCTTTTACGAAAAAATAAATGCTAAACGCTGCTGTTGAGAGTGGCGCGGCAATTAGCCAGCAAGCCGTTCCAAACCGATGTCTGGTGACATTTATCGCTATAAAATAAATATTTAATAATAATATAATTTTTTTTTTAATTCTTAAAAGTATAAAAAACAAAAATCTGTAAAAAAAAATCAATTTTTTGAAAATTTCAAGGGTATATGAGCCCTTAAGGTGGTCGTCTTATGTGACGGTCAGTTTTTTCCGCTTTTTTCGGAACCAATTTTGAAATTTTTACCACATATTTATTCATATTTCAACAAACGTTAGAAATTTTTTTTAAGGAGAAATATTGATTTTTTCTTGCGTGCAGAGCTCTTGAAAGTGATCGCTGTAAAAAAAAATTGTCAAATGGCTGCCATGATTTCGGCTGTCCCCCCCTCATCTGAAATCAAAAAATTAAATTGATACTTCATTTATAGGCCTGTGGCTATAACTGGTACCAGAATTAAGTGAACATTTTAAAAATTAAAAAATTTGTCTAACTTTGAATTTTTTTTTTAAATTTCGCGTTTTTTCGATGAATTTAGCTTCAGCAAAAAAAAACTATGACAGATATCGCTAAGATTTTGGTATAGGGATCCGCTGAACATGTTATTAAAATTTCAGCACAAACGGTTCAGTAGTTTTTGCTGAATCGTGACAGCCAATTTGAAAAATGCAGTTTTGAGAAAAACGCAATTTAAGATCGGTGGTGGCTCGGGCCAGCTCCAAACAGCTGCTCCATTATACGACTATTACTTTATAACGACTTCGAATTCGGAGAAATCCTTCTATATACATATTCTAGGAATAATTTGGAAGTAAATTAGTAAAAAAAAATTTTTTTTTCTGACTCGTCACATAGGACGACCCCAACACCTCTTTAAAAGGTCCTGAATTGAAAAATATCCCAAAACGAAAAAGCCAAAAAAACGTTTAAAAAAAATAGCCAAAATATTTTTTTTCAAGTAAGGGAAAATTTAATTTTGAAAAGTTATCAGAAAAAATTATATTTTAATTTTTAGGGAAAAAATAGTTTTTTTTTCAAAAAGAACAAAATGTAAAAAAGATAAAAAAAATTTGTAGTACCTACTGAAAAAATTTTATTAAAATCCTTAAACCCCGCAGGTAGTTTCTAAGTATATTTAGAACCTTCTTTGGAGAGTAAACACCATGTTTTTCGTCTACAACAAATTTGATAAAATTTTCGGTTTCATAAAATTCCTTTACGGCTATGGCTCGAAGAACTAAAACTCTCTTTTCGCGTCTAAATTATTCGGGCTCGCTAGGAACTTACGTTTGAATTGGGTCAAAATAAAATTCATTCTTCGTATTTGTCGATTTTTCATTTAATTTTTCGTATAAATGTTACATCTAATTTTGAAATTTTCGCGTATATCTTCCAATACTAATTTCTTGACTTTAAATTAATTTCTCGAGTTTTAAAATTAATTAAAAACTTTCTCCAAATCACCCAGCAATATAATTTCCGCCTCTACCATATTCAACGAACCAATCCAACTAATTTTAAATAGGAATTAACTATTTATACAGTAGGAGAGAGTTGTAATCAAATTTTTGGTCCATTTCTGCCGTAATATCAGTTGCGCCCACAATATTTTGAAAAATAAACAGTAAAAAAATGTTACTACTATCAGAGTAGGCAATTTAGTGCCTACTCTGAAAGCAGTAAAATTATTATTGTCAAATTTCTTTACGAACTCTTGTGATTTTTACTATTAATGCGGAAATTCACACATAAGTGTGTCAATCGCTAAAAATGTGTAAATTTACTCCTGGTGTGGAAAGGCAAAATTTTATAATGTGTAAAATTACACACGGCGCAGAAAAACTAATATGAACTATATATGTACTACAAAAATGTGACATGTTTATGTTTGCTTATTATTATTATTAATTTATTGATAATATAAATGAATAAGTTTCAAGCGAATGGTCGGCAGATGAATTCCCAGACGTATTTTGAAGGGCAAAGGACACAGCAATCGACAATTTCAAAAATTCAATGAGTTCATTCAACACATGATATTTGGGAGAAATCCAGGATATAGGTCAAAAAGGGTAGAAAGTATAAAACCCTATATACATATTTATTATATAAATTTAATTTATTTGTATTAAAGCCGCAAACTTCACACACTATAAACATTATTTTCCCTTTAGATTTTAAATCACACCTTACACAAAACCACGAAACAAGCGAATTAAACAACGAAGCGGTCAAAAACAAATTACTACGCATGAAGTATCAAAATTACATGTAAAATGCGTAATTTTATACACAATGGTAAATTACTACGCATAGAGTATCAAAACTATTTGCAAAATGAGTAATTTTATACACAATGATCAATTTTACACATTAAATGTGGAAAATTTCATGCGGTGTTGCAATATTACTACCCAGTCAGTAAATTTATGAATTAAATGTGTAAAAATACAAAGTTTTAAGAATTACTCTCAATTTTGTTAAATTTAATGAAAATTCGTAAATTTACTACATCAATGCGGAATATTTTACTGCTTTAAGGATAGTAATTTTCACAAAATTTTTTACTGTCCCGGAAACGTGTAGATAATTAACGCTGGTCCCAAGACACTTTCCTGGGGAACGCCAGCTACAATTAATAGTTGCTCAGATTCAGCCTGGCTGTAAGCTCAATAATCTATCAGAATAAATAGCTTTATTTTTGTACAGCTTTCATTGAGAGAAAAAAAATTCGAAATTCGAAAAGATTAGAAGAGTCAGTACGAATCCTTTAAGTCGACAAGCGTATGACTGACGGATTGTTTATTACATCGAGCTCCAAATAAAATTGAGTAGATACAAGAAAATAAAAATCCTTTCTGAATACGAAATTCGCATAACACTGTGATTGTTTTGCTCCAACATAAGAAATAAACAAACACATCTGAAATTCTCATGTTGAATATTTTTCATTTCCGGGAAAAAACACCTTCAAAAATGAAATTGTTCCTTGGGCTTTTGTATTATGCTTTTTTTTCCAGCAGTGTTAAATCCAGGGAATTCTGTTGTTTTTTGTTATGGATTATCCTCGTTTTCAATGTGTATACAGAAATTCATTAAATTTTATTAAAAATGGAAGGAGTGTAGCAAGTCAACAGAAAGGACTTTTGCAAATAATTCTGATTATACTCTGGATGAATTCTAAAGTACCTGTGCACGTATAATAATATTTATGCCAGACTATCTACCTGTTTCAAACAGTCGTTTTGGCATTCATCATTACCTTTGAAATTTGATCTAGTTTTGCTGGTGCTCCAAAGTTAAGTGTTGAGGGAGTAATTCAAACAATTTTGCCATTGCAACAGCGGACGTGTGAGCCGGAGCGTTGTCGTGATGAAACAATACTTTTTTCTTCGCCAAATGAGGCTGTTTTTCCTTGATTTCAGCATTCAATCGAACCAATAACTCAGCATAATATGCTCCCGTTATTGTTTTCCCTTTCTGCAAATAGTCGGTGAATATTATTCCATTGGAATCCCAAAAAACTATCGCTATAACCTTTCCAGCCGATGGAACGGTTTTGCCTTCTTCGGTGTGCTTGAACCGACTTCCTTTCATTCTTTTGACTGTTCTTTTGTTTCTGGAGTGTAGTGATGTTTCCATGTTTCATCAACAGTTACGAATCAACGAAAAAATTCATTTGTATTATATTACGTTGAAACAGTTGCAAACCGTGCTGTGAAGCTGTCACACGATTGCGTTTTTAGTCGGTTGTGAGCAAATGCGGCAGCCATCTGGCGAATAGCTTTCTCATGTCCAAACAATGTTTCAAAATATTCCAAACACGTTCAGATGAGATGTTTACTACCTTAGCTATTTCACGCATATCACTTGACGATCTTCTACCACGATATCATGGATTTTTTCGATAATTTCTGGCGTGGTGACCTCATTTGGACGATTCGGATCGATGGTCCAGAGCCCCCATAATGTTTATCTAATTTTTCTTTGGTTACTTTAGCTGTTTTTCCTTATAAAACGTTATGTTTAATCAACACACGAAATTCGTTTTTATTCATTTTTAAAAATTACTAGAAGTTGACTTACTTAGACTGCTGTTTCACAAAAACTAAAAGAGGTATCATGCTGAACCTTTGCAGGTAATCTATTTAACGATGATCCAGGTCAAAAAAAACAACAAATTCCTTCCCTGCCATCTCCTTCTTGATTTTTGCAGATCATTATCAAACAGCCCTCGTACTTTATTTCGGTGAAAACTATGATAATATGAGAATAGAATTTTTTCATGGTAAGCTACCATAGAAGCAAGTTTGATTAAATGTTGGTTGTTTTCCGGCGTCAGTAGGGTTTCTGGTGTGAAACCCCAACACGAAATCCTCGACTGCTGATTAGTCGTTGTCCTAGAGGACATGGCCGTTGGAAAACACTTCACTGGAATACGCCAGTCTTTATAAGATTGTGTTGGACTAGGTCCGAAGAAGCTGTTTCGTCATCGGAGGGCATAGACTCGTCAGAGGGTGTATCATGCCTACTATCCGAAACACCCTTACAGCTGGTGGAACTGCTGAGCATAATTTCTATATATCGCACTTGAAATCAAATTTACGATCCGAGACTTTTTAAACTAGCTAAATTTCCGCCATCGCAACCCTATACTGAAGGAAGGTGGCGCTGAAGATCATAATATTTGATCATCAAATATTTCAACCAATTTGGTGGAATTTTTGGTTGTAAGCCAGGATATATAGAGCTAAACGCTAAGAGCGTGATTTCGAGACCCGCCAACAGCAACTTTATTTTTCCGCTAAATTTAAGAATGGAATTTTTTCATTTTTCATTTTTTGTAAGCCAGGATATATAGAGCTAAACGCTAAGAGCGTGACTTCGAGACCCGCCAACAGCAACTTTATTTTTCCGCTAAATTTAAGAATGGAATTTTGATTAAATGTTGGTTGTTTTCCGGCGTCAGTAGGGTTTCTGGTGTGAAATATGGTGTATGATAATATGCTTGCTTTAAACAGAAAATAAAAAAATCTGGTGCACGTCGATGTTAAATGTCTCTGATTTTTCTCATATCTGCTTCTAGCTTCTATTTAAGTGTACTAGAAAGTCGGATCTGAAAGCATTTATGCACCGCTGTGTACTATCAAATGAAAGGAAAACGGAATTTACTGAATTTTTTAAAACCTTCTATGTGATTTTCAGCGATGTTTAGTTTGTTACTGAAAACAAGTCTATGCCAAACAATTTGCATGGAGAAATTTTATTTTATTTTTGATTTTCCGCGTACCTACCACGGAAAGCTCATACTCTTGTTTGTACTTTGGAATTTGTATTTCATTTCAGGTCATGCACACCTGACCGATTTCAATATAGCGACACGACTGCAACGTGATGGCCTAGCGTCCAGTATGTCGGGTACGAAACCGTATATGGCGCCGGAAGTATTCATGTGTGCTCTGGAGGAAATCGGTGAGTTGATTTATTGTAGACCATGTCCAGGTGTCGCGCTCCCCAAACTACCCCATTACAAAACAAAATTTTGATCTAAATTTTCCGGACATTATTTTGCTATTTCAGCTGGATACAGTTTTCCGGTTGACTGGTGGTCCTTGGGAATCGTTGCCTATGAAATGCGAGCTGGAACCCGGCCGTTTGTTGTCCACTCTTGCACACCGTTGACGGAAGTGAAAAACATTCTTAACACACCTGTGCATTATCCACGTTATTGGAGTAGTAATTTTGTCGATCTTCTTAGCAAAGTGAGTACTTCTTAAATTTTATATATGTTATGTTGCACCTTTGCTACTGTACTGAAAAAAAAAGTTTAGTTCTTTTGATATCATACAAAATCTCTTTCTGTCATATAGCTGGATATCCATCCTCTAAGGTATTGATGATTTTAAAAATAGAGCGCATAATTTCTAACGGCCATAATTATTTTGAGTTAATGATAAATTTCAACGTGTAAAAATAATTTTATCAGCTTATATCGACGCCCATTTCTCTTCTTTACCTGTATGACTATCTGGTATGTTTTTTGTTCTCGTACAGAGAAACCTTGGCATGTTCTTTACGAATGGCACTTAATAGGTGAAATGATCTTTACCATTTGAAAACTAAAGAAAAACAAAGTTTCTCTGGAGTTGAAAAAAAGCCGATCATGACGGTAATTTTGAAAACACGTACAGATGATATGAAGTATCTGAAAAATGCGAAGGTACCAGATATAAGCCAAAGTGCAGGATCATGTAACTTATAGGATTCGAGCCCGTAACAGTAGGTCGCACTAGACTGCCGAAGTCACGACGAACTCACTGAATCAAAAATTCAAACGAATTTAAAATTATTGGAAAATGTAAAGGATTGAGAATACAAGTTTTCCGGGTTTAATACTGTTTATTTCATATTTATTAAACCCGGAAAACTGGTATTTTCAGTTTAAAAATGTACTGTGAAAACATTCACCGAAAAAGGTAAAGAATCTCTTTTAACCGACCCAGTTTCTCGGTCCACTGCTACTAAATAAGAAATTGATTAGATTCCTAATTAAGCGTATTAAGCGATAACTTCAAAAGGTACTTGCTACAGTTTCTGAGCCACGGTTTGACCGGGATAAGCTGCAATAATGACGGCATAATGAATTTGTAAAATAGCTTCGCAAGCAATAAAACTCTTCAAATGTCCCTCATAACACCGCAAATCCTTCGTTTGTATCCTAGAAACTGGCCACTCCAACCACTTTCGCGATTAAAATCCAAAAATCCCTTTTTCTTCACACTAACTCTCGTCGTGTCCACAAGTTTACAACCCACTAATAAAATAGCAACTTGTTAAGTAGTTTCCATTGAAAATTGAATTAGTTTACAAGATTGCGCTGCACTAGCACAACTTCAAAGCTTCACCGCAGGAAAATCTCGACTTTGAATGTAGAAGAAAGTACCGCAGGGCAATTCCCTTCTCAAGATAAAATCACAGAAGAATGCAATTCTACTCGTAAGAAAATTGCAAAATTTTCTTGAAGAGTTTCTTCTTGAAATGCCTCAATATAAAGGAAAGATTTTATGGTCGAAGACTTTCAGTTTATGCAGTGGAAAAATTTTATCTGTTGGCTTAAATGGGTTGAGCTATAATTGATGAGATTATCACGTTAAGTCGATGTGAAACATTAAAAGAAGTTAAAATAAATTTCATCGTTAGCTCTTAATTTCGAATACATTTTTTAAAAAAAGGGAGTACGCAAAAAGGTTTGTATCGCTGGTAACTTTGATATAATTGAATAAAATCGAACCCACACAAATATAGGATCTTCCTTTCACACTTTATACATTCATACGCATATTACTGTGGAGATGAGGGTGATCAGACCACAAATTATTTGTCAAAACTGTTGCTATAATCATGCTATAAAGTTGTAATTTTTGCTTTCTATTATATTGAAATGGATTTACTAGTATTTTTTGCCTGTTGCATATCTGCAATGTCTTCGCAATAAAATTAATCTTAAACCAGGGAGATTTTCATTTATCTGGACTATTCCATAAGCCCCAGATTAAAAATCGAATGAACCAAAGCAATAAATGTAATGGCTATGTTTTCTTTTGCAGCTATTAAACGTTCATCCCGGAGCTCGTCTAAGCTCACAACGAGAACTTCAACAAACGCCACTCTTGCGAATTCAGGAATATAAGAAGGTCCTGCAGAAGACAATGCGACCACCATTCAAGCCACCAGAGGATCATCTCAATTGCGATCCATGTCTCGAGCTCGAGGAGATGATCGTCGAAACAAAGCCGCTTCATAAGAAGAAGAAACGCTTGGCGAAACAGCGTTCTGCTCGGCGCGACAGCGATCCGGAAAGTAACGTAATTAAGGAATTCATTATCTATAATCGCTATAAGGAGCTTAAACGAAAAGCCATGGAACTAAAGGAAATCGAATGGCAGCGCGAACTGGACGGTCTTATGGCAAACTCACAAGTCAATAATCTGCTACCAATTAAAGAGAAATCAGCGGATAGTCCAGGCTGCTCCAAGGATGCAGAGAATATCGACTATATAGACCGCACCCCATCTCCCAGATCGTCCAACACGTAGAAGGATTTCAATCAGGAGGAGTCGGTCTAATCCACTGGATTTCATCTTTTGTGTAGATAGTAACTGAATGTTGTGTGTTCGGCTTAATCCCGTACAACAATGCAATTTTACAATGTAATCCTGAATGCTGTACTTGCGGTTATCCCCTTGCGGTTATCCCCTTCCTTTGTTACAAACTTCTTACTCGGTTAGGAAACTTGTTTGCATCAGCACAACTATAGGCAAATCCTTACTCGAAAGCCAAGTAGATTAACGTCGACTACAATAATTTTGCCTATCCAGTGTTCATTGCTTCTCTGAAGCACTTGATGGAATTCTTCCAGCTTCATGATTCGGAAAGCGACGCCAATACTTTGCCATCTTTATCGATTCCTTGAACTTCTCATGAGGACTTTTTATTTGATTATTTGCTACTATTCACGTACTTATACCATATGTCGCCTACACGCTACAGGCTACAGTGTACACATGACTAGGAGGATATTAACATCATTAATTGATTTATCAAGGCTCCTATACTTCTACCCTATGCCGTCCTATGAACAGATGGGGATGTAGTCGGAGTACTCGGGAAATTCAAAGAAAACAACCAATTTCGGAAAAATTATATTCGAAAATCCATACTTCAATTCGGAGAGACAATTTCCATAAGACAAAAAATAAACGGATAAGATATTTATATTTCGTAGCGTCTGCAAAATAATTGGGTCCTCGACGAAATAAGTACCTCCTACCTCCGTACAGATGGGAGCAATGTATCTGCTGGATTTTCTTATCAGTTCAAGAATTTCTTATTTACTTATAAGCTAAGGAAATGTATCGATCTCCTTCGAAATATATTTGTCTGCTTCAGTGGCAATAGATTAAAATCATACAGTCGCCGAACTCATCTCTGCAGTCGAATATTTTTTATACTAATAAAAGAAATAAGTTGAAACTCCGGTTTTCGCCAAAATTGTCATAATTCGAATCTGAAATCACTGTTGTATGGCCTACAACAGCATGCATTGTTTCGGTATACCATACACCTGAAAAATCGTTATGATTTCATACTGGCTCCGAATCTGCTGTCAAATATTTTTAATTTTGCCATGTTGTCATATGGGGTGGCGATTTGGTTCAATGAAATCGTGACTGTTGTATGTTATACAACATGTAAATACTGATGTCACTTCATTATTTGAGTATGATAAGCCTGTGCTGACTTAACGATCCCAATTTGACTGGATCCCAGTTCTTCTTAGCATACGCATTGTTATATGGCTTACAACATCATGGGATGTACTGTAAGGTGGATGGATACCTTGGCAATCGGTGTGACGCCATATTGCTTAAATATTTTTTCCAATTTTATATTTGTTCTGAGCTGTAGCGTGGGGTTAGTTCCATGAAATTGTGACTGTTTGAATGCTCAGTATAATCATCAAGTGCACAGGTTTAATATTTCGACGGAACACAAACCCTCCAGCGTAATTATTTTGCACGCGGTAATTTTCTTATAGCTACAAGTAAAATGAATTACTATTAGAAAGTTTAGCTGCCGTTCAGAAGTCTTTGAAAAATTGGAGCATTCATTTTACGGAGCTTTTACGGAATTTCAAAATTTTGAACGGATTGATTTCGAGTAATATATAAGTTTGATGTGTTCGAAATTCATTACCAGAGGCAATTCGCTAGGATGCGAAATTCTCCACTCTTTCTTGAGGCTCCTATTAAAATGTCTCTAAATAACATGCTAACAATTCACTCACCGAAGAACCCGCAAAACAAGGAGTTTACAATCAGAGACTTTAATTTTTCACTATTTTGTAGTAAGAATAAGGACAGATAAAATCGAGAACCTACCATACAAAAGTCCTTATGAAATCTTTGCTTACAATCGCTCAAGATCACAACAACTCGAGACATACATATACATTTTAAGTTTTATATGAATGAGTTTAGTAAAAAAAAACAGGAATTGGAATTAGGAATGAAAAAAAACCACTCTACTTCTTTGGAGTAGGTTCTATATAAATGTCATCAAAATAAGTGGTCAAACCCTTTTGCATTGCAAATTCAGAACATGATTCCGTAATTTTGCATGTGCAGATTTACCTAGCAATTGTTCTTTTGCGTTAAACAGTTACCATACAATAGTACTTAAAAAAGAGGCACACTATACGAGCACTCCTTATTATTACAGTGGATGCCGCTTAATGTAATCGCGGATAATGTTATAAGCCGCATTTTGTTATCAAAACAGTTGGGTACCATTTTCCAAAAACAGATATCATCGCTTATTTTTTTCTTCATTTATTGTTATCACGCGGTTAATGTTATTGTTTTTGGCTGGTCCCAAAGTGATTACAATAAGCGGCATCCACTGTATTTTTAAACTCAACTCAATCAAAAGAAAATCAGGAGTATCTTAGGACTGGAGCGAGTTTGCTCATTAAGGCACTGAACCAATCTTTTTGCATTATAAATTGAGAATATTTTAAGCTGCTGATTTGAAATTGAGCATACGTTAATCTTCCCCTAGTTCTTGATTAAGAATTTTATTTAAGAAAATTTGTCACACAAATTAGAAGACTGCAACGAAATAATTCGAATTGTTTCTCTTCTCTGAGGGTCTGAGAATAGCAACTGGGAATTGGCAAACGTAAAAAATCGCAATAATGCAAACAAAATTTCCCGATACATACATAAACACCCATCTATAAACAAACATTAAAATATTTTCACTGAATTAATGTACGTAATTAAAAATGAAACTCTTGTTCAC
Organism: Beris morrisii; assembly: GCA_951812415.1. Taxonomy (NCBI): domain Eukaryota; kingdom Metazoa; phylum Arthropoda; class Insecta; order Diptera; family Stratiomyidae; genus Beris; species Beris morrisii. Next base: position 5,354,678 of record OX638312.1, on the reverse strand, counting down.
ATAAACGAAATTATAATTTAAACACAAGACCATTCAAATCTAAATTTATTTACTTGATGAAAAAAGTCAAATTAAAATATAGAGAGGACCAAAAAATCATTTTCATATATCCTAGAGATAAAACATTTTAAAATAATGTAGGAAAATACATTCGTAGTCAAAAATTATTAAAAAAAAATAAATAAATATATTGAATGTACCTATGTAATTTGAATATGATAAATCTTATTGTATATGTACAACTAATCGAATAGTTCAATGTTTCGAAAACTCAATTAAAAGACGACACAGCATGAAATCAAAATTAAGTGCAGGCAATGCTTAAGCATTGATAAAAGTTAACATTTAAAAATTATATAAAATAAAATAATCGTAATATCGTCACCTAAATATGGAAATCTGTTTAGACCGTGTAAGATTTTTCTAATCCTGGAAATATTTTCTAATTTTCGAAATTTTTGAAACTGAATAATTCAACAACCTAAAAACTATATTTATAATGGACCCTATGAATATTATCATCATTTGTGGTCCATAAACTGATCTAATCCGACGAGATTTTTACGTTTGAATAACGATATTAGTTAATAACTAGTCTTCAACTTCTAGATTTTTAAACTATCATAACAATTATAACAAAAAAGTTTAAAATCAAATTACCAAAAAAAAACCTAAACTAAACACCCCAAATTCTTGTAGACAAACGAAATTAAGACTTGCATTATTACTTTGTAATCTATCGTAGTAGATAATGCAGTCTACACTAAATAAATTTGTATCTCTCGATTAATTAATAAAAATTTAGAACTACTTTATCGTAGCTGAATAGATTTCAAAATAATGAAAAATTTAATCGAAATTAAAAAAAAATCATTTAAATTGATATTTTTGTAAAAATAACTGAAGATTTAAACAAAACAAAAATTAAAGAATTGAATATAAAATATTTAATACAATTAATGTGTGTTTTATTAGATTTATTGTTTTAAATCTGTTTCTTTTCCATAAACTCTATTGTCCAGAAAGGTTTTATTCTTTTTCCACTCTCCAAAAAATTTCCCTTTTCCAAAAATTTAGGTTTACATTAAATCCGGAAGAATCGAATATTATTTTGCCTTTCCTCTCAGCTATAAATCAAATAGAAAATATAAACATTTAATAAACAAAAATGTGTTACAAATTTTATGGTGCAGCGGCCGTCATTCCCAAGCATGGAATATTGCAGCGCTACGTAAAATCCACATCAAATAAAGTACTAAATAGCTCCGACCTACGTCCAAATGCAGTGAGCTATTTTCGAAACAGTAGCGTCCGCTGAATGGAAGAATACAATTAAGCCGGTGGGTTTTTTTTATTTGAGAGAAGTGTAGAAGAACGTGCTCAGTGTAGAATATCAGTGGTGGAAAAATAAATATTATCAAGATTTTTGCAATAATTTATAAGTAATGGAAGTGCGAGTATTTTTATCGGTAAAAATAATAACATTAAACTGGTAAAAGGCAAGATTATAGAAACGACAGTAATTACTGGTGAGTGAATGAAGTGATCGTAAATGCAATTCTCTGTCAACAAAAACTCTTTTTTATAAACATAAAAGACGATAATAAAATATATAAAAAATATTTTATTTCAATGAAAGATAAGAAAAATTATAAACGAATTGAAAATTGAAAAGAAAGAATTTTTTTCAACAAAAATAAAATGCAAAATATATTACAAAACTTAAAATTAAAATGATAAAACTAAAACTAAAAAACAAGTAGAAATCAATGAAATTTGTAAATTTGCGAGCAAAACCAGTGGCGAAAGTAGTTTAAGTATTTTTTTTAGAGATTTGTTAAAATGAAATTTCGTATTTCTGCATTTCAGTCGCAGTGGAACCTTAAAAATCGTCCATCTGTTGTATTCTTTAGACTCAAATATGTTTGACGTGTCAGAGCTCAAGAATTCTTGAAACAAAGCGATTCAAATTTTGACAATAAAGTATTTTACAGGGCAAAGCACGTAGGCGAAAATTTGGGTTTCTATATCTCAGGAGCCACTTAGGCTAAAAAGTTGAAACTTAGAGTTTGAATAAGACTACGATAGTGAAGCCATTAAAAAAATCGTAGATGGAGTGAGAGGTGTGGAAGTGGAAGTGGAAAAACAATAACAGAAAGGCTACAAAAATTAAAACGTATTCAAGATTTTCTATATTCAACCCCTATGAGGGTGTAAAGAATTGATATACCTTTTTACGAGCTTCATATCCCTTTAGTCTGATGAGATATCAAACTGGATTTTACTTCCACGGAATTGCTAAAATACGATTTTAGGAACTCGTTTTCACGAATTCTGCTATATCTCTTAGGTCCTAGATATTGAAAACATTTTTACTTTCATGGGCTCATTATATGTTTCATTTTGTGAATAATCATTTACAGGTTGCAATTCCATTGACAAAATGAATTTTTCAAATTTTTCAGTGCTTTATTTCGATCGAGTCCCCGGACTGTGGTCGACACTTCGGTCGAACGTCGACTTTTACCGCTTCCTGGACTTTGTTTCGATAAATGATAAACCTGCGCCCAGACTGTTACAAGATTCATGGCGAGCGACGAACGAGAAACAGAATTTCAGTGTGTTTTGGTAACATACTCGTGAGGGTGTGCAGCACTACGTATATCGCAGGTGAATTGGGACCGTGTAGGAATTTAATTAGCTCTTCAAAATTATAGCCATAAAAGTATCTATCATAAAAAAGAATAGAAAATAATAAAAAATATATGGTACATATGTATAGAAAAGATAAAATAATTGTAATAATTTTATAAATTCATAAAAATAAATTATCAGGACCTTAACCCAGCTATGCTGAGTTGATTACACTTTAAAAATATTTTCATTGATTGAATAAAGGTTGCTACATGGCTTTTTTTCTCAATTTTGTCTGGAAGCGCGTTATACAGTATTACTGCTTTATAGTCGGTTGGTTCTAGGTAGGTGCATATGTCTGATTTTGTCTACATTTTTCGTTACTTAGTCCTTTTGTTATCGATTTTATGTTATTATATGTATAGAGTGTGACCTTAGTCCTATCAATGACTTTTCGCTGATTGATCTTAAACATTCGCAACCTTAAGCACACCTTTGTTTTTATAAAGCTCGTTTGAGGGTGTCAGATGTGGAAGGTCTAATAGAGCTATAATTCTTCCTTGAGAAGTCTAGTAGCCCTTTGAGTATCCTTAAATATTTTTCCTTACACATAGATTTTGTAAGGTCCAGTTAAAGTTTTCATCCACAATTACTCCAAAGTATTTTACTTCATGTGGTGAATGTCGTTCATTAATTTTTAAATTTATAGTCCGCCTTGTTTTTTGCCTGAACACTTTATATATAATTTCTGCTCCCGATATTTATTGTTAATTTGTTGCCATTAAACCAGTTTATATATTTTTCAAGATCTCAGTTTACTACGTTTTCTAGTATTTGCTGTGTTTTTCCGTTATATAAAAATAGTGTGATCATTGGTCCCAGGATTGATTCTTGGGGGATTCCGACGTTGACTGCCAGTTGATCGAATAAACGCTTGTTGTTTTTTGTTATACATCTGGACTTTGAGATAGTTTGATCTCAGGGTATTGATTTTTCATCTTATTCCTAATTTCTCAAGACCCTTGAATAGTACGCTGTGGTCAACAGTGTCAAAAGCACTTTGAATTCGCTATATTGTCAATTTTTGGTGAAGGATTCGATTCCAGTGCAGATGTTATTGGATTCCGGTGCGTCAGTTTCTTATTGATTCTATCGACCTTTTGTCCTTTTAAGTCTTTCTTTGGTAATTAATTTGAAGTACGCCTTCCTATTGTTGCAACATTTGGATGTTCATTTTTCTGTACTTAAAATAGTTGGTGTGGTCGAATGAAAGCTTTTATACCCAGTGCACGAGATGTTTCGTTACCTTTCCTAGAAATCCAAATTAGATTAACTCTGTTTTGATTGTCATGCCCCCCTAACAAATTCGTCACCAATAATTATTTCATCACGTCTGCTTTAAAGAAAAATTATATGAGATGATTAGATAGATACATTTAATAAAGTATAATGCACTTAATACAGTATAATGCGAATCTAATTTCCCCTTATATCTTTCTTTAATCCTACCTTTGTCTTTTGTCTCCTGATTAAAGAGAAGACTGTACTAATATAAAATATTTCAATCGAAAAGTAATAAAATTTCGAATATCAATATACATAATCAATCTTTGGGTCAAGACCTAAATTGAAACGTAAATTGTGGTAAATGCAGTGAAACACAATATTATTGCTGTCCAGGTCATTTTGAGTGGATTTTGAACTATGTTTTCACAAAACCTAGTCACCAGAGCAGATATCAAAATTATTAAAATTTATGGGTAATCCAGTAGATCTTAATATTTTTGTCAAAATCACGAAATTTCTGCAAATCCAGTTTGAAATCTTGCGTTGTACTCGTAAATCCGCTATAAGAACTTAATTATGAGTATTTAACAGTTCTACCTCTCCACATATTAACAACTGATTTACATCCAAAGATTTAAAACTCGATTTTCCGAATTGTCGAGATTCCGATAAGATTCTATCAAATTCTAATATATTTCCCATATTTGGATGAATTTGAAATCTACTCGGGTGAAAAGTTTAGTTCAAACCCTAATCGAAGCTGCCTGAACAGTAGGGGAACACAATTTAAAAATTTTTAATTTTTTCCGCAGCATCCATCATAGTGGCTCGAATTAGTGTAAAAAAAAATACGTTTTAAGTTTCATCTCGATAATATATGGGGAATACGTGCCTTAAGGACCTTAAAGAAACCAACATTGTATAAGATTCCGAAAACTCCCAAGATATCGGCATAGGGCCTATATAGTATCATTCTGTGGGTGATTGTAACTCGAAATATATGGCGAAAATGCCATCATCATCAACAATTTTATATGCAAGCTTTTGACTATTGTTTATTCAATTTAAATCTTCTCGTTTTAAAAAGTTAACTCTTACAAAATAAATTAAAAATTTTATCACCATAGTCGTTGACAAACAAATGTCTTGAGAGCGTTGTAAACGCTTTTTGAGATTTCAAATTCTACTTGTCAAAATCTTGCGGTGTAAATCAGGCATAAAATACTGCTTATGAAGTTATTATAATTGAAAATAGTTTTAGAGAATTCCCGAGTTTTGTTTTTTAAATTTTTGAATTAGGTGATTAGGTTAGGTGAGGTTATGGTGGCAGTCATCTAAACTACAGATCGACTCATTAAGGAGATTAAGTGAACATGTACCATATATATACCAAATAAATTACATTGTCATACAATATTTCTTTCGTAGATTTTAACTATTGTGGTATAACTTATTATAATAGCTGGGGTGATCACTTCTTCGTCGGGCCTGAAGTCTTTATATTATGAGATATAGGGTTCGGATTTTATTGCCCAATATTGAGTTTTATCAAATATGTATGATAGTACATAGAAGTAATAAAAATTAAATATTCTAGTTTTCTAGAGATCTCAAAAAACAGCTAATTTATTTCCAAAGATTTCAAACTGGAATTGGCGAAATTTTAACAAAACTCTCAGATCTACTAGATTTCTTATACACGTGAAGGATCTTTAAGTCTGTTTGGGCTTCTAAATTTTGTCGAAATCGAGTTCGACATCGAATTCTATCGAAATCGAAAATTATGTTCACCTAGCTTTGGAATCAAATAATTTTATTTTCTAGTTCCTACTCATGCTATTCAATTTTCCATTACTTAAAGACTTACCTTCATACCATACAAGTTCAAAGTTTTGATATCATACAATCAGCCGATAAATTGAACGATGTTAAAGAAATCCCTTAGAGCGATGTTGATGCTTTTTTTAATATCCTGATATTCGGTTACCGAAATTTGGCGATTTAGATGCGGAAATGAAAAGATGATATTTTCAAGCAGTACCAACCGCAATGACCATTTGCAAAATTTCCATCCTCTCTGCATTAGCGGGTAGCTACCGAACCTATTTTCTCTACAGTAGCTACTGAACTTTAGTGCACCCCCCCCCCCCCACCTTGGGAAAGCAATATGACCGCCACTGTCGAGTAGGTACCAATGAGGACAATCCCAAACTAGTTCCAAATAAATTTATGGCTTTCTGATGACTGACAGTAAAACCAAAATAGTGGACTCCTGTCGACATCGTAGATATTCTTCTTATTCGCTACTCATATTATTTTGACACTGAAAGCTGTTTCCCTCTCGAAATCTTGACAGAAAGTCAGTATCATACCTCCGCGGAACGAAATAAGTCGCTTTACGCTTGAACAACGTTGGGAAATATTGAAAACTTATTTCCAAAGTGAGTGGGAGTGGGAACAACAACGTTTCGGTCAACGGTGAACGTTAGAGAGCCACCTTTTTTTTTACTGAAATTGAAGACATGGATTTGGACGACCTTTGGATCATGCAGGATGGCGCGCCATGCCACACAGGCCATGCCACAATCGATCTTTTACGCACCAAATTCCCAAATCGTGTTATCAGCCGTTTTGGCGATGTCAATTGGCCGCCTCGGAGCTGCGATTGTAAAGGACCGATGTTATGCCAACAATCCAGAAACAATCCAAGCACTTAAGGCCAATATCATCCAAGCAATCCGTGAGCTACAGCCCAAAACCATCAACAAGGTCTTGGAAAATTGGAGTGACGGAATGCGTAGCCAGCCGAGGCAGCCACTTGAACGAAGTTGTGTTCCATCATTAATGGGAATGTTTACTCTTACTAATAAAGCCATAATACATGGAAAAAAAATTTAATTTTGTTCATTTTATTGCATTTTTAAAAAGAAACTTGTATTTGGCCCACCTTGTACATAGCAAATGCAGCATAATTCAATATATGATAGTTAAATTTTAAACATCAAATAATGCTTTAATAGAAGCAGTGTTAGTATTAAATAAATCAATGGAGTTACTAAATTTGTTACCAACCATCATCAATTGTTCTGAGAGTCCATACAGCCCTTATACTGTGGGCTTCAATAGCAAAAATATCTTGTGAACGAGTACTAAAACTAGGTACTCGAAAATTTAACAAGTTTAGAATTTGAGGACAGTCAATGTTGTTAACAAGAATATTAAAAAGAAAAATCAGTTCAGCTTGTTCTCTTCGGTAAGCTACGGTTGAAAGTCGTAGGGTAGATAGTAGATCGTCATAACTTATATTTTCAACAGTAATACTAGATAGATAGATAGATAGATAATTATATTTCATGATTATATACAAGTTTGCTTTTACATTTTCATATAACAGTGAAGGGTTTAGATTAAATTATCTTTACAGCTTAGTTCTAATTCTTTATGCTAGTATGTTTGCAGACTAGTTTAATTCTTAGTTATTGTTTTTGACATTTTCAGGGAAAAAATTTTTTCAAAAACCCTTTGAACTTTAATTTTACAATTAAACCTAATCTAATCTTAACTAAAACTAATACTTAAATTTAAATACAAATTCTATTGAATTTAGCATAACGTAATTTAATTATGTGGACATAACTTACAGATTATTTGTTAGTGATAAAATATGTGGAATCTCGCTGTTGGCGCAATTACTCCGGAATTGGCTAGTAAGTTTCGCGATTCGTTCATTGATCTGTTGTAATCCAGATATCTCATGCAATAGACGAGTCGAGAAATGCCATGGTTTGTTTAATAAAATTTTGAGGCATTTGTTTTGTATGATTTGAAGCTTCTGTCTGTGGAGCTTTGCACAGTTTATCCAAACTGGCGCTCCGTATGTTAGACCGGGTTGCATTACAGAGTTGTATAATAGAAGCTTATTTTCCTGGGACAACTTAGATTTCCTGTTTATAAGTGGGTATAGAATTCTAATACTTTTCGAGGTGTTTGAGGTGGTTTGTTCTATATGGTACTGAAATGTTAACTTAGTGTCAAGGTGTAGTCCCAAGTACTTGATCGCTTTTGCCCAACGTATTGAAGCACCTAATATGTTTAAATTTGGGGGTGGTAAGAAACGAGTTGCTCTACGTTTCGAGAAATATATTGCTTGAGTTTTAGAGGTGTTAAGATTAATCTTCCATTTTTGGTAAAATATATTTAAGGTTTCAAGCTGCTCTTGGAGGTTATTGATGATAATTTGTGATTCCAATGCTGTAGTTAAAATTGCGGTGTCATCAGCGAATGTTGCTAAGTCGCAGTTGACAGCCTTAGGCATATCAGCAGTGTATAAATTAAAGAGTGTTGGGCTTAGGCAAGAGCCTTGTAACAACAACAGTAATACTAATTTTAAAAGCTGTGAGTCTCAAAAACGTATGTTGGATTGTTTCTATTCGACCAACACGATAAAGGAAACTACTCCCATTAATTGCTTAAACCCAGCTAGAATTCACTACTTTCTTTCGGCTAAACTGGCTCGCTTCCTGAATTTTCTTTGTAAATCCAACTGCCACTTTTTTTCAATCAGGAACGGTTCAAAAATTTACCGCCAGAGCACATAACATTCAATTTCCAAACCATAAATTACCCTAGACAAAGTTCTGTCAGACTGGTCACAGTCGCTGGTGTCAAAGTGTCGAATGGCGGGAAAAAACAAAAACACACAAGTGCCAAACTGTTCGCGTTTTAAATCGGTGTTCGAAAGTGTGCAAAATATTAAAAGTGATTTCAATGTGATTTGATGACCAAAAAAAAGAACGATGACCGAGACAGCAAACAGCACGCGCACGAATATGTGGCAAACGCTGGCATACAGCATCACCGAGCACATCGACAGTTTTCACCTGGACAAAATTCTGGTGATGGTCAAGAAGAACCTCACGTTCGACGACCCGGGTCTGTTCTCGTCCAAATTAATCGAGGATCCTGTCGAAAAGAGTCGCGAGGAGGCGGGCAACACCTGGCTCATCAATCAGTTAATGTACAGCATTTGCAATAATCCCAGGTAAGTAGCGAATGTAAAATGCATTCGGAAGTCTAACCGTACCACCCGGTTTTGTTTTCAGATCAATTGAAAACAATGTCGAACTCCAGAAGGAGATTCTCTCGGCCAGTCTGGTCAAGCAGAGCTGGTTCTTTCGGAAGATTGTGTCCTGCTATCTGGACTTCATCGGTTCGCTGTTGGCGAGCGATGAATGTCCGGAAATCGAAGCTTTCGTCGCGGATGGGTACGCAATGAGCCGGATAGATCCTGCCTGTATATTCCACAAGATTAAAATATCCAGTCAGACGAAACGGCAGCAGTTGCTCGAATCAACCTTGCGAATTCTCACGCACGCAATGACGCTCGGTGTCGACTTGTACAAGGAACTGTTCCGACAGTGCACCGAAAGCGTTTTGAGCGTGTTCAACGTTGCCGCTTTGTCAACAAAACTCATCTGTCTCGAGTATATCACGAAATTTCTCTATCACACTGTCGAGTTCGATCCGGGCACCATGAATCACGTCCTTCTTGTGCTCCAGGGGGCAGCGACAATTTTTGAAAAGATTCCTGTTTGGTTGGAAACGGAGAGCATTACGCGCGGACAGATTGTAACGTTTAGCAACTATCTGGGACAGGTTTTCCAAGCCCTGCGCCCATTCCGACCGGATGCTAGCAATGTCGAATACTTTGAGGACTTGATCAAGGCACAGGTGAAAATTTTACAAACCGCGTCGAGCGAGAAGTACCAGCAATTGGGTCTTAGCTGTGCCGATCTTCAAGTTGTCGTTGTTAAGAACCTTTCGATACTTCTAGCATGTCGTGAGGTCTTGATCGATTTGAGTGCCATCCGACAACTGGATGAAAACCTCGTTCTTCTTCCCGAATGTATGAAACTCTTAGAATTTTGTATACTGGAGGATATTCAAAACAGTCACGGTCCACCCAACGTACTCGAGCTAAGTCCAACCTGGCAAGTGGTTCTGCGCCAGCTACTCACCTCACTCAACTTTATAAATTCGCACCACAATGAATTCACGAACAACTATTCCAACCACCTGAAACTTATCACCGAAATAATCCGAGCACTCAACTCAATGTCGCTCAGTTACACGCTGCATCATCAGATCACCCATTTAAAATTGCAAGCCGACTGCAATATTTGTATATCAGCGCCGAGCAATGCTTCGGATTGCACGTACCTTGGCCAGTATTCCATGAAGTCGATTAGTCTGACCTTCTTCCCCAACGATCAAGCAATCGAAGCGCTCCGAAAATACCTGGACGCATCAGTTAAAACAACCGCGATCAACACCGAGGACTACTGCACGATGATGGATCTTGCATCCAGCCTTCTAAAGAATCCAGTCACGTCGCAATTACTAAGTCGCCATCAAATCCGATTGATCGATCTGATGGCTCAAACTATCAAAACCAGATACGTTTTAAATCTGCGAACGCAGCCGTTAGAAATTGACGATATTCGTGCCGAGTCGCAGGAGAGCCTGCACTTGAAAAGTGTTTCTCTGCTTTTGAACGCGGATCTAGTCCACCTGACGCTCGAGGCGACCGAATATTTGAAATGTATTCTGAAAAAGATCGTGTCGAAATTGCTATCGGAGGAGTCGAGTGAAGATTTTCGGACGATTGTGGTCACATCGATACTGCACCTGACTGTCTGCAATCTTTTGCCGATGCAATTTATTTTCGACACTGTGATCAAGCCAATTTTGTCCATGCCCAGTCCGCTTGAAGAGTTCTACAAAACGCTCAAGCCGATAATTTGCTTGCTCGACGGCCAGGCTCACACATGCAGGAAACTCGACGGTACCTACTACAAGTATACAGTAATCTGCCTGAAATGCGAAACAACGAATCATTGCACTTGCTCGGATAAATCACAGCAAACAGAATTGCACCGAAAGTTATTAAAAGCTACACGATCAACTCTACTACCGTCTAGCCAAATTCCGAACTACAGTCTAAACAAATCGAACCTGCACAACGTCTTCCAACCTCTTTCACAGTCCGACAACATTCCCATCGACCTAATCAATTGCCTTCCATCGTTCCTAATTCATCTCGGCCCAAACCCAGACTGGATTCAGCTATTTGCCCGTAAGGACATCCCAACACGACTAACATTTTCTGCTCAAATTCCGCTCATTATAAAACAAGTTCTGGAAAGCTCACCGGAAATCTACGAACCGATTTTGGAACAGTGTGTCCGCAAACTGCTGGAGTCCGTGCGCGATACGCTCAATGAAAGTAACCACCAAATGCAATCGTCTGCGATCAATATGATACTGAAGTTTGCAACGGTTGAGAGTATTCCGCAGAAGACGTTACTGCATCTGTTCCGGATGACCTTTGTGTTTTTCATTCGAAGCGAATCATGCGTTTCGTACGAGGCGGCACTATGTGCCATGGAAATGTGCTCGCGGAACGGTGTTACGCCGCGGAATCTTTTGAATTGGTACAAGCAGGACATCCTGAAGCTGATGACGACGCTGTGTGTGAGCATATTTTTGAGAAACGGCATCGGATTGAATAGAGCGCTGAATAATGTGAGTATTGAGAAAATTTAATTATGAATGGTGTTTGATTGCTTCAAGGCTTCCTTCGTCTGGAGGAAAGGCGCTACTCGACTTAAAACCGCTGAAAAATTTTCACTGAAGAGAACAGTTGGACTTGGTCGTGGATTTCGCATTCTATAGGAATAATTTTTTGTGGCTAGCATCCTATAGGCAACTTTGCTGTTCTGGTAGATCGTATCACAGCCAATAGTACTGAAAAATTATTATCATTAACACCTGCTAGTACACTGCCATACCCGGCCCGATTCCTGATCTTCCTTCCCATTCCTAAAAACTGATTAAGTTCGGTATCCCCTTTCTTTCCCACAATTCCTTCCAACTCTCCTCTCCTTCGCACCAAGAAACACGGAAAAATATTTGATAGAACAATACCGCGGCCAATTGGGCTCAGTTTGTTCTTGAAAAATGAGCCAAAAAACAGCAATCAGCCGTAGGCGCCGTGCCATGGTGCAGTGTGATCACAACGGATCCATCTAGCTATGTGCTAGTTATCTCTGCCAATATCTACCCACCTAACCTAACCATCACTAGTGCCGTTGGCAACGACGGTGGAAATTCGTTACCTGACCATTACGCTAATAAAATTGAAGGTCAACCACAAAGTGTAAACTGTAAATTTAGGATTACAGACTTGCTTCGAGGGCTCTCTTCCACAATCCTCTTCGGAAGCAAATTGAATTTTTAACTATCCTTGAACGGTTCTATAAGATAAATTGAATTTCGAAAATTCATTTGTCATGATTTGTGTCTGTCTTGCAAAAATGTCGTTGATTTGTTAGACCTCGTTTATGCTCTTATTTTTCCAGATAACAAAAATGCTTGGCTTCAACGGACCCAGAGATTTTATCTTCAAACACTACAAGCTTTTTATTGCCATGCTTTTGCCGTGGTGCATTAAAGTAAGACGCGAACGATTCCTCCAGTAGTGGCACTGTATTAAACTCTTCAATTTCTTTCAGTATCCAAGATGCGAACGCCTCCTGGACGAGGTAGCAGCGACAATTCAGAAAGATCTGCCTACATCGTTAGCCGCATCGTTTCTGACCGTCTATCCGTATCTCTTCCTAAACGAGTCAACGGACATCAATAACAAGTGCATCGATTATGTAATTCAACACACCGAGTGCAGCCTGTATAATCTTCTCCAGTTGGACATAAAGGTAAGACCCCGAATACATTGCGAATCCGATTCGAATTTTTATCTTCTTCCCAAAGAGAACGGTGGCCGAGATCCTAATCTACTATCATAAAAGTCCGAAAAACGTTATGCAGGCGTTCCGATGTCTACTGCTGATGGACGTGAAATCGGTCGATTCCGTTGATGTGTCGCATTCGAAGGTGACCGAATTTATTGTGGCCCGGTTCCTGGGTGTACTGAGATTTTTCGAAGTGTGTCTGATAGATCCGGACTCTGAGAAGTGCCTTAAGCAGGAAGCGCTTCTAAGTCTCGGCGAAATAATGCGTTTCATTGGTTCGACTCACATTACGCCATTCCGGTTCAAGATCTTGGCCATGCTTCGTACCGCGTTGACAATCGATGATTCAAATTTGAAAATTATTTGCGCAAAGATTTGGAAGATTTTCATCCATACGGTAGATGTTCAAGCGCTGGGTCCACTCTTAAGTACAATAGTGGCCTCGTTGAAACCACTCCTGGCCACCAATTCCGAAGAGGTTAACTCGATCTATAGATTCCTGATAATATCGAACGGGAATCTCTTGAGTCTGCACATTTCAGATCTGTATTTCATCGAGAACATGAACGTGGACAGAGAGATTAAGTTGTTTGTGAAGTGCCAGACTGAGAAACGACGTGGCGAAAGTTTTATGGATCAATTTAGATTCTTTCTGAAGGAAACGGGGCATGAAAATCCTGCGGTCCGAGTTTACGGTTTGAATTATTTAACGAAGCTCTTTGCAGAGAATCGAAACAATTTGAATAATTTGATAATAGAACAAAACGCAATGAATGAAAACGCAATATTGGAGAATGTCTTGGTCAACTTGATGGTTGGCTGTCGTCATGATGACAAGAATCTGCAGCTTGCGTCCAGCAAGTGTTTGGGCGAGTTGGGAGCTATCGAGCCCAGTCACTTGCCACCGAACTATGCGCCGCAGCGGAATTTCGCACTGAATATTCACACGGATGCGTTTGCCATTATGGCACTGGAGGAACTATGCCGTGCCTATCAGTTCCAGAAGGATACCAAGTTTGTCGACTCCTTTTCGCTTGCCATTCAGGAGATTCTATTGGCTCGCGGTGTCTGTCCGAAGTTAAAGAAGAAAATGGAAGTTTGGGAAGCAATTCCCGAACGAATGAGACAATTAATGCAGCCACTATTGACATCATGCTACACCGGACTGAAAATGAACACAAACCATGAAATGCATCCGGTCTTTGGCAGCTCAAAGTGCCAGAATTCGGAAGACTGGTCATTCATTTGGGCCTCGAAAATGATTGAGAAAGTTAACGACGAGAGCACGAAACATTTACTGAATTCATTCATTCCAAGTATCAGACGTGATGCTAGTACACTCGGTCTATTCCTGCCGTACATAATTCTGCACGCGCTACAGTCGAGCACTTCGGATGATTGTGAGCAGATCTACGAAGAACTGCAGTGCGTACTAGAAGCGGCTGAAAATCGAAACAATTGCAACACCATTGATTTCGATAAGACGCGAATGCGAGGTCTTAAAACCTTACAATTTGTACCGTCGAACAGCGAAAAGAAAACGGACGAACCGACCGAATACGTTGGGATCAAATGCGCAAAAATCGTATTCGAGCAGTTGGACTTCATGGAGCAGTGGCTACGCGAATGGCGACGTGTATATTTGGGACATACGCCAGACTCGAGCTTCATTAAAATCGAAAGCTTTCTGAAGCGATTCGATAAGAAGTTGATTGCGAAGGCGAATTTCAATTGCGGCGAATACGCCCGAGCACTAATGTACTTGGAGTCGTACATTGAGGACAATCCGAACGGACTGCTGCAAGACTATTTATCGTTTTTGGCCGAGATCTATGCTGAATTGATGGATCCAGATTCGCTCGAAGGTGCAATCAGTTTAAAAAAGACCGAACTTTCACTGTCCGAGGAAATTCTAGTGAATAATATGACCGACCGGCTATTGGAGTCGACGGCTTGCTTCGAGCAGCTAATGCAAGTTGGCGATATCGAACCAGATCATGTACGCGATATTGTACAGTGCTATTTGAGATTGGACACGCCGGAAACGGCTCTACTGGTCTCCGAGGGCTTGCTAAATCAGTTGGGCGAGAAATATATGGACGACTGCTTGAAAGAGATCCAAGCGGAACCGTTGTGGCGGCTCGGACGATTCGAAGAGTTGGAGAAACTATTGGAATTGCCGAAAATAGGCGAGATGAATACTTGGGGCGTTCAATGCGGACACGCTTTGTTGCAATTTCGCAAGGCCGACATGAATAAGTTCGATGAGAAAATCGAAAATATCCGATTGAGTGTATTGGAAATGCTTAAAACGGGTGGCGTCGAACAGAATCCTTACCATAAAGGCTACCCACAAGTGATGACGCTTCACTTGATCTCCGAAATAGAAAAGGCAAAAATACTTTCGCACAAGCTTATTCATAACGTTTCGCAGCGCGATTGTGAACGACTGCTCGAAACATTTTTCAAAGATTGGAATTGCCGACTGGCTCTTCTGCAACCCACTCCTAGGGTCACCGAGCCAGTTCTATGCCTACGACGTATCCTGCTCAACGAAACCAAGGAACTCTTGCAACAAAGTAAAAGCAATCCGACAACAATACGTCCCGTACTGAAAAAAATCGACGACGAGATCGGAAAAATGTGGATACAAAGCACTGAATTGGCACGAACTGCCGGCATGTTTCAGCAAGCTCAGCTCTGTATTATGAACGCGAAAAAGTACAATCCGTCGAATTTGTTTATCGAAAAGGCTAAGTTGCTCTGGAAAAAAGGCGATCAAACCAACTGCTTCAAGGTGATCGAGCAGAAAATCGAGGAAATTCTTCAATCGATCGGACCGTCACAATCGATTAAGAGCCTACCGAAAGCGACTCGCCTCCTCTATGCGGAGGCGAAATTCCTCCAAGCAACGTATAACGCAGAATCTATGAACATCAGTGCCGATATGAATTTGAAGTATTTCCAGGAGTCGTTAAAAGGGAACCAAGAATCGGAAAAGTGTCTAGTTCATGTCGCTCAATACCAGGACAGAATCTACGGCTCACTGTCGGACGAGGAGCAACAGAAGTCTCACGGTCAATATTTGTATCAAATTATGCGTGACTACGGCCTTTCAATGACGTTCGGTTGCGAATTCATCTACCAGTCCATGCCGCGAATGCTGAGCATTTGGCTTGACTTTACAGCACGGGAGAACAGACGGGAAGAACATTATCGTCGCATGGTCAAAAACATGAACGATATTGTCGAGAAGCTCTCAACCGAACTTCCCCTCTTTATATTCTTCACGGCATTTTCGCAACTCGTAAGCCGAATTTGCCATCCATGTCCCGAAGTCTACAACGTAATCAAGACGATAATCGTGCGATTGATTCAGAAATTTCCGCAACAGTCGTTATGGATGATCCTGTCGGTTTTCAAATCGTCGTACGCGAATCGAGTTCGACGTTGTACCGAAATCTTCAACGACAAACGACTCGCCCAGCCTGAAATGCAAAATCTCATAATGAACTTTAATTCGCTTGCCGAAAAACTGATCGAGCTTACGAACAAAGAAATCCCGACGGGGGAGAAGAATCCGCGTGTTAGTTTGCTAGTTCGGCAGCTTCCGCGACTCTTTAGCGATCCGAACTTCTCGCAAATAATAATGCCGTTCCAGCAATTCACGCAACCAATTCTTCCGCCGATAGACGTTCGAAGTAATCCGGCCGGTGCATTCGATGCGTTTCCAAACAAATGTGTTTATATGAAGGGGATCAAAGAGGAAATTGTCGTACTTATGTCATTGCAGCGTCCACGCAAAGTGGTTCTGATTGGAAGCGACGGCAAAAATTACACCGTTATGCTGAAGCCGAAGGACGACCTACGCAAAGACTTTCGACTGATGGAATTCAATGCGGTTGTTAAGCAATACCTACATCAGGATCCAGATGCCCGGCATCGTCGCTTGGGCATTCGAACGTATGCAGTCCTGCCGCTAAACGAAGAGTGCGGCCTCATCGAATGGGTCGAGAATCTTCATGCGTTCCGTCAAATTGTCACCGGTTTCTATAAGCAGCGCAACTTGGGAATGGTTGCTCGGGAACTACGTAGTGCTGCCTGTGCCGTTTCCGATTCGATGGAGAAGAAGCGTGATGTTTTTCTCAACGTACTGATTTCACGGCATCCACCACTCTTTGCCGAATGGTTTCGGCATCGGTTCACAACGCCACACAATTGGTACCAGGCTCGGAGCTCGTATATCCGAACGTTGGCCGTAATGTCGATAGTCGGTTATATTCTGGGCCTGGGTGATCGTCACGGCGAGAACATTTTATTCGATGGTACCAACGGTGATGCAGTTCATGTCGATTTCAATTGTCTGTTCAATAAGGGCGAGAGTTTCGATTGTCCCGAGAGGGTTCCATTTCGATTGACGCACAATATGGTGCACGCAATGGGACCGCTTGGGATTGAAGGCTTGTACAAGAAATGCTGTGAAATTACGATGCGAGTGCTGCAAGCTCAAACGTTGACTTTGATGTCGGTATTGCGTCCGTTTGTTTACGATCCGTTGGTTACTTGGAGCCGAAATTACCGGACCGATGGTAACACGGAGCGAACTGATGCTGGCGCCATGGCTAATATTAAACGGATCGAGGAGCGGCTGAAGGGTTTTGTAAGTATGGATACTTGTTTAACTTATCAATCCTATGATAACAATAGGAAGTTTAACTTTTATAAATTTTACTGTTCTATACGTTCAAAACTCAAGATCTAGAGAGACGCTTATATAGGGTGTTTTTTTAGGTGCATGAGAACTATCGATATCGATAACTGTGGTTTGACTGAGTTTGACTGAGAATGTCAAACTGTGTTGACATTTCTGTTCAGTAAGGTTTGGCAAGTCATCATGAATCGTTTAACGCCAGAACAACGCTTCCAAATTGTGGAAATTTACTTTGGAAAAAATAAATCTGTTCGCGAAGTTCATAGAGCACTTCGTCCATTTTACGGTCAACATAATCGGCCTAGTGAGCAAGCAATTCGTGCAGTTATTTATCGTTTTCGCACTAATTTTACTCTTCTCGATTCAAACCCATCAACAAGACAAAGAAATGTGCGGTTTACACGCTGGCGGCATCTGAAGAGCTCTTAACTGTTTTACAATAAAAAAATTAAACAATTCCATCACGGAACACCAGTTCATATGCGAGCTCTTTCCCAAGATCTGTTCTTGTGTATTTTCGGTGGCAGACGGGGATCTGTCCTATGATTTTGATGCTCGCTGATGAACCATGCCGACTCTTCGGTTTTGTCCATTGTGTTTCGTCAACATTTAGTTGTGCTAGTATTTTATACGTAGTGTACGATCCTCACGAATGTTATATCGCCGCGATCATGTTTTCTGCTCTAATCTGTTATAAAAGAGAAATGTATTTTCGTTCAATTGCCTTAAATTAAATCGCTGTGATCTCGATCTTTCTCACGTCCGACAACTTTTTTCTTTTCACTTCTCATAACTTTTTTTTATTTCAAAGTCCGATTCATGATTTATTTTCTTCTACTTTCACTTCCGCTACCTTTTTGATATACCCAAAACTTTTTTTTTCTATATTCTACCAGGTAAAAATCAAAGGACGCACTTCAAACATGCCACTCTCGACGGAAGGTCAAGTGAACTTTGTAATATCGGAAGCTACAGACATCGACAACTTGGCCGCCATGTACATCGGTTGGGGTTCCTACATGTAGAATTCGAATTTGTTACTTTGTATTTGCAGTGAAATCTGTTGTTTTTTTTGTATTGTTAATGTATTTTTTTTTAATTCTAATTTGAACCCCCAACATAAAACCATATAAAAAAGCTTGATAGTGTGTTGGGTATTTGTTTCCTTGTAGTATTAAGAATAAATTGATTCTATTCTAATTTTTTACAATTGTTTTATTTTATTTCAAAACGCTTATGATTTAGATTGATACTCATCCATCATACCATACTTAAGTTGCGCCCAAACTGTTGCCAGATTTTTTTTATTTACTAATAAGTTTTTCTTAATTCAAACAACAACACTTCGCGTATACAGTAACCCTAAACACGAGGAGTCGACGATCGGGAAAAGTTCAACTGTTTCGAAAGACGTCTGTGCATAACTTGTAAATTTTCAACGTTGAGTGGACGGTTTTCGCGTTGAAAAAAATGTTCGCGATCGAAATAATAATCTAAAAATACTGCAGTCACGATCGGCTGCAAGCCAATCGTATGATACTCTAGGTGAAATACTGAACACTCCGATTTATATTGTAGTTGGGGATAAAGTAGAATAAGGTGTGAGCATGTTGTATGTCCTTTATTAGGCCCTTCTTTTTTAAGGACTCCCATTTGATTGCAACTCAAGAAAATATTCAGTGTTTAATTTCATATGTTGAACTGAGTGAGACACCGAAAAAAAATATTCCATTTTGAAGGACTTTCAGATGGGAGCTGCAGGAAGGACTCACTCGATTTCTTACATACTTATCCTTTTCCTCGGAATCATTTAAATGATCAAAATTTCAAATTCCTAGCTTGAAGCGTTCAAAACTTATCGGAAAATATTGTTGAACACGTATCTTGAGGATTTTTTGTATGGAAGGTACCAGAAGGAGTAAAAGCATATAGCTGACTAGTAAACTCGAACTTCGTTTTCACTCAAAACTAATATGTACAAAATTCCGAATTCGTAGCTAAACGATTACTGGAGTTATAGTGAGTGAAGACATTTTGACAGAATATTTGTATGGCAGCTACACGGAGGACTAATAGGATTTTCTACAAAATCATACATTTAGCGCCAACTATTGGAAAATCAACACATACAAAATTTCAAAGTCGTAGCTTAAAGCCTTCTGAAGTTATCGAGCAATATTCTTGAACACGTATTTTAAGAACATTTTGTATGGCAGCTACCCGAAGGAGTAGGACGTTTTTGCCCGTTAACGAACTTAGCCTTACAGACTCAACCAAACATCCAGATTCAAAATTTCAAGATCCTAGGTGAAGGCGTTCTTGAGTTATCGTGCTAACGGACAGACGGACTGACGTCAAGCGGATTTGAGGTTTTTGGCCACAAATAAACAAAAAATAATATATAACTTTTTTTCGTCCGAGGCTTGGTTCTATGCGTTACAAACTTTTGGGCTGGATTAAACTTATAATACTCTCAGATTTCATCTAGAGTATAAAAAGCGGTTCAGTCGGTGCGGACAAGTGCGATTTGTATGCGAAATTCGCGTAAATTAGACAGATGGTTTAAAGTTCATAGAAGAAAAAAATAAAAATAACAAATTAAATAATTAAAAATTAACCACCCTTACCACATTTATAAAAAAACATTAATAACCTAACATTAATAATATAATAAACCCACTTCCTTACCCACCAATAAAAAAAATTGATGGACAAATTAAAAAAAAAAATAACATGACCGACAAGACTTGACGGACTATAACAAAAAAAAATTAGAATTGGTATAAAAAAACAAAAGATAGTGAAAAATAATTAAAAAATCTTTTTTTCACATTATTCTTGAATTTGTTTTTTTTCGCATACGATGATTTAGCAACTGTACTATAGAAATTAATTTCAACTATTTGTTTTAACCAGAATCGTTATATCTAACTTTGATCTTGATTTAATATTTTAACCTAGTGTTTTCTTGGGGTTCTTATGGGAAACCAAAAATATTTTGCTTCATTATTCTATCTTGAAAGGTCTTAAAGTACGGCCTAATTAAAATGATGCAAGGGCTAGTAGGCCGGATAAATGAAACCTCGTGGGTAAATTCTTCCTGACCCTGAAGCTCTACATGGGGCTAAGACGCGAATATTCTTTTTTTGGGATGTCGTGACTGAGGTAGGGTGGGCAGACAGGACGTTAGTAGAACATCGGAGCGCCCTGACAAGTCGCTAAGTCGCGCAAACCATCGCTTTTCCGTCTTCCACGACCTATTGCGAAATGTCTCCCAATTTTTTTTAAACCCGGAGTATGGTATGGTGTGTGGGGTGGTGATAAACCCGGAGTAAGTCGGCACGAAATTTTTTTTTGTACAGGCCGAGGGTTTATGGTCTGGAATTCGAGCAACGTAACCACCCCACCACAGCCGCAACTAGCCCGGACGACAGCAAGCGTGTCGCATCCGCTCGTTTCCAAGCCACCAATTCGGACGTAGGAGGAATTGGCCCTTTGTTTCTCGAACCTTTACCTTTCCTTCGAATATTTTGACTTTTTCAAGTAAAAATATTCACTCCAAGACCTCCGTTTACAACATATTCTTGAGATATTTTGGATTATATTTACTGCATAATCTAAGATAACCGCTATGACAAACATCGCAGGAACGGTGGTTCCACGAAACTTGATTTTACACCGAAAGAAAAATCATTATTTGAATCAAGTATGATACATTGTTAACTAACAATTAGCCTAAAATGTTCATATCAAATACAAACATTGTTAAACTAAATAAGGTTACATATTTAAACCAACTAAGGAAGCATTGTTAACAGCAAAATTTTAAAATATCACGGAAGATGTTTAATTTTAACATATTTGATTCATTCAAATATGATTTTGTTTTACATTAAACATTTCATTGTCAGAATAATTGCTAAGCAACAAGAAACATGTTCAGTTGAATATTACTCCTGCTTACTACATTTCATCTTGATCTAACACAAAAATTTTCACCTGAGCACAATTATTTTAAGCATGCAAGGAAAATATATGCAGGTCGCAGTTTTCCGTGATGGACTCAGCAATGATCATTGTATGCCAAACGCCAAAACTGTTAGTTTTGAAGCATAAATCATTCAACATTTTCATTCAATTGTCTATAATTACAGTGTAAAGAAGTAAATCTTTGATTAAAAATAATACAATAAAATTATTGTAAAAAGGGTTAATTTACTCAAGTTAATTGATAACGAAGACCTAGGAGATATTTTTCTAATAAATAGTTTGCAGAGTTGAATTTAAGCATAAACTCTTTCAATGGCGAATGGAAAATGTAAATACATCAATTATGTAAAACAATAAAACCGTGTTTTTCAAGGTCCTTATTAAATTATTTTTAGGGAGTGAATGTGCAATCGGAGCCATCCACGTTATTTATCAACAATATGACGAGCTTTTTGAACGATATGCAGCAATGTCAAGAACTTATTAAACAAAACCTATTGAATTATATTCATAGGAACAGTGTGTTGTCAGAAAAAATGTTTAATAGTTCATCTTCATCACCAACACTATAGCCATCTTAATCAAATCAATCATCACCTATCAACGTTGGATACTTTGTATGTTAATATTTCTTTCTTTATTATTTCTCACTAACTTCTACATTTTTGTATTTCTTGCCTAAACTGTATTTTCTACCTTGAAATTCTAATTTTTTGTTTATCTACTAATGGAAATTAATGTAAAGTTTTTTTTAAACCCCTCGAAAAAAATTACATTTATTGTATATATGTAAAATAAATTAAAATTTAATTTACACTTAAATAATGTACTTATTATGTGTCATTTGAAATTATATAATTTGCTAATGAAAAATCTAATTGAAGTTTTGTACTTTATTCAATTTTTCTGGAAAATGTAGTCTTTAGCATTATTGGATAACGATATCATTTTACTTAATAAAGTGATATAAGAATAATTATTCATCCCTAAAATTCAGTGGAATCGATATTATTGTAAGTAACAACACAAATTGTTTGAGTATCATGTTCATGTCCAAAAGAGGTACAATGGAACTGTTTAACAAAAAATGTTTGTTCTTAAAATAACACTTGCAAAATATTTCAGGAATCATTAACGTGCTTCGCTAGCATTGATCATGATAATCGAAGCACAGAAATATTTTATTTATTTTGAAGATTGATATATGAACATGATCTCAAATATGAACATGATCATTTAAACACAAAATTGACAACGAATTTGTTAAATCAAATAATGATAGTTGTAATGTTTTGAAAACATAATTAACTATTAAACCATATTTGAATTAACAACGTTGCTTATTTTTGTGGTAAAAAACGATAAAAGCTTATGTCGAGATAAGAAAAAATCATTTTTCAAGTTTTCAATTGCATTTTTTAAAAAAATGCCATTCTTCGATAAATTTTAATCTCATATAATATATTATTATTGTGTTGTATTATTAAATTCAATAAAATAAGATCTTCTAATATATTTTTTATTAGTTTATTTATCAATTTTGATACGCGTAACCGCCTACTTTCTTTCTCGACTTACGCAAAATCAAATAAGGTTTGAATTTGATTTTACCAATGAATTTCTTTCGGTGTAGTTTTCGTTTTTGTGATAAGATAAGAGTAAATGACATTTTTTTAAGTGACTATGTACCTTATAAAATTTCCAATAATATCGGTTTTAAAATTTCCACAGAACTCTTAAACTAAATGAATTTTAGTCCCCATGATCACTTCAAAAAATACTGTTGTATTATTAAGTACCTTACAAGTATATATTCAATTGATATTAAGTTTTATTTTGTGATTTTAATAGTGTTTGGAATTTAAATAGAGAGAGGTATAAGGTAAATATGTGTACTAAATGGTTACTGGCAAATTGTTTCTAACTTCCGCATATTTAAGGTCAAATGCACATCTTAACTTCAATTACTGCATACATCAAGTGTGAGACTTTCACTTTTAACACAGAATACTGTAGTTTTAAGTTATCATGCACTCAGTGAAAATTAAGTTCATGAATACGAAAACCATCAGTAAAATTTTCCTATTAATGAATTAAATAATTTTAGTGGATAGAGGAAATGAGTTAGGTGGTTCATAGGAAACTGGAAGTTGTCTTAATTTTTGATTATAAGAAAGCGAAAGATGAGATATTTATTTTAAGTTTTCTATTCGAAATTATTTCGTGGTATAGACATTTTTTTGGTTTAACGATTGTACTCGTAGTTTAGTAATGTGCCGTGCAATTGCAATTGCAATTGGATTATGGAGAGTGAATATTCTTATTATTCTTTAAAAAAATTATTATTATTTAAAAAATTTGTGACGTTCTGAGAAAAAATGTGTATATTGATTTAACTTAAACTTCAATAACTATTGTACGAGTATAAGAAATCATGGAGGTACGCAGTTCAAATTTAAGAGCACGCAGTTCAGATTCGCTGAATCCTTCGGGTAACTACCATACTTCCCATATTGAAGTCCGCGAAAAATTCAAATATTGACTTTAAATAACTTCAGAACGCTTGAAGCTTGAATATGCAGTTTATTTTGTTCAAAATATTTTTATTTCTGACATCATTACAAATGTTGTGAAATTCATTACACAAAGCAAAATGTTGGCAATAGGGTTGTTCGATTTCGATTCAATTAATCGATTAACCGATTATTTTTTTCTAAAAAAATTAGTTTTATCAATCGATATAAGTGATGTTGATTAATCGACATAATCGATTAGATAACGTTAATTACAACAGTAAAAAGATTCGATGTTCGACCGATTTGGCAATATTTTACTACGAAATTAGCTGCAACAGAAAAAAATTGTGCATTCATGAAGAGATTCAGCAAAACACGTTTGGTAATAACAACCCAGCAAGCAAAACTTCGTTGATAAAATTGCAGGAGTAAAAAAATTCCTATAATTTGACATAAGGTCTGTTCTTTTTGGCTACACCTTCTACACTTTTCTGCACTAACTCTTGAGCGGGTGCAGAGAGGTGAAGCGGATGAATGAAAAAAGAACAAACCTATTAGGTTTGTTCTTTTTTCATTCACCCTCTTCACCTATTAGGTTTGTTCTTTTTTCATTCACCCTCTTCACCTCTCTGCACTCACTCAAGAGTTAGTGTAGAAAAGTGTAGAAGGTGTAGCCAAAAAGAACAGACCTTATGTCAAATTATAGGAATTTTTTTACTCCTGCTGTTTTCTCCGGTCTCAAATTCGGAACTGAATCACCAACTCTAGCTAAAAGTAAGTACATCTACTTACTTTTATGCTTATCTCCTTACCTACTTACTGGACACATCTTTCTATTATAATAACTTTATAACATAATTCTAAAACCCTTTTCCAGTAAAATTTAATGCACTTATCCTATTACATGTGTATTGTGTCAATTATAAACGGATTGCACTGTACATAGATACCAAAATCAACAAGAAAAGCATTTTAGTGAGAACTATTCATTGAAAGGACATTATTGTTGAAGACTATAAATTACAAAAACTCGGTGATGAATTTAGACTGTTAAATAATTATTTGCAACAATACTGTAGAAGAAGATATAGAAGTGTTTTGGCAAGATCTTTCCTGTGTGCAGATAGGTGATCAGAATGCTTTTGTAACATTATGGTAATTAATTAATTATTTAATATCTTGACCTTTTCATATTCATCCGCAAATGTATGTAGAACGTGTTATTTCATAACCAAAGCCATGCACTTATTTGGAAATTTAGCTCCACATGTAAGACAGTGAGGAGAAGATAGAAAAATTCTTCATATAAATATTAATATGCTCAATTTAATATCTTTTCTATGTACATTTATCGCTATATGAACGACAGTATATGTACGACAATCCCAATGTTAAACGTATAATGATATTTCAAGTCAAATCTACCTATAAAGTCTACGTATACGTATACGACACCCTGGGACATACGAATTGTGCGATTAATCGATTAATTGATTAAAAGGCATCAAATTTTCGATTGATCTTAATCGAACGATTTAAAATAATCGATCTTGCAACAATCGATTCCCATCCCTAGTTGGCAATAATCTTGATTGACACAGTATTATTTTACAGATGAAAGTCAAAGATCAAAGTAATTTACGATGTATTTATTGAAGTGATATAGCAATGCTTTGTCGACAACCCAGATCGTGTTCGATCTTCACAGTTTTCAGTAATCGCTAGCTGTCAATCGAAAGTTTACTTTTTGATTACTAATCTAAAAGATTGCCCATATAAGATATATTGGTTTGTTTTTACAATGTAATTTAATTGCAGCTGATACTGTTCCCCGAAATACTGATACTGTTGTTCGAAATTCAACTTTATTCTTAATGCGGATTTATTTTGATAAGAAATAAAATTTCTTATTTAAAGCGCTCATGCAACTTATAAAATTTCCAATGCAAGATGTTCAAATTACCCACAATTTGACAAACAGTTCAAACATTTTCAGACCCCACCATCATATATGAGTTTATTTTTGGAACGACCAATTTGAATTTTTGTCAATATGGCAGTGGTATAAAGTTATTTGAAAAAAATCTGCCAATGGTCTGGGCGAAACTTTATTATTTTCGGGTCAAAGTTCGGGAGCGGCCAAAGTCGGAGTATATTATCAGTTGTTTCGAAATTTTGAGGTTTCTTGGAAAGTTAGTTTTGTTCTTAAAAAAAAAATATTTATATTGGAAAAGCCCGTGTAGACTATTCGAATTTCGGTATAGTATGTACACTAAAAGCCCATAGAAGTAAAAACGAATTATAATTCGAATTATCAGATTTTAGAGATAGGACGAATTGTTAAAACGTATGCAAAGCTATTACTTCCACTTGGGGTTTGAATTTCGAAAAAATTGCGAAACAGATTTTTAGACGATTTCATAAGAAGAATCCCATGGGACACGAGAGATTTTGAAAACTTTGTGAAAACATAAGCACCCATAAGCTTCACACCCCTTTGGTTTTCGAAATTCGAAAACTCGGGAAATAGGTTTCAGGTCTTTTTGCTTTCCATTTTCCTAAAAAATTAATACTAAGATCTTTATTTACTAGCACATGCTAAACTAATGTAATCAATAGTTGAAGAAGCGACAGCCTGACCACATAAAGCAATGTTAACATTTAACAGAAATTTACATTATTGGAAATAAATATGAATTTGAATTTGAATTTGGTTTTTAGGTTAGTACATCAAAGGCCGTAATAACCCATTTTATATTTCATCATAACTAAGGGATGGCAAAAATTGTGAAAACATATGCAAACCCTTGGGGGTTGAATATCGAAAAATTGAAAAATAGGTTTGTAGGCGATTATATAAGAAGTCTGTGGAAGTGAAAAGCTATCTAATATCTCATCAAACCTAAGAAATATGTCGAAGCTTTGAAAAGCAAACAACCCCCTTACAGCTTACACCCCTTAGAATTGAATATCTAAAAAATACTGAAATTGACTTCTTGGCGCTTATATAGAAAACCTTAGGAAGTGAAAATTAATTCGATATAACATCAGATATGCAACCTCCTTACACCTACTTGGGGTTTGAATATCAAAAATCCTGAAAGGAGTTAATAGATAAATATGAAGACAACACGAGAAAGTAAAAACCAATTCAATTTCTTATCACTTCTAAAAGATATGACGGAATTCGTGAAAACGTGTCCAACCCGTTTATACCCTCTTAGGGGCTAAAAAGGAAATAACTTAAAAACAAGTTTTAGGCGATTATTACGCAAGCCCTTGAAAGTGAAAAGATATTTGATATCTGATCAGACCTGAGGGATATGGCAGAACTCGTGAAAAAGTATACAACCCCCTTTCCATTCCGAATTTCAAAAAATCCTGAAAACACTTTTTAGATATTTATATGAAGAAACCGTAGAATTAAAATAAATTCAATATTTGGGAAGACCTAGATAATATATATGACGAAAACCGTAAAAATATATGCATTCCATTTTCACTGATCATTTTCCCCCCCTTCCAAACGTCAATGGATATTTCAAATTTTGTTTATCTAAATTACTTTTCTAGTTGATTTACATATACATTCCAAGTTTTAATTTTGTAGCATAAGCGGTTCAATAGATAGGAAAAACACTCCCCACCCACGTACCATACTACCCGAATTTTATTTGTCTAGTGCAATTGGTTCGTGAGATATCGTAATATAAGTTTCTTCATCCCCCACCTCCGTACGCCACTGCCCCGCTTTAAAATTTGTTTTTGATCTATTCTCCTGGTATACTACAGATATTCTTTAATTTTCAATTTTGTGACATTAACCGTTTAGGAGATATGAATTTTAGAATGTGTCGATCTCGGCTTTTTTTCGTTTCGGACGCATTATTTTCCCCCCACTCCCACACCCCTTTACCCACATTGACAATTTTTATGCAAATGGGTCCAAGTTTCAGCCTTCTATCATAAGCGGTTACTGAGATATAGAAACCAATATTTTTCGTCTAAAACACATCCCCGCTCACCCCTCACACCCGCACCCATCAGAATTTGGTCACTTCAAGGTGCCTACCCAATTCATTAACAAAAAAATGATCAATTTAATATCTCAAAGCGTTTAGGGCGATTTTGCGTACGGACTGATTTTTTTTTTGCTTTATTCGTGTCTACTAGTCATGACGTAAAAAAATTTTTTTTCAGGGTAGCAAATTTTTTTTTTTAAATCGATAACAATACTGTATTATTAAAAAATAATAAAAAAAATTGGGAATTTATGTACGAGTATTTGTAAAAAAATGGAGGATACGTAACTAAAAAAGGCGGATGAAGGAGAAAGACTGTAAACGGATTTGGATTCAGTGCCAAAAGCTACGAGAAAAAAGGGCACTCACTCCTCTGATGATTTCACAAAGCCTTATTTTGTTAACCCGTGTTATTAAAGATACAACTTGTTCTATTTTTTTTTTGCAGAATTTCGATTAATTGAATCTTACCACAAGGAAAGCCTATACTTATCGAGTACGAGTACATGTTTTTATTTCGAAGGAAGCAGAGATTTGTGTTGTTCCAACACTAGTTGAAAATAGACCAGGCACGTACGAGCACAATTCCTTTCCCTGTTCCAATATCCCAGTTATGGAAAGGGAACCGAGTACCTCAAAAAGAAGGGTTTCAGGGCAAGCAAACAATGATTCCGACATTAAGAAGTTGAAAATGATCCCGGGAGGTACGAGCCCAATTCCTCGCCTTACCAATATCCAAGATATTGAAATGGACACCTCAAGAAAGAGCCCAATTCCCAGATTTACCAATATCGAAGAAATGTCATATTTAGGTCGTGGACTTAAAGACAGACAACATGGCGTTTGTTACCAGCTACATTTATTAATGCTTATTTTATGGCGAGCGATTGAACAAAATTACGATGAATTTTGCTTGACCTCCGAATTCCCCGAAGCTGAAAAGTTCGATGACGTAGTTTTCGTGAGTAAAAGTAAAAATAGTAAAAGAGAAAGTCGGTTGTTACAAGTTAAACACACAAAAAAAGTCATCACTAGCAAAGATTTATTTACCGAAAAAGATGCGGCTTTCAGCCTTCCGAAATATTTCAAGTCATTTACTAAGATCAAGGAAATGTGTAGTACCAAGTCTAATCATTCGGTACTTTCCGGAAGCGAAATTAAAGATGTTATTCTTATTACCAACGCCAGATATCACGGTATAGATACCGGCTTGAAAGATTGCTTAGAAGAGATTGAGTCAGACAAATTATTGGGCATACCTGGGAATAAAGAATTAAAAGTGTTCAAATTTAAATATGATAAGGTGCTTCAAGAGTATAAATCAAAGTTCGAAAATGTATCAGACTTTGAAGATCTAATTAAGTTATTAGTAGATCCCAATGTAAAGCAAATACAGAAGACTCATAAAGTATTCAAGGAATATTATTACGCTTTGATGAGAGACGTATTTAAAAAAGACAAAAAAAACATGCGGTTTTCCAAAAAATTCATTAAAGGAACTGATTTGCCGAAAGAAGTGGTCGAGTTCAGAACACATTTTTTAAGCAAGAAAGGAAGTAATATGGAATTGAAACATTTCAATTGGAAGATTACAGATGGTCTCGCAAAAGAGTTCCAGCCTGAAGAGAACCCCAAAATCGTTAATCCAGCTAAGTTCGCTAAACAACTCCACGACATCTTGAAATATTTTGAAAAATTCGGAAAATTGGTAGATATTAATGAAGATAACTTAGTAAAGGTTTTCCAAGATTCAAATGGCACAAATCTCACAGACCCCGGGCTGGAAACTTTTATCGCTAACATTCGAAATCTAGGCGGTCATGTTTTAATTAGGAAATTTTCCGAGATCCGATTTAGCACCAGTTTCATTCGATCTTCTGATCAAGAGAATGAGGAGGAAATGAATGTGCCCGAATGCAAGAAGCTCAAGAATACTCCCGACGATTTAGGGACGTTCCGATCGGAATTGAAAAAGCTCGTCGATTTTAATTCGATCGACCAATATAAATTCAAAATTAGTTTTAAAGAGTTCCAGACCTGTGAGGAAGGAGCCTTGGAAAGAAAATTACCAAAACCTTTTTCTGATGACGATTTGAACGATTTCTTTGATAAATTGAAACTCATTTTCAACTACCCCGACCAATTGGATGAGATATTGGGAAATGAAATAAAGGAGAAGCACAAGAGTTTAGACTGTACGGCTTTTAAATCTATTTACCAGACGGATTTGCACCGATGGCTGGCCGAAAGGATGACTAAATTTTACACCCGTGAAAATGCAAAATCGCTTTTTGATGGGATCGAAGACGAGATAATCACATTGGAACTGAACGGTTTTAATGAATCCTACTTGGCGAATGTTCCTATGAAGTATCGGTTTAATCCTATAGAGTGGATTAAGAGGTTCTTGCAGGACGATAGCGAGAATCGCCTCGATTGACAGTTTGAATATTTTGGACTAGGTCCAACTCGGGTTGTTCAAACAATACAAAACTTGCATAACAACGATTCCATCGAAGAAATACGCAAATATACACGGCGATATGGTTTTATTTTCCTTACTATGAAACAACTGGATAGCAAAAAGATCTTTAAAAAAATTTATGATGCCATAAAAAGGTGGAATTTGTTAATTATAGAGTGCGAAAAACACGAAGATTTAACTGAAATCAACCAAATTCACGAAGATTACAAGGACTATTTTAGCAAAATGATTTTCATGACGCATACAAACGGCGAAAGGATCAGCACCGGATTTACTGATTTGACGGACGAATCGCAGGCGAATCTTTACAAAAATGGAAAATTGATAATAGATCCTGAAGTAGGGGAATTTAATTTTAGTGAAGCAATTGACGAATTGGACCAAAAAGAATTGATTGATGCCGAGACATTGCATAAGTTTATTGAGGGTAAATCGGTTAAGATTATAAATAAAACCACTTATAAAATTCGTGATGCTGATCCATTCGTTCGTCAGAACTATATAACGCGGTTTGTGCGAAAAAGGAAACAAAGGTATCCTGAAAACTATCTTATAAAGACTGCAGAGCCTGTAGTTATTGTAACAGGTATGGCCGGGAGTGGAAAATCCAGCCTTTTGTCGAGTTTATTCCGAAAATTAGTGCATTACAACAAACGTGTGTGGCTCTTTCGAATCAATTTAAATGATTATTCGGAGTTCCTCGATTTAAAATCGAAAAGTGCTAACTCAATAAATACACCCGATGAAATGGTACATTTTTTATCAGAAATGTTACAAAGCACTATGAAATCCACATTTGAACGAAATCTGTTCAAGAATTGTCTCTTAAAATCCAGCACATTGAAACTTGCCTTCTTCTTTGATGGTTTTGATGAAATCAGTCCTGATTACAAGGAAGTAGTTTTGGAGTTATTGGTACAATTGCAGAAAAGCCGAGTTTTCCGTGTATTAGTTACAACGCGACCCAGCATGATGGGATGTCTTGAGGGAAAATTAGAAGTGGAGAGCTTTGAAATTTGTCCTTTATCAGATACGGAGCAAATTGAATTTCTGACAAAATTTTATATTAACAAATTCAAAAACCCGCAGTTCAGTCTTGCTATTGAACGCTTAACATCTTTTGCTAAGGCTCTAATTAAAAAGCAACGGTATGATATCAAGGACTGGAACATGACATTCACAAGCAATCCTCTACAACTGCGAATGTTGGCAGAAGTTTTCAACACAACATGTGAGTTATTTCTTAACTTCTTATACAACGATGTAAAAGAATGTTTTCCGGACAAATTAAACATATTTGATTTATACGAAAAATATGTTGAACATAAATTGGAAATCCAGCGTACTGAAAAGGAACATCTAAATTTATCCAATCCTGCAATACGCGACAAAGAGAATGAATTAAAGAGCCTGCTTGAAACTAAATATCAGTACTTGGCACTTTGCGAAATTTTTAATTTGGACCAGCTTACGAAATTACTTTCTCCCAAAGAAATCGAAAAGGCGCAATTGTTCATAGAAGAAGCCCGAAATGGAAAAGAAAGGCGTGGGCTAGTCGATCGAGTTGTCAATGATAAACCACACTTTGTTCATCGAACATTTGCCGAATATTTTGTTGCTTGTTTCCTAGGAAATTCCTTAATCAATGAAATGAAAATAGAATTTTTCGAATGCTTTATTCAGTACATTCGAGAAGGGGAAACACTTTCAGCAGAGTGTATGAAAAATTGGCTGAAAGAAAATACAATTCCGAAAGAATCTTTACGGAAATTAAAACGTGCAATTTTCGAGTGTAGCACAGGCACCGACTTTTTAATTACTGTATTTCAGTTTGAATGCCTTACTCTTATCAGGTTTATATGCAACTGCTTCTTCCGTAACAAATCGAACGAATTTATGCAGTTTTTAGTCGATTATGACAACCAACTTCTCCTTAATTACGCTCAGAATATCGATGTATTGAAGTTATTGGTGGAGATTGGATACGATATTGACAAATTGCGTATTGTGATTCATCTGCAACAAAGCATAAAGACTCATCCTGGCGGAATTGATTTGATTCTGGAGCATACTAACCCCCAGAATGAAGTCCAGAAAGAAATGAATATGCGTTACTGCCTTAATGAAGAAGTAATCTTCGAACTTAATAAGAAAAAATTTAATTTTGGCCAATGGCTGTTAAAGCAGATACATTCAGAAAACGTTAATTACGATAGTGGTAACTGCATTCCACTACTGCATGCCTCTTCCGTCAATATCGATTCATACACATATAATTCGGAAAAAGGCCCAGAACCGTATTCTATTTCTTTTGATAAATTGGAAACAACCAAAGGGTTGTTAAGCTCAACAATTGCAGACATCACATCCGATTTTGATTTTTATATTAGAACCAGACAAGGTCTCACAGTGATGCAGTGGACTGCTTCCAAGTGTAAAGGAGATCAGCTGCACTTATGGGCGTATGTAGAGCAATATGCTTTTAAGTTCCCAGTAAGAGTAAATGTTGTTGAAGCTGCAGCTGCTTGTAACCGGACTGACTTGCTTGAGTGGATGCTTAAACCCAAGGAAAAGGGTGGAGCAGGTGCTGACGTAGACAAATTCCGAGAATACATTCGAGATAATATAATCGTCGCACTTCAAAACAAAGAATTTGAATTTTGCCAGTGGCTGATTAATGAGAAGCACTTAAACGTTAAAAGCGATAAATGGGAGGACATGCCACTGCTGCATGCCTCTTTTCTACATTGCAATTTGGAAGCGTCAAAATTTCTAGTGAAAAATGGAGCGGATTTAACTGCTAAAAATAAGGACGGCTACAATGCCCGAGATTTTGCTGCTTCTGTCAATAAACCGGAAATATGCGAGTGGTTGGCGACAATTGCAGATAAGGTAAGATCACGTTTTTAAATGGCTACGAAAAGAAAGAATATCTGTTAACTCTGTTACATTTGATAGAAAAAGGTGCTGATAATTAAGTCAAGGATAAGGAAGGGACGACACCAATGGTTTAAGTATTTTTGAAGGGCCACATCGAACTTGTTCAATATTTAATGAAACTGATTCCAATATGAATAATTATGAAATCGATCCAATTACACAGGTGAGTTTATTGAATTTGCATTGCATTAAATTTTTGAACTGTTGAATATTTTTTTTGGATATAGATGATGCGCTGACGAATAACCAAACCCAAAGGACATGTTAAATTTTTATATTTTTGAAATGGAGAAGTTAGGACTACCACATCGGTCGTATGTGTACCTAGTTTTCAAATTATTTCGGTGTTAAATATCGGCATTTGCAGTAATTTACCTTATTCTTAATTTCTAAATGCTAAATTATATTTAATGTTTATGTTTAATTTTACTTTACTTTTGTTTAATTTTATTTATTTATTTACTTTGTTTTGAAGTGCAAAATTGGTCACTTTATTCGATTGGTCAGATTATAAAAATAATTTAAAAAATAAAAGCCGTTTCAAGTACAAAAAACTAAAAAAAGAGATGATTTTTACGTTTTAACCATTTATAAATAAAATATATTTCACATTTAAAACAATAAATAAAGAAAAAAATCACAAATTCAAATAGTAAAAATAAACGTATTTCACATACACAGCAATAAATTTTTCAATCCTTACAACAATTATCGCATTGAAATATCCTACGTAATGTAAATTTAAAACAGAGATAGAAATCTATGTAATGTGCACTATTACATTTAAGCTATTGTAAATTTACTTCGACTGTATGAAATATACCTCTAAATTGTAATGTTACTATTAAAAAATCTAAAAAATATAATTCCATTTGTACTTTTACAATTTTTAATTGCAAAATAAGCCGAGCAATATGCAGACAAATCAAACTTCTTAGGAAAAACTACTCGAAATGTATCGAAGGGCTTGAGTGCGTGTGTGTGCGTAATTGATTGAGGTCTTTTTTTCGTTCATGCTAAATCAAAATGATGGAGTGTTTAAAGTGCGAATTAACTTTTGAAACAGTGAAAAATTATAGCCAGCATTTTTATAATCAGAGATTTGATTCGACCTTTACATTTTACTGTAGAAATCATCATTGTGGACTTAAATATTATAAGTACTCCGCGTTCAAATCACATGTTTTCCGGAAACATTTCTTAGCAAAATAAGATAAAAAAATTGTATTGTGTAGTTCAAATTCTAATTCGAATCATTGAATTTAATTGATTGATTGTTCATTTTTCGAATTTATGTATCACATTTTTGAAAGTTATTCAATTTATACTGCATCTCATAGTAAAAAAACCATACATATTAAACTGGAATAAATAAATGTTTGATTAAAAACTTCATTACGGGCTTGCCATTCTTATGACACCCTAGGGACTAACTACGTTTCAGATTTTAAATTAATAGCAAAAGTTGATTTTTAAATCTAATCAATGGAAAATATTACATTACATGCATTTATTTTCAAATATTTTGTTTGTAAATATTACAACCACAATTTGCTATTACATTTTATATTGGAAACATATTTACGATACGTATGTAATTTTACTAACCGATTTAATTGGATTAGCCATTAAAATGTAACATTAAATTCGGTTTTAATTTTGCACTTTTTTGATTGGCAACAAATTGCCAACGATAAATGTTGTAACATTTTTTTACTGTGTACGTACATTACACCTACATAACAATGTATAATGTATGTAATTTAATTCAATGTTACCAATATAAAATATGTGCTTTTTGCGGATTTATCCAGAACAGAGTAGGGTAGAAAATTTATGTAGAAAATGAAAACATTGGTGTTTTTATAATTTCTTATAACTTTCTTCCATAGATAGTAGGGTAGAATAGATAGTAATTTATCGCGAATAGCTGACCCAGTGAACTTAGGGTCATTATTACGATCTTCAGTTCAACTATAACTGGAACTTTAACCGGAAATGTTGTATGAAAATCTGTCAGTTAAAGTTTCAGTTAGACCGTAACAGAACATCGAAGGAACGGCCCTAATTGGGTCAGATACTCCCGGTAAAATCTAAATTCTAGTCTACTATCTACAGGGAAAAGTAATAAAAATTAAAAAAATTACTTTATTATTAAAAAATAATAAAGCAAAATTGTGTTTTCAATGTAAATTTTATACTCTATATTTTATGGTCCCATTATAGGATGTACTCGGCATGTATGCATATGATACGTAAATATTGGCTAAAAAGTGGTCAATGGTCACAATATGGAAATGGTCACAATACAAAACGAAATGTAGATGGAAAATCGGTGATTTACATCGGGACCGTAAAAAAATGGCAACTTTAGGCAAGTGGTCAAGATAAGAAGGTGGTAACTTCTTCAGGTTCTACTGCATTATGACCTGAAATTTAATAAAAATTGTTTTCTTCAAAAGCTATATTTTCGTGAACCAAAAAATAAAAGAAAATCCGTCTGTACATCGTATATGTCATCAGTCATTCGCAAACTCATTTAAAGAGTTGCAGCTCCCAAAATTTTCAAACTACTATTTTAAAATTTTGTGGGTAGCCCTTTATCCATACTCAACCCCTAAAGGAGTGTAAAGTGGTTGTGTACATTTTTACGAATTCCTGATTATTTCAAAGGACTAATTAGACCCACACAAAACCCATTAAAGCATTTTTCGATATTTGAACTCCTAGGGGGTTCAAGTTTTCACGAATTCTGACAAATCTTTTAAAAATAAAAATATAATTTAGCAATTGTGCTGAATTATGCTCAAATTCTGCCGTAAAAAAAAATTATTTTACTTTTGTCGATAAATAGTTACGACCATGTACTAAAAATTATGTTAAGTTAGCCCCGCCATTTTAGAAAATTAATAATTGAGCAATTGTGCTGAATTGTGCACAAATTGTGCCGTAAAAATAAATTATTTCACTTTCATTGATAATTAATTATGACCAAAGTACTAAAAATTGTGTTAAGTTAGCCCCGCCATTTTCGAAAAAATATAATTGAGCAATTGTGCTGAATTGTGTTCGATTTGTGCCATAAAAATAAATAATTTCACAATTTCACAGAGCAGTATCGACTACAGTCAAGTATTTTTTATTTTTATTACGTGGACTGTGACAGTCAACTAAGCGGGCGGTATTGTCATACAGTGCGAATAATTTTGTGAATAGAATTAGTGCGAAATATTTCAAACGAATTGTGTTTTACTTGAAATACCAGCGAACCTCTAGCTCGCAACAGTATGTTAATGATTTCTTTGAAATTTCATATCTCTGGTAACTTTTATACTATAATAATAAATAGGGTTTATTTCAAAGGGGAAGGCTGTCTCAATATAAAAAAATACGAATAAAAATTATCCTTGAAATTTTATTTACAAAGATAAAGATGTTGTCCTTTATCCATATCTCATAATGCAAATATTTATTTTATTACATTTTGTATATTATACTGTTTTTCAAAACATCCTAACAAATCAACTTGTGATGTCAATGGGATCGGGATCAAAAAAATCGAAGAAGATCAGTGGTTCTCAATTATGTTATAGAAAAATTGCAATTATTTTAATTACTTACTCGTATGTAACGAAGATTGAATTTTATGATGTCAGATATATGGGCAGCACTTAAAAACATAAATTTAAGCTAGTTTAGTTCTCTAATAATTTAATTAAGCTACTAATTGGTTAAAAACATCAATGTTTTGTAATACATTAAAAAAAAATTGGTTCAAAAAAATTGAAATTTCAACGGCATATTTTATTAATGTAACGAAATTTAAATTGATTTTATACTGAGCAATAATATTTGAACTATTAAAAATATAAAAAATCAATGATAGATGCAATAAAATATATGAATTATACGAGTATATTGTGGACAATGAACATAGTACAATTAGTATAAAAATTCAATTTTAATTAAAAACTTGAAACCTTTTTGAAATTACATGACATAGGTTTTTTATTTTTGCATGCTAGTTATATAATCATACAAAATTTGTTCTACTTCTTGAGAAGATAGAGAAAACTTTTTAATTTTCACGAACCCTTTCCCCATGGGTATAAAGCAATGTAGTGTTTGAGTTGAAGGATTTGGTCGTGTAAGGTTATATTTTTCACTAAATAAATTTTTTTCATTTTTATTTCGTTCGCAGTCGATGAATTGAAAATTAATATTTACTATATTATCCTTAGCCAGGTCGAAATCAGCGATGGTAAGGTCACAAATTTCGTCACTTTTGGCGATTCTTGATGGAATGACCGAATAGAGAAAATTCGTTAAACATCGGGAATCACGAGCCGCTAAATCAGGAGAAATTTTAAGACCTATTTACATTCCCGTAGCTTCTCTGTATGCCTAGATTCGCAAATATGGGTGTACTGGGGGTGGCTTTTGGATGAGAGGAGTGGAGCCATAAATTTGGGCGCATTGGAACTCGTGAGCCGTTAAATCAGGAGAAATTTTAAGACCTATTACAGACTCGTCGCTTCTCTGTATGCCTAGATTCACAAATATAGGTATGCAGGTTTTTGATTGAGGGGGTGGAGCGGTAAAATCAGGAGCTGTAAGAAGAACTAAGCATTCATTTATTATTAATTTGGAAACCAATTTCAGAATTGTTGCTAATTCTATACGCCGAGATATACGAACATACTTATACGGGGGTTGAATTTTTTTTTCACAGGGGTGCATATTTCGGGACAGGGTTGACCGAACTTATCGGAATCGGGCTTATTCGAAAGCCTTTAAATATCCGTTAATTAATATATAACTAGAACTTTACCTTTAACGTCGTTTCGGCTATGGTCATTCCAGCTTCATCGTCAGTCAGAACGACCACACGGTTTTACCATTAGGGGTACAGTGGAAAATTTTTTTTTGGAGCACTAAATTAGCATTTAATAAGCCGTTAATTATGACATAAGTTATATGTTAAAATTCCAATTTGGTCACCTAAGTTATTTGACATCGCGAACTTTCGTAGTGAGGCTGCATTCTTTTATAACGGCGTGATGTCGTAAATAATACCCTGCACTTTTTACTTCACTATCGGTGACTTGACATAAGACATATGCCCCAGTTGCATTCGTTGATATTGATTATTCATTTCGAGGATTTTGGACAATTTTCGTTCGATTCTAGCTACCCGCTTTGTAGTCATAGTCCGTGAATCAACAAGATCAGTGTTTATCTAATGGTAAATCAACAATAAAAATAAAAGGTCTGTGTTTCGGAAGACATTAACTTTCGCTCGTATGGACTATTTCTAGAAGGAACGATCGTGTTTAATATACTGCATCTGCATCTTCATTAGCAAATAACAAGATCACTTTACTCGATTTAATAAATACAGAAATGCGATTGATTATTGTTTTTACAAAAATATAACTTTGGTCGTAATTAATTATCAACGAAAGTAAAATTATTTATTTTTACGGCATAATGTAGCACAATTAAAAACTGAAATACTGTTTTGAATAGCAAATAGACATGTATATAATAATAAAGTGGGGGCTAACTTTCGCTACAAATATCATTCTCATCCATAAAATCAGTTATACAATTCGGATCAATTTTTAATTAGCGGAACTATACAGCACAATTTGAGCAGAACTGCTCAATAATATTTTTCCCAAAATGGCGGGGTTAATTTAACATAATTTTTAGTACATGGTCGTAACTAATTATCGACTAAAGTAAAATAATTTATTTTTACGGCACAATACGGCAAAATTTGAGCACAACTCAGCACAATTGCTCAATTATATTTTTTCGAAAATGGCGGAGCTAGCTTGATGAACTTTTTCTATGGGCTTTATATATAATGATCTAAAACCTACTTTCAGGATTTTGCGATATTCAACCCCTAACAGGGGTCTACCTAAAAAATAATAAAGTTACGCCCACACTCACTGTTGGTAGATTTTTTATTTTCCCGTTCGCCACACTTCTTAGTTTTATGTCCGATACTTTTTATTGTTGTCACGTTCGATACCGTTTCTCACTTTCATGTCCGATAAATTTGCTTTATTATTTTTTAATAATAAAGTATTTTTTTACTTACATTTTCCTTCATCTTTTTTAATTTTTACGGCCGATACCTTTTTTATTGTTAGGCCCAATACGTTTTTACTAGCACTTCCGATACGATTTTCCGATTTTTACTTTCATGTACGATACCATTTGCATTCCGCCCCCTCCCTTACTTTTTACATTTCCATTATTTTTTTTATTTTCCCGCACAATCTCCTTTCCATTTTCACGTCCGAACTTTTTTTCCACGTCCAATTCTTTTTTCATTTTCACACTCGATACCTTCTTCACTTTTTTCCGGATAAATTTCAGTTCAGGCGTATTTTATTTGCTGTAGGATTTGAGCAATGGTCCTCTACACACTCAGCTGTTAGCTGTCCCGTAAGAAACAAGTACGTGGAAAAATTGAGTTTCCGAATGTTGACCGACTCTCTATGAGTCGGTACCCACATTTCCAAAATAGCAATCCACTTCTTTCATGCTATTAGCTCTCGAAACATTTTTTCTACATTCAA
Organism: Beris morrisii; assembly: GCA_951812415.1. NCBI lineage: Eukaryota > Metazoa > Arthropoda > Insecta > Diptera > Stratiomyidae > Beris > Beris morrisii. The sequence continues at coordinate 5,314,687 of OX638312.1, read as the reverse complement.
CCATGTAAAAATCAAAAGACGCACTTGAAAAATGCCGCTTTCAACGGAAGGTCAAGGGAACTTTGTAATATCGGAAGTTACAGGCAACTCGAACACCATGTACAATTCGAACTAAAACAAATTTTGAATTTATTGCAGTGAAATCTGTTGTTTTATTTTTGTATTGTTAATGTAGTTTTTTAATTCTAATTTAACACCCACACAAAACCATACAACAAAAAACACTGATAAAGTGTGTTGGGTATTTGTTTCCTTGTAATATTAATAATAAATTGATTCTATTCTGATTTTTTACAATTGTTTTATTTCAAAACGCTTATGATTTTTGTTCTGAATAAAGTTTTTCTTTTTTGCTAAGATATTTCATAAATTAATAAGTTTAACGTGGACCAATAAATTTATATCACGCCATTTTGTCGATTTTTCTTTTTAATAATTCGTTCTACGTATTTATGATAAATTTACATAAGGTTCGGTTTTTTTTTTCTATCGCCACAATCGCGTGTAATCAACAGCCGCGGAACAATTTTTACGTATATAGTTCCGATGGCGATGATAATTTGAACACAGTTCAAGGAATGAAAATGCCATAGTCGTAGGAAATAAGAATGAAAAATGTATAAATAAAAACCAGCGACTTACCTGGAATAATAGCAACAAAAAGAACCAAATTTTCTTAAACTTTTAGCAATTTTTCTAGCATGAGGTAAAAATTATGGAAAAAAGCGGGGATAGAGTCGAGAAAGTGAAGCGATACGTTTAGAAGGTGGATTGTTTTTGTCTCAGATTGTGTTTCGTTGAGAATTCATGTCAGCATCATTGTCTTTGTTGAAACTCGGTTTTTCTTACAGAGCTATCATCGATTTCAGTTCATTTCATTTCTTCCCCAAAATTTTTTCTACGCCTTGAACGACATCCTTTACTTGCGGTAGTGCTGCAATTTCCAGAGACTTTGTGTACGGCATTGGAACATCAACACCTTTAATAAATGAGCGGAGAATATAGTATCGCCGGGCGAATTATTTAAACTGAGTCCTTACCGGCGCATCGCCATACTGGCGCATCAAGATGGAAAAATGTCTCGTGCTCCATAATTCTGGCGCAAATTTCCGATCCGACGCCTAAAAATTTCAGAGTTATTACACAAAACTGGTCGGCATTCTTTTCGAAAAAAATCGTAACTTACCACTTTGCGGCCAACCATTCTCTACAGTAACTAAATGATGAGTTTTTTGTACTGATTTAAAGATTGTTTCTGTGTCGAGTGGTCGAATTGACCTTAAATTAATAACTTCGGCTTCGATATCTGAAAAAAAATGTTAAGGAGCAATAAGAAACGTCGACTTCTTATTCAAGCCACTCACTTTTCTTAGCTAATTCGGCAGCAGCTAATAAACACGTTTCGACGGCTTTCGAATGTGCAACGAGCGTGATATGTTTGCCCGGTTTCATAATTTTCGCTTTTCCTATTGGCACGAGAAAGTCCTTGCCCATCATGCCTTCGGTGACGGGAAACGGTACACCGTACATGATTTCATTTTCTAGAAAAACAACCGGATCCGGATCACGAATAGCCGATTTGAGTAGACCGCGTGCATCTTCACTGTCGTACGGTGAGATTACTTTTAGTCCGGGACAGTGGGCATACCAGGCGGCAAAACATTGTGAATGTTGGGCAGCTACACCGGAAGCAGCACCGTTCGGTCCTCGAAATACAATTGGCACATTGACTTTGCCCGCAGACATGTAAAACGTTTTTGCGGCGGAATTTATAACCTGCGACGATAGAGAAAGAATGATGCGTTCATTGTTTTGGAAAGAAAAGAAAACATGTGCATAGTTACATGATCAATGGCCTGCATTGAAAAGTTGAACGTCATGAACTCACAAATTGGTCGGAGGCCGGCCATTGCAGCGCCCACTGCTATACCGGCGAAACCCATTTCTGTAATTGGTGTGTCGATAACTCGTTTGTCGCCGTACTTCTTCCAGAGACCTCGAGAAATCTGAAATGATATTAAAAACAAAGAAGTGCAGCAAATCGTTTTCCAAGAAAATATTGTCAAGAATTATATAGTATTGTGATCGACCTGGAATTTAAAAAAAATGCTATCCTGCAATTTTGAATTTTCACGTTTCAAAAGTAGTAGACCTTAAAATAAAATAAGTCTACCCGCCGTAAACACCATTGTTTTTGTTGTTGTTTGGTGTGGGAAGACACGCAGCAAAGCAGCGCATCTTGAGCATTCAGGCCAGCATGGCCCATTATACTCGAATCGCCCAGTCTCTACCCGAACTTTTTCGTCTTCCGTCCAGTGCACATGGGGTGACCAGGTGTAGGCCACACGAGTTATGCCCTGTGAGGACACCAACCATACTACCACATTCCTTTCTGCTCAATTTGAGAAGAAAAGCAGCGGTTCGTCCACTTGGTCCCTCAAAAAGGTTTCTGGTCTGCCGCATTCCCGAAAGAAGCCGCCATCTCTCAATGTGTGATTTACTCACCCAGCAATGGCAGCTCTAACAGAGGCAACCGGTACACCGAAAACTGGTTCTGGTCCGACCATGGCTGACTCCGATCCAGCCTTTGCTAGTGCATCCGCTATTTCATTGCCATTTTCACCCTAGTGGCCTGGAACCCATATGAGCTTTAAGTCATAAAAAAACAAAACACAGTGATTCAAAGGGCGTAAACACCGTACGTCATACGCAAACGCGTTTGCGGGAGCGTAAATCACAAACTTGTTAAATTTTTTCTCGGTGGGTAGATTGGATGAACAATTTTTTTTAACTGACTTTTGACTTTTCGGGGAGGGTCTGTTAGGGGTAAGGTGGCGGGAGGGTTTTTTGTTTGTTTCTAGATTGTTGGAACCGCTTATGCAAGCAGGATGAAACCTGGAGCTTATATAGAGGTATGATAATGGAACCATTTTCATAAAAATGGTCGAAGGAATGTGGGAGTAGAGGAAAAAAAACTGTTCGTCCGAAACGCATGAAAGCTGGGATTCTAAAATCCATATCTCCTAAACGGTTTATTTCAGAAGGTTGAAACTTTGTGACTGCTCCTAGACATACTTGAAGCGTAGAAAAGGACAACAAATTTTAAAAGGTCACTTCTGTGGGGGTGAATAACTTTGGATTACAATATCTTTCGAACCAATTATACAAGGTAAGATTTGGCGTATATCGGTTAACAAGTGGAGTGTATTAAAAGTGAAATTTTCATGGAGAGAGGTGGAGCACGGAAGTGGGGGACTGTAATTTTTCAAAACAATCATTTTTATATCTCAAGAACGGTACCAGCTATGGTTTTGCAATTTTTACAGATCTTAGGCCCTGTAGACCTCGTTCGGAGAAAAAGATTTTAGGTGTGGAGATGTAGGGGATGAAAGGAAAACAAAAAAGCAGATTTTTATTTCACGAGAACTAAAAATTTATAAAGATCCTCCATGGTTCTATCACAAAACATGCAAGGTACGGGCGATAGTTGGAACTTAGTATGTATGTGTAGATCCACTACAGAAATAAATCAAGCAACAAAAAGGTCAGACTTGCATTGGCGTACGGAGGTGGGACAAAAAGGTTTCAACATGATTTTGATTTTTTAGAGCTTCCACAATTTTTGTTGTGGTATGTCTTTCTTTTTGTATTCCAAGCGGAGATTCTGGCAACGCTCCAGGCAGGTAACATCATGTTGATGGAGGGGATATTCGGTCGGGATATCTCACTCTACATTGACAGCCAGGCCGCTTTGAGTGCATTGGAACCGAGGACTATTGAATCTCAGCTAGTAAAGCGCTGTCGAGAAGTGCTCAAGGTACTTTGTAGTCAGAATAGAGTACGACTATGCTGGGTACCAGGGCACAATGACGTACCAAGCAACGAACGGGCCGATGAGCTGGCGAGACTAGGATCGGCGTCAGACGGGATGGTAGAGGAGATGGTTAGTCCACCATTAAACGGAATTTTTTTTTTTTTAATGACTTTATCCCTCTATGGGTACACTTCCGCAGCCCAAAGTACTGGAGACTAAATACCTCTCTCAGCTCAATGAACTGGAAAAAATTCACCATATCAACATACTCATGCTGTATGTTGACATTGGGCTCAGATTATTCTGGTGTGTCCGATGTGCTCCCCAAAGAGTACCGAGTACTGGTATTAGGGGTAACACAAATCAAGCAAACCAAAAAGGCTTGCAAAAATAATAAGAGAGAAAAAAAAAGAAAAAGAAAATAAGTACAATAAACAGTAATAATAATAGTAAATAAAAAAAATTAGATTAAAAAATAGTAATAAAATAAAAAATTAAAAAATGAATAAAAGTGAAGATAAAAAAAAAAAACAAAAATAGGAAAAAAGCGATAAAAATAAATAAAATAAAATACCAAATAAATTTAAATAAGAATAAGTATAAATATGTATATGTAGAGAAAAGAAAAAGAAAAATATAAAATATAATTATAATAGCGCAGAATAAAATAAATAAATCGTGAAGAAGAAGAAGAAAGTAAGCAAGTAGCATACAAAATAAAGATAGCAAAAGTAAAAATAATTATTATTGTAGCATAAATAAGAAATAGGAGTTCGGAAAATAGAAGTGTGTATGGCAAGGTAATTGTTTCGAAGTCCATTTAAGTTTAAATTAAACTTGTACTTCTAATCTCCCTCATATGTTTTTGAGTAGCACTTTAAATCGATTGTATTCAGCATTTTTTAAAATTTGTGGCAGCTGGTTGTACAGAGCAATTGCAACCGTTATTGGGTCCTTCCTTATTCTCTCCGACCGCGCATGTGGGACTCATATGTGTTCCACTGCTCGTGTATTATAGTGGTGTATTTCGCTGCTGGTTACAAGGTTAGTTGAAGATTTTCTTTGCTGTTTCCTAATTGCATGAATATGCTTAGCTGCTTCTACTGCTATTATGTCTTGTATGTTAAGTTTTACTGTCATCCTATATAATTCTATGGTCGGTGTTGTTCTTGGTAGGTTGTATACAGCTTTAATACTTTTGTTTAAAAGTCTCTCCAACTTTTTAACGTTGTATTTAATTAAAGCACGTATCAGGGATTGTGCCACGGATGCAGCGAACTCTAGATGGGAGGCGCTAACGAGCTGTAGGACATCTACTGCACTCTGGCCAAGGTTGGACAGACGGAAGACTAGGGAGATATTGACATGGAGTAGGGGAAGTCTGCGGCTACTGGTCGGAATACTGACAGGGCACTGCTTGCTAGGGAAGCATGCTATGCGTATGGAGATCGCTGACTCTGACGTGTGCAGGTATTGCCTTGACCTATATGCCGAGGAGGACATTTTTTGTGAGTGTCAAGCGGTTGCAAGGAGTCGACTGAGCTGGTTCGGCAGTCTTTTCTTTGACAATTTGGAGGACCTGAGGTCAACAGGGCATGATAAGCTAGTCAAATTCTTTAGGGATCTGGGTTTTTGGGGGATGTTTAGTGACCTACGCGGCTCTGAAGGGACCGCTATGGGCCCTCTTGGTGCCTAGTGTGCGCGCTGGCTCAGCGCTTCGCCCCTTCTTAAAACTAAAACTAGGTATTTTTGGTGTTGGTGTTGCTTTCATCGGATATTTGATAGTCTTTCGTGCAAAGGTAGCTAGTTAGGTGGAGATGTGCAATAATACCACTAGTCGTCCTTAATGTTGATGTCTATTTAAACCTTTGTCCATCTTCATCGAGATGTAGGTAGAAGTTTTTCTGTAGTTCACAAACCCTGCCAAAATTTATTCGTGTCAGAATGAAGCCTTGGAAGCCCACGAGCTGCACTCAGCAAATATAAGAGTCAAGGTGTTTTAAAGATGCAGCATGTGAAGGTTGCAATAAAAAAAATTATGAATACTTAATAGCAGCTTGAAGCCCGTTCGTAAAGACAAAGGACAAAAGCAGGACTCTCCTCAGCTGCTTGTGATATAATTTTTTGTACTTAGACCACGATCTTATTGTTCCTGGACAAGTGCACTCAGCGACAATTGGATCGCCTCGTAATTGTTTGCTTACATCTGATTCTTTCAGCTAACCGCAGGTGAAACCACCTTGCGCTATTAAAATCCGATGTTTTCAGTTAAACAAAATTTCTATGCCAAAAGGTGGAAATATTTTTGTCGATAGAATGAATCAGATTCGTTTAAGAAGCCGTAGGAAGATTCCAATCGATGGAAACTGAGCATGAAAACATTAAACCAAAATCGGAAGCGCCTTGCACGACGATAAAGCGAACACTTCGAGAGGCTCTGTCCTCTAGTTGCAGTTGCAGGGCCCGATTGAACCCACGTCAAGGGAACCGCTTTGGAAATAGCGGAGCTAAGCATTTCGAATTTCTTATCAGACCCACGTCCAGATCGTCTGATTCTCAAGTTTGCTTCGTGCACGTTCCGGTGCAAGGTCATAGCACCCCGTCTCACGAACCAGACAAAAGTCGTGGACGCACGGTAGTCACACGACGACCCCCACGTCAATTAGATAACCTTCGCGGTTATGCGATTTTTTCCTCGCAAATTTTTTTTTTGTTTACGTAATCGAGGCGTCAAACGTGCGATTTTTGCCTGCGAATTTTCTTCCGTATGAGTTTTTACCTTGTAGGCCCCGTCGTATTGCGCAACTTCCTCACCCAGCAGGAAGACCCGCTCGTCGCGGGCCATCTCGTCGTCCAGGGCACTGTTGAGGGCATCGCGGACCGTCATCTGGGCCGGAGCGGCTGCACTTTTCGGGCTCGTTGTAAACGCCCGTCGAGCAACTCCCGCGAAACTTCTGGCCAACATTTTTTTGATTGTACGGATACGCTACGACTGGCGATAATTAAAACGACAACACACGCGTGACACGCGACTAAGAACTAAGCGAAAGAAAACAAATGAAATTCGAAATTTTGGAGCGATTCCGCGATACGAACGACAGGAGAATCTCGCCGGTGACAGGTTCAGAGGAGGATTGGAGGTCGGTGAATTGTGCGAATCGAGTTGGGACTTTTGGTGCTGTCAGGTTGGCTGCGTTGCATCTAGTCGTCAATAGAGGGAATGCTCCCCCGATGTCGTTATATTCAAATTTATAAATGAACATTTTAATTTGTCAGTCGAATTGCGAAACATGAAAATGATGTGAAAGTGATTTGCAGAGTAAAAAAAAACTTCCACAGATGATGGAAAAATGTATTGAACAGGTAACTAATAAGGAACGTGCGTTTGAAACCTTTTTTTAATTAAAACTGAACCACCTGCATGAGGTAAAATCGGCTTTTAGTGTTTAGAGAACTATTGTTTTGTGTGAACACTTGCAAGGAGAAAGCAATGCTGGTTTATCCTTTTTGCCAGTTGTAGTTAGGAATGATCCCAGTTATTTTAGTGGCCGGCGCACTTAAGGGCTCACATTCTCCTTAAATTTTCAAAAATGTGATTTTTTTTTTACAGATTTTTATTTTTATACTTTTAAGAATTAAAAAAAAAAAATAGAATTATGCTCAGCAATTCCACCAGCTGTAAGGGTGTTTCGGATAGTAGGCATGATACACCCTCTGACGAGTCTATGCCCTCCGATGACGAAACAGCTCCTTCGGACCTAGTCCAACACAATCTTATATAGACTGGCGTATTCCAGTGAAGTGTTTTCCAACTGTCATGTCCTCAAGGACAGCGATTAATCAGCAGTCGAGGATTTCGTGTTGGGGTTTCACACCAGAAACCCTACTGACGCCAGAAAACAACCAACATTTAATCAAAAAAAATAGAATTTGGAAAATTCAACTCCATTACAAAGTTATAGACTCAAAACTTATAGACTCAGCGGCAAAGGATGTCGGGCTAAGGGTCAATGGGAATAAGACCAAGTTCAAAAAGAAACGCGCTAACTAGACAAAATATGGCCATGGGAGACTACAACCTGGAGAAAGTGGATCGTTTCTCATACTTGGGAGCACACCTTGTAATAGACGGCAACGAACGGAACGAAGTAAAACAGCAGATCACACTAGCAAATAAGGCGTATTTCACGGTTCTCCCGATCTTAAAATCAAAAAAGTACACATGCTGAGCAAACTTTGCATATACAAGACCATAATAAGACCTGTGCTACTATATGCAAGCGAAACGTGGACTCTCACCCAATCATCTGAAAGGCACTGAATGGCGTATCCGGTACAACAACGAGTTGTATAACATCTATGAGGACCCAGTTCAATTATTATAAAATTTAGAAAGCTACAATGGTCAGGCCATGTAGAGCGAATGGAAGACAGAAGAATTCCCAAACGTACACTGAAAGGTAGAGCTCAGGGCAAACGACCGGTGGAAAAACCGCGGAAAAGATACGAAGACTCAGTTGACGCAAATTGCAGATCGCTTCTTAGATGCACAAATTGGAGGACGCGTTCGCTGAACCGAGATGACTTCAGACAATGTATACTGCAGGCCCTGGCACGATTTGGGCTGTCGCGCCATTGATGATGATGACAAAGTTATAGCAATAAATGTGACCAGACATCGGTTTGGAGCGGCTTCCTGGCCAATTGCTGCGCCACTCTCGACAGCAGCGTTTCGCATTTATTTTGTCCGTAAAAACCGGGTTTTATAGAAAACAAGGTCATTTATAGGACCATCTGTGAAGTTAAAGAGGAAGAAGATAAACAATACGAAGCTGGAATGGAAGACTCGCCGTAAGTTCACATTGTACCTACCAAAAACTTTAAACGCGTTTTTCTCGAAACTATTACTATGTTCAGACTACGAGATTAACGCGTTTAAATCGAGTTAAACGCGTTGAAAACACTTCCCGAACTCGTTTACGAAAACACGTAGCTACAACGCGTTTAACTGAAAACATGTACTGCGACCCTCGCGGAAATCGAAGTAAACTTTAAAAGAAACTACTTAATGCTGCAGAAACTGAATTTTGTGCTTGTGCAACGACTGCATTAGATAATTAGTCTGTACAGGGTATATGTTTTTAGACAGTGTCGGCACGATAACTCAGTCAATTTTCAATATTTTTCAACTTTTTTTTTTCTATTTTGATAATTATTTTCTCTATAGTCTGACAAGAGGTTTTTTTTAATTTTTTGGTTGGAAAATTTTTTATAAATTATTAAACGCAAATTTTTTTAAAAAAAACATGATTACTAAAGTTTGAAATGCTATAACTTCTTTATTTTTGAAAAAAAAAATCCTTCCGTCAGACTATAACTACTACATTATTTTACAAGATTCTTTTTTACTTTTGCAAATTGAATTATTTTTGGTGAAGTTATGATGTCGACAAGGAGGCGTCATAGTTTTCATCAGTAGTCCATTTATACCCGTAAAAAATAATGTTAATATTAAAAAAAAAAAATTTTTTTTATAGTTAATAAGATATGTGAACTTAACAATTTAATTTTTTTTCATCATATAATCTTTATAATAATTTTTCAAATTTACTCGGTTTTCAGCGCGCGCGGGGGTTTATGAGCCCTGGGCCTAGTATTGAAGCCCTTAATAGAATGAGAGCAGCTGAATTTTTTAAACAAAATCATATGGTTGAAAATTGTGTTAATAAAAGTATTAAACGTTTTTTAGACGACATCAGAAGTATACATTTAATCTATTCATTTGAATGGATTGTATAATAATAAAGAAAAATATAAATGTAACTTAATATTTTTTGGAGAACTGATATTCTAATAACAAATAATTTTAAAAAGGTTCCATCGTTACCAAAATTCAAAATTTCCGGTTGGATTATGTATCCACAATGTTAAACCTTTTCGCTTTATTTTATTAAAAAGGATGCTATGCTATTTTGTCGGGTTTCCAAAACAATATTTAGACGCGAATGAATTATACGTTGTATACCGTGAAACCTGTACTAACAAAACCGTGAAACCTGTACTAACAAAATGAAATCGGTTCCTTCAATTAAAATTATCTTCTGAGATGGCAGTTTATAACTAAAAACCTTAGCAAGTGTAGTGAACCAAGAACCATCAACGTACGGACACCTCAAGGTTCAATACTAGGCCGTAACGCCTTGTCTAGTATTGGATCCTGCTTAGTTTCACAATCTACAGTATTGTTGCGAGCTAGGGGTTCGCCGGGATTTCAAGTGAAACACAATTCGGTTAAAATAAAAATAAGTGATAATTTATTTATCCGCACTTTTAATTCACAGATTTATATTCACACAATAATTCGCACTGTATGGCAGCACTGCCCGCTTATTCCATATATCGCTTGACTCGATCACTTTCGCTCTCTACCAACACGGTCACGTATACACGCTCGCTGTCACAGTCGACGTAATAAAAATTACTATGTCTCTCACTGAAAACTTCACCCGCTTTTATACTATCCGGTTGCAGTCTAGGATGTACTTGTTCGTTCAGTGTGGAATCTTCTCGAAAGCTTTAGAGCTTTCGATTTCGATCTTCGTTCAGTGGTGCGTGTAGAAGGTTCAAGTGAGCTTGAGATCTTTCGACTTTCATTCTAATTGGATTCTAGTACATTGGAGAGCATTCGATAAGAAGAGAGATACAACCGTGCCGCTTCGCCTTATCTTCAGCTAGGTTTCTGATTGGGTTATTTTGCAACTAGGTATTCGGTTGTTGTTGTTGTTGTTTTTATTATGTGAAACGATCGAGTTGCACGGTTGCCAGGCTTACACGTAACAGTATTTAAGACTGAAGGCAAAATATTTCAGATACGCAGATGACAATATGGAACTGGAAGCCATGACTAATGAAAACCTTGATCGTTTAAAAAAGTGGTTATTGGGTGATAGTCGCGACATTGACGATGATGAAGACTGAAACCATCTAGACTCTACCTAAATTAAAAAAAAATCTTAGCCTTCAACAACTTATAAAGTTGGAGAGAATTAAGCTTAATTTACAACGCCAAGATCAACTTAATTAAATCGTTGGTCAAAACAACAGATGACCACAAAATACATGATAAAAGGTAATAATAATAGATTTAGTCCCTTCATGCAAAATGGGCGATTCCTTCCCAAATCAAGAGTTGGAGAGGAATTTCCCATTTGGGTATAAGCAGCTTAGAGAACTGGTGAAAATGCTGTCACTCAATGAGCTGGAAAAATTTTCACCGTATCGACATATACTCATGCATGTATGCCGACATTGGGATAATGTCCAATCAAATTACTCCCCAGTCAGTGCAACTCACTGGTATACGGGATCGTACCGAGATATATAGTTTTCAAATATTTTAATATGGAAAAATAAAGTAATAAGTTTTCAAAATAAACACGTAATACATGCAACAACACAATCTACAACTATTCCTTAGAATCTTCGATAATCTCGAGAGCAGCCTGAATAATTATCTGTTTCCAGGTCGTTTATAAATGCAACAATTCTTAATATCGTTTCTAGTTTCGACACAGAAGATGCTTTTTTGCACGACGTTTCAACTGAAACACATTTTTTGCCATTTGTATATTTGTCGGTAAAGCATTATATTCTCGTATTGCCTCAAATACAGGATCCTTTCTAAGTCGATCTGTCCTGGGAACATGTTGCTGTTTAATAGAGGAATTAGCTTTATTCGTTCCAGGCTTATGTGCTGGTGTATGGTTAGTTTCCTATAGGTAGGGTAAAGTGCCTCCGATGGTGTCAGATGAGGTAAATTATATATGGCTTTAATGCCCCTATTCATCAGTCTCGCAATTTTGTCCAAGTTTCTTTTCGAGGTCTGGCTCCATATAAGGAGAACGTAGCTTATGTTGGATAGGATGAAAGCATTATATATCACATTCTTTATTGGGGCTTTATTCCGTCTTATTACTCCAATAATGGGGGCAATTTAATTTCTCAGTTTAGTTATGTGGGGAGTCCAAGTGAGTTTGTCGTCAATTGTCAGCCCTAAGTATTTTGTTTCCTGTGCTCTCGTTGTACCCAGAGAAAAATAGTTATTTTTTTTTTATTTTTTATTTAATACTGAATAAATGATCTGTAAAGCCTGTAAAAAATTGAAATTAATAAATTTAATCTATAAATTAAGCAAGTTGTTTCTTTATTTCAATTCCTAAAATCCTAATACTCTCTATATTAAATGTCTTACTTTTCCTGTAAAAAATACAAAAAGGCTATAAAATTAGCATGCTGTGGTTGTAAAACTTACGACTCCGATTTATAAACTGTATAATAGGTGCGTTTTAATGCTCTCCAGAGTAGGATAGGATAGTATAAAAAATTTATATACAAAATAACAACAACATTGCTGTTTTTACGATTCTTTATAACTTTTTTCCATAGATAGTAGGCTACATTAGAGAATTTATCGCGCATAGTTCCCCCAGTGAGCTCACTGGGGGAACTATTCCGGTGCTGTAAAATTGACAACAGTGGTAATAGGATCGATCTTGAAAACGAAAATCGATTAAATTGATAGTAAAATAGACAGTTTTACGTGGGTTTTTCTCTGGGTGTAGTTGCATCTATTTCTAGTTTAAAATCAATGTCTAATTTGTTAGTTTGTCTAAAGAGCATATAGTTTGTTTTTGAAGTATTTAATGTTAGCATATTGCCTAAGAGCCAGTTTTTGAAAATTTTTAGGTCAGAGTTGATCAACGTCTCTAGTTGTTCTAGATTTTTACCTTTGTAAAGAAGTAATGTGTCGTCAGCATACGTTATATATTTGGGTTGAAGTCCTGTGAACTGTAGATACAGAAGATACAATGTAGGTCCAAGAATATAACCTTGTGGAACTCCTATATTGACTATCTTAGTTGAGCTTAGTATGTGCCACCATTACTGTGATTATGGATACTTACGCAGGCAGCAAAGAGTCCACCAGGATATACGTACTGAAGTTCTATAACACAGTCACTGACTTAATAAGGAAAGATTCTGGGGTACTGAGAATGGATAAGAAAATATCGGTAAATATTTAGTATGCATTTAATTTTACGAATTTCGTCATACCTCTTAGGTCTGCTGAGATATTGATTTAGTTTTACTTCTTCAGGCTCTTTATATACATAAATGCCTTGAAACTGTTTTTAAGACTCAACCGATAATCTGCAGTAAAGCGGTTGTATACGTTTTCACGAATTTCGTTATTTGTCTTAGGTTAGATGAGATATCGAATTTTTTTTTAATTCCAATGAATATTTATATGATGGCCTAAAAACGGTTTTGGTTTTTTTGAATTTTCAACCTCTAAGTAGCTGTACATGGCTCGTTCAAGTTTATATTTCGTCGGGATGTTCGTTCAATCGCTTAAAAAATAATTAAAGGATTTTTCGATAGTTAGTTCACAAGCGAGTGAATTCGCGTGTAAGTCCCTTTACCCGCGAATTTCTTTCATTTAGGCGACCTTTAAATTTTAAAAGAAAATTTGTACAGATTCTGTGGCGTCATTTCTTCTTCTGTTTCAGCCCCATTTAAAATTTTGACCATTTTTCAGAAATATATCTTTTATTCACTCAATTTAGTTTCTATTGGAAAAAATCAATAAATTTCTTAGAAATTATTATTTTTACATTCCTTTAAAATAGGTAAACATTTTCTAAAAATAAACTTCCCGACGATCGTGCACGTGGACTTTATTATTTTTTTTAATGTCAAAAACTTTTTTGAAATTTTCTCGTATACAAAAAAGTTTTTTTATTGAAAGAAAAAAAATTACAAGTTCTAGCAGTGAAAATTAAAATTTAGTGAAAAATTCTTGCAAAAATTTACGTGCAATATGACTAAAAATACAACAAAATTAGCAGCGTGTAATGAAGATAATGTGAAATTGTCTGGCAGTGGAACCTCGTTACTCGTTCACGATATCTCGCCATTTGATTGTTGCGCCCAAAGTGACGAATATATCGGATCGATCCTTACCGGTACTTCGCAACAAACAAGCCGAACGGTATCGGATGGTAGCATCTGCTTGGATGCCCACGTCTCAAGTAGCTTACTGATAAAAAACGGCTTTTATTGTTCGCCTGAAGATTCCGGAATAGAAGCGTTCTCTCAATGTAAGTCTGAAGAACTGGGACAAAAATGTGTGCTAATGTGACCCTTTTATCTAGCTGAAGACTCAGCCACTCCTTTGGATAAGTACTACGATGGATGCACCAAGTTTATGTTGGTCCCGGCCGGAGCGCTTAAGCGGTGCCTTGAAAATCAAGATCAGAATGGAGCGATGTTAAACCTACGTGTGAGATTATTCAGATATCAGTAGAAAAGCATTGATCGATACTCTTGTGTCCTTTTAGAACTATGGTGTTGATACACTTGGAGCCTATTTAATTTTTCAAGCCTTAGTTGGTCCACCTGTGGCACTTTTGACCCATTTGGACTTTACGAATAGTCCGTTCGATGAAGTCGGCTGCATCACACTGTCGGAATTGATGCAGCAAAGTCGTCAATTGACTTACGTTAATTTGTCGGGTTGTCGGATCGGTTCACGGGGAGCTGAAGTTCTTGCCGAAGGAATCGAAATATCGCAAAGTATTACCGACTTGAATTTATCGGGATGTGATCTCAAGGATGTCGGTGGAGCGATGATAGTAAAATCGATCGTTTACAATGAGAATTGTAAGGTAAGGAATGGATCGTGGCATAATCATTCATAAGTACCATATTCAGGACCGGATCCAATAGTCTATTTCTATGCATCCTATTATACTTAAATTTTGGTTTGTGTCTTTCATTGGCTAGATTAGTTCTACGTCAGCTAGCAAAGTCAACAAAAGTGTAGACTTAAAACTTTTTCATTGGATAAAGAAAGTAAAATTTTAATTTTTCTATTGTTAACATGACTAAAATTTTCTAGGATATTTCCATGCAAACTGGTGAAAAAATTACAGCTAGCGAAGTCTTGCATTATTATAATTCAAATTTGAAGAAGTTGTCTATTGAATCAAGTCCTTGGTTTGGTTTTGGTTATGTTGAAAGGCGATCGTGCCACTATTTTATTAATTGGTATGATCAGTGAATTTATTAAATTTATCTTCACAGATTCTCGATATTTCTAAAAACGAGTTGCAAAATTTAACAGCCACGGAACTGGCTGTCCTGTTCAAGGAAAACCAAACATTGGATAATCTCAATCTCAAATGGAATAATCTCTATCCGGAATATAATTGTTCTGTTGTTATTTTCAAAGCATTTCAAAAGAACGAAAATCTTAAAGAACTGAACATTTCATGGAACGGTTTAAGCGGTAAATCTTTCGCACAGGTTTTGTTTCGTGCTCTAAAAGCACATCGATTTTTAAAAATACTCAATCTCGAGAGTAACCGACTTTCCGAAATCGAACTTAAAAGTATTTTGTCAATAATAAAAAATTCAACATCCCTCGAAGAGCTGTATTTGGCCGGAAACACGTGGTCACATAGCGATCTTTTCGAACTGATCAAAGCGGTGGCCGGTGATGTTACGCTGAAAATTCTCGATATTGGCGAACATGTTTGGATACCGGAAAATTGTTACAACCTAGCGCAAAAAATCACAAGCTTCAAGCCTGATGTTAAGATCATTTTTAAAGGCAAGATACTTCCAAATCCACCGGACTCGGTCGATTTCAAAGCGATCATTATCGATCGTGCCAAGTACTTGGCAATGGCACCGAAAAAGAAGAAACTCAAACGAAATTTGGGCCATTTCATGATCAATGCCGTCGACGAAGAGCGACTACACTATCGACGCGAATCGTTTGAAGAACTGATCAAGAAATTCAAGTCGAAATTGGATGCGGATTTGGTCGATCATCTTGGTACCGAATTCACGGACAAGGTGAAGATCGGTACGAACAAGGCAACAGCAAAACGTGTCGCACTTAAGGAAATGGCAACCTACTATTTGAGGAGACATCCAACAGAACGACCGCCTCCACCACCGCCAAAGAAAAAGAAAGGTCGAAAGGAAAAGAAGGACAAAAAGGATCAGAAAGGTAATAAGTGATGGGATCTAAGTTGCTTAAACTGTATCTTTGTAAGTGAATAAATTATTGGAATGAAGTGCATTTTACTACTATAATGTGAGGAGACCCCCACACGAAGGGCGTTCAGGTTATACTGCCCATAGTGTGGCACTGTAACGGAAGAACCTCAGAATCACAAAATCTTCTTCTGTAACACATGTTAATTTTGGCTATACCTTCATCAGCTTCTATGTGACCACTATGCAGGTGAGAAGCCAGAAATTCTTTAAGGCAGGTATTGTTTTTTTACGGTTTTCAAATCAACCTTTAATTTCTAAGAGTTTAATATGTGGGATAGCGGTTTTAAAGTGTACGTTTTTTAAAGTGCGAGATATACCTGAGCCTTCGGCTACACCGAATTCAATCAGGAAAAAGTAAAAAAATTAAGCTACTATGTACTCATAGTACACAAAGCTAGTATTTCATCTAGAGTATCATACGTTTGACGTGTTAATATGTCGACTACGGTATATTTTTTAAATCAGTTTAGAGTAACTCCTTTTACACCCACCACAAAAAGTTTGGTCCGAAAATTTGCCAAATTTATCTGACGAAATAAGCGAATAGGTATGGCTAATAAAACAGTTTAACGAATAAGAATTAACCGTTTACGCTATCTGACCGTATTTGGTCAAATATTTGACAAAGTGGCATACAGACTAATATTGGCATCGTACTAGGATAAGCTGTATGTCAATTTGTGGAAATTTTTGGCTGACAAAAACAGACAGATAGTTTAAACGTTAAATTTTTTTAACTAAAGTTTTTCTCGAATTTTTTTGGTCAAATATTTGACAGCATTGCCAGTACAAGCTTATGTGGAACAATTTTGTGGTGTACTGGAAGACGTCAGCATCGAAAATTTTAACGTTTAGTACAGATAATACATGTAAGAAGCATTATCAAATATTTGTCGTTTCAATTTTTACAAAAATTGAGTGAAATTTTTAAGGTAAATCCACAGTGAGGAATTAAGCTTTTATTGGATTGTATGTCAATTTGTCAAATATTTGACTATTTTCGCTGGCAAATCGAGTCAAATAAAATAATCGTCAAATTATTTGATTTGTCCTACAAAGGCCTATTTTGCATGAATTAATTGTCCCAGATTCTTTTTTTTAATTTTAATTTGGTATGGAGTCTAATGTCTTTCTCGATTATCCATTTTCAGAGTTTGCTCTTTTCAGCACACTTTGATGGTATAATGCGATCAGTTGTGAATCAGGCGGGTTAAAAAAATGCCATCTTTATGTATCAAACACGCATTAGTTCACTAGTGTGCAGAACAGAACATGGGTAAATTAGTTTAAGTACTACTTTTATTATATAAAAGACTAAAATAAATACATGAAAAAGTACAAAAAAGCAGTAACAATAGAAGAAAAATCCGATCTGGATAGAGTTCACAGAACACCTTACGCTCTTATTTGATCCAGTATCCACTTCATGTAGTACGCTACACGTGCATAGATTCCCGGGAATGTTGTCACAGGACCACATTCCGCTAGTCCAAACGAAATTATACCGTATTGAACGTATCGCAAACCTCTCAGATCACCGGTATAAAACAATGGACCACCTGAATCACCAGAACAACTGTCTACTCCATTTTCGCCACCTGCACACATTTGAGAGGATGTGATTCGAGCTGATCGTTTAAATGCTCTCTGGCATACGTCATTTGCTACAACTGGAATTACCGCTTTTTGAAGGACATCCGAACGTGTTTCTGAAAATTAAGGTAAAATTATATTTCATGGGTCTATGAGATAAAAGAGAATAGTTGCAACTTACTGGTTTCGGTGAGTCCCCAACCAGCTATTGTGACTCGACTTAATGGACTGCTCTGTATTGCTTCCGTTATTGGTAGGCAAATTGGCAGAACATTCTCTGAAATAAGAAAGGCGCTTGTTATTAATATTTTTAAACTCGTACCCTGGCAACCCGCGCAACCCATTTATCATGACATCAGTTGACATCATGTAGAAATTCTACACATTGAATATGCTGGAAATCTCTCGTCTCAACACATACAGTACATAAGCGCCGCAGAGCTCAGTACACGGATCAGTTTTACTGCTGTGAAAGTGCTTCTCAAGCGATTTTGATTGACAACAGCGATCGAGTAGTAAAGTTAGAGTTAGAGTTATTGAAGTGAACTACTACTGTGCATATTTTGTTAAGAAAAATCTTGTAACATCCTAGTCCTTCTCATGATATAGTCCTACGCTTTTCCACATATACTCAGTTTTCCTTACTTTTAAAGTATTCCATTCCCGATTATCCTTTTGCTCCATCTTATCCGGGGAGACATAGGCTAACAACCCATTCGAATAAAAAACAACTATGTTGAGGAGCTTCGAGAGAAGGGCCTATCGTAATATCAACAATTTGGTCGAGAAATAATATCGAATTATCGCGCCGTCGAAGAAAAAGAATATCTTGGACATATCTTCGGGATTCTTTTGGCTAGACGTTATCTCCAACAACGATCTTTGGTAGACGGTTGGACAATCCAAGTTAGACCTAGAGATTCAAAGATGAAACTTTCAATGAATTGACCATTCTTTGAGGAGGCCAAAACACCTCCAAACAGGCTCTCGATTGGAAAGGAAGATGTGATAGGTTCGAGTGTCGGTTTTAATTGGGCGCAGATGAGAGAAGTACACCCAGCCTTAATTCTCAGATATAAAACTATAATCACTATTTTCGGTTTGATTGACTCTATTCCAGTGATTATCGCGCTTGCACTGCTGGTGCAGTAACTAGATCATGGGCTTACGAATTGAATTGATCATAAAGAAGGTTTTGCCAGACCCTGGGGATCACCAATAATAAGTCTTTTATCCAAAAGCTCAGAAAGTCACTTCCACACGTGATTTTTGAGTCATAGGTGGTGATCCCCTGCACAACCGGTAATTCACCTAAAACAAGCATGACTAAGAGCCTGAATAGTTGCATGCAACAATTTGACGAAAAAGCACTGACCGCTTTTGCATATATGGCTGATACGATAATCACTTAAATTACCTTAATGTTTTCCACTCCCAACTCTAATTTATGTTATTACCATTTTGAATGTTGGCGTCTCTTTGTAATCGTATAACCGCAACATCATTAGCAAATCGTGGCCGATTGAATTGCGGATGAGACATAACTTCTTCGACTAGAATATCTTGAACAGGCGGTAGACATGAATCAGGATCGGTATAGTCTTCACAATCGGTACCGCGGCTTGTATCGTATTCCCCCAATCGTACGGATACTCTGTAAATATAAAAAAAATTATGATTGAGTTAAGTGCTAAATGTTATAGTAAACAATTTCGTTAAAATCTTTATAAAGTTAATTTAGTGTAAGTTTCGAGCGATTTCGCAGTCTTTTGTGCAATTCGAATATATTGCGTCGATGAAAATATTTTTTTTCCTAAATTCGACGTAAATATAAAGTTTGAATTAGATTCTACCTATGTAGCTGTAGTAAGATTAAGTAATCGTCAAATTTTTGCCTAAAATATTTGACTTAATGTTTTGTAAACAGCACGGTATATAGTCAAAACTTTGTGCTGAGCTGGTATAAGGCTGGCCGCACACGGAAAGAGCAAAAACAGTTTTAGTCAAAAACGTTTTTGACTAAACAAGACTATGTCGCTGTTTCAATAGCAATTCAATGATCAGAGCACACTGATTAGTCGAGCTCGCTGCAAGGCACGCGACTAATCAGCGACATAGTCATGTTTAGTTAAAAACGTTTTTGACTAAAACTGGTTTTGTTCTTTCAGTGTGCGGCCAGGCTTACACTGCATGCAATGCTTTCAAGAATTTGACTATAAAACTATGACGAAAATAAAAAGTCAAACTTTTCCATCAAAATAGATTTTGTGTCAAACAAATAAAATATTGAGAATGGCATTTTTTCATCGTGAAGCTACCATAGAAGTTAATTTTAAGAATTTAGTTGCTTTTCGGCGTTACACTTATTATACCCTAGCGAACAACTAAGAATTTCACTAAGATTGGTTGAAATATTAGATTCTTAAAATAAAATTATGTGGCAAACAAAAATTTGACGATTACACTATCTGACAGCATTTGCGAGGGAAAGAGTAAAATATTTGACAGCGTGGTAAACAGTGTAATACTAGCCTTACACTATATGAAATGCAGTCAAATATTTGGCTATACCTCTTTGACGAAGGTTCAGTCAAACTTTAGCGGTCAAAATAGACGTTATGTAGTTAGTGCAAAAAAAAAAACGTGGCTAACAAAAAATGTAACTATTACACTATCTAACTGAATTTGCCAGCGAAAATAGTAAAATATTTGTCAGGCTTAGTACACGCTTGAAGCTTGTATTAAACTGTAAGCAATGCATTTGCAAATTTTTTTTGGTCAATATTTGATAGCATGGCATACAGTCTAATAACAGTAAATCAGTCATAGTCTTTTTGGATGCATTACATTTATGCATAAGAAAAGAAAATATGGACGGTGATATACTGGAAGATTTCAGTTTCAAAAATTCGAAAGTTTAGTACAGATAATGCTTGAATGAAACGTTGTTAAATATTTAACGATAAAAATTTGACGGAAAACCCAGTCATATCTTTCAGAATTTTGCTATGTTATATGCCACTTTATCAAATATTTGAATATTTTTGCAGTAAATAGTGTAGTAGTAAAATTTTTTTTGGCAAATTTTTTATTTTACTTAATTTTTTGTATTTTTTTGTATTTTTTGGTATTTTTTTGCAGTATGGCCTACAGTCTATACAAGGTTTATTACATATATAAAATAAATTGAAAATAAAAACAGAAATTATTTGACCCATCGTATAACGATTGTCAACAATATTTGCCATAGCAATTCAGTCAAATACAGGCCTTGTAAGAATGAACTGAATTTTGTTAGTAATATTTTTTTCGTCTGAATGAAGCTTAAAGCTTAGACAGAAGATATATGCCTCGAAAGTTTGGAATTTAGTACAGATAAATGGTTGTATGGAACGTTGTCAAGTATTTGACTATTTAAATTTTACACGAAGTCCAGCAATATTTTTTCAGATTGAACTACAGTGATAACTTAAGCATGCATGACACTGTATGTCAGTATGATAAATATTTGAATACTTTTGAGCGCAAATGGGCAATGCCAAATTATTTTATTTGTTCAACACAAGGTATTTTTTGCCAAAAAAGGTCACTAAATAATTTTAAAAACTTTTTTGCATGGCATACGGTCTAATACAAGCGTCAAGGTTGTATTATACTTCATGTTATTTTGTCAAATATTTGATTATTTTCGTGTGCAAATGCGGTCTACTAGGGCAATCGTGAAATATATTGTATAAATTTTAATTAACAGCATTGCGTACTTTCTAATTCAAGCTTTATAACAAATAAAATAAAAAAATATTTATTTGACAAATAAAAATTTGACGATTGTCAATATTTGACATAGTAACTCAACATAGACTCGATTTACTTGTGAAATGTGACTAAAATGTGTGGTCAAACTTTATACATTATAGTGGAAGATATGAGCCAAGGGAAAATAAAATAATTTGACAAAGGTAAGAGCCACCAGTGTTTTAGTCACCATTTATCAATAGAAGGGCCAGAAACGTGCAGAAATATCGAGGAGTATAATCGAACTTTTTCCATTCTGTTCACTCCTTAAGCAAACTACTAACCTAACTTAATCCTTAATACTTACAATGGTTCCCTTATGCCCGTTACGCAATGCGCGGCAGTGAGTACGTAACGCGGCGAAATCAGCGATCCAGCACATTTAAATCTACGCTGGTCTCCATACTGCAAAAGTACCATCCATGGAAATTCGGCAGGCGCTGTATCGTTACCATTCGATATTTTATCGTCTCCGATTCGTCCGCAACTATTTTGTGGTAGTAAGGCTAACGATGGGTGTCCTGCGATATCTTCGACATCACTTTCAGCACGCATAATAATTTCGGGAGTTTTAGTCGTAGTAGAGCTGCTGGTTTCATCCGATGATGACGTTGGTTTGCTTATATGACGTTCCGCACAACAGGAGTAGTACTATCGGATGGAAATGAGAAAAGTCGATAATTAAAATTATAATTGTACGGAGGATACCACGATTTATGGTAATTTTATTGTTTTAAATAATTCTCATATGATGGGGAGTGTGATCTCGCAGGAAAACACATCAATTACATTAGTTCATATTTTTATGAGATGAATCAGAATTTCCTACAAAAAAAGTAATAAAGTATAATTGAATTTTCTATTGAGCACCGTAAGTGGTTAAACAGAACAGATCGATTCAGTAAAGAACTATTTTTCAAGTTTTACACGCGAATGGCATAGCGTGCGTTCTCTTAATTAAAATGCCATCCGTCTCAGTATACTTTGTTGTTAAATAAATGCATGAATAATAGACTGACAATTGCCAGTTATTTTTTAAATTACTTAAATCGTACTGATGACGTTAAGATAACTCGTTATTCCGTAGGTATTCCAGGTGGGAGATTTTAGATGAATTTTACGTAGAGACTTGATATATTGTCAAGTAATTCCGCCCAACAGTTTCAGCCGCACTGTTCTACGATAGTTTTTGCGTTTCAAATCCCACCCTTTAAAAATAGTTTGAAAAATACAACAAAAACACAATAAAAAAATCGACAACAATACACGTTTTATGTAATTTTACGCATGTTTTACATCATAATTACATCAATTTTAATTTTTATCCAATGTTAATTTACACTTAATGCAATTTACAGTTAATTTAATTGACTTTTTGGTAATATTACGCGGCCTGAGTGTGCTCATTTCATCATTATACTGTCCACGCAGTTGTGCTTTTGTAAAATATTTGAATTTTATATTTTTATATTTATGTGATAATTTTTTTTTACGGATACCGAACTGGACTTTGGGGTTAGCCTTTAATACACTATAGTGTACAGTCCAGTCAACTTAGGGATGGGAGGTTAAAAATCGGACCGGGTATGGCAGTGTACTAGCAGGTGTTAATAGCTATAATTTTTCAGTACTATTAACTGTGACATGATCTACCAGAACAGCAAAGTTGCCTATAGCAAATCAACTACTGTCTGGTAGCTCTGATGGTGTTTGTGAATCTGATAAGAATGTAAACAGAACTCATCTGCTCAGTGTTAAATCCTTTAGTATAATGAACCTATTAAACATTCTGCACTGTTAACTATTTGCTCATAAATTCTGTTTAAAATTAAATTGCAATAATTACGTTATCTGGATGTAGTAGTTTTACATAAAATCGTTACATCTTTAACGAGTTTTTTAAAATTACAAAAGCGTGTAATTTTATTATTGTGGATGGTAAGAGATGTAAAATAATGGGAATTTTTGATTATATTTTTTGGAACGTGTACGTTTAGAATCATTTTCATAGTGTATATACCAGGCAGACCCTATTCTAGGTAATTTTCACAGCTACTTAGCTTCTGAACGATACAAATCAATTAAGTACAACAAGTGAAGAACTTCACCGGGAAAATCAAGTTTAAGATTTGAACATGCTGCTGTTTCGTGACAGTCAACTAGCTTACTTACTATAGCCGTTAGCATGATCTATTACATATATAATTATTAATTATTATATTAGTTCCAAGAAAATCATAATATCTTGTTTAATTGTATCCGTTTCTACTAAGTGTACAATAAACCCTAGCTTGAGTAGAATATGATTAGATAAAATGGCAATAATTGGTTAAATTGAAAATAATTATAATGAATAGATATTCGTCATGGTTCTATGATGTAGAATACTTTTATCATGACTCGTTATTTACATATTTTGTTTAGAAGTAGCACAAATATAGACGAAAAATAAAATTACTTTTATGGAAACACATATCAAAAGATAATTGTTATTCCGAGCTTAATATTATCAATTTAATTCAAGCATATTTGATCTTGGCACAGATAAATTTTTTAGTAATTTATTAGTCTAATAACAATGACGCTAAGTGTACCAGTCGAAGATCAAGGGTTCATCGCTTATTTTTTTTTAAATGCACTTTTTAGTACCCTTTGCTCGGGGGGGGGGGGGGGGGAACGGTAGATAAAAATCAATCTGCATATCTCATACATTGAACGCAGCATTGACTAAAGAAGAGGCTACTCGACAAAAGCGATTCTGATCTATTTTGTAGAACATGGTGAAACACTTTTACTGGACTGACCAGTTGAGAATTTGTTGGATTTGGTTCAAAATCACTACAAAATCGCGTTACCCAAAAGTACGCGTAAATTTGGTGAATTCATAACTCTGACTTCATAATTTTCATTGCGTGAAAATTCCATTAAATTCAAACCAATAAGAGCTAATCGCATTAATCGTTTTATTACTGGAGCTAAGTAAAAGAAATTTTCCAATAGGAATATATCGTGGTTAATTTACCAGTCAACTGCCGAGCACATTCACTGGGTACCTTAGTAGTCAACTATCGGATATCATTAACGAGGAGTGAAGAATGGTGACCCAAGGCGGATATGTTTTAACTGAATGATTTAGTGTGAATGATTAGTAAGTTTCTCGCTGGTAATAGTGATTTAGCTGTATCATCACAATAGACATGAGTGACTTAAAATCAATAATCGCCAGTTTGAGATAGACGAGTAACATTACAGCTTTTAAAATTTAAAAAAAAATCAATTGAATTTCTAATTAATTACATGTAAAAAAAAAATGGTTAGAGAAAATTAATTTTCTATGGGTAAGGCCGAATAAGAGAACTTACGTTTCCATTTGCCTTGTCAAGTGTTCAAATCTTGCCAATAAACTTATACTCTCATTTGATTAGCAATTCAATAAAAGCAGACATTAGACATTCATGACCTTGCTCTGTATTCAATTCATTTTTAATTACAATTAATTTCAGTACACTTTTGGCTGTTGGACATAAGATTTGCATCTAACTGGTCTTTGAAAAGGCGATTGACCCAATAAAGTTTAAAATAATTATACACGTGTCATAGTGGCTTGGGCCAGGGTCAACCCCCTAATTTAAATTATAATAAGATGTACTTCGAGGTATAATAGAGTACAGTTTAAGGGGCCGAATACCTATCTTACGTTCAGCATCCTTTTTTTGAAGAACTAATAGTTCAAGCGATTGCTTTAGTGCTAAAACAAGATTCTTTCGATCTTAATACCGGCACCTGAAAACCTATCGAATTAAATTGAATGATTTTCCAAAAATCCATTTTATTGAATATCGTACAGCCAACTCCCAGCAAAAGGTCTATAGCTATAGCTATTTATCTATACTTGAATACTGTACAATATCCGGATTTCACAAAAAACAATAAATTAAAAATGGGTAGTCATACGAAAAAAATGATTTGAATACAATCGAAATATTTTTAAATTTCTGTCATCCTGGTTCTTAATTAGTTGTTTTACGGATTAAATATATTATGCAGTAAGAAGTTACTTCTTTTAGAGTAGGTAATTTAGTGGGTTGCTAGTAAAATGATTTTACTATTATAATTACACTGAAATACAATAATACTGTAGAAACTCACACATCGCTATGTAATTTATTGCTTGCAATATGTAAATTCACTACTGCTGTGAAATTGAATTTTAATAATAAGTAAAATTTAAAATATGGAAAGAATAACATCTAAATGCGTAAATTTATGACGAAAGCAATTATGGGTAAGAATTTAACGAGTTTCTTTATTTGAAGTAATCTTGTTCCTTTACGTGTCGACTACAATTCTCTACAATTTTAAGTACACAAAAAAGGATTGAGATGGTTGGACATTACATTTCAGTTTCAAGTACGGAACTAGTGAATTGACCAGACCAGAAAAGATTTACGTTTGACCAATTTCCGTTTATCAATATCTTCAATTTGTTGACGAGTATACTATCGGTGTGACTATAGTATTTCAATTTCTACGTGTAGAAAATAGTGTTGGCCATATGCTGTACGACACTGATTTCAAAGTGTGGAATTTCTTCATCTAATATTTTGGACAATGTATCCGACCTCCGACAAGCAGTATCGCTAGGGCCGCCCCCCATGACACTCTTGAAGAAACCGAACGTATTAGTTCAGCCAATGGCAAGGTATTACTTTTGCCAGAAAAACTGTGCATCTTTTGTAGATTCCAAGAATTCGAAGACATTTAAAAGCAGCTAAATCGATTTGTCAGAATTAAAAAAAATGGGTTGCTCCGGACTTCTTATCCCAACCTTGTGTTAGGTCTGACAAATTGTGTATCTGTGACTCCTCCCACAGAAAACGAAAACTAATAAAAAATTTTTTTTACGATCCAAAGTAACACAAGCAAGCCTGAGCAACCTTTCGAATATCGAAATATATTTATAGACACTGATGCTAAACAATCAATAGACTTCAATAGAGTTCACGACTTCGCAGCTATTTAATCCAGGAGAGCAAAATTTTTCAATCCAAAATTTTTTTTCAGTCAATAGAGGCAAAAAAAGATTGAACTTGTAGGGTCACGTTTTTTTAGATTCATTCATTTTAAGGTCTCAAGAAAAACCATAAATTTGCATCCTCAGAAAGTGTTTGCTTGCTGCGTCATCTTATAAAATGGTGTCTAAATCCAGTTTTTGCGAATATTTAATCCACATGGCACTTTAAAGCAAAATTTCCTGTAATTTCAGATTTTGCTGATCCTCGTACAACTAATAGCTCCAAAGACATCATTTTTGAAATTTTTAATTTAAATTTTTTTTCGATTGTTAAAAAAAGCAGCTTTGTCTTTCGCGTTCTTTTAAAACTATTCAATTTGGTTAGGTACATGAAAAATGTATGGAATGAAATTGATAGATAATCTAAACAAAATTTTTTTTATTCATATTCATATTCATATTCGTCATACGGCCCAAGGTTCAGGAAATATGTTTAAAAAAACATTGATCATCGGATTTAAAGCGAATTGATTATTTCCTTCAACAATTTGGCATCGCGCTAATATCACAAACTGAGAATTTGAACAAATTTGTGAAAAGTATAAACTTTCCAAGACCTGTTGTTAGCTCTTTCCATCTTAAAAATATGATCCGAAAACCTAATATGAGTCGTAATAAGTTTTAAATGGGAAAAATACGTAAAATTTTTTTTAGAAAGATAAACAAGCAAAAAAAGAAAAATTAAAAATTTAACATGTTTCTTCGGGCATTGTTTGTCGTCCACTTTTTTCTTCCATATAAATTATTAATAGTAAATTTTCTATAAAGTTTTTTAAGATATAACTACAATCTGACATATTTCCTATGCATGACTTACTGTCAAAATGTAAAATTCCTAAGAATAGACTTTTTTTGTCAAAGTTTTTTTCAAGAAACCAACGTCTACACAGAATTCACTTCTTAATCATATACTGAACCATTTAAATAAAAAAAAAACTAGATTACATATTATTTTCGAATTTTTAACTCAGAATAAGATTTGAACGATTTTTCAAGAAAACCGTTTCTCATAATATAATTGAGAATTTCCTTACTAATTGATTTGAATCATTTTCTGCGTAGGTCTTGTAATTTTTGACTCATTTTTGAGAAGACAAAATGCAATCCTAAATTTTTTTATCAGCCAATTTCATTTTATGCATTTTTCATGCATTAGTAGTCAAGTTGGATATTTTTAAGAAAATCGTACGAGAAATACTGATATCTTGTTTATTTTAAAGGTGGGAGGTTGGTTTTATTGATACGATCCTTCACCTTCACCATGTTGTGTCTACTCTGTTTTTCGCACATCTATTTTCACCATAGATTTTCACCATAGACCCCGGGATCCACCCTGTATAGAAAATGTACCATAACTACTTTTAAGTTTACTCGCTTCACTCACTTAACACTCAAATGCAAGACATATTTTATTCTTAATGTAAATAAACAGTAAACAAACATTTGTCTATCTTATTTAATGTAATTTAGTTAATTATCACCACAATACCAAATTTAATTATTATTATTAAATTTAAAAAGAAAATCTCAAAATCTAATCAAAAAGTCTACGCAACAATGTAAATATCTACGTTCACTAGAACCTCGATCATAAACTAAATAATTCTAATTTTAAACTGCAATAATACTACACAAAAAATTGTACTATAAATTTTGCGTGTTAATGTCGTAAAGTCTAAAGGTTGTCTGTCACAATAAATTTTTAGTTTAAACAAAAAACCGGTTTAAGATGCACTCGACAAAAAAATAATAATAGGAATGAATATTCAAAATAAAATTTAGGTAAACTCACCGTATTATCCCTGAAATCGCAATAACTCTTCTGTAAATAAGTCATGAATTTTTCTGAAGGTGGTTCCTGTGGTTTCTTCATAAAATCGGCAATAATCGAGCACGTAATTGTCGGCACACATTTACCCGATTCTCCAATTGGTGTTTTACATGTTTCTTCAAATAAATAACATAAACAATAATAATCATAAAAAAAATTACAATTATTATTAACAATAAAATTCACATAAAAACTGATCACAAAAATAGAAAGAAACTTACGAGCTTTCGCCGAATTGATCGCGATCGTTACGATCAATATGCTAAGTGCGAAGTTCATGATCAATTTGTTTGTAACTTTTCAAACGAATTGCTATAAAATATTGTTTAAACAAATTGAGCAATGATCTTGACGATCGCGGACAAAATAACCGACGCGCAGTATAACGTCTGATACGTTCAAGCGTGCAAAGATTCTGCGATCTTTTCTTTATATATAAACGCTTTTTGACCAGATCGTTTCGATCGTTTTATTGAGCGTCAAAACTCTGATCTCACTATTTTGTATGATACGGCAGCAATTATATCCGAAGAGTTATTCATAGCCAGCCGGTTTATAAGATGCTCGCAATCTTGAAAAGATGTACTCATATCGCGGATAATATAAATATTCATTTTCGTCTTTTTTTTCACATTGCCTTAAGATATTTTCGAAAAAGAAAACTTGATTTGATTCGAGGTACGACATACTCGCGATATTACTTTCATATTTAGGTGAATAGTAAAACTCGACAATGTTTGATTGCAATTAAATTATAAATTTATATTGTTTATGAATTTCTATATTTTAGCTGATTCATGTCGTGTATTAATCAAATAACCTGATAAAAAAAATCGAAAAAGATCATTGATCTTAATCTTAAAGTATAACTGGTTTTTTGTCTACAACCCGGGATTTTCCTGAAAGTGTTGTACCCATATTTTCATGAATGAAATTGTAGGTTTTGTTAAATTTGTGCAACCTAGTGAAGGTGTAAATTGGCAAAAGGAAACCTGTTTAATATATCGTTATTCTAATCATGACGAATTTTGTGTGTAAAGCTTACGTTTATCGGATTACCCATTTTTTATTGTGGAATTGCCATGAAAACATGAAATTCAAATTCGACACAAAAAATTAGGACATTTATATGACCAGCATTTTATTTTTGTAATTTTCTCAGTATTTTTTCGGTTAATATCTTAAATTCTCCCAAAATAATAATTCATAATTTACATATTACTAATAAATCTTGAACTTCTTGTAATCGATCAATTTATGATGTCCCAGCTGATAGGTCTCATATGGATTACAAAGAATTGAAATAAAAAGACCAAAAACAGAGTTTTATCTGATCGCTGATGATCAACAAATACATATTTAACATTGAAATTTAAATAAATAATGAAAGAAAGCAAAACACCTTGGAGAATTGAATCTGAATTTGTGGTATTCTTGGAATAAAGATTTTGTGCATTTACCGAATCTTACAATGTTTACTCGGTTCTTTTCAAACTTTAATTGCACGAAAATATTTTTAAGGTTAAGGGTGATTCCCTTTGATTACTAAGCAAAACAGGGAATTATAATATTTTTTAACTGAGCTCAATACATTTATTCACTGGCCAAAAGAACCAGAACTTTCATGATTGACAGAATTTTTGTGTCATCTTTCGAAAGGTAAATCCCTATGTGCGAATGGTCAATAATTATCTTTTGAGAAATCCGATTTCAGTGTTTCTTCATTTGCGTATAAATCTATAGATTTTCAATATTTAAATATTAAATTCTTATTTCCTTGCTACAGTGAGATTATTGTTTTTGGATTGTCTTCTACAATAATATTGTTTATATTAACTTTGTTTTAAAAACAATTTCAGATCATTCGCGAATAATAAAATAATAATTTATGTACTTGAAAAATTTATCAATATATATATTTTTTTGCAAATCATAAAATATAAATTTTTAAACTGTTTCGCATATTCAACTAAAAATTTATAAAAAAGCGAATTCGCTTTAACCCGATAGTTGTATTTTTTACAATACGGTTGTTCATAATAATTGTATTCAACAATCCCAAATGGGTGTATCCGAAAAATTTATTGATTATTTATTTAAAATTTTAATTTATTATTAAATCATAGTACCTATTTTTTAAATAATAAAAAACTGATCGAAATTTTAAAAATTTTCTACATTTTTGGCATTTTAGCAGTTGAAATTTCTAGAAGACATGTTGAACTTCCTGGCTTTGAGGAATGAGGTGCGTCCAACAGTCAGCTGTGTCTACGTATAGTTATAAAAATAATGATGTCATTCATGTATAGGAAATTTTTGTCCCAATTAAATTTTGGTTGATGTCTTGGCTTAGGTTGACTGGTTTTCCAACAGCTTATGAAGTCAACGAAAGAGTAGACTTAATAATTTTTGCATTGATAAAAAAAGACAAAACTAAACTAAAATAAAAAAAGTTTTAAGTTTCTGAGAATCGAATGCAAGTAAAGATCAACATCTAATATTCCAATTAATTTACCCTGTTTTTATACAACTATGAATTTAATAATTTTGTATATCAATCTGTTTATTTGAACTAATAAATAATTAACAGAACTATTTATTACATAATTTTCGTATATTTTTTTCGTATTAATTTAACACATTATTTTTTTAGACTAAGGAAAACTTTTTAAACTTTATAAGAAGATATTAAATGATTCAATCTATCACTGCAAGCTGAATATTAATTATAAGATTAATACATATTTAAATATTTTTCTAAAGTCATGATTAATTACAGTTTCTTAATATACTTATAACGCAATGGAGAAAGATTCACCAATAAAAATTCTGTGAGGAATCATAATTATAAATATTTTGCTGAAATTGCTTAAATTTTTTTTTAATAATTTTTATCGTTTATGAGGTTTTCGATTAATAACTGGTACATTTTGAATATTTGAAATGTAAATTGCAGCATTGTAAAATATTTCGATAATGCTAAGTAGAGATGCGCCAAAAAATAGACCAGCGATTCCTCCAACTGAAACTGAAAATTGAAACACGATTTTTTTTTTGTTTAATTTTTTATAATTATTTTGTAACTGTAAAAATATGTTTGCATACTCATTAGGTCCAAATTTGTTTTTACAACTTTCCGAATGTAACGTTGCGTTGGTAAAGCAATCATCGAAATTGTTATTAAGCTGGCAATATCTTCATCGGCAGTCCTAGAGATTAACTCGTCGTTAATTTTTCACAGGTTCATAAATAATAAGCTGATTAAAAATTATTTAATTATTAAGGTGGAATTACAATAAATATCGTGAAACCAATTCTAGTGACCGTGCTGAATTGCTTTCCGAAACTGCCAATACCAATATATTTTGTTCACGGCCTGCAAATGTAATGTCTATTTTTTTATTATATAGGCATCCATTTTCCAATATTTAGACTATCAAAACGACACGATTAGAACAATGCAATATCACTGTTATACCCTAGGCAGACGACGTATCCGAATGATCATTGGGGAAATGATCATTCACATTCAATGATCAATCAGTTTTAGCATTGACACACGTCTATCGCAATTAATGCACACATGAAATAACTAGAAAAATTTGGACGGTGGAACACCTGATTTTCCACTTGTTCCACTAGTTTCATGGTAGTTTCATAGACTTGACGCTAGATGACGTTGTGAGCACTTGAATGAATTATAAATTTATCTCCGAATTACCATTTCCCAATTGTAATTGGAATGATGGAATAAATGACCAATTTGACAATTACATTGGGACAGACGTGATGCGGAATTATCATTCGACTAGAAATGATCATTCGAATGCGTCGTCTGCCTATAAACTGTTTTCACTCGCTAGCACGCACTCTAACCAGCTGACATTGCGTCACGTCGCCGGAAGCGCGCGTCGCGTTCTAAGTAACACGTAAAAAACTGAGCTAATAGCGACAACAGGCTAACAACCTATCACTGAAACAAATAACAATGTTGCGGAACATCAATAGAAAAACAAGGTCTTTTTTATCAGTAAAATTTGAATAATTTTTTTTTTTTAAATTTATTGACTGTATGCAAAGATATTAGAATCTCTTTATATAAGATGTCCCAACCAATATAAAATAAATTAATAAAGCTTTACGATTAGCGACCAATCTCCGGTGGCTATTAGAGCTTTTCATGCTAAAATTTGTAGTCCACTGTAAACATCAATCTGAAAGCTCTGTTTTAAATTGTTTGGAACGTCAACGTCACCGATTCCGAAATCGGTACATTTGAATAAAATAGGATCAAGATTTGTGATTATTGTCTATATACAAGTATAATATATCTCAGTAATTTTGATTTTATCGTTTTGGACATTTTAGTGAATTCATTATTATGGAGAAACATAATGTTGAAAAAACAGCCATAGCTTCGTCTTCAACATCCTTACTTCGTAAACGTTACGAAGTTTGCTGTGTTACTAGTTGTAAGAGCGATTCTACCGCATTCAAATTGCATAAATTTCCAAAGTGCGTAAGTACACGTAAGAAATGGGTACGTAATTGTGGTAAAAAAAACCTGCCTTTGATTGATTATTTGTTGTTAGTTGGCGAGCTTTCACTCCAACATACAGTGGGTTACAACATAAATTCTAAAACTTTTCAATAGCCACCGGAGTTGGGTCGCCAATCGTAAAGCTTTTTTTTTTGCTTGGGACATCTTATAGTTTCTACTGTCTTTGCTGTACGCCACTTACGTGTATTCGGTCATATAGTGTAAGTAATAGTTAATTTAGTTTGTCTTATTTTTTAGTTAGCATAGACAAGGCATTCTCAGAAAAAAAATTTTACTGAATTGTTTGTAATATTTTGGTGGTCAAGGTAGTAAATAGTGTATACAGTATTATACTGTTACGTGCAAGCCTGGCAACCGCGCAACTCGATCAATTATGAATAAGGGAAACATCAACAACCGAATACCTAGCTACAAAGTAACCCAATCAGAAACCTAGTTGAGGTAAATAAGGGGAGCGGAGCAACACGAATGTGCTCGAATGTACTAGAACAGCGTTGAAGATCAAATGGAATGCTCTCAAGCTTTCCAGAACCCTCTACACACACCACCGAACGAAGATTCAAGAACAGTCTCGACTACAGACAACTGGTATAAAAGCAGATAAAGCTTTCAGCGAGAGACATAGTAATTTTTATTACGTCGACTGTGACAGGCAGCGTGTATACGCGATCGTGTTGGTAGAAAGCGAAAGTGATCGATTCAAGCGATATACATATAAGCGGGCGGTATTGCCATACAGTGCGAATTATTGTTCAATAGAATTAAAGTGCGAATAATTAATAAACACTTATTTTGATTTTAAACGAATTGTTTTTTACTTGAAATTTCGGCGAACCCCTAGCTCGCAATAATACTGTATACACTATTTAAAGCTTAAATTGTGACTTCTCAAAAAACGTAGTAGTTCCAAAGAAGATATTTCTTCGTGGAAGATGTGAATTAGAAATTTTATTAGGCACTGAAACAGTCGCTCTACTATAAGTTAGATTTAGAGATGGGCAAAGCAGTTCCTTTCAGTGAGTACTTCACTCCGGGTCACTCACTTTAAGGAACGAGATCAGTGAAGTACTTCCATGAAACTGTTCGTTCCATCGTTCCTTCGTGAACTAGTTCGTTCTTTTAGTTCGTAGTTCATGACTTGAGGGGAGTTCAGTGATGAATAGTGGGAAGACAGTAGAAAAAAAGGTCAGTACATCTAGAAGATGATGAGAAAATAAAAGGTCAGTACATGTAGAAGATGATGAGCAAAAGAAAAAAAGGTCAGTTCACTCTGTTACTCTTAAGTTTTCTTGAGTAGGTGTATCGTTTTAAATTTTTTTGTCACGTGTCCAATGGAACTGCAGTTCACCAAAAGGAGTGAGTTACTTCACTCACTCACTTCAATGAAGTGTTCTTTTGAAACAGTTCACTCGTGAACGACCCATCTCTAGTTAGATTAGTTGCATTGAAACGATGAGTTATTAAATGAAGTTTGCAATTCAATTAATTAATCTTTGATACATACTCGCCAGAAGTGTAAATAACGTTATATTCGGATTCTTCACATGACGACAGGCATTCACAATTTTTGCGTATCTCACTCAATGTATTGTACTCATCTGATAGACACTTGAGGCCTTCAATTCCACATACTGAGTATGAATCTGAAAATAGAAAAAAGTTAAGAAAGATCGTATTATTACAAAGCATGATCAGTAAAGTCGTCGAGTTAATTAAACATTTGATCATATTTTTATCTTTCTTGTTTGACGTGTTCTAAATGCTATCGTGTAATCAGTCTCTTAATGGGAGATGCCCATAGAAGTAGAAGTACTGCACTTTGCCTGACTTTTTGGTCTTAATTATTATTATTTTATTTTCAATAGAAGTTTCATGAGCTCTTAAGTTATGTTGGGTGCGATAAGGCTGAGTTTCCATATGCTGAAATTCGCTGCGACAGAACGTGTTAGAACAATTGTAACCACACTCGAAAGAGGTGTAGGATTTTTGATTTTTACTATTACTGAATAAATATCCTTGCTTTCCTTGAGTTCGTAAAATGTACCCCGCTTTGGAGTTATAGTGCAATCCAACTGATAAATGCACAATTTTATGATATGAAAGCTACATAAATGGATGAGTTGATTTTAATCATTACAAGTTTTTAACATAGAGTCAACAAAAATAAACCAACATTTTAGATTCCAAGCTTGAATTCAAGTTTATCGGTCAAACAAAGCCTTGTCTCCACAAGGGTATAACTAGACATGATATTTTTGGAAAGCAAGGAAAACTATGGACACTAGTTTACGATTTCTGGGACTACTACGTCTTGCTTTTTTAGTACCTACCATTTTCCGTATGTGGCATAAAGTGAGTGGTGCATTCACACAAACTCAAATGAGCTTCCATTACACATTCCACCACACAAGTTGGGAAGCTATACAGGCGAAATAATTGATTTTCTGTATTTAAAAATTTAATAAGAATTATGAACTTTTTGGAAAACACACAGAATTACCAGATTCCCGAACTTCGTGATAAAATCGACATTTTCGATGTTCCGGCGTGAAACTTATCACAGCCGGATCATTAACAATTTCGACCACATTGAAAATGATTTCCTTGCTTGATCCCCAGAGCACAGTTTCCCGAATAACTCCTTCTGACATCATAAAAGGAATATCATTCGGCGGATGGACGTGTATCTGAACATCTTCCGAAAGCATAAAACGCAACGATCCCGGACCAGTTTCGCGATTATTAATGAACTTCAAATCCTTGTACGGCCTAGAAGAAAAAAAGTCAAGGAAACGATCTTGAGGAAAAAAACCCATGTCGATAGATCACTCAGTTTGTAACGAATTGAAGGAGTAACACATTCCGTATTCGGTGTTCAATGGCCGGAATTCATCACAACAATCGAATGTTACACCAGTCCAGGAGCAATTGGTGATAAGTTCTTCACATGCTGTACGAAACTGATTTACAAGGACGAACTCGGTTATTGGAGAATTGCCGTTAAATTTCAAAGGAACTCACATTGAAGAGCAACTCCTCAAAATTAGTTGGGCAAGCGATATTGTCGCAGTATGAGCACGTGTGGCATTGCCCACTGAAGAACGTTACTTCAGCCACGAAGTCATCCATGCGAGGATCCCGGTCCATTCCAAAATAACTTTCACTAATATCCCAGTTTTTCTCGCCGTTGTAAATTTCACAGACTGTAACGGCCGGGAAGGTCGTATTCCAGTTTAGACTGCATTCCGAAAAAATGTTATTTCCTTCAAATTGATCAAATTCTAAAATTCTTACTAGAGCGTGTCCAAGGTAAAAGCAAGCGATGAAGTTAAAAACGCTCGGTACAGCTTCAAAATAGTACTAACGAACCACGGCATAACCATAACCAATGCAATACTCCAGTAGCAGCTGTATTTTAAGAAATTTAACAATAAAAATTATTTGCAAATGCAAATAAGGGGTAGATTAGAATTTAATATTTCAACTTGCAATCTTAAAATCCTACGGAAAGACAACATTCTGGCCATTAACGCTTCAAATAGTTGACTGTAAGACTATGGGGTTACTTACTACCCCAATAGAATGGCTATTGAAGCCTATCGCAGCTAATGGACATGATTTCTAGCTATTGTTATAAAATACAAAAGAGCTTTTAAAATATGCTCAGCAATATATCGCCCTAATGAATTGTACCCTCTACATTCATTCGATTCCATTCGACTAAATGGAACTTTTGAGTTACAATGAGTTTATTATAAGATAATTGGTGAACATATATTCTGATAGTACAAAGAAGTAAGCTTACATACTCCATCTTAAATTTAATTGAAGTAAACCTTTTCTAATAGTGTTTTGGTCAAATTTTCGAATTTTCGCCCCCAAAAATATATTTTTGAAGTATTTACTACACCATTTGAGCTGAGTGCATCAACGATATCCTAACGTTCACTCGTAAGCTACTCGTCAAATCTGTAAATCAGAAATTATAATTGTTCGAAATTTTGCTCCCTGGTTAAAATGAGTTTAACACATAGAATGCCCTGCCAGTAACTTTTTAATGTCTTTACCATATGTCTTTACCTGGAAATAAAAAGGGAGAACTAAAATGAAACGTGCGGAAACACGAGCGGAACTAACTTGAAATGCTGGATCTCCAGTTGGTCACATCTGTGTCAATCTTGCAGATATTTCGGATTTATGTCGGCTTG
The DNA here is from genome assembly GCA_951812415.1 of Beris morrisii. Taxonomy (NCBI): domain Eukaryota; kingdom Metazoa; phylum Arthropoda; class Insecta; order Diptera; family Stratiomyidae; genus Beris; species Beris morrisii. The sequence goes on along the minus strand of OX638312.1, from coordinate 5,277,682 downwards.
TCTGCGACACTCTTTGGGGCGCCTTATAAGATTCCTGTCGAGATAAATGCGCCCCGAATCTCGAAGACAAATCGGGGAATGTCGGGATAGAAAAATTAATTTGGTACAGAGCCATCTATTATTTTCCGAAATTCAAATTTTTTTTTTCGCTCATACATATACTTACTTACTTACTTATTTATTTAATTTTTACAGTTATTCTATAAGATATTTACGGTTTATACAATTTTTGTAGAGATCAGACGGGGAAAAAATTATTTTCGTTACAACTATAGTGTAGTATTTCTATTTCTTGACAAATTATGTTATTAATGAAAGTGATACTTCATTTAGGAAAATTCTTTTTAGAAACCTATTAATAAGAACTTAAAACTATCTTACAATCAAACTAACTTATTTAGGCAGATTAGAAACCACTCTACATTTTAAATACTCGTAGTACTGAATAGTTCTGTAACTAGGGGGTTGTCTAAGTTAAGGCATCTTTCGCGAAAATTGTTCATAGCCTTTTCCGATAGGTGTGAAATCGAACGAACTTTAGCTAAATCGTGGAGATGTCGTGTGGGAAAATAAAACGGTTTGTTTAAAATTATTTTTAAACATTTATTTTGTAATACTTGTAGCTTTTTCTTGTGAGTTTTAGCACACGGGTTCCAAATTGGGGCTCCATGTAGACTGATAGGCTGCATGGCTGTTTTGAAGATCAAAAGTTTATTTTCTTCGGAGAGCTTTGATTTCCGATTTATGAATGGATAAAGAGCATGGATGCTCTTTGAAATTTTGCAGCTAACATGTTCCGTATGGTCACGGAAAATTAATTTTGTATCAAGAATAAGACCGAGATATTTTATATTTTTTGACCACTGGATCGGTTCTCCAAAAGTATTTATTAAGGGATTTGGTAGACTGCGTTTTGAGCGTTTCTTGGTAAAAAATGTAATTTGAGTTTTAGCCGGATTTATTTTAATTTTTCATTTATAATAGAAACTTTGTAACAGATCTAACTGGGATTGCAAATTTTGAATTATCACCGTGGCATCGTTTGAGCTTGACTATAAGGCGGTATCGTCAGCGTACACATCAAGCTCACAACCAGGATGTTTTGGAATATCAGCAGTATAGATGTTATACAGAATGGGACTTAAACAACGGCCTTGAGGGACGCCGGCTGGAATTGAAAGGAAATCCGAAAAGCTTGATTTTAATTTAACTCTGAATTTTCTATGTTCGAGAAATGAAGCAATTATTTTGATGATAAAATTTGGAAAAGAGAATCTCATCAATTTGAAGATCAATCCATTATGCCAAACCGAATCGAAAGACTTTTCTATGTCCAACGCGATCAGTCCGCTGGATTCTTTGCAATTTAGTGACTTTTAGATGAAATTGTTGACTCTGAAAAATTGATGGTTTGTAGTCATATGCGACATAAACCCAAACTGAAAATCAGGGATGAATAATTTATTTCTCATCACAGTTCTCATTCTTTCAAGTATAATTTTTTCAAGTAATTTACTTAAAGTTGGAAGTAAGCTGATTGTGCGATAGTTAGACGGAAATTTAGGATCCTTTCCTGGTTGCTCATACATATATAAAATCCAAGCAATCGGAAAGTAACTGTTTATTTAAAATATAAAATCAAAAACATAAACAATGGATCCGGGTCCGCAATGGTATCGCTTCCTTTCCAACCGGTGTAGTTTTAGCACGGAATACTCCCGACTAGAACGACTGACATATTTCCGTTATCTAGAAAAGTAAACACTCATACAAAACCTGCAGAATTAAGGGACTACGGAACTTACCAGAATATTTTTGACAAAATTAACGCGCACGGTAGAAACTAAACTGAAAATAAGAGGGTTAACTTATCAAAACTTTGACATTTTTTTTCAAAAGGGTTATAAGATCTTAAAGGATTAATGAGCAAAAATTACTCCAAAAAGTGTCTTCTTTTTATAAAATAGGAACCAAACCAAAAGATTTGTTCTCGTCTGTGTTTAGACGGTAGGTGAATTTTTGTAGATTTTAATCTTACTTTTGTAAAGGTTTTTAATTCGATTACCAATCTTTTTTTCTTTTCTTTTTGGAAGTTAACACTCGAATGAATATTTTTTTGAAAGTAATATCAAATTTCAAGGCTATACTGCAACATAACATAAACAAATTTTGAAACAGCTTTGAATTAGATTTTATAACAAGTAAATTAATAAATTAAAAATGAAATTGTGTTTGCTGCTACATCACTCCTCTTCCAGTATGACCGCTGTCATACGATTTTGAACTTTACAGTCCTTCCGTAACGCGTTGTGTATTTCTTCAGAATACTTTTTTCCTTTCGATTTGGTTCACTATTTAATAGCTTAATAATTTAATAATTTCCAATTGATAAATGGTAAAGTTGGAAATGGCCACCTGGTGTAAATAAAACAATTCTTCAAGATTGACAAATTTTCGACAGATGGCTGTTATATGTCGGTTCGTGTGTAATTTTATGTTTCGAAGCTCGGAAAGTTTTCGATTCTTTGAAAATTTTTCTATGACACACATAATAAAAATTGATGGCAATCGGTGCAGTTGATAACAACATATTCATTTTAAGTTCTACATTCCGAAAATATTGGGCTCAAACCACCCTAGCTGAAAATGGATAATAATTCAAGTATCAAGTAAGCTATCTCAGTTTTGTATGAAAATAACGGTCAAATGCCAGTTTCTGTCTATCTTGAAAAGTTTCGAAATTTTGCCACCAGAGCATACGGTATATATAATCTAATCTCTGAATTAATTTAACTTGCTTTTATTCAACTATGAATTTATTAAATCTCCAATGATATGAATAAATAAATAACAGAAATATTTTTTTTACATAATTTTCCTATATATTTGGATCAAAACATTAATGTAACACATCACTTTTCAATTCTAGACTATTGAGAACTCATTAAACTTTAAATAAGAAGATATTAATTGAGCAAATTTATTACTGCAAGCTGAATGTTAATTATATATAATATTAATACATATATATATAAATTTTTAAAGTCACCATTTAATAACAATTTCTTAATATAATTATAATGTAATGGAAAAGGGTATTATATAATAAGTATACTATTTAGTTTGATTTGCTCCAAGTTTTATTAATAAAATTTTTATCGTTTATGGGGTTTTCGGTTAATAACTGGTACATTTTGAATATTTGAAATATAAATTGCAGCATTGTAAAATATTTCGATAACGCTAAGAAGAGATGCACCAAAAAATAGACCAGCGATTCCTCCAACTGAAACTGAAAATTTCAATACGATTGTTTTTTTAATTTATTATAATTTTCTTGAATTGTTTTAAAAAACATGTTATCATACTTATTAGGTCCAAATTTGTTTTTACAACTTTCCGAATGTAACGTTGCGTTGGTAAAGCAATCATCGAAATTGTTATTAAGCTGGCGATGTCTTCATCGGTAGACCTACAGATGAACTCGCAATTTTTCACAAATACGATAAAAAAATAATAGGCTGATTAAAAATTATTAAAATAAGCACGTTAAAAACAGAGTCGAAAAGGGGAGAGAGTATTCAGTTTTCTCCAACCATCTAAATAACTGTTTCAAGTAAATTAAAAATTTTAAAGTCTTATGTAAATTCTGGAGTATTTCTATTCTTGTTATATTAAATTAATATTGTCCTTTTTAGTGTAGTACAAGAAGCGTTCTAGTCTATCAGCTCAGAGCTTCTGCGCTTTATACTCGTACATAAACCACTAAATTCCATTTCAAACTAATCTTTTATTTGATTTCTGCCTGGGGTTGGACGAAAGGCTAATTACCTATCTCCGAAACAAATAACAGTGTTGTGGAATATCGATAGGAAAGTAAGCCTAAAAAAACTGGCTTTCCAGCAAAATTTAACTAAGTTTTGTGTCAAATTTTTTGTGGACTAATATTTAAGATCGTAGCATGCAGTCTTAAACAGGTATATTTCGTATATTCAGAAAGAGTTTGAAATCGCCAATTTTTTTTGTCAGATTGGTTAGTTGGTCTAGACAAGGAAACATTTGAGTGTATTTTGTGTCAAATTTTGGTGGGCAAAATTTTGACAGTCTAATACACTTTAAATTGGTACATCTAAATTCTGATAATACTTTCATAGACTGATCTGCAACCAGAAAATAAAAACCTAAAATTTGGCGATAGTTCCGAAAAGATACTTCTTCGCGGAAAAATTTAAAATGAATGCAAAATAATAGATTAAACTTTTATACATACTCGCCAGAAGTGTAAATAACGTTATATTCGGGTTCTTCACATGATGAAAGGCAATCGCAATTTTTGCGTATCTCACTCAACGTATTGTACTCATCTGATAGACATTTGAGACCTTCAATTCCACATACTGAGTATGAATCTGAAAATAGAAAAAAATTAGGAAAGAACGTATTGTTACAAAGCATGATTAGTAAAGCCGTCGAATAATTAAACTTAATGATTTGATCTTATTTCCAAGACAAAACTCTGGCTCTCATACATCACAATTGCTTCATTGCTTCATTCAGTACTGACACTCGGTTGGAAGAGGTAGTCTTTCCTTACAAGATTTGTAAGGCAACTAGTCATTCTTGTGACTAGATTTATTTATTTATTAATGTTCCAAGTATCACACGTTTTTAAATTATCGGGTAACTATACGAGTAGTTGCGTCCTATCGAAGCCATATTCGAAACCTGTGTAGAACTTTTACTATTACTAAATTTGAATCATTTCTTTTCCTAAAACTTATGTAGTTCGTAAGAAAATGAACCGCGCTCTGGACTTATAATGCAATCCAGCATATAAAAGCACAATTTCATCAAAGACTTTGGTATGGAAGCTATCTGAATCTGAAACCATTTTCAATTCTTTTCGTGAAAGCCATAAAAAAAATAAAAATCAACGCCTTGTCTTCGCAAGGATCTTGATCAATAGTAAAGAATTGAATTGATAATTTTAAAACATAAGGAAAACTACGACTTTTGGACGTATAATAGTGCCATATGGCTATAGAAGACCTGGCATAAATATATGCGCTAGTATATTCATAGGCTAGTGTCATAGAAAATAATATTAATAATAATACGATTTCTGGTATCACAGAACAGATTGCATACGTACCTATTGCTTTTTTGAGTACCTACCATTTTCCGTATGTGGCATAAAGTGGGTGGTGCATTCACACAAATTCAAATGAGCTTCCATTACACATTCCACCACACAAGTTGAAAAACTATACAGGCGAAATAATTGATTTTCTGTAAACTCAATTTAATAAAAATGATGACCTTTTTTGAAAACACACAGAATTACCAGATTCCCGAACTTCGTGATAAAATCGACATTTTCGATGTTCCGGCGTGAAACTTATCACAGCCGGATCATTAACAATTTCGATCACATTGAAAATGATTTCCTTGCTTGATCCCCAGAGCACAGTTTCCCGAATAACTCCTTCTGACATCATAAAAGGAATATCATTCGGCGGATGGACGTGTATCTGAACATCTTCCGAAAGCATAAAACGCAACGATCCCGGACCAGTTTCGCGATTATTAATGAACTTCAAATCCTTGTACGGCCTAGAAGAAAAACAGTCAAGGAAACGATGCTGACGAAAAAAAAACATGTCGATAGATCACTCAGTTTGTAACGAATTGAAGGAGTAACAGACTCCGTATTCGGTGTTCAACGGTCGGAATTCCTTACAACAATCGAATGTTACACCAGTCCAGGAGCAATTGGTGATCAGTTTTTGACATGCTGTACGAAACTGTTTCACAAGGACGAACTTGGTTATTGGAGATTGCTGCTAAATTTCAAAGGAACTCACATTGAAGATCAGTTCCTCAAAATTAGTTGGGCAAGCGATATCCTCACAGTATGAGCACGTGTGGCATTTTCCACTGAAGAACGTTATATCGGCCACATAGTCATCGATGCGATGATCACGTCCCACTCCAAAATAATTTTCACTGATATCCCAGTTTTTCTCGCCGTTGTAAATTTCACAGACTGTAACGGCCGGGAAGGTCGTATTCCAGTTTAGACTGCATTCCGAAACAAATTAATTTCCTTCAAATTGATCAAATTCCAAAATTCTTACTAGAGCGTGTCCAATGTAAAAGCAAGAGACGAAGTCAAAAACGCTCGGTACAGCTTCAAAATAGTACTCACGAACCACGGCATAACCATAATCAATGCAATACTCCAGTAGCAGCTGTATTTTTTAGAAATTCAATAATAAAAAATTATATATAATATTATATTTATTAATTTTGAAATGCAATTAAGGTGTAGATTAAAATTTAATATTTCAACTTGCAATCTTAAAATCCTACGGAAAGACAACATTCTGGCCATAAACGATTCAAATAGTTGACTGTAGGACTATGAGGTTACTTACTTCCCCAATATAAAGGTTATCGAAACCTATCGCAGCTAATGGACATGATTTCTAGCTATTGTTATAAAATACAAAAGAGCTTTTAAGATATCCCTAGCAATACATTCACCTAATGGATTGATTATAGCCTTCTACATGCAATTGAATTCATTCTGGCTAAATGGGGGTTTTGAGTTACAATTAGTTGGTGAACATATATTCTGATAGTACAAAGAAGAAAACTTACATACTCCATCTTACATTTAATTAAAGAAAACCTTTTCTAATAATGTTTTGGTCAAATTTTTGGATTTTCGTCCCCAAAAATATCTATATTTACTACAACATTTGAGCTGAGTGCGTCAACGATAGCCCGACACTTACTCAAGCTGCTAGTGAAATTTGTAGATCAGAAGTTTTGGTTATTTGAAACGTGAAGAAGTTAACTCATTCACGAAAGCATCGATATCACTGAATGGACAAAATATGGAGGAGGCGCAAGTATTTTGCTACTTTTTAGCTAGATCATGTAGTTGGAAGATTGGAAGGCTATCATCATAAAGTGTTGTAAGTCGAACTTCGATATGGTGATTAATAAAGTTGGATTTTGAGACGCTACATTCTACTACGATCTTTAGACAACCGGTGGATGATCCAAGGCAAGATATTATGATGGTTTGTCTTATCTTGTGGAACCCGAAGCTTAATTAATTTTCAAATATCCAATAATCCTCCAAGAAAACGTGTATAGTGCGTCAACCAAGAAACACATGAAGGCGAACAATTGGCGACAGCTAACGAGGTGTCCACTCACTCGGTGTTAGCTACAAAGAGGGACATCGACTAGTTAGTTGGTTACAGTGAAATAAATTTAATTGTTATCAAGCTAATGGATATCAATAATAACGAAATTGTTTAAAATTAACTAAACAATCAGATTAACTTCTCGGAAATCCGTACGCAAATACGAAGCATGACAAATTGGTTCATGACGAAAATCTTTGAAAAATCCGGATTCTGTAACGACCATAGATTTTATCTTCTCGCGATTATTTATTTTTTCCATTGGGAGATTAATGTGTCATTCTTATAAAAAAATATTCGATATTCTATTTTCGTCAAATTTGGTACGAAAGAACTGACGTATTCGGAATTAAACCAGTTATTCGATCTACGTAAGAATTTAGATGTCTGTAAAGGCCATAGATTTAACAAGAATGTATTTTTCATGGTAGACCTCACTTCGAAGCCTTTTTGGGGTGGTTGTATACTGACGCACAAAATCCCGAAAAAATTTCGTTTTTCTTATAATACTTTATTATTAAAAAATAATAAAGTAATAGCGAAACTTCATGCTAAAAACTTTATTATTCACCACTACTTACTTATTGGCAATATTTGTACCAAGATAATAACATATTTAATAAAGTTATAAGAGATATTTATGGGACACACACAATATTTTCACCGACTACATTTTATCAACTTTCCCTTTTCCGGCTTTCTCGTAACTGAAAATCTCACGGTTTAAAAATCTCGCAAGTCAAAATCTCGCGTGTACTTCAAAATATGTAGGTATAAAAAATACTAAATATTTTTAAAAATAGTTTGTATTCGTGTATTATTATTTTCATTTGTGCTCCTACAGTTTAGAATGATTGAATTATGCTCAATGTATTGAACAATTGCAGTTCTTGCAAAGTTATTATGGTTTTTCATCAGTTATCTTAGTTCAGCTATGAGTACGAGTATTTATTATCTGTAGATGAAATCATAGAGTATTATAAGTTTAATCCAACCCAAAAGTTTGTAGCGCATAGAACCGAGTCTAAAGTATTAAGTATTAAAGAGTATTAAAAATAAAAATGCTCACTTGTGTTCAAAATCCCCAAATACGTTTGCTGTCCATCCGTTTGCACGATAACTCAAAAACGCGTTGACCTAAAAGTTGGAATTTTGTCCATATCTGTAAAATGGAAAAAAATATGGATAAGTTCGTTAATGGGCGAAATCTTCTCGAGTACCTCCCAACCTTCCATAGATTTCATTGAAGGCACAGAGAATCCTCCGAGTTCCGCGACCAGTGGTCTATTGTGCTATACATCATATATCTTTCTCCAGTTTCAACCTAGAGGTTCTCACCCAGCTTTATTTCTCTTAGGAAATTATCTAGTTGGTGTAGGTCTATTTTTGCGATGGTACTATGGTGCAAAAAGTGTTCTCCAAGACATTTGTAGCGCTAAGTTGCGATTGCCTCACAGCAACGTAGAATATGTTCAGGGGTTTCTGCCTACAGTTGGCAGAACCTGCAAATGTTATCAGTTATGATTTCGATTCTTTTAAGATGATCTTTCAAGCGCGAATGGCCCGTGAGTATTCCAGCTATTACCCGTACTTTGTTTCTATCTAACTTTAGAAGCCGTTTGCTTCTTTTAGTTGAGTGATTCGGTATGAATCTTTTGTCCCGTCTAAGTCTGGGCAATGTGGCCCAGTATTGGCATTTCTTGTGTCCCTCCCATACCATTATGCTCCTCTTAATGGAGCAGGTTGAGATTCCACAGAACGGCTCTGGACCAGTCGGGCGAACGGCTGCTCCATCTCTTGCAAGTTGGTCTGCTATTTCATTGCCCTCTATGCCCTCATACCTCGCATACACGAGTCCTTAAATCATGTATTCACTATTATTGGCTGAATGCTTTAAGTTAAGAACTTGAAATTTTGCACACAAAAACTTTCCATTGTTTGAAGCTAAAATTTTGAAAAAATGAGTCCTTCGTATAGCACAATACAAAAATCCTTCAAAAATGTATGCAAGTGACTAAATCCACTATAACTCAAGAACGTGTTAAATCACGAAGTAAAAATTTTACAAGAATTAGTCTTGTGTCAAAAGCAAGACTGACTTCATTAATTAGTAACATCCGTCAATTCCTTCGGGTAGCTGTCATATAAAAGTTCTTAAAACACGTGTTAACCAATATTGAGCGATAACTAAGAACGCTTTATGCTACGACTTTGAAATTTTCTATACGTTGAATATGAAAAAAAATCCCATGAGTCCTTCATATAGCTGCCAAACAAAAATCCTGTTAAAAATGTGCCAAGAAGTCAAACAATTTGTACAAATTAGTTTGGAGTCATTAGTCAGCGGAATCCCTCCATTTCTTCTGGTAGCTAACATATAAAAAGTCCTTAAAACACGTGTTCAAGAATATTGGTCAATAATTTGAGAACGCTTCAAGCTAGAAATTTGAAATTTTTTCCCAATTTGATATTTCAATGGTGGCATATAAAGGAATCGGTACAAAGAAAATCGTTTGAGTCCTTCGTGAACCTGCCATACAATGATTCTTGGAAAATATGTGCATTCAAATTTCGAAACGAACTCTAACTCGAGAAATCGTTGAGCTTAAAAATCTAAGGAATTGGTGTTGAGCTGAATCGGTCTATGTCATCCGATGACGAAACAGCTCCTTCCGACCAAGTCCAACACAGTCTTATAAAAAACTGACCTATCCAGTGAAGGTTTTGCAACTGTCATGCCCTCAGGGACAGCGATTAATCAACAGTCGGGGATTTCGTGTTGGGGTTCACACCAGAAACTCCACTGACGCCGGAAAACAACAAAAAAACTTAATATTTTATTGTTTTGCTGATTATTAATTGCTTGAATAGGCTACGCTCTTCCCATTTCATGTATTTTCAATTTCCTTATCATATCACAAAATACAAATGCGTTGTTGGTTCCTTAATATGAATACCTTCCGAAGATTAGGATGTTCTACAGAAGCCCAAAAGCCAAACTATACGAACGCATCTACAACTTTTTTTGGAGCAGTTGGTAGTAGTAGAATAATGCGATCCTCGCGTATTACCCCCTGCGGGATTCGTCTTCTGGGCAATTTAAGAAAAACAATGTCTTTATACAAATTAACATTTCGTCGTTTTATTTCTCAATATATTGCAAGTAAGTGTTGTGCCTCGCTCGGGATTAAATTACAGAAACGGCACAGCCAATAAAATTTACATCAACTAGAAAACTATTTACTTCCCCAAAAGAAAACAAAAAAAAAATTAAGTATTCGCAAACTCCCAAAACAAAACCAACCGTGGAAAGCGGGTGTGATTCAACTGATCGGGCTCAATTTTGCTTCGTGCTGAATGTGAACGTCGCCTCCGACTAGCGGAGCCGGCGATAAGAAATGCAGCAAAGTTTCGGTGTACTTCGGAAGGTAGGCAATGCTCGAGAAGGTCACCAATCCGAGAATTATAATAACGATTCCATCTGAAAGTTGAAAGGTTGAGATACCGAAAATAGTGAAGTGTTTTGCAATAACAAATTAAGTTTTTTTTATACTTATCAACTTCCGCTCCCACGGCTCGAACATGTAAATGCAAGTGGCCAGCTCATAATGCAGATAAAGGTAGGCTGTCCATTTCTTGATTAACGCCAACATTTTTGGGAATCGCTTGATTTTATTAAATTTAGCTTACTGCTATGCGGTGCACAATCTAAAAATTTGTTTTTTTTGGTTGCACTATCTAGTCACTACTACGAACGTTATCAGTGGAAACTCGACGAAGCTAGAGAATACAAAGTTTTCCTCCCTCACGTCTTTATTTCAAAGATTTAATATTTGTTTACTTGTTTTTTGCGTTTGACAGTGTTTTGACATTTAACATATGATTTCGAATGAGCGCTGTTCGTCGGTTGTTGTCTGCGATAAACTTGATGATGTATTTCGAAAGTGAATTACAGAAAAAATGCTCTGGTGGTACATTTCGGAACCTCCTTAGGTAGACAGTGGCAGTTGAAGGTTATTTTCGTATAAAATTGAGATTGCGAGCGAATAAAAGGGTTTTACTACAAAGTATCGCTTGAAATGAAATAAAATTATTGTTATAATTAAATAAGAAGAACAAACGTATCATAACATATCAAAAACAAAATTTAATTTTTTAAGAAACCTATTTCAAGCACCAAAATGAAAGAAAAATGTAACGAAAAAACGGTTTATGTTCTTTTTAAATAATTTAATAATTATTCCATACTTCTTTTTCCCGGAATATTAAACATTTGTGAAGTTATTTCGAAGTTTATGCCGCTCATTCATTGAGTAAAATTATCCATTTTCTGACTTAGCTGTGGGCCTCAAACCCTAACATTTTCGGAATGTAGAACCGGAAATAAATACGTTGTTATCAAGAGCACCGATTGTCATCAATTTTTATAATTGATTTCATAATGCAATTTAGAAAGAACCGAAAACTTCCCGAGCTCCAAATCACAAAATTACACACGAACCGCCATACAACAGTCAGCTGACGAAAATTTATCTATCTTGGAGGGTTGTTTTTATTTCCACCAGGTGGCAATTTCCAACTTTACCATTCGTCAATTTGAGTGGGATTTGTCTAAATCCAACCCACTCTGAATTGAGTGCAAAATTAACTCACAAAATTCGATGCCAAGCCAAATTCTTTTTTTAATAATTTCCACCTTTTCGGGTTTTACCTTAAATTTCTCACACGCCAAAAGGATTTCTCCTTTGAGCTTTACTATTTTCGCTTTTCATTGATATTGAAGAAATCAATGCGTAGAAAAGTACAACTACGTGTATGTAAATGCTGATGATGTAGTGATTCCGTACGCTAATGAATTGAACTACGTTATTAAAATAAAAGTCTGGGTGCAAATTAATTATTTTTTTTAGGTAGAAGTCCGGAACGCGTCTAATGCTGAGATGCGGTGCAGGTTACTATGCCACTGACAAACTAAAAAACAACGTTTTTTTCAATTTCAATTAAAACCTATGGGGTAACATATCGACATAGCCCCCTTAGGGAAGGGGTTTACAGAGAACACGTTAAAGTAAAAAATTCTGAAAATGGATTTTAGTTGATTATCTAACAATCCCGAAGTGAAAAGTTATTTAAGGGGGTCGTCTTATCTGACGACCAGTTTTTTCCGCTTTTTTCGGGAATTTTTTTTTGCAGTTATGAAAGAACCAATTTTGTAATTTTTACCAAATATTTATTCACATTTCAACAAACGTTAGAAATTTTTTTTAAGGAGAAATATTGTTTTTTTTGCGTGCAGAGCTCTTGAAAGTGACCGCTCTAAAAAAAGGTGTCAAATGGCTGCCAAGATTCCAGCTGTTCTCCTCATCGGAAATCAAAAAATGAAATTAATACTCCACTGGTACCAGAATTAATTTTGAAAATTAAAAATTGGCCTAACTGTGAAATTTTTTTTCTAAATTTTCGCGTTTTTTTTTTGATGAATTTAGCTTCAGCAAAAAAAAAACTATGACAGATATTGCTAAGATTTTGGTACTAGTTGTAACTAGGGATCCGCCAAACATGTTATTAAAATTTCAGCGCAATCGGTTCAATAGTTTTTTCTGAATCAGGCAGCCAATTTGAAAAATGAAGTTTTGAGAAAAACGCAATTAAAGATCGGTGGTGGCTCGGGCCAGCTCCAAACAGCTGCTCCATTATACGACTATTACTTTATAACGACTTCAAATTCGGAGAAAACCTTCTACATACATATTCTAGTAATAATTTGGAAGTAATTTAGTAAAAAAAAAAAAAAATTTTCCTGACCCGGTCGAATTTCAAAAAATTCTGAAAACGATCTCTAGGTATTTATGAGAAGAATCCGTAGAATAAAAATTACTTCAATATTTCATAAGACCTAAAAGATATGACGAAATTCGTGAAAATATATGCATCTCTCTTTCACTGATAATTTTTTGTGCCCCTCCTTCCGTACGCCAATTGATATTATATATGTTAGATCTACATATACTCACTAAGTTCGAACTTTTTAGCATAAGAAAAAGCAACCCCCTGCTCCGTACCATACTACTCCTATTTAAAATCATACTCTTACAGCATGCCACTACTATAGCTCTATCTAAATACCGAGTTTCAGATAACCATCACTATTATTTAAACTTTTTCCTTTTCAACCCTTCCGCACCCTCATTCAAGTCACCCGCACCCTCAAAAATTTTTCATTTGCTAGGGATCCAAGGGGCCTACTCACATGGAAATTCTAAGGATCTATCTTAAACTGTTCTTGAGATGTGAGATGTGATTTTTTAGAGAAACTCTTATCTCGTCTAATTTCATACTCAACCGCTCTCTTTTTCATCAAACTCCATTTGTCGACTTGCATACACATACCGAATTTCCCTCCCTCAAAACTTTGATTTCGATCTTTTCTCCTAGTAGACCTACAGACAATCATTAAGTTTCAATTTCGTGACATTAACCGTGTAGGAGATATGGATTTTAGAGTACCTCCACCTCAGCTTTCGAGCGTTTCAGAAGCATTGTTTTCTGCCCTCCCCCCGTCACACCCACACCCATTTACCCATATCGCATTTTTTTTTGCAAATAGGTCCAATGTCTAAGCCCTATACATATAAATTTCAGATTTCAGCCTCTTAGCATAAAGCGTCGCTGAGATCTAGAAACCATAATTTTGCTCCTAAAAAGCTCCCCCTATCTCCTCCCACACACCACTACCACTTAAAAGGTGGTTAATTGCTGAAAGAGTTTGGTAGTTATGAGCCATCAAACGGTTTTTCTTACGGCGGACGGCGTACAGACGGACTGAATTTTTTTGTTGCCTTTTTGTGTCTAAAAGTTGTCAAAACTAATTTTTGCAGGATAACGGTTTTTTTTTAATAATCGATGACAATATTTTATTAAATTTATTAAGCAAAACAAGGTGTCACTGAATAAAAACAAAGTCTTTTTCATTTATGTATTGTTTTTAATACAAACATTTATCACAAAACACAGTTATTTTTTTAAATTGTAAAAAGTTTTGTTGGAAATCTATCGGCGTTCTGCATAATTTGGAAAGCCAGTGGTTTCTCTATAATTAGGTATTAGGGAAGTTAATCGAAGTAGTTGGGTACAATCGATGTTATTATAATAATATTATGTTAAATAAAAATATTTCCGATTGGTTACAACGACTAGAAGAGGTTTAAAGTAGTAGATAAAAAAATGTTATAATTTAAATAACACTTTATTAAGTTTATACGCAATTAGCCGTAGAAATATATGTTGAATAGATTCGATACGATTTATGTGAACTTAAAACTAAGGATTCCGAATTGGCGACAACTACTATGATGAAAGAGATCGGACCAAGTAAGCTACAGTAAATATATTTTACACAGTTCACACTTAATTAATATTTGAAGACAACATCCAAGGGTTTTTGAGTTATGACACGTTTTCCATTAAAAAGCGGACAGTTGTTATTTTTCCTAAAACAATGAAAAAATTTGCTATACAATTTTTTAAACTCTTTATTTCAATTACAATTTCATGTTTCCCTTAAGATCTAATATTTAAAAAAAAAATAAACAAAATTCACAATTCTTCACATATTTTCTCTTAATCCTTTTTTCTTGATCTTAAACAGAACTGAAAAAAATACAAAATATTAAATTTTTGAGTATTTGAGTCACAAATTCATCAGACTATTTTTTTTTTACTTTTAAACTACTTTATTTTATTTATATTTCTTAAACGATTTAATTTCTTTTCTTTATATTTCGTGATGTTTGAGATAAATAAAAAAATATTTATAAGATCGGGGAAATAGAATAATAATAATTTAAGTACGTTGTACGGATCTAACATTTTACAAAAAAAGTAGATCATTTAGTTGTATCAATTCAGAATGAGGCCAAAAATTCACTATGTAGTTGTTGTAAATGATTTAAAATCAAAATATCAATAAACGGATCTGAGAATGATCTAATTACAATTTAACAAGAAGTTTTACTGCTTAAAAAATAATAAAATACAGGATTGCTTTTCTTAAAGCTGTACTCTAAAATAATTGGGTGGAGGAAGGGGTTTATTTTATAGTGAACTATTTTTTTTATAACGTAATTCTAGGAAAATTTTTATATTATTTTATTAGGATTATTTACAAGTGTTTTTTTATTTACAATGTGGTAAAAGTTTAATTGTATTTTTTTAGCTAGCATTTTTTTTTGTTTTCTTTTTTATAGTTCGTTGTTTCAGATACTTAAAGTCGATTTGAAACAATTTTAACTTATTTTTTGTAAGTAATATAATTTATTAAATATTTATATAAACTTTTTAAATTTACACTAAGTTATGAACTAAACATTTAATATCACACTCTACCGTCAAGCAGTTTAGACATTTTACATTTTATTTTTTGTATTTTCTGGAGAAATTTCATCTGTCGGTTCTGAAGTTTTTAGATGCAGAGCTATTTTGAAAATAACGGCTAGTTGGTAGAACAAAAGAGGAGCCAATATGTTCGCCTAAGGAACAACAAACGGTTTATTCATTCTTAGCAATAACCGTGAAAATCAAATTTAATTTATTTGTTTTTAGAATATTTTTACTGACGGATTCTTTACAGGACGAATTCATTTACGAAAAAAAGTAACAAAAAGAAAATTGCATATTTTTATGTTTGGGACTTTAATCGAACACTACAATTGAGAGAAGTTCAATTTTTGTGCATGCACCGAAAAAAAATTGCGAGGAAAAATAAACGAGTCTTATAATATGGGGGTATACAACAAAATAAAATTTAAATAAAACAAAAATTGCACATAAAAAAAAAATTGAAATATTTTCTTAAATAAAAAAAAATTGATATCATTACTGGGCAAGATTAAAAAAAATAAAACTTTACAACGACCTCGACGATTCCTAAACACTAAGCTAAACTTTCAATTTATTATATATATTAAAAAAAAATAATTAAAAATAGACAACAAAAACTCTTTAAGCATCTTACAGTAGAAAAAATACAAAATTTATACAAATTGGCTCAAAATTTTAGAATATCGTAATAAAATGGTTTTTAAAGACGGAGCTATTGAAGCACTTTTCTTTTAGAAGAAGTCATCAACAGTGCATTTTCCAAGTGAATCCGGTTTGCGTCTAGAATATTTTGTACGATCATTTTAGACACGAACCAACGAACAATCATTCACTTGAAATTTGCAACCGAAGTTCAGATCTCTCGTTAAAAACAAATAAATTATAAATAAAATAATTTTCTCACATCTTTTCTTACTTGCTTGATTGATTTTTTTACAACTCAAATACTTGGTCTAAGAGTTAAACTTAACTTATGGAAATAAATTCATTTAAATAAGTCTATTAAAGGAAAAAAATTAATACAATAACTAACTAAAAATATCGATATAGTAAAAGATCAGTCCTCTCACACATGCACAGTTAAAATTTCGGAATCGACTATAGCCGGCGGCATTGATTGGCAATTTAACGAACGCTTCCCGAAATCCTTGTGCGGACTATCGATCGAGCCTACTGTATTTTTACGCATATCCGAATTTTGTGTTTTATGCAGTAAAATTTGTGAGCTCCTTTTGTGATGCTGTTGGACTTTTGGGTTTTCGAGATCCTTGTCGAAATCCGACTCGCGAGTCGGATAGAGCGGTTGCGATCGATGTAACGCACTAGGCCCGGCCAGCGTTGATATAGTCGCAACTTCGGGAGCGGGTGTTAAGCTAAGCTCCATAGCACCGCGTAATGAGCTTGAGCTACCTTTTAGCGGATTTGCGTAGCGTCGAAGATTCTCTTCGTTTTGTAGATTGTTCGATTTCTCTTCGTCGTGCCGGGATGCGTCCATGGACGGAGACAACGTTACACCCGAACCGGTACGTATTGAAATTCTCTGCTTCCAGACTAGCGCGAGGAACGCTGCGAAGCCAAGCGTTACTATGGCAGCACCGCAAAGTATGCCTATCAGGAGACCTGATCCGTTTCGTCCGTCCGATATTAATGCTGTTTCGACCTTAACTTCGAGAACTGAAGAGAGAGCAGCTGCTTCGGGCTGATCGCGATTGTTGTGACGCGAGAGAATCTCGCCCATAAGACGAACGGCTAGAGACAGTTGAGTGTCCTTGGTGGTTGAGGAAGACTGCAATGAAATCGTGGTGAGTATTTCTTTAAAAATTTATAGAAGAGAAAATGTCTTACCATAGTTACTTCAACTGTATCGTTGCTGCCAGTCTTAATATCGCACAGGATTATAAGCTGTGCCGCTGAAATCGGATGACGAACCAGCCGAGCCGCCAGCAACGATCGAAGATTGGTGCAAATTCCTTCAACAGTGGTTCCCGTTGCGATGTGCTTCATTTCCAGTAGAATCGATATCCGGGCACAATTATCGTTTAGTATTGCCTGATTGGGCCAGCAGTCTGCTGCAGCTGGGAATTTTGGTGGAGCTACTCGACGTGATGGTTCTTGAGATCGACAATCACCTCGTGGATCACACGGTGGAGATAAGCACGCTTCCCGAAGGGCCGGGACGCAAACCTGAAAATTATCAAAAACGAATGAAATAATTTCTAAGAAGAAACGTGGTTGATATTAAAATCATACATACCTCATGAATTTCACAGATCGATGTTGCATTCAATCGTCTCGGATTCGGCACACAATTCGGCAATCCACACCAAATATTTGTACATTTCGCTTTCCCGCCTTCACAGATGCAAGCATTGCAGTTTTCTTCGTCCGATTTTCGTGATTGGGTCGTTTCATTCATGTCGTACTCGTTCGAACCCAGCGGATTATATGGCGATAGAGTCGTTGTATTCAAACAAACAGATCCGGGATCTGAAAGTACTGAAGAAAAGATTGTTTGAATTTACTCAGTGTTTTTTGTGCTTATCGACATAACAGTAGAACATTTTCTTCCTGCTTACAAGAGCAGGTCTTATAAACTTAATTTTTTTTAAGAAAGAAAATTACAGAGTTCTAGACAGCACTGTAGAAGGCTTCTAAAACTCAACCAACAACAGATTCAAAGAAAACGGCTCATGAGAGTTTGGACTTCCACAGTTTCCGCCGTGTATGCGAAGAAGTATCATATACATTGCTTGCTACTTACATATCTCACACCTCATTCCTTGTCGTCCAGGTGGACACACACAAGTGAATCCACCGATTCCATCCTGGCATGTTGCACCGCCCAAACAAGGTTGCGGCGAACATTCGTTCACATTGATGCGACAGTCCGGTCCTGAGAATCCTTGGGCGCAAACGCATCGAAACCATCCAGATCCAGATTCGCAGGTTCCGCCATTATGGCAAGGTTGACCTTGACACTGATCCACCGGTTCGGCACAGAATTGGCCGCCCCATCCTGAAGAGCATCGACATTGCGAAATTCCGTTGATTGGCACACACGATCCACCGTTCAAGCATTGTCCGGGTAAACACTGGGTAGCGCGTTCCGTACAGATTTTACCTAAAAAAAAGTAATTTTTAAAATTACAGGTAAATTGTTTGCGTGTGTTAAGGTTATAACAGGTTTTGGGCAAGTGCAGTCAGCATATAAACGAAACGACGAGCGGAAAAAATAAAAACGAACGCGAAAAACACTTTGCACGCCCAAAGGATCAACGATAAGCTCATCCGCGCCACGATTAAGAATTTAATTAAAATATTTCACGTTTAGGCTCAGGTGTGTGTGTGCTTCGAACGATCAGCAAAAGATGCAGAAAATTAAATAAGTAAAAAAATGAAGATATTTTTGCAATGTTCGGTGTGCTGACAACAACAGCGCGAATCCATGAAAAATGAATCGAGATAAAAGATATTCGGTTCTTTATAGAGATTCGCCACCACTTTGCCTTAAACCTTGCGCTACCTTGTGCCCAGAAGATATTTACCTGTCCAACCTGCGATGCATTCACATGTGAAATCACCGTCGCCATCCAAACAGATGCCGCTATTCTTGCACGGATTTGGCGAACATTCGTTGAGATCTGGAGATGATTTGGCGCGAAATAATTTTTTTTATAATTAGTTGTTTGATTAAGACAGTCGATATTCAAAGTGTTGTTACAGGTGAATTAGTTAAGACTTACCGTGCTCGCAATACAGTCCGGTATACCCCGAATGGCAGCTACAGTGGAAACCATTATCTGTCGATTCGCATTTACCGTGACCACTACAGGGTACTGAATTCAAGGTCTCATTAGTGGCCGGCGAACATCCATCTGCAACAAGGAAAAGATAAAATCGCTAGAAAATCGGACGAAAATGACAGCGAAAAAAAACTACGTTCTTGGATGTTCTTAATTTAAATCTCGCAATTTAATTCCTACCTATCTAGAGTTTGTTAAGAATCTGGCGTGACAGTGCCATCCCGCAAATCGAATTCGTACCATAATAAACCGAAAAGAAACAAGCGTGGCCGCATAGACGTACCTTGAGGTACTCCACCAAACTTAATGGCAAGAACAAAAAAAAACCGACCGTAGAAGATGAGCTCGAGTCGCGCGGATCGATTGGCTTCTTACGGATACAAATTAGCCACAGCTTCAGCAACTGACCACCCGTCGTGAACAAAATGAAATGCCTGAGAACTACGAAGTAATAAATTCGATCCACATATCCTTTTTGGAGCGCGGCATAGCTCCATACTTTTTTTTCGGAAAAAAGCAAAGAAAGAAGAAAGAGTCGTAACCACCTTACCTACTAGCCAACAGGTAAGAAACGCGAGTATGCAGAACGTTTTTCACGGTATTCAAAGATATGTTTTATATGTATTCCTTTCGTTTCGATTAATTTCCGCTGACCGTTGAAAGACGTATACGTAACGCGTCTTCGGAATACGGCAAAATTTAAATAACACAGAAATGTCCGAAAAAAATAATATTTTTTTTTAACAACCTCGACACTTTGATAAAGGTAGCGAATTATGTAGTGATGCATTGCTGAACTAACAGGCTTAGTGTCGCGATGAGCGGAATAATTTAACACATTAGTTGAGATGTTTTTCGGACATAATTTTGATTATATTTCTTTTATACTGTTTCTTTTTTTTTGTTTAAAAAATAGGGTTTTCTGGAAAAAAATCGTGTATAATTTGGTTAGGGAAGGGATACATATTTTTGCATAGTCGTACAATAAAAAAAAAGATGTTGTTAGTGCCCCTGAAATTTTGAAAAATCTATTTTTTTTTCTTACAGATTTTCATTTGTTATACTTTTAAGAATTAAAAAACAAAATTTAGAATTTAGAAAAAAAAAATTTAAGAAAATTCCACTACTATACGTTACAAAGTTATAGCAATAAATGTGACCTGGCAAACTGCCGCGCTCCTCCCGACAGCTGCGTTTCGTATTTCTTTTGTTCGCAAAACCTGGGTTGCTTAGAAGACAAGGTCGTTTATAGGACCAAGTTAATAGGAAGATACAAGGGGAAGAAGGTGTACAGTACGAAGCTGGAATGGGTGACCGTAGCCGTAAGTTCACGTTGTACTTATCAGAAACTTTAAACGCGTTTTTCTCGAAACTATATTTTTAGACAGTGTCGGCATCATAATTAAGTCAATTTTTAGTATTTTTCAATTTTACTTTATTATTTTAATAATAAAGTATCGATTTTTAAAAAAAAAAAATTTGCTACCCTGAAAATTTTTTTTTCCACGTTTCATGACTAATAGACACCAAAAAAGCAATAAAAATTTTCAGTCCGTCTGTGCGCCGTACGCCGTCCGCCGTACGCCGTCCGCCGTACGCAAAACGTTTCAAAGCTTATAGCTCTCAAACTCTTTGAGCTATTAAGTTGTATTTTTTTTTGTTGGTAGACTGAGCAAACTTCTTCAAGTGGCCACCTTTTGAGTGGTGGGGGTGTGAGGGGGGAGGTGGGGGAAACGTTTTAGGCGAAAAATTTTGGTTTCTAGATCTCAGTAACCGTATAGGCTAGGAGACTGAAACTTGGAATTTATATAGAGCATCGATAGTGGACCCATTTGCAAAAAAAAATTATAATATAGGTAAGGGGGTGTGGGAGTGGGGGGAATAATAATGCGTCTGAAATGCTCAAAAGCCGAGATCGAGATATTCTAAAATCCATATCTCCTAATCGGTTAATGTCACGAAATTAAAACTTTATGAACATCTGTGGGTATACTAGAAGAATAGATCCGAAACAAATTTTTGAGAGGGGGCAGTGACGTACGGGGGTGGGGGTTGAAAAACTTTAGATTACGATATCTCACGAACGCATTGTACTAGAGAAATAAAATTTGGTTTCTGCATAAATCTTGACAAATAAAGTTTGCTAAAAGTAAAATTTTTTAAGGGGGCGGTGGAGCATGGATGTGGAAGGGGTAAGAATTTTTTAAAAAAATCACGTCTCATATCTCAAGAACGGTGTAAGATAGATGCTTAAAATTTTTACCAGAAGTAGGCCTAATAGACCCCCAGCAGAAAAAAAAATTTCATGGATGAGGGTGTAGAGGGTAAGGGTGGGGGAGGGTGAAAAGTAAAAAGTTTCGATTTTTATATCTCGAGAACCTATAACAATGAAAAACTGAAACTTGGTATTTAGATAGAACTGTAGTAGTAGCATGTTGGAAAAATATAATTTTTTATAGGGGTAGTATGTTACGGGGGTGGGGGGTGTTTTTCCTAACTATAAAACGGCTTATGCTAGAAAGTTGAAATTCGCTACGTATATGTAAATCAACTAGAAAAGTAATTTTGATTAAAAAAAAATTCAAATATCCATTGGTGTTCGGAAGTGGGGCAAAAAAAATGATCAGTGAAAATGGAATGCATATATTTTCACGATTTTCGTCATATCTATTAGGTCTTTCGAAATATTGAATTAATTTTTTTCTACGGCTTCTTCATATAAATACCTAGAAAGTCTTTTCAGGATTTTTTAAAATTGGACCCCCAAGGTGGTGTAAAGGGGATTATACATTTTCACGAATTCAGCCGTATCCCTCAGGTCTGATTAGATATGGAATAACTTTTTACTTCCACTGGCTTATTTAATAATCACCTAAAACTAGTTTTCAACGTTTTTCCTTTTTCAACCCCTAAGAGTGTAAAAATGGGTTGAACACGTTTTCACGAATTCCGTCATATCTCTTAGGAGTGATAAGACATCGGATTGGTTTTTACTTCCTCTGGCTTTCTTTATATATATCTAAAAACTTATTTCAGGATTTTTGGATATTCAACCCCAAAGTGGGTGCAAGGGTGTTTCATATATTTTCACAAATTCTTACATATTTCTTAGTTCTAATGAGATATCGAATTCATTTTTACTTCCTAAGGCTTCTTACATAATCGTCAAAACGTTGATTTCAAGATGTTTGTTATTCAACTCCAATAGGACGTATGGGTTTCGATATATATCTCAGGATTGATGAGATATTAGATTGGTTTGCACTTCCACAGACTTTTTATATAATCGTCTTCAAACGCATTTCCGATTTCATGTAATGGCCCGAAACCAAATTACGAAAAACCTTCTAATGCGGTAACAACTGATATTATACTAGGACTAGATCTCGTCCCGGTGTATGACTCAATTATGTAATTCATACGTTATATGAGGCAGCGGCGTAAGTATTTTAGCGCGACCCCATTTTAAACGCTTCCCGAACTTTTTTTTGGTTTTCAGTCACATAGAAACCTACACCGCATCTCAGAATTAAACTCGTTCCGAACTTCTATCCAAAAAATAATAAAGTTGCGCCCAGACTGTTGGCAGATTTTTTTCTTAATTGTGATAATTTTTTTCTCTAGGTTTTTTTTTTAATTTTTTGGTTGGACAATTTTTTATAAATTTTTAAACGCAAATTTTTTTTAAAAAAAAACTGATTACTTAAGTTTGAAATACTGGAATTTCCTTATTTTTGAAAAAAAAAAATAATCCGGCCTTCACACTATACCTACTACATTATTTTACAAGAGATACTGGGTATCCGGGAAGCCTGTCGGTCAAGACGCTACGCCAAAGCGTAATGTTGTAATCCTCACTGACAGCCAAGCCGCAATCAAGGCCAAAGATTCGGCTATTACCTCCTCTAAACTCGTCGAATAGTGCCGTGAGGAGCTAACCTACTTGGGAAGTCAGGTCAAAGTTACCCTGCTTTGGGTCCCAGACCACAGCCAAATAGAGGGTAACGAGTGGGCAGACGTATTAGCTAGGCAAGGCTCTGCTCTTCAGGGCTCTCTCGTAGAATCCGTTCAGGTCCCACTAGGTACTGTTAAGCGCCAAATATCCACCCACTTTCTCACAAACCCGAACTCCAGATGGAGAGGACTGACCAACTGCGTCATATCTAGGAAGATATGGCCATCGTACTGCCGAAGAAGAACAGTTGAACTCTTGAGCAGGATCCGTGAGGACATAACGGCAGTCAGCACGGGCCACTGGCCGATCGGCGACCACGCGGCCAGACTGGGTATTCCCTTTAACGTCAATTGCCGCAGTTGTGGAGAGGTAAATAAGAGGGAAACTGTTATGCACCTTTTTTGCGAGTGTCCCGCCCTAGCTAGAGCCAGACTTCGCGTACTAGGCAAACCTTTCTTTAATAACCTTGACGAGATCTAGAAGAACAAGATTGGAGAACTGATCACCTTGCTTAACAGCTCTGGATGGATATGATAATCCATTGGAGCCCCAGGTCTCTGTTAAACCATGTATCGACTTCATCAACCCTCAACGAATAGGTTAAACGAGTTGTGGTATCAAAACGGCGCTTCCTGTGCTAATTGGGCCCTGTTTTCGGTAGACGGGCCACCACGTAAACCAACCAACCAACCAACCTGCAACGCATCTCAGTATTGAACGCGTTCTGAACTTCTACAAAAAAAAAGTTTGGCATGTTAGGTATTTGTTTATTTTTTTTCAATTTCACTAAAAACGTAGGAGTGAAATCTTGGCACAACGCGAAACGGAGTTCGATACGAGAGTATCAAAAAAATCTAAAACTGATTTTTAGGCGATTATATAGCAAGCCCGTTCAAATAAAAACCAAAACGATATCACATCAGACCTAAGAGACATGTCGGAATTCGTAAAAACGTACACAATCACTTTACATCTTCTTAAATGGCGCAAAAATCTTGAAAGAAAATGTTAGGCGAATATATATATCGATATCTCATTAGACCTAAAAGATTTGTCAAAATTCGTGAAAACTTACTAAATCACCTCACACTGCTTTGGGGTTTGAAAAAATCTTAAATTAATTCGTGAAAACATACGCATCTAGTTTACTCCTCCTTAAGAGTTGAATATTCGACAACAATTTCTAGGCGCTTATACATATAAAGACCCCGCAGAAGTAAAATTAATTCGATTTCTCGACAGACCTAAGAGATATGACAAAATTCTTGTAATTAATATAACTCCATTTCAGTAACAATGTAAAATACAATTTCTTTTTAATACCTTGTCACAACTGTTTGCATCGTACTGAAATTTCTAAAATTAATCATACTTTACTTTTTAACTGTTCCCAAAAGTTTGATTTTAAATTGTTTGCTAAGTCTTCATCAATCCTTCAGATTTGTTGGAATCTAGACTCTAGGGGTACGATGTAAATAACACCCTTTTCATTTGATATTATTGTCCTATCACACATTTTGAAATTTTCAAAATATACTCAAAAAAATTTAATAAAACAAAAATTGTGACTGAAATAATAAAATGGAATTACTAAGAACATAAAAATTCATAAAAATATTGTATTTAGGACTAAGAGATGGTGAAAATTTCGTAAACATTTTTTAAACCTCTTTTATTCGCTTCAATTTTGAAAAATCCCGGTCATTTGTGAAAAAAACGTTCAGAAATGAAAACTATAAAAATATGTTGAGAAAAATACATACTTAACTTTACCTCCTTTCTGGTTGGATATAGAAAATGCACAAAATTCCTTTTTTTGCGTTAGAAAAAAGACCTAGTTAAACCTTTTCCACCACTTAATAGTAGGATATTCAAAAATCACTTCTTAAACTGTTCTTAAATTATAGAGAGAATATTTTTATATTTTATCTTGTTAGGTTCGGCTGGATACGTGATCGAGCACTTTTGTTTTAGATCATAATATATCATCATTTTCTGTGTAAACTCGATTGAAAAGCAAACCGCAATAGCGATCCTCTACAAGGCGCTATCTTAGAACCTTCCATAGATTTCGTTACAGATTGTTCGATTCCGTTGGTATAAGGATAATGCTGGAGTCAGATACAAAGTAGAATGAGGCAGCACGGTGCAGCTTGTCGCCGCCAATAAAGCAGAAAGTCAGAAAACTATTCACTGTCTACGTCAATTTGAGTTTTAAACAAATGTTAAAGTTCCCCAAAAGTGTTTGTATTCGTGCATACGAAACAGCGAACTAACTAAAAACGATATTTAAGACTGAATTAAAATGTCCGGTCATATCATTTAACGATTCGATGTGTTAAAGACAAAAAAATCACTTGTCGATTTTGAAGTTAACTACGGGCTACGGAAAAGTTCAGAGTTGACGAACATTTCTTGATGGTTGCGTAACAACACGTTGCGAATTTTGTTTTAATTATTAACCTTTACACTCTAGTCCAATGATTTTTTTTAAAGGAAATTGCATTCTCACATTTCAATATTTATCAAAAAAAATATACGAACATGTTTCTTGTTCCATCGCAACTCAATCTTAACAATGTTATTATTTCCACTTTTATCATAAATAAATCTTATAATTTTAATGCTTTTATTTGCCTGAAAAAATTCCCAAAATGTCCAAAACGCAAAAAAAGTTGAGAGCAAAATTTATTATTATATTTTCATTAAATGAAAGAAAGAAACAACTCATAATCGATAAAAATTATTATTTCCATTTTAATTAAAAAAAAGAGGCATGAAGTTATTAAAACACTTATGCTTTCTATCATTATCTTTCGATAATCGTATTTTTCTTACAAATCGAAACTTTCATCACTTAGTCACTTAGTGCGTGTATTATTAATTTATAACGTGTGACTTTATTGACGTTACATCACAAAACAAGATTATCTCCAAAACATTACTTATACCAAAATAAAGGTAGGTAGCAATCAAATTCACGTGATTAAGAATTATTATGAAGTTGTAGTAAGTACTTTATCGTAATTTGTTTTGAATGCATCAAATTTTAGATTTCTTGAAAACTATAAGAACTAATTTTTTTTATTTAAAGAAATAAGACCGATTGCGATAAGAAATTGTGTGAAACAATTTAAGTATCTTCAGCCGTCATATTGTCTTGTTTTAAAAAAAAAGGATACGAAGCTGTAAGATAAGTGAGCCCTGGTGTTCTATGAAGTCGGGTGGATTGATGTAAAATAGATTCGATGTGATAGATAACAATTTCGAAATAATAAGATCGTTGGAGTACACATGCTTGACAATGTTGTGAATCGCTTGGGTACAAGCTAAATTATGCGAATATCAACGCCGTTTATTTATATCAAAAATTGGATTATACACATGTCGTTCATTCTCTTGCATTGTATAACAAGAAAAAGTTATTTTTTATTTATATTAAGTTATACGTAACATATCTTTAGAGAAGCGCACAGTAAACAAGTATTTGAAATAGTCATTGGAATAATTGGATGCAAACAAAAATTATATATAATAATTTTTAAACGCACTAAGAAATTGCAGAACCTTCATCCTGACAATCAACACAGAAATCAGATAACTAACACTCAGTATCGAATAGCAGGACGGAGTAATATCGAAATAGAAAAAAAAAACAAATTATGCCTTGAAATTTTACATACTTACATTTTTGTATGTTAGAAAAATGTTACAGAATTTCGGAAGATGCTTTCAAATTGCAATATTTTTTCTTTCTGTAGAAAATTTAATTCCCCACAGCTATACACTTGAGTATTAGTCACATTTCGACTCGGAATTTTCGTTTCATTCAATTCTATGGTATGTGTTATGCAGTTTTTGAAAAACCAGAACCGTCGATTTTACTCATCACTGTGGAAAATCGTAGCTGTAAAAAATTATTTTTTCAAATTACAATCTTGGTAAACGATTACATATAAACGAACTTCAATTTTCTATCCATAAAATGTAGTCTCGTTTACTCGGAAAATTAATTAAAACTAATTTTCGGCTTTTTAACAATGTTTTATACTTTAAAAAAAATACAATCTCCAAAAACGACTCACAACTTTTTTTTTTTAGATTAACTCTCTATATAAAAAAATTAAATTTTTTCTAAATACAACAAAATACAGCAGCTTATTATTTTATATTTTGGTCTAAAATTAGGTCTACAAAAAGGTGGAACAAGAGATATGCAGGCATAAAGCTTGCATATCAACATTCTTATTTTTAATATACAGCAGTAAAACTTAAATAACTCGAATCACGATTTGCCACAAAAATAGTTCGAATTGTCAAATTGTATGACGTTGTATTCTAAACGCGATTGCAAAACAATTTGGTTAGAGTTATTAAAATTGGAGGAGTGTCAGAGTTTCGAATCATATGGTCCGGTTTTTTTTCCAGCCTAGAGAAATCTGCGTGCTCTGGGTTTTTGCCCGGATCACCGTTTTTTCCAGAATCATGTAGTTGAATCTCAAACATTTCTATGGACCGGGTTCTCATTCGTCTTGGAAGGCAAAGCCTATCATCTACGGATCGGGTAAAAAAATTAACCGTGTAGTCCGGGCCTAAGTGCAGCATCTTATTCCTACTAAAAGTACCAGTTGGGGCTTGTGAAACCCACAATTCAGCCTAAATTTTCATTTTCTATTTCGTGACCCAACCATTGTATGCATTTCCGTCACCCTAGCTCCAATAAGATCGAGTTTCTTAATTATTTTATTAGTTATCCAATAATATCGTGAAAGTAGATTTCTAATGAGTTGCTAATTTTATTGAATAAAAAATGCAGGTTTTATCCTGTGACATCATTTTTACAACAGAGAATTTTTTTTTAATTTTTATCAATTAAAATCAAAGAATTTTTTTTCAAAAGTATTCTTGTATAATATCAAAATTAATTTTGCATTAAACGTTATTATAAAACTAATAATTTCCATCTATTTTCTTTTATTTTCAAAGTCCTTCCACTATTGAAGCATGGAGAGCTCCAGCTGAACATTTTGGGTACTGACTGAATAATAATCAGTTTCAGATTTAACATCGACCGGTACTGCACCTGTACTGAAATTTAGTATTGTACAAGTAGATGAAATTTCTCGAAACCTATACAGTACCGATTTTTTTTTCAATAATGAAATAGAAAAATTAACTTTTTTCAAATATTATTTTTACTTACATCTGACACTGTTGTGAATAACTTTGAAACGGGGCTAGATATATCAGACAACACATTATACTGTAAAAGTCTACAGCACTGTATAGTTTAAATTCCTACTGATGCTGTATTGACTTTAAGAATTGGCTAACCTTATTTTTTTAATAACAAAACATGAATCGAGAACCGCCGCATGTAACCAAATTTTTGAAGAAAATCGAAAAATTTAGTAGGTATGTTTTTCTAGTGTCGGAGTGGGATTTCTTTTACATGAAGAATATTAAATAATATTCGAGAAAATAATTTCATACTGGTCATTATTTAGTATATTAAACTAATTTTAAGACATTTATCTTAACAAAAGAACATATATAAGATTGTTACCTCTCACGAATGTTACAAACTACAAAGCTTATTCAGATCTGTTAGTACTGAATTCACAAACAATCTGTCTCCCTATTTCGGTACTGAAATACAGAATCTCTGAAGAACTAGCTTCTAAGTACTGAACAAATTCCGATACAGTATTGATAAAAAAAAATTACTTGATAGAAAAAAAAGAAAATAAATTCGGAAATTGGATTTTTTTTCGACGGTATTCAGTAATGAAAATATATAGGCATTCCGAATCCAGTTTGACGGTGCGATTTTCAGAACTTAATTCATATGAAATTTAAATTTTCAAAAATGTTACGCAGAAAAGAGGAAATATTTTTTTTATTGAAAAGCATATTAAACAAACTGATGCTGGAACTACTTTTATAATTTCTTTATAAAACCGACTTTCCAACAACTCACTTTAATTTTACGGAAGCGAATATAAAGTGTAATGGGTTCCATTTATGTGATCCAAATTCAAAATTAACAAAGCTTAGTCCGACAGTAACATTAATTTTATGCGATTCGATTAACTCATAACCGTCAAAATCATCAAAATACGATCAGCTCCGTATCTCTCTTAACGAAATCTATAATTTCACCCAAAATTACCGCGTTTCCTACCACAAACAGTAACCTTCGAATTAAGTCCGAATTACAATCATAAATTACTTTAATTAAAATATGCAGATTAAGCGGGAGCAATACAAAAAAAGAAGGAAAACTCGCTTCCAATTCATTTAATCCGCGAAACTTTAACAGCTTCAAATTGGTCTTCATTAAAAACAGAAAGAAAAAAAAACCAGAAGAAACTCTTTTCGGCGTCTTATCGATGTTCTTGGGGCTTGGCTTAAAAGTGGATTTAAAAGAAAAAAATTAATATAATTCGCCCGACCATACGATTTTCATAATAATCGTCCCGTGAATGCTTTGCAATCGAATTATGTTAAGACAACATTGCAGGGAAAAAACACTAGATGGGTACACCTGAAGAATCTTTGCGTGTTACCCATACTCCGTGTTCGCCTTCTCAACTTTTCCAATAAAGTGTTAATAAGTTCTAAGCCTTCGGATATTTCGCATGATGTCTGCCAAGACTAAGTACACGAGTCATAGAACTTATCCGGTATTTAGTTCGACCTAAAAAAAAAAATTAACAACACCGGTCCAAGGTGTCTGGGCCCGTCTTCAGGTATACGAAAAGAAGAAGATGAAGGAGTCTACATGCAGATATCAACGGAAAACATCGGTTTGAACAAATTTATTGGCGACTAGCTACAATGAATAAATTAATGAACTGACCAGGCTAGCGCTCTAGTCGCGTAGCGTCAGAAATCTCATTCCATTTCGAGATGGGGCGATCAGGTAGTCTGCGACTAGACTAACCTAAGCCGGGATTAATTCGAGTTTCGGATTGCATGCTAAGATGCTGGCTAGCATCTTAGTCGGCCAGAAGGAATAAGAGTGTCCAGGCCGGGGCTATAGTTGCGTTTTATCCCGGACACATGGAACGCTTGGTTATGCGCGAAATAGCATTCGGGATTTTTAGCGGAAGATGTGACATGAAAGCGTTAGCGTACAACAGATTGTGTCTAGTATCGATAAACACTCTTAGAGTTTTTGCAGGAAGATCCATGCAGATAGATCAGGTTTAATTGAACACCTTGTGGAAAAATTATTTGCAAAAAGGAAATTTGTCATGCAATTTTATTAGATGATACAGAACAACGCTAACAACTAGCGTATAAATATGTTTTCGTATAGTTGGAAAGCATGTTTACTGTATGTTGCGATAATAGCTTCAATGTAGGACTGACGATAGTATTACTTTCATAGTAAATGTGTCGATACTAATGCAAATTCAATTTCAATGCACCGCTGAGGATGTTCACTGCATATGTCCCCCGATTAAATCACACACTGGGGAGATACACTTCTTACATTATTAGTGAGACCATGTTAATTATAATTCTATTTTTTACTTTCTGCTATTATCAGCCATTGAAAATTAAAAATCAGAATATTTTTTTTCCCCACCGCACCTACTGTAATCCTTGATACCTGACCAATTTTTATTGCACTGTCCTCCCAGTGGCGTAATATGTGGGGATTAGTTTTGCTCCCTGAATTTGAGAATTGATGAGCACCGTTTTTTTTTCTAGAAATTAAATTGTAGTTTATTTCCGGTTTTTGATATAGTCCACTACTTTCTATTTTCTAGCAAAAATTTCTTTACAAATTCCAAATTTAAATTCCCTAGTGTTTAATAAATTATGGAAACCAAAATTATTCGACAGATTCTTGACTCAAAATCTATTTTTTATACTCCAATAACTTCACTCCTTTAGTCCCTGAATAAAAACAGTATCCAAGCTGAAATTGAAGTACGGAATAACATTTAAGTAGAAATATGACGTCCCGGCAAAGCTATCGCGGACGCGAACCTATCAGGAGCATGGAAGAAAAAGACTAACACCTTTTCAGACTAGTAGCCTGATCAATACTCATATAGTGCCGTGTTTATAAAAAGCTGTTTTTTATCTGAAGAAGTAACTGTGGTAGATATAATTTTTTAGACGGGCTAAGCTAGATATTAATTTTCCTAACTATATTGGACTGGACCAAAACACACACTATCTTAGGTAGCCTTTACCTCTTGTAAAATTATAAGCAAATTTTGTGTTTATTTTGCGTGGAGTTAGGATCGCGTCATTTCCGTTGAGCACAATCACAACCTCATCACTTCACCAGAAACCAAAAAAAAAAGATTTCGAATGATGTTTAAATGATCTCGAAGAATTATTTTCCAATAAAATGACCGACAAACGATCAAACATTGACTGCATCGACTTAAGACGTACACTCACCAACTCTCACCACATAGCAAACGCGATCGCAATGATCCTCATCAATTTTTCAAGTGCACATAATTTGCTAATCACGAAGTCTTAACTAATGTCTTCTTCGTACGAAATTTATAGGTCACGCTTTTTCGGAGATCATGCAGATCATGAACTGATCCTCATGCGCATAATAACAAGATCATTGTTGGAAGAAAGTTATATACGTGGATACTAGAGAGGGCTTAGATGGATTTCAATAACTTACCATTGCACGGAGGATTTGCGCATGGAGCACGTGCCAGTTCACAGTGTTTTCCGGATCGACCAGTCGGACAATGGCAATAGTATCCTCCCGGGGTATTAAGACAGCTTCCTTGAATACACGGCGATGGTGTGCAGTGATCTTTCGCTTCCTGAAATTAAAAAAAAAAATCCAATGAAATTATCGCCTCATCAGCTCGACTATTTCGTTTTCGAAAAACACGATCACAAAAGGTGTCAAGACTTTATTGAAAATAAAATTAATGAGTTTTATTCCTTTCGACTCAGTTGTAGTTACTTTAACTTTAAGATTTATGATCGACGAAATCGTGTGACAATTTGCCGCATACGAAACAAACGGGCACCAAATCTTGGGCGGAGGAAGTGCATTCACCGGATTGTGAAAGAAATAAAGGGGTGTCCCAAAATCATTCGAACAAGTCGAAAGAAAACTGCAGATTACCAGGTGACTAAAACGATCTCTACAATGTTTTAATTGTTTGATGAAACATGAAATCGTACAGGTAAGTACGTGGTTTGTCGCCCACCTTCGGCTATGCAAACATTGTAAATAAAGAAAAAGAGTTGCCAAACAAAAGCCATGTAGCTCTAGGTGCTGACGAGATTTATGTGAGATCGTCTTTGAAGAAATCATAAGAGTGCTGTTCGATGTTTGTGGACAGCCCACAAATCATCTTTGGTTGAATGAGTCCTTCTTGGCCGACCAATTAGCGCTTTTACGAAACTCCTACACCTTCGGTTTTCAATGCGGTTTTATTTGGATGATTTCGGTCAATGCATTGGTTGTGGTATGGCAAGTGCCATTTAGTAAATTTGTTTGTTTAGAGGTGGAGCCAGCAATTGCGGCTTTTTGATCAAATTCTGAGAAATTTTAAAATCTAACAAATATTAGATTTTTTTTATTTTTTTGGATTTTGAACATTCGCAATTGCAATAAAAAATAAATACTTTAATGCTTATATCCATAAAGTCAATTTAAATTTCGATGGTCTCTGCGGTAGAACCTACGAACTTTAATTTTTTATAGTTCAACTTTAAGGATCTTTGTTGCTGTTGGTCTCCATCTAAAAGTGGGCGCAATATAGAATTCATGTTTGAAAGGAATAATTAAGTGTTAACGTTTATTTGTTTTTGAGGCATTGAATTAAAAAAATATGAATTTCTTTAAGATTCAATAGATTTCTCAAAATTATAATTTGCATCAAACTTCACTTGGTATGAGATTTAGAGTTTAGGGAAGCTGTGATCAATGTGGAGAATATTGGAGGAAGATTAGCAACTTATAGTTGGCTTCCGATAAGCTGGTTCCTGGGATATGGAATCAGCTTATCGTGTACAAGATATAGTTGAAATAAAAGTATTCAGATAGACTAGAAAGAGGCGCAGGATTTATATTGTCTTTAAACCGCTTTAATAATTATTTTTAATGATTTTCATTAGAAATCAATTTCTTCACAAAAACCATGAATATTTATGAATTTTTTTTATGAACACAATATGAATTAGTGCGCGGATTTGAAAGTATGGTTGTAGGAAACCAAACTTAGTTAACAGCAAAACTTTATGGTGAGTGTTTCCTTCACAGGAGAATTTGGTAAATATCCACCGGAAAATTAAATTGATATTTAAGTGATTCGCTTGGACCATTGAAACCCAAATGAATAGAATGCCCTACATCCTTGCTACTCATTCGCTTTAGTGAATTATTTATGCATTTATGTCTAAGAATGTACACATCACCAATTGGAAACGATAAGATACTAACGTTGCACCTAGGTAAAGTATATATTCACATGTGATTTCACTGGCGAGTAATTAGTAAATCACCCAGCGTGGATCGTAAGTGAATCATTTGGATGAATCGCAAGGGAATCATATAAATGAATCGCATGTATATATGAAACATTTTAGTGATTCATTTAAAATTGATCGAAAGTAAATCTTCCTTTAAAAATTCAACAAAAAGAATTAGGTGTACTAACCTCACACAACGTTCCAGAATATCCCAGTGGGCAAATGCATTTAAAATTCCCGATCATATCTACACATTCGCCAGCATTTCGACACGGAGAATTAGCACACTCGTTTATATCAGTTTCACAGTCGCGACCTGAAATTAAATACAAAATTTTTTTTTTAAGAAATTGTTTACCTAAAATTTTTTTTAAACTAATTTTAAACTTATTCACCTGTAAATCCAGTCGCACATGCGCAATGATAACCATTAGGTAAGTCGATGCAAGTCGCACCATTCTTACACTGTCCCACGCAATCGTCCAAGTCCTTTGCGCAGGTAGCACCGCCCCATCCTTCCAGGCATTCGCAGAAGAACTCACCGGGCTTATTATGACAAGCCCGCGAATTAATGCAAGGCCCTAATCTTGAGGTCGGATTCGAATCGCATTCGTCAACGTCAAGTTGACAGACATCTCCGGTCCATTCTGGTGGGCACTCACATCGAAAACCACCGATTAGATCGATGCAAGTGCCCCCGTGCTTGCACGGACCTCCGGCACATTCATCGATGTCTACGGCAATTAAAAAGAACAAACAATAAAAATCTCACAGGTTTTAAATTGGGAATGAAAAAAAAAATTATAGGAAAAAATTACGATAAAAGGAAAAAAAAATCGAAAAAATAAGAAAAATTAAGAAAAAATTAGAAACAGAGCATTACAAAAATAAAAAAAAAACGGTCGAAAAAAAATCGACAAGTTTTCAAGTGATTTCTCTAGAGTTGATTTACACATCGAGTATGGGTTCAAGAGGTCTCTTGACTTGGGGTTTGGAGCGGTCATTTACTGTCCTGTCCCAAGTAGTTTAGGTTTATTTGGTTTTTTTGTTTTGTTCTCTTCAAGTCTTTTCGAGATCGGGTTTTGTTTCTTAGCAACTACTTCGCTTGGTTTTCTTCTTTTGATTCTTTTCTTTAGATCGGGTTTGTTTACACGTATCTGAAGTGATGTTTTGTACGAAAGTGCATCTAAGTGTCTTTCAAACTACCCAAAAAATCTTTTTTTTTTGTATTTCTTTCTCTCTTTAGGCATAAGACTTCAAAATATTTGGTATGTGTACTTGGGAGTCCATTAACGCGTGTTAAATCACTCAAAAAAACAACATAAAGAAATTAAAAAAGTATAAGGCTGGACTTCTGCAAGTGTGTAATGTGTTAATTTCTTTTCGAGTCATGTCATGTAAACAAGTGCATTATAATTTTGGGTTCTTTGTTTTTTCCCTTGTTTTTCTTCTTCTTTTCTTTGAAATAACGCGTTCAAGTAGAAAAACACTAAAATTATTTAAATATATGGGATTTTGAATAATCAGGAGAATGACATGAGTTTTATGATTTAAGTTCGAGACAATATTGTAGTAGCTTATGTGACGGGCCTGTCTCAGGATGTTCATCTATCATTTTTAATGATTGAAAACAGCTTCATACTCTGGGCATAGTTAAGAAGCTCTGGCCTACATTGTACTGTAAGTTAACAGTTGTAAATAATACTGTTAGTGCTTATTGCTTACAGGTAAGGTGTCTTAAAAGAAGAAAGTGTTGTTAATGCAACAAGTAGAAAGATTAGTTGGAGTTACTTAACTATTTCAAATCAAAAAATTTTTAGTGGAACATGTTCCTATTTAATAAAAAAATAAATGTTTCCACAAGAGTTATTCGAGACAGTAATAGTTTTGTAACTGGTGTAGCAAATTTTCATCAAAAGGGGATTATAGAGTATTCTACTGAGCCGAAATGACGCGATTTAGAGCAAAAAGATACGATCACACATGGACGATTTTGAAATCACGTACAGTGAGTCGATTTCATTTCAATTGTGAACTAAATCACGAATTATTTTGAGCACTCATTTTAGCAAAAGATTGATAGCTGTATTCAGCACATTTCGAACATAATCATTTCCAGAATTTTTTTTTTAAAAAGTATTGGGAATGTAACAGTGAAATATTAGTTCATTTTATATACGGTATTCAGATAAGAACAAATACGCTTGAATGATTCTTCACTTTCTCCTTTTTTTACTAGCAATTTTCACTGCTAAGCTTTTCAAATAAACACACTGTAGCTTTTAAATGAAATCTACATAATAAACAAAGAGAACAGTTCAAAATGATTTTGAAATCACTTGATTTCGACTCAGTTTGAATACAGTGTTAGAAAAAATTTAATTGTCCTGAGCTAATTCACTCAAGCGTGCCTCACATTGGCGCTATAATAGATTTTACTGCATAGGTTCTGCATTAGTGTCAAAATTCGAAAGGAAAGAACCTACTCACAGGCTTCTAGGCTACGTCCTACCGAGAGATAGCAATTGCTTGGATTTTGGAGAAAAAGACACTATAAAACCAAGAGCTAAGAAAGATATCTGTAAAGCTAAAAAAATACGCGCTCTACCAAGAACCATTCGAAATTTTATGAGATATTGTATTTAATATCTTAGGAACAATATGTACTACGAAGTTGAAACTTGGTGCATGAATGGAAATATTTCAATACTATCTACTGAAGAGTTTTTTGCGAGGTACAGGGGAAATTACTTAAGGCCACGCCTATATCAAGAATCAGCAGTGATCGTCGTGCGTTTAATTCATAAGTAATAACGATCACTATATAATTTCCTTTGAATATTGAGACATTTTGAGAATAGCTGTTATGAAGCCATTCAGTTTATACGGTAACGCAGCTCTGATGAAAATCACTTTACTTCTAGTCCTTCGAGTAAAGATTCAAACAAATTTCAGCCGAACTCAGTTTTCATATTGCTCCCAAGGGCCGAACCTTAACCTCCTTGGTGATATTTTTCCAATCGAAATATGACTATTACGGTGGTCTTTTCGTCTACATTTTTTCTTCAAACTCTTCAAAATAGAAAATACAAGTTTTCCGGGTTCAATACTGTTATTGTTTATTGTTTGTTTTTTTTTGTTTATTGAACCCGGAAAACTTGTATTTTCAATTCAACATGTACTGTGAAAACATTCACCACAAAACTCTTCAAAATAGTATCAAATTTAGTCTACCTCATGCTTACCATATATAAAGAGTAACCTGAAGTACAAATATATTTAACAGTCGCCAGTAAAATGGTCCAAAACTTCATAAGGTTCAACAAGTTCAAATATTTAAAACTAAAAAAAAATTAACACCGATTTAAAGATTAATGGACTCCCAAATCTTCCGAATATTTTGGTTCTCTGAACGCATCATGAAGTCAAAATTAGAGATATGCGTCAATCATTCAAAAAAGGGGCACACATTCATCGGGGTCAAATATGGAACCCTGTGGATTGATATAACAAAATTTCGAAGTATGATAGGTGCCTCAAAATTAACCCAAAAAAAAAACTAGAAATGCCGCTCAGAAGCTAGTTATTCAAATCAATTCCAATAAAGTTCAACATATTTAATTATGTTAAAAATGGACAAAGAGAACAACAACATAAAAACATAGACCCATAACATTTCAGTTTTAGATTCGAAAGATAGACAATAAAATGGCGGAAATATGATCAGTACCGACTATGGTAAACATTCGTATAATGGCCCATAAACATTTGGGAATTAGCGTACCGGACCGTGTATTTTTTTTATATATTTTTTTTAGATAGAACATCAAATTCGCTAAGGTGGTAATTAAAAATATAGAAAAAAATCTAACAGGTAAACTTTACGGAATTATTGATGAAATTGATCAGCAGTAGAGACAAGTTGATGGGCGGGAAATGATTTTTTTATTGGGCACCGTGCAGAGTACACACTTTTATTCACAGTTTCAGTGATATTTAATTAACACTACGTTTTGGTCATTTTGAAAAAACAACTTTTTTTATTGGAACTATATAATGAACAATATTCATTCATACTATGATGTATGATGATCAAAATGGTGTCGTATGCAGGACCGAATGACTACCCAGTTTTAATTTTATATTGGCTTCGATTCTATTTGAATAAAATGAAATTAAAAGCTCTTTTCGAAACTAAGGGATTAACATGTGGCATGCATATAATTTAGGCTTTAATTCCTATCAAAAAAGAAACTTACTTATTTCACAAGCGGGTCCGGTCCACCCTGGCGCACAAGTACATGTAAATTCAGCGGCTGGCGGCAGCGTAACACTTTTCATTAGCGTACTACTCCCTGGATTACGACTTTCACTCTTTCGTCCCGCATTTCCCATTGGCTTTCCCATCGAACTCATACCTCGCATTCCTCGTACCATCATCGAAGTAACCGATTTTGAACTACTTCCGCTACCGTCGCCGCCATCTGATGTACCTTCTCCGCTTCGTCCACCACCGCCACCCGAATCATTAAAATCGGGCTCCTGTAATTCGAAGAAATCACCATAAATTTCTTGGCGGGAAAATTTGAATTTGAATTTCGTGTATTACCTTCAGGGTACACGTGCCGCCATTCTTGCACGGTTGCGTTGCACATGGATGCTCAACAATTTCGCACCGAATGCCCGATAGGCCCTCGGCACAAGTGCACCGATACTGATCAGGTGCGGTATTTTCACAGGTACCGCCATGCATACACGGTTCGTGTGTTCCGCAGTAGTTAAGATCTGTAATTTGGAGGGAAAATTTAAATCAATTTTATTTAGATTAGGCCGCGTGTTGAGGTGATTAATGAAATGTTAAGGCGCTTGATTTCAGCTACAGAGACGGAGCTCTTGCTTCAAACTCAGTACATTTAAGCTAAGTAATCGGTTTCTACTCCTTACTTTACTGTCGTTTGTATACGTTTTCTTAGGCCTTCGAAAGTATAAGATTGACTTATAGAATTTCGAGATCCGTCCTTCTTACCTTGATCGCATAGAATTCCGCCCCAATTCGTATCGCATAAACATTGCCATGCACTTCCATTGCACGAACCATGCTTACATCCCGGATAC
Source organism: Beris morrisii (assembly GCA_951812415.1). Taxonomy (NCBI): domain Eukaryota; kingdom Metazoa; phylum Arthropoda; class Insecta; order Diptera; family Stratiomyidae; genus Beris; species Beris morrisii. Next base: position 5,238,731 of record OX638312.1, on the reverse strand, counting down.
ACCATACATTCGTTACAGAGGGGCCCTCGCCATCCAGGACGACATCTGAAAATTAATAATAAAAATTTTTAATAAACTAAGAAATGAAATTAAATGCTAAACGATAAAATTATAATCCGAATGAAATCATCACATAGCCGAAAGATTGCCATTCATTTCAGTTTTAGTTGGTATGCAAATTTGGCGATTGATCGCGAGCGCTGATGGTTCGTTTCGAATGTTGGGGTCATTTTCTTTTCCTATCGTCTTAATCTGATTTATATTTTACTAGTGTTGGAATTAATGATGAGACGTGTGAGTGGTTTGTCTAGATTTGTTTTATATTTTTAAGATTTGAAATCTTTCAGTTCAGACCTTTGAATGGCGCGTAGCTATTAGAAAGTGACTAACAGATGAGGTCTTTAATTTTCTGGTATTTGAATGATGTCATAATGCTAGTAGCTATCCTTGTTAGTTTGATTGGTGACTAAAAGATCTTAGTCAGATTTGGATAAAATAAATTTTTGATAATCAACAAGTTTCGTTAGTAAAGCACATTAGCTTGTGCTCGTACCTCTAAATAACAACTGCCTTGATTCAAGAAAGTTCTCTAAGATCTGAAATTATTTCTTAGATTTGAAATTCAGATTTTATAACTTTTTGAATAAATGAGAAAACCTTAATTTAATTATTTCATAATTTTTGAGGGGACTTCATATTTTCTGATTGCCGCCGGTTTTCACAGCATTTTTCATAATTTTTCTAGCGGTTTCTCTCTTTGATCTAATATCTTTTTGTGAGACCTCTAAAGTCGGTGACTTAAGGACATAAACTCTGTTCAAAAGACTGAAGTGGAAGAATTAAGATAGATTGCAAAAGGGGTTGGTATGTTTAACCTCTGTCACTGAAGCCACAGTTGGGCCTATTGTGTCGTCCCCCGGATTGACTATGATTTCTCTTCAATCCCTGCGCTTTCAATGAAGCTTAGTATTTTACGATGAGGAATGGTCAAGAATTCCGATGGGTCCATGAAACCCTGACCGAAGTGACGAAGTCTTTTGTGAGCTAAACCCTTACATTCACAGAGGATAAGCTCTGGTGTTTCGTCTTCGTCATTGCATATAAGAATTAAGTAACGCTCATACCAAACAATCTCACGCCTCTTCAAATATATTTTGGAATAAAGACCACCCCTAGCAAAATAAATTTAATACATCGAACAAATTTCGAGATATTGAATATTTTTTTTGAGATCAATTGTTATTGCCCTAGTCACTTAAAAAAAATCAAAATTTTTTTAAGTTCTTACAAATTTTACAAATTAAAAAAAAAAGCCATTATCTTTGTTACTCTTATGTGAATCATATAGGCGAATCGTAAGTAAATCATCTAGGTGGCTCGCAATTGATGTTTAAAGGAATTAAACTGAATGTTAAGTCGAAGAAAAAAAATTTACCTCTAAAATAGTATTAATGGGTTTTGCTCTGCAATTTTTATTATATGTTATTGTTTAGAAAATGTATCAAGCAAGCTTTTGAATTTTGAACTAAGACAAATTGCAGTGCGACTGTTGGATATAACGACTGTGTTTTTCTGGTTCCTTGGCCATCACATTGTCGTGATCAGTACCTTGAATTTTACCAGTTTCTTTCAAAAGTCGCAAGCTAATCCCTTTAATTATACATTGCAATTTATACACTTAAAGTTCACCACAAATCTCACTATTAATTCAACTTCTCGGACCAACCAGAAAGACAATTGTCCATTGGATCGACCAATCCGACGAATGATTGGCTAATCGTGAAAGAGCCGATGTTAAATGCTGATTGTCACCTTGTATCGTCAACCTGAACTATTGACCCTCTCTTATCCCACCGGACACTTAAACACGGCATCTTATAAACATCGACTTCCTCCTTCAGCCAAATGCTACTACACCGATTGCGTCGATTCGCAGTGTAAAATTGTTTGTGCAACAATTTCGCGAAGAAACTGTAGCTTCAAAAACTCCCTGTCAGCAATTATCGTAATTGAAGAGCAGGAACAAAACAGCTATCCGATATATAGCGAGTATACGGATTGCTATAGCTACATCAAGCCGTTTACAATCAACCAAATGCTGCAGATCAGTTCAACTTTTTAAGGTATCCCATACGTAAAACTGTTGTCCAATTACGCTCATCGACAAGATGCTGCTGTTACTGTTTAAAGAAAATTTTTGTTGTTTTCTGTTATGCAAATGGCGTCGAATTGAAAGAGTGGTGGCCCGAGAAGAGTCCACTACGGTACACCATACCGGGTAAAATACTAGATATAGGACGAGTATCTACAGATACTGTGTACGTAGGTAACAAACGAAAACACAACTGGCCCACGTTGTAAACCTTGTGTGATGTCTGTCTGATGTGAGCCTTCGAACGGAGACGAGAAGAGGTAATTAAAATCGAGCTGGGGCTCCATCGTTTGGTGGAGCGAGCAAGAAAAACCTACAAAATACCTGGCCACAATGTCTGCAGAAACAGAAACCTTTACGAGACACAACAACACATTCGTGTTTCTACCATTTTTCGATTCCCTTTAAACATTACAAGGCGTTCGTGAAGAAATTGATTTGTTTCCGCGGTTGTTTCTTTAACCAACTGTTGGTGTTTTATTTTCCCCGCCAGTGTTTTTTCTGCCATGTATTCTCTATGGCTATCGTAGCCCGATGCTGTGTTACTTACTGTCTGAAACAAACGGCAGTTTAAAATTGCAAAATCCACCCTATTCAGGTATGTGAGGAGGAGATCATAGTGTGCTTTCCCGCATTTCAGAAAATTGTCATTAGACAAAGAATTCCACGATTGTTGTGAAGCACATGTAGCCAAGACCTATCTCACGGGACCTATCCCAGTCTCAGCCCGACTAGAGGTAATAGAACGAGGTTTTTCTTAAAGGTGAACAATTTGTTATTCAGACGATGACATGACTAAGAAATGCCGACACTAATGCCTGTACTAATTGTGGTGACACACCAATCTCCAAAATTACACGATGCGAAAGAACCAAAAGATCGAAGTATCTAAAAAACCTGTTTCCCAGATTTGGACCGGAGCTATAGGTTACTTCTTGATTACGTTCTTTGTACAGTCCACAATATGACCGACTTCTAATCCTTCCTGAAAATAAGCCGTTTTTGTTTGTTCTTACAAAGTATCTTTGCGGACTTATTAGAACATGATGTATCAAATTGGCCAAATCACCATCACTCCAAGTTTAGCACCTCTGTATCTAAATTTTTTTTCACTCGCCGAATCTAAGCCATGCTTCGATCGGATCTTCAAAAATTAGATACCTCACACTGTCCAATCATCATTTCGAGAAAGAAAAAAACACCTTCGAATTCTGTCAAATCATCGTACAAATTTTTGGCCAACAGTTTGTAGAGCGGAGGGAAATTATTCCAGTAATTGGATTATACCCCTACAAAACTCCAAGATCGAAATGTGTGATGAATCCAAGAATCGGATCGTTCTTTTGGACGTGCAACAATAAAAACCAAAAGTCATAATCAAATTTGTTTCGGTCGAAATTATGGTTGTTGTTTTTTTCTTGCGCGGCATAGAGTAGAAAAAAGCAGAACGTCTAGAATTCGTCTCAAATTTCTAACCAGTATGGTTGTAACGAGATTATCAAAATACTGAAAGATGAGAACGCGTTGTAAGTCGAACGCGTTTCGGTCAATTGAAGCTGCTGCATCATCGTCACTGCCGAAGACGCCGCCACCGTCCAACCGTGCTCCAGCTCCACTCACTATGAGCGCTTTTTTCCTGTCCATAATCCCAGAAAATCTAATTAAACGGGCACAAAAACCCCAAGAGAAAACCTAATGCACCATTACAATAGTGGAACACCACTAGCGTCCAGTCTTGGGCCACTATTGCTTCTCTTGGTGCGCGTCTCAGGTGGATGGATGTTGATTGTCATTGCAGATGCAACCATCCGTCCAATTCAAAGTGAAAAGAAAACGTCGTCGTCTCGTTGAAGGAAATGGTTAATTGCGTGGATTATAAAACCTGCATTAAAGCGATACTGTATATAAGCCAAGTCATGCATGACTTAGACATAAGTCAGCTAACTAGTCACAACATCGGCCTTTCGAACGTCGAACACAAACAGTAGGTACAAGTATGTTCGGTTTGTATTTTGTAGTGTGTGACATGCCGTCCATCATTTGTATCGATATTGGGAATAAGGTGCGAGTATGTAAGTCGGATTTCTGGCCATTCTAGTTTTTGTATCTATGGATTTTGCCTATTGGTGACAGGTGATTTATTCGCTTCAATAATACAGGCAACATCATCACTGCTAATCATTCATTCAAAACACATACGGCTAATTTGTACAGCGGACAAAGTAACAAGCAAGATTACAAATCAGAGGTGATTTGTGCTGAATTTCATGTCATAAATTTCGAAGGATTTTCATTCTACACTCCTTTCACAATTCTGCTTTTAGTTTTAGCTAATACTGATCTAGATTTTTTCGCAATAAAACCAGTTAAATTTTGTTATTCAAAAAAATGCAAAGATCTTCGTTGAACTGGATGTAAGACGACTTAGAGGTCGTGAGTTTGAATCCAACCCAGTTCATGGTCTTATCACCCGTGGTTAAAAATATACCGGAAACTGTAGCGGTGACTCAGCAGAGTATACTATTACTGATTCAGACCACAGAGGGGATCACATAGGAATTCAAAAATTAAAGTATAGGAAAAATCTCAGACTCAGTTATGTGTAAGGTACTCACGAAGAAGAGGTAAACGTGTCATAAATTTACTTCGAAATATACTTAGTTTTAGTTTTTATGGATGGTTGACTACATTTTTTTCTGGTATTTTCCAAACTCATTTTGTCACCTTTCGTAGTAGCGTAAGTTTACTGCGCTAGCTTAACTATTTTATAAGTTTTTATTCACATTTAACTAAAACCATTTCATCGCTTGAGAAACTTTTTTTTAGTAAAGTGTAGTGGATACCGGGGACAGTAGAAACAAGGGACAATAGAAACAATGGTCATAATGAACGCAATCCTTGGTTTAAATTAAGCTTCGAAGTGTCGAACGAAGCGTCTCTAAATGCCCCTGTAAGCCAATAGTAAACCGTTGATTAGAGTCCAAAGTGAAAGCACATATATCAAAAAATAGGTTTTTCCATCAGCTGCGTAAAGTTTATCCATCATCGAAAAAGAGTGTTAAAAGGAATAAAAACGCTGATAGTCACGTTTTTATTCCTTCAACTATTATTATTTGTTTAGTTTAGTATATTTCCATTAGTTGCAATAGTTTGAATTCATACATTCGTACCAGGTTAAGAAAACAATTGAGTGTTTAGATCAAAATGTGTTGTGGGGACAATTGAAACAATAATAGCGGGAACAGTCGAAACGTGTTTCAATTCGCAAATTAACCTTGCAATTGTCCTTTAAATATTCCTTAAACATGCCAGATGGTGAATGTTATAGTATAAGGGGAGGTGATGCCATCATCCTCCTTCGCTTAGACGTTATTGTTGGTCCATTGTGCTCCCCGTTTGAGTATAATAACTCCTGGAACCTAAAACCATTTACTAGATTTTATAAAGTTTGCTATGTTACATAGCTTGCCCTTATCGATATCACCGAGGTCATCAAGGAAATAAGCGCCGAGGTTCCGTTTTCTCGTTCTCGATAGTGCCGAATACTCGCATAGGACGTAGAAGATTGACTCCTTCACTTTGGGTCACCGCAGCTACGATATAGATCATTTGCCTCGGCTCCAGTCATCTAGCGTGTCTACCGATCAGGCAGTGCCCTGTGAGCACTCCGATTAGTGTGCTTGCATCCTTCCTGCTCAGGCTCAGGATATACTTGCTCTTCCCGTGATTATATTCAGGCCAAGGTATAGCAATGTGCTGGTCCACCACTAGTGTGAGCTTAGGCTGGAGCCTGCTCGAGCGAGTTCATTAGCTTGCTCATTCCACTGGATTCCACAGTGGCCTGCCACCCAGCAGAGGGTAATTTTGTGCCATGTGCCGATAGTGTTAAGAATACCACAACATTGTCTAACTAGTTTTGACCGTCTTGTGTTCGAGCTAAGGGCCTTAATGGCTGCTTGGCTGTCAATGCAAATAGTGATGTCTTCTGTTGCATTCACCTTTCCTTCAATAATTTTGCATGCCTGAAGTATTGCAAAGATTTCCGCTTGAAATACACTGGCACGGTCCAGTAGCCTGAAGGACTCTTGAATATCGAGTTCCTGTGAGAATACCCCCGCGCCTGTACCAGAGATCATTTTCGAACCGTCGGTGAATACCATTGTGGTTCTGTTGTCTAGGTTGTGTTCTACCTTCCAGTCGTCCCTGTGTCGGATTTTAACAGAAATTTCCCTACTAAAATCTAATTCTGGCATAATGTTGTCCGTTTCCCTGTTCGTATCACACTCCAAGAAGTCATTGAGTATGGTACTGTGACCAGCAGGTCTAGTTCTCCAGTAACCTAACTTTTTGAGTCTAAGAGCGCCTGATACATGAAGACGAAATTCTATGGCTCAAAAAGATTGGTTTTCTGGATTCATGAAGCATAAATCCATAAATCATGAAGCATAAATCCAGAACTTTCAATTCGCTGCCCTCAAACCACAAATCTTTCACGAGGAACAAGTTTTAACATTACGAATGTTACACATTTTTGAAAATCTGACTAATTATGACAATTTTGTACTATAATAAATACATATTACATTTAATCTAAATGCTGTTTCAATTGTCCCAGGTATATGTTTCGACCGTCCCAGGCACGGGGACATTTGAAACATGTCGGCGTCTTCAATATTTTTTAAAATATCTCTTTTGTTTATCATTATAAGTCAACGAAACAATTAAAATATAAAATAGAGTCTATGCACTCTCTATAACAATTTTAATATATTAGAAAATTGCGATAGCCGCGTGGAAAAAAAATCATGAATCGAAAATGTTTCTATTGTCCCCGGTCTCCCCTACTAAGAGTCCTATGATATACAGGCAAGTGAAAATTTTCTAAAGGTAGATAAATCAAAGTAGCACCAGTATTGATATCAAACGTTGTGATTTTTTTCTTACTTTCACTTCATTAAAAAAAAGAACTGATCAAATGGTAAAAAGAGTTTGATTAGAGCTGCATAAGCTCGAAAGTACCATAATGTACGATAATGCGATACGAAAGTCTTCAATCTGGGATTGAAGTTCGAAACTTGGAACGTTAGTAAGCTAAAATTTGCTATATTGACCAAAAGGTATGCCTTATTTGAAAGCTAACCGTTTCCTATGTGTGAATCGGCAACGTTCCACGATATGGTGAAAAATTTTCATCAAATTACACAAGTCATTCATAACATTTTTATTGACATTAATCCAGTAAAGTTGTATATCATTTTAGTGCCGCGACATTATCGCAAATAGTTACTTCCGTTTTATACAAATCTCCTCTCATTGTTTACACAAACATCACTTAAACTCATGAGCTAATTACAAAAACAGACTCAATAGTTGTGTCAGATCATGAGATAATTTATATAATTTGCTGTTACTGAATGTGTTATTATAGTGGCGTATAATTGCAATCAACATTTTCTCCGTGGCTTTGAAACGGACAAGCGAAGAAAGATAAAAAATAGTACAGTAAATCAGCTGGAGGCATATGTGGCCAACTTAACTCGGTAGTTTCCTTCATATTTGCACATCATTAAATTGTGTTGTATACCATACAACAACCGCATCAAGCAGGCCGACAAGGTTCGATGGTTCGACATATACGTATTTAAGTGCATCGCTTGTCATTTGCTAGTGCAAAAACTCATTGGCGAAATGTATGTGAGCCGACTTTAATAAGCGCATAGTATGGCTGGATATCTGCGCGCGCACATTATGTTGTATAGCTAAGTGCATTTTGTTCATAAAAAATGAAATTGCCGCATGTACACAATTCCAGCAGCAACGTGGTTGCATTTATTTATGCTCGCATGGATCCGAATAAAAACCGGCAAATCTACAAAATACACGAGGTCGCGAGAAGCTCGATGAATCGCTAGATAAATGCAAATTACTTTGTGTATGTCACTTAAGTCTACTAGGTATAGACGCGGTTTTTTCGACTCAACTTTTTCTGGGACTAATATATGACTCTACATTTGGTATTTATTTCTTAAGATGTTTTTATTTTCTTCTGAATATTTTATGATACCGCTTTGTGTGAGAAATACCGGTGAGAATCGGTCAGTTTTATTACCGGTCAATGAAGACATAAACAAGAAAAAAAAATAGAGAAGGAAAATAACAGCAAACAGGGAAAATTTCCATTTCGGATTTTGTTCTTATTTTCACGAATCCCATATGGCTTAAAGACCTCCAGCATTTCATGTAGGTACCCATGTATAATTTGTTGCGTCATAAAGAGCAGCTAGTAAGATGTCCGATGGTCAATGGCATTCATTCGAAAAACGTCGACAAACAGAATGTCCATTAAGCAGAGCGCAACGAGTTATAAGCCTCATAATGATTTAGGTAAACAGAAAAACATCTTGACGCAAAAGAAACAGCCAATTGAGAGTGTGAACGAAGCCTAATGTCAAATGGATGGTCAACTATTTGTCATAAGTATTAAGTCAATATTAGAATTCTGCGGGAAATAGAGAAAGCAATGCACCCGATGGGGGCTTGTTCTGTTCAAATATTTACGGAAAATAAAGCGGTTTTCTTTTTGATTGATTGTTGGAAGATGCAACGGTGACAAATATGGAACGGTGGGGTTAATGGATTTTAAATTATCTTTACAGAGAGATCTCCTTTGAAATGGATTGGGCAGGGAAATGTTGGCAAATGAATCGAGTAGACGATTTGGACACAGTTTGAGATATACTGTATGACATTTGAGGAGCACTGTAGCAAGTTGAGAAGCACTGAAATCAAAAGGGGTGTACTACAAGCTCTTTGGAGAAGTAATGCCGAAGAACTATTGAATATTGAGAATTACTAAAACTATTAAGCCTTACTTGAGGAGCACTGTAAGATAGTTGTACAGTATTTGGCGTATATTGAGAAGAACAGTAGTCAAATAAAAAGCAATGAAGCTGCTGAGAAGTACTACATTTTGCGGGTTAATGAAAATATGATGTAAAAACGTTAAAAAGCGCTGTTTGCCAGTTGCATAATATTTTCTAAGCATTTTGAGAATAGCTGTTGACAATTTAGAATCACTGTTTGCGGATTTAGAAGTTCTGAAGAGGTGCTGTATTCCATGCTGTGTTTCTTGTACCGATACCTGGAACGCATTATCGAAGATGATATGATCAGAATAGTTCACCTTCGTTCGCAGCAAGGAACATATCCGTTTTCTTACTAACTGTTCTCTCTTTTTCTGTCACTTCTCCAGTCTTCGAAAACATATTATTAAGTATCACTTTTAAAACGAGGAACCCGATGAAGATAGAAGATAACTTCCGCAACACAAAAGTCGTGCCCAACGTTTCGATGTAAGCTGTCAAATTAGGTCACTTGTCACACATTTGGCTACCTTGAAACGATGTCTATTTATATTTGCGCGCGCACCTCTTCGAATCAATTTAATCGATACGATGGAAAACTATCGCGAAAAATAAAAACGACAACTCAATTTATCACAATTTCTTAGAAGAATGGTCTCAGGTAAACTGCGATATGCCAAGCAATTGCTTACTTATATGGTGATTGTGCCGACGATTTAGGAATACCTCGAATCTGTCGGCCTGGGCAGAGCGGAAAGTGATCGAGCCAGTGAAAAGTAACTAAGAGCAACAAGTAGATGGAGCACTCAGGTACTATGATAATTTATAGTTTAATTAAATTACGTTATCCCTGTCGCGATCATTTGTGTGTCATGTTTTTTTTTATTATTTTTCGGTATTAAAAGGCGCACGGAACCGATCAGTTTGAGGAGGTAAGCCTGGAGCCCAATCTTCTCAATACACTTAGCTAAGATATCTAGACTGGCTATTCGAAATCACGTCTAGCATTTTATCCAATAAGAAAGTATTTTTCGCATCACTTGCATCGATCACGTATTTTGTGTTCGGAACCCAGTTTCTTTTTTAGTGTCTTGTTGGCAAGATCACTGATCTTTTGGGATTGTTCGCGAAAATAAAGCAACAACAAAATATTCGAGAGATGATTGTTGTTTGTTAGCTGCCATTTGTACGGATTTGAATGAAGAACTTATGAAATGATCGGGATAATATGCGGGTCGAAGCTACTGTTTTTCGATTATTGAAGATCAGATTTAGATGATTCGATAGCGTTGCTACTGGTTGTTCATGGTTTTTAACATTTCGATAGACGGGCAGAGATAGTCAATTTTAAGAAGACGAAATGAATTTGAACATACATTTAAGTTCAATCGATCAATGTGAAATGCTAATGAGGATCATCAATCATGAAGTGCCGATCGGGATAGGAAAAGGGAAAGTTTAATGTACAAAGAAAGGGTCATGTAAAAGATAGAGTGATCTTGATTGAACTTAGCAAATATTAGCTCGTACTTTTCATCATTATTTAGACGTAGCCAATCGAGTCAGAGGGTAAACTTCTGATTCTACAACAGATCGACACTTCTGAAATAATGTTGAGTTTGGACTTTACTTCACTGTATTTTTTTAATGTATTTTCACAACCTGAAATTAAAAAAAAAATTGTATCTTCAAATTTTATGGTTACACCTTTTACTATACGTGCTAAGAAAATTGAGAAGAGCTTTATCATTTCGTCTTTAATATTCCAAGCGATGCACATGATTGCAAGTGATCCTGTTCATTATTCGTACTGATCGTTTGTGAAATTCACACCTTTATCGCATTTTTTTCCCCCAAATTGAAACATTTAACTGAAATGGTATTTTCATTTTCTAGCTCTATATTAAATGCTTCTAAGGCGCTACAGTCGAAACCAAGGCACTCAGTTACTGAGATACTAGCCTACTAAAGTACTAGTCTATCGAGGGATTAGCCTACCGAGGCACTAGATTACCGAGGTACAAGGCTACCGAGGCACTAGGCTACCGAGGCACTAGGCTACCGAGCCACTAGGCTACTAAGGTACTAGTCTACAGAGGCACTTTATTACCGAGGCCCAAGGCAACCAAGGTATTTCCCTACCGGGAAAGATACGCGATTTTAGACCCTTGCATTTTGCCTTGTCGTACAGACTGAAAATCAAGCTGAAGGGATCGAAACGAGATGATATCCATTATTAAGTTCACAAGCAGACTATTTCAAGGGTCCTTCAAAATTTAAATATGGCCAAATTAAATACTTTATTATTAAAAAATAATAAAGTAAAACTACAAACAAAATACTTACTCGCATGCTCCTGGGTGTCCACATTTCCCATGAATGGGATCGCATCCCATCTTACAAATGGCATTCTCACAATTGGCTCCTTGCCAGTTGGATAAGCAAACCTTATTGCCTTCCTCCCCGCACGTATAATGACCGAATTGATCGTCTCGCTTCCGACAAAATGTCGTACAGGTCGTATTATAGTACGTCGCAGCACATTGCACTCTCACCCTGTACGTGATACGTGAATTATTTCCTATGTGATCTAGAGTCTTCCATTCCGGTGACGGTAATACAATGCCCGAAAACGTTGCTTCCTCAATTAGTTGTTCAGCAACTGATCATCGCAGGATCGCCAGGTAAGGAATTGAAAAAATAATAAAAAAAAATATATATTAAATCCACAATTAGAGAAATGTACATCGAGATGAGAGACAAAAGGCACAAAGGTAAACGAAGTTAATTAAACATGTTAAATGCGTCCCTCTTCGATAGCAATTTGAAATAGAAACTATTGCGCTCGAGCACTCCAGCTACGAGACAGATTGTGCAATATGCTAAATAGATAGATTGCTACAAGGAGTAGCTACATGAGTTCTCTAACGACGACTACATTAGGAAATAACGATCCGATAATTACCTGGATAGGAGGTGTTGTACATGTCCAACGCTTGTAGGATCAGTGTAAAAGATTTCTGAAAATGAAAACAAAGAAAATTAGTAGCGGAATATTGAAAAAAATATCTAAAACTGGATAGCTACTAAATACTACACGATCGTAACATTATGCATGACACATTTCCTTTACATATATGGGAATGCTATAGAAACACATGACACGATCAGCCACTGTCGTCTTCACGATCGTCTCTCCTAACTCCTAAAGAGATCACTTTGGTCAATGGATAGTAAAATGTTAATGCGCTACTTATGCGTAATTCGAACACAATAGTTGCGTATGATCACACAATACCTCCGAATGTCGTATGACAAAAAATAATACGGCGCGATCGTATGTATACGTAACGTATAACCTATGCATACGATCAAAGGAGGATGGGATCGTCGTATCTAACTTAATGAGAACTTCCTGGCTTCCAGTGGCGGAACATCTTTGCATTAATTGTGCCCGACTGGATTCCTATGGATCATCGTCTCATCATCAATGTGTGTCTCGATCGTTTCTATTATGATCATGTGCAATTCAGATGGGGATAAGCCGGGGATGTCGCACAACATGTGTTCGAATCTCAAGTCTGGGTCGATTCTTTACCGCCAAGATCACAGATCACCCGCTCCCTCCAGAGACTCCGCAGCGTTTATATTTGCCTATTACACTTGACTTTTCCTATGGGAAACCGCAGTGATCGCAACAATAAATGTGCCACCGTGTGATCAACGCAAAAGATCATCACAACAAACAACAAGAACCACGTCGGACAATTTTGTTTGTTGTTACTGCGTTTGAATGCATTTCGTAAATTTAATCGAACGGACACTATAAGGTGGATAAAGTGTGTAATGTTTTACCTTCTGACTCCTTTGGCAGTAAGAAGTGATAGAATTATCCGAATTCTGAGAATTCTTGGACAATTGCATGGTATGTGCGCTAAGCTTGTTCGCGGTCGAATGAAGCCGTCATATCGCGCAATCGGCAAGTTGATGCGACTCCAACAGCCCGATATTTGGTATGCAAATGGTGTATTATTGTTCGTTTGAAATGCACATAATATGGCTATAATGTGGTGGTGTACTGAGAGCGTAAGTGCTATGAGTAAATTTTTATGGTAATTTGATGATATTTAAGAATTATTTCCTTTGGCTTTTATGTAATATTTAATTGTGTCCTTGTAGTGAAATGTATAGAAAAGGGTAGTGTTTTTATCTAACAATTTACTTCGAGAAATATTTCTTAAGTGTTGACATAAAAAGATTTTTCGATTGAACTCGAAGCGACTGACGAGAACAATTCAATCTCATCACATACTAATTATACTAGAAAGGAAGAAATTTTCATTCATGATTTTAATTTATAGCTATTTAACATCGTACAAATACGATACTTGCACGCAGTGGATACTGCGACCGCAACCGAAATTTCAACTCGTGATGGTACTCGCACAGCCAACCTTCGTTCCATTGCTTTAACACTACGAATAGTAAGTTCGAGTAACATGAATAAATAGCATAGTGCAGTAAAATTGTAAATAAATTTAAAAAATAACAGTTCGTTTAAAAAATTTCTCATCTACATGTTTGGTGTAAAAAAAAATATAATGATCCTTTTTGCTATGAATAGAACTGTTTCATTCATGATTTCCTTTGTAGCTGTTTTATACCGTACAAACAAAATGCCTGGTAAATGCCTCATTGGCTACTGCGTCTGCAACCGATAAATACTTTTAAAACTTGCGTTAATGAAAATTTAATCGCTTTTACTTCGGCGAATAGCATAATAAGGAACATGACTAGAACATTTTTTTAACAAAATTTTAGAAAAGGAGTGAATTTAATATAATTATTATTCATAACGTCGTCACAATAATGGAGGAAACTTTCTTAATTTTTCACGTTCGCAATTTTATAAAAACAGCACCTAAATTTTCAACAAGATGGCGAAAAATGTGCACTTATAAATCCGACAATCGTCACGATGTTCATATAGTTTCATTCATAATTTACTTGGACGTTCTGGCTACTACGTCCGCAACCGATTTTTATGCTTACTTCGTATAAATTACGATCATTCTGTTCATCTACTGCAATCACTCTGATCGACTCAAATAGGTGAAAAAAATTGTGTACCCTGTCTATTCCTAAAACGGCGATTTACCAAATTTGAGGATATGAGGATAAAAATGAAAAAGTAAAATTTCCGCAAGCTTTTTTGCTTCTAGCTGCATTCCGAAAAAAAGAATTTATTTGACCAACCCCTTTTCAAGATGAAAAAAACAGAAAATGCAGAAACAACTTTAATTTTCACTAGATTCCGGAAAGAGACTTTAATTTCTTGGAATTATTAAACTTACGGACCTATTATATTCTTACTATTTTTGCGTAAGACTATACTTATTTTTGACTTAGGTATTTGCGAAAAATACGATTTTCTTGCACTTGAGCTTTTTGGTTCTTTTAACTAAACCCTTTCGAGAGTTCATACCCAAAAGGGAAAAATTAATTTCTCAATAAAAGATATGTAATTCGCTTGGATTAGTCTAGTAGATAGTCTATACTTTGGAGCAATTTTTGTTTTTTTTACTTTTGGCCGGTTGTGTTTTTGGAACATATTAATTATTTACTTGATATTTTTATTTTTCGACCACTACGAAGAATTTTGGTATAATTTTGGCATAATTTTGACATTTTCTATTTATTTTTCACTAATTTAGGAAGGATTTTTCAACATTTTTTAGACTTAATATATATTTTCTTAAGTACAAAATTGGTCTTTGACCATGACCAATGAAGAAAGATGTGGACAGTGTATCCTCTCATCAATAAAACTTGGTCGAAATTCGGTATTTCTTCATGTTTCTGGCGGAATTTTTCTACCTTCACAAATAACTAGAAGTGTTTTAGTTTTGTATTGTAAATCCAAATGTGGTAAAGAGTCATGTGATATGAGGCGATTTGTTGAGAAAACTCTATGAAGGCTAAATCCCGAAACTTTCGATGATCCTTACGCCGATCGTTTTAATTGTCACATATTTTCCACTCAGTTTAGAATCTACTCAAATGTGTGACTACTTAAACGACTGATCTATGAATAAGGCTCCTAACAATTCGTCCTTCAACTTCTGTTTTCCTCACATTTGATTCAATGGTTTCCGTCGAAATTATTCAAATTCTCCACTCGTCCGCCCCGTCACATTCCACTCATCTATCCATTCAACTTGCTAATAATCTTCAATCCGCATCTCGTCGTCTTAAACCTATCTTTATACGCGAAAACAATGACCTCAACATTCAAACGGAAGATTGATACGAAGCATATGTACCGACATATGTACGACTAAGAAACTGCCGAGACGTTTCGTAATTACATTCAAGAAAAATAAAAATTGATTTTCCACATTAAAAGACCTAAAACGTATCGGTTCTGGAAAAGATGGTGTATAAAATATGGGAAAGAGCTAGCAAAAGATACGCCGGCCTAGGTGTACGATTGGTGAAGAAGATTGGTAAGTAATCGGAGGGCCTCTGTGCGCAAAGGAAAACTTACTTACCTATGCATCAAAGATATTTACGGCATCGTCGGCTAGATACCGTGCAGTTTTTAAAAGATAATCGCTAGTGTACGGCTGGAATCAAGTAGGTACGTGTGTATGTTGAGCCAAGGTATTGGAAAAACCAAAAGGAAAGAGGCTGTACTTATTCCACCTGTACGCAATGCTCTTGTTTACTGCTATTATTATTGTTATGGTGTTTTCCTGTTTTTTCTTCTTTTTAAACTTACTTTAGCTCATTGTAGAAGAAAATGAAGTTGGTACTTATCTAGACAATAACCCAGTGATGCTACCATGGAGATTATGTTGTTTATTTTTTCTGAAGAAAAAGATGTAAGTTAAATTTTTCTGATATTGCGGAGTAATGGTTCCAGTCTTGTAGTTGGTAGCTAGTATTTCCTGGATACAGGATCTAGATCCTGGATACATAATTTTGGAAAGATCTTCCGCGTCTTTAATCTAAAAAAGTTACAATTTGGCCTGGGTGCAAAAAAGAAGTACTTGAGTCTCAAACGGAGTACAGAATAAACTTGCATTATTTGATTAAATGGTACCTTCTAAACTATCCATCTTAGGGAAACCAAACTTAGCTTTTTTGGCAGTCAACTTTTTTTGTGTTTTCAATTTAGAGATATTAAAGTATCATATTTTTTTGTATAATTTTCTGGAAATTGACTCGGTAAAATCAAAATAGTATGATATACCTATATTATTTTGATTTTGTATCGACGTTATCAAATTCTTGTCGTACAACATTTTTACCTGTGTCTTACTATTCATCATCGTCAATGGCCTCAATCGGGCCAGGGCGTGCACTAGTCAGGATTGTCTTACTATTGTCTGCACTCAGAGAAAAACCCTGGTAGTATTGACAAAAATTCAGTTCAATTCGACAAAACTACGTCCAACAAAATACTTTATCAAATTGACAAATTTCATTATTCTTTGATAAAAACCCACTGTCTAGATGACAAAAGAAGTTGTTGAATTGAGAAAAATTTTACAATAAAAAATTGGTAGTTTTTGTATTTATGATAAAGATAAATTATCAAATCAAAAATTTTTTTGTATTTGTAACAAAAGAATATTATCAAATACATTAATTATTTTGTTGAAGATGAAAGTGTTTTGTTGTTTATTTTGTCAATTTGACAATGGTTTTATTGCATATCACAGGTGGATTTTGTCAAATCAATTAATTAATTTATTTCAAAATACACATTAATTTTTGTCAAATTGTCAATGTTTAACGTACATACGAGTAGTTCTTAAGCTTGTATCACACTGTTTGACCATGTGGTCAACTTGCAGTAATAAGCAATGCGAAATAGCGAATTTCAATTATTCTCGCAATATCCGCTCGGTCAAATTCGCTATTTCGCATTTCTTATTACATGTAATTTGACCACTTGGTCAAACAGTGTAATACTAGCTTTACTAAATCCTCTTTTCCTAACAAAAAAATTGGCCAACAGTCTGGGCGCAACTTTATTATTTAAGTGGTAGAACTCCGAAACGTGTTTAATGCTGATATGCGGTGCAGGTTGTCGATAACAATACCAATGTGTGGTATGGACTTAGAAGAATTTCTGACAGACATTTTTGTCAATTTAATAACTCGTTTTGTAAATATAACAAAATCATTGATAAAACTTTTATCAAAAGATAACATTTAATACTTCTTTCAATACGATAAAAAAATTGTTTAGTTGATAAAAATAGTTTTCAATATGAAAGAGCGGACATTGTAAATTTTTTTCATTTCAATAATACATGTTTTGTTAAAAAACCGAACTGGAATTTCGCCGATTTTATATCAATTTGACAAAAATACATATATGGAACTGAATAATTTTTATTTGTTTTGCTGACATATTATTATCAATATGACAAAGCTGCACTGTTGAAATTTAACAAATACTTTTTGTCAATGTTACTAAGGATTTTTCTTTGAGTGTGGGTAATATCCAACATTCTGAAATTTTCCGAACTCAAAGAAACAGTAATACAAATCTTCTCAAAATTTAACTATATACCTAAGTAGAAGAATATGAGTTCCTTTTCAACTTTTCCAACTTTGTCAAAATTTTTACAAAAGATAAGGTCTCTGATTAAAATACTAAGTTTGGGTGCTCTAGATTGGATAGCTTAAAAATTACCATTTATAAGTCAATCACCGGAAGCAGTTTGTTAAACACCCTGCTTCTCAGTATGAGTGTTTTTTTACTAATATGAATCATTGAATTACGTCTTAAAATATTTCACGAAAAATAGTGGTATGTGGTAACACTAAAAAACCACGCTGCTGTATGCCCTACAACAGTACCACTCCTTCTTAAGATAAATGAGTTCTCTTCTACCACAACCAGAATCTGTAGATAAATTTCTTATTCGTTGGTATAAATATTAAAAATTTTGGATACCGTATTGTCTATTTGTTTAATTAATGTTTCGATTTATCGATTACTGTTGTTATTATTGAATCGATGCTGCTCCAGATACTCGGAAGAGTCATCATCGACTCAATACCTGAATTCGCTTCATTTCCAGATGACTTAATTCCATTACTAACCTACAGCTAAATATCCTTCAAAACAATTGAGTTGTGAAAAATCCCATAAACTGCGCCCAAGACAATCGACCTTTTCCCATGGGAAGAATAAGTTCCTTCCTACGATGCCATCGAAAAAATTGCACGGCAGAAAATCGACTTCTTCGCGAAAAACCCACGTAAACAGCTCGATTATCTTCCCAGAATGCTGGGCATAAATGTGTAACAAGATTTTCTTTCTATATATTCTGAACCTACATACGTTTTTACATTATCATAAAACAATGCAAAATATTATTTATATGTTTGTTGTTCAAATATAAAACGTTTGTCGTGACTCCGAAGTTTCAACGATCGCGTATTCACAACAGGTAGGTACCCGGAGATACACCTTCCCGCTTTCAGAACAATATGCCCACTTGTGAATTGTGGCATACGGAAAGAAAGGGAAGTTCTTTCATCCCAATGAACCTTCGTACAGAAACTAAGTCTAGTAGTGCTGGCTTCTAGCTCACTGCTGGTATTTAGTTAGCAAGATTTGTTCGCTTTTCAAACATCTTGACACTAGGGATTCATTAACAGATCCATAAGATGAAAATCAAAATGTTTGAGTCTAATTTGGTGTGGATCGGGGATCGGGGATCGTGTTCACTTCAAGAATCACCGACAATCAGACTGTGGCTTGATCGCTGGTTCTAATAAAAACGGAATGCGTGCGCATCTAATTTAATCCAGAAAACCGATTAGCGATTTTTCTGTTTAATTTGTGAGTCAATCTCAGAGTTCCTATTTGTACTAAAGATCACCGATCGTTTTTAGCTGGATTGCGATGGCTGATGAGGACATCGACTCGCATATGTGTAATGAGCGTGCGTGAGAGTCGCCGTAGAAATATCCAAGATCAATCGCTCGTAAGTAGAAAGGTGAAGTTTTTTTCCTTCAAAAAATGTTATTAATTTAACGTGACGAACTTTTTTCTATTGAGTTCTTCAATGTTGTACAAGGCCTTGGACTATACACTTTAAGATTTCATTTTTATTTTCTTTAAATATCGAAGAGAAGAAGAAATGATTGATTGCAATATTCGTCTGGTCCAAGAGCTGCGTATTGCGCTGAGCCTCACCGCTTGATTCTAATTTGTTGGGGTATAAAATGTTCGAGCCGCATGATAAATTTGACCAATTTTTCATAAAATAACTCCGGTTTTTTTTGTCTTACCTACATGCCTACCTACTATGTAATTAAGTTTAGCAATGGGCGTAGATAACTTAGCAAAAAAAATAAATTTGTGAAAGCGAAATTTTTTGACATAATTCACAAGATTCAATGAGTGCCATAAGAGCTAGGTGAATTTAATGTCGATTAGGTAAGAAATCGAAGTGGACCACAGTAGCTAGAGTACTCTCAAATAATGGATCAGACGATTAACCGCAGAATTATTGTTTTATGAAGGAGTTTCAAACTCAATTGTAAGCCAATGAAACGACCTACAAAAACAAAACCAACTAGTACATCAGGTAACTTATGTGAAATTATTTTCGACATTACAACACGTTTTTCTTCCGTAAAAAGACTTTTAATTAGGCTGCCCTCTTGTCGACACTCGACAACGCTCAGTAAAGCTTATGATTGCAATTCGACAATTTATTGCTCAGAAAACTCGGCGTTTAATCGCTTTTTGATACAGACTAGGTTTTTCATAGTTGTATTGGCCATCCAGCAAGGTAATTTCGCTTGTAATTAGACAGGTGAGAATTTCATAAGACCAGCTTTCAATAGACTGAAATATTTACTGACCCATTGAATTTTGTGTTTAATTTAGAAAAAAAATTTACAAATCGGAATAATGGCTGGACTGTAGGTGGTATTAAAAACTTTCGACAGTTAAGTTACCGTGAAAATTCATTGTTCAGATTCAGACTACTAACTGGGTTATTATTTATATAAAATAATTGCAATTGGGTATTTTAATTTCCAAAATTTAGATCAGATAAATGTTGGTGTTGCACGAAAGGAGTTGTTTTTTGAGCTGCTCTTTCAATATGCCGGTCAAGAGGTCAAACAGGAACTGTTGATATAAATGCTGCACTGAAAAAAGACTGTTCTTAATATTAATGAATGCCTTTCATTAAACGAAATTCTTCGAAATAATAAAAGAATCGTTGCAATGCATCATCAAATATTTTTCGTGACATATGAACCGTACATTAATAGTATGAAGCCCATTTCATTAAAAATATTTCATCAATTTGTATATATGGAAAGGGCAGATATCAATACCTAGGAATTTTGATGCACGCCTTCATCATATTGATTAAAAAGCTCTTCTAAATAAGGCAGTTTTGCATGGTATTCGTAAAATATATTTATTATGTTCATAGTAATAATGAACACATTCATTATATTGAAGGAAACTATCAGTGTACAGCTCAAGGGTACGGATCATCCTCTGGTGGCTGTTGTTTGTTTGTTAAGGTTCCCAAAATCGAGGGCACGTAATCAAATGGGGTCAATTGTTCAGGTGAGAATTAGTCCCGACAGTAGCAAAAATTTCGCATAAGTGTCTAGAACCTTTATACGTTTTCATATGGCATAAAAAGCCGAAATTATATCTAGTTCCACGTTAATAAAATTAATGTTCCAATTCATTATATTGATATCAATATGGGCATTCATTTATGAACGCAGTATTGATACAGTGACAGAATTAATCGTAATTATGAATTTATACTTTAATATGAGGAACAATGTTAGGAACATTAATTACTCTTTTCATCAATATTATGAATTCATTCATCATATTATATTGAGAATGACACAGTTAATAGTAATAATGAATCTGTATTTTAATACGATAATTCGTATTAAAATTTTCATCAATTCATTGTAGCAATAAATTTTTACATCATTTCTGTTATTGTGTGAGTGTTCAAAGCAGACCGAAAAATGATGAGCGGTTTTGCATAATATTAATGAATACTTACATCGGCTCAAAGACAATGATTTTTTCACTATGATGATGTACATTTTAATTGTTTGGATGTAAGTTTTTAGTTCAGTGTACGTTTCAACTTTCTAGCATGAGCCGTGGCTGAGACAAAGACAAAATAAAAGTTGATCTATTTTTTTTTTCAGTGCAATGTTGGAGGTTGTTAAAAAAGTTTACAAGGAACTGGTTAGAGCGTGAAGACATTCAACTCCTTAGCAACACACAGTGTTTTTGATAAAGCCATGGACGATCAGCCGGCCTATCCCATCTCAAATCTAGCTCCTCTGCAACTTTAAACTGATCTTTGGACTAGTAAATAAAAAAAAAACATAACACCAGCAACAACTCATTACATAAATTTCTTTCTAAAGAAAAACCGAATCTGACATTTGAAAGCGAAATAAATTTGAAAGTAATACCCTCAACACCTTAACAAGCCGTATCAGATGACCATATCACAAAAATGTGATCACAACACTCTGATCTTGCAGCTAGCTCTCCTCCATCTTCACTACCCTAGAAACGTTTTTATCGAAATAGTCACGAATCGAGCAGAGTCACATCAGATAAAACCCGAAAAGCTGCCATCCAATTAGTCATTCCAGGCTTTGGATTTAGGGATTACATCAAGCCGAACAATAAAACTCGGAAATTGTAAGACTGACCAGTGGACTAGCGCATAGAGCGAAAGAGCTCGAACCTAATCAATACGATCAGTTGAGGTGATCGTACATAAGATCGATGTGAAAAGAACTTAAAGTTTAGCTTGTGTATCTATAGATACGACCTACGATAGAAAAAAGATACTCGAATATTATACAAAAATCATGTCATCATACGGTCAAAGGAAACCCCCCGAGAAACACGATCTGTCCATGTCCATTGCTTCTGATGATGTTGATTACACTTAAAGAGGCAAAATATTAGGCCATTGTACTTTTCATCACTTAGTTATGACCCATTCAGTACCATTCAGAGTCAGAGGGAGTCAGTAAGTCAGTCAGAGCGCGTTTCGGGCCTGTTTTATTTTCCTGACCAAAGTCATGACTATGCGCTTTATGTACGAAAAGTAAAAAGTATGTTCGACAGTGGAGTAAGTGCTATGGGACCTCTTTACTATGCACAAAAACAAGTGATAGAATAAAATAAGCCAAGTCTATCTCAAGCCGGTATTCTGGAGGTGAAAAGAAAAAAAAAAGAATCACCGAAGAAAGAAAGGAATATTTCGAACTTCTTACTGTCAGTAGTTGGGAGTTGGAAGTCGGTATTTTGGGTCTTCTCATTCAGCCTCCATATGAAAATTTTCAAACACAAAAATTTATCGTTGACTAAGATCACGATCCAACTGTCTTCAAGAAAAGAACACGAGTCAAATAGTCTTGGGGTTTAGTTTCTCTCAAAAAACAACTTCCCAGCTCGATATCGATCTGATAGAACTTCTCGTTTCTTTTTTTTTACTCTCCACCCGTTTTTAATGTAGTTTTTGTGACAAGGTGGGATCAGACCAACGAATACCTTCCAGTATCGAGAACCTCAAGGAAATTTATTTCGATTACGAATCGAATGGCATTGGTTTATGCTCCCCAAACTCCAACTGTTTTCGGATCATACTTACAACTATTACATGTCGGAGTAACAACTGTACGCGCCAAGCATCTGAAGAAGACGAAGGTAAAAAAAAACACCTTAAAGAAATGGAGGTAATGGTATTTAATGGAATGCAAAGAAGAAGCATAAGTTGACTGGGCACGAATCTTTTACTGACATCTACTGTTGATCACTTGAGTCTTGTACATGAAACCGTTATAGAACGCTCGCGCGATCGACGAGGTACCACTGTCGACTGTTGAGAAATCTCAAGAAAAACTAAACGGTCAAAAAAGAGACACTGCTTCTAACGAGATATGAGTATTTAATGATTTATTTCTTATTTTATTTTTATTTTTTTGTTCATTTCGGGACGAACTAAATACATTCACCGAAAACTTTCCCAGGCTATCAAGTATCATTTCGTTATGCCCATAGGTCAATTCACAGAGCGAGCGCGGTAGGTAAGATGGGGAGTTGGTGCGCTTCTGAAAGAAGTACCACACCACACAACCACTTGGTCGGCGAAATTACTGAAAGAAGTCGACGAATTCTTCAATAAAAAAAAAAGATATTGAAGAAGAAATGCCTCGATATGCCGGAAATTGATATCCACAGAGTATAGAGTATTTGGATGTGGAGCACGATGATATGATGGTAAAACGTTGCGCAATTATTTGCTTGGTCATTGTTGAAATCGGAACAATTTTCGGCACGTGTTTTTCGAATGAGGAGATATGCTGGAGTAAAATGATCATTAGTCCAGACGAAATGTTTGTAAACTGTAATTAGGTTTTTTTTTGAATTTTAAGAACTTCAGTTTACAAGTTACCGTTATCAGCGAACAGCGCTAAGGACCCTGCAGAAAACACAGAGGCGTGCCGTTCGAAGAATTACGTGAAGACTAGGATAGTGAACCTAAGCTCCAGAGAACTAGCTTCCAGGGCGATCTGGACTTTTATGATACACTCTGTTTGAGTAAAAAACAGAGAGCTCCATTGACGAAGCAGCTCAAATTTAGAACTTCGGACTGCGACAGGAGACTTCGCCGCGCCTGCCAAAACCACCGATAACTACAAGCCTGCTACCATCGGATCTCGCACGCAAGCTCTGAAAGCAAATTGTAAAATAAAAATAAACTATAAAATAACAAAAAAAAGATTTCATCGCAGTTATTTATAATTTAAATATTTTTGTGTCGAATGAGGTATTTACAGATTTGACATAACTATTTAATAGTATATTGGCAAGGGGATTACATATTTGTTCATATGTATATAGAAATGCTGGGTATTCCACTTACTAGCTCAAATCAAAGACAATAGATACTAGTATATATTGTCTTTGCTGAAACGTATTAGATTTAAGGCTTTCAATAGTTAGATGACAAATAATTATGTGTTGATATTTTGCTGAAAAACACACTTTGAAACTGTTATCACGCAAAATTTCCTGAAATATTATTTTTAAATTATCTGTTGGAACGGATAAGCTTCCTCTCTGCATATATTCAAAATATTTGGTATCGATTTCTGATTTTTTTTTCATCTAATAAAGGAAATATATATAACTTTTTTGATACTACTTGAGAGGCATAACCTGCAGCATAAGGATTGGCTGACAGATCAACAATAGCATTAAGTAAAAAGCCGGATTTAAAAATTGAATAAAAAATAGTGAAATCATTTATGTAAGATGAATCTAATTTTTTGAGGTCTTTGAAATCCTCAAAGTAGTGCTTAAAAATGTTATGAATTCGTAGCTTTTTCTCAGAGTCTGCAAACTGCGAATAAAATATTCGGTAGCTAAATCTGTGTTCCAAGTCATCGGTTTGCAGCTTTCCGGGAAGGACATATGGAATGTGTAGTTCTTCAATAGAATATTTAATAAAGCACACTAAAGAAAGTATGCTAAAGTACATTGCATTATAGGTGTCTTTGGTCAAAGTGCCATTATTATTAGTTAATGAATTCCATGGAGTTAACCATTGGACAAATTTATCGAAAAGAATTAACCTTTCATCGGATAAAGAAGAAAAAGGATAGCATCGATCCTCAATTTTATGTTCACCCTTAAAAGGAGATTTAGTATTAACTATTAATTTAGTAATAAAAATTCGCAAATGGTATAAATGTTTTTCTTTCTTTACTCGATTTTCATTAAATAGCAATGATTCTCTACACTAAACTTCTACAATTTATCATGATCAATTAGCAAAAACATTTCTGTGAAAGACATTTCCATTTATTTTTAAAAAAATAAAATGTTTAATAGTTTACGTACTTTTAAAACGTTCGTGGAACCTTAACCGCCAAAGCACTTCACTTCTTGTACAGAGAACTGAGGCCCCCTACGAATACTTGCACACAACCTTGTGGCGGGCTTGTAGTAATCGGTGGTTTTGCGCCTGCCCAAAGAAAACACAGTACTAAATAATGGCAATAAACACAACTGTAATTTGTACGTCCATACAACGAAGAAGTGGTGTTCTCCCGGATTTTCTAAATACATACAATTTAATGAACCCTTACATTAAAAACTCGCTCCTCACACTTTCAGCAGGTAAAGTCGCCGTTGCAATTCTGTCTCGCTCGATCGGTCTGTCCGCAACTCAGGTCTATTACTGATTTTTTTTTATAAAAGTTTTAAGAAGTCCTTGCCGTAGTAACATTCTACTTCAATCGATGACTACATGACTATCCATATTAGTTCTTAATTCAAAATTTTTTTTACCCTAATCTATGTATATATACGTCACTGAAATTATACCATATTTGTTATGAATGCTTCCTTAGCAATGCCTGAAAACAAATACCAATGGAAAACTACCGTCTCAGCTACGCTTTATAAAAAAAGAATTACTTTAGTGAAGAAGTGGTTTTAGTTACATGTATATGGATAACTCTTACAGTTGTTAAAAAACATGGTCAAAAAATTCACGGTTTTTAAGAATTATTTTCTCAGGTATAATAACTCGAAACGCTTTGAAATTTTTATGACAATTTAATGCATAATTCAAGTGCACTGTGTAATTTTTTACATTAAAAAATCGATGTTTAATTTAAAAATGGATGGATGTTAATATCGCCTCGTTTCCAGCTGCATACAATCTAGCGTTCTTAATTTTGATCTGAACCAAAAAAACGAAAAGGTTTTGTAAAGTTTTTGATACTAGCTTCTAGATGACGTTGATTAATTTAAAGAAAAAGTTGAAATTGCATGTTTTTACACAGTTTTAAATTTAAAGTGCATTTCTCGCTAAAAAAAATCGAATTTAAAATACGAAAAAAATATGTAAAAAATTATTTTTCAAAAAACAATTAACGCTATCAGGAGTCTGTCCAATGTTCAGCTATAGCTGCTACGGTAGCAGCTATAGCAGCTTTTTTCTGTCCAATGCAACCAAAAGCTGCTTTCTCATGCTTGCTATTTGACAGTTGTTCTGTCCAGTATTTTGATATAGCTGCTATCATAGCTGCTTTTCCATGCTTAGAGTACGGACTGTAAGCAAGAAAGCACAGCTATATTACATAAGTATGTGTGTGACATTTTGTTTCCTTCAAATGGGGAAAAGTCAATTGGAATGTTGATAATCGTAACTTGTGAAATGTCACAATTGTGAAATGGCCGTGAATTACTGAAATTTGTGCGATATAAGTGAAATATAAGTCGTGGTGTTATGCGGTCGATTACGCGCGAAGTGAATGTGATCTTCGGGCATCAAGCGAAAGCTATGGAGCGACTCGAGGAACACAATAACCAGGTGCTTTCTTTGGCCTATTCGGGAGCGAATTGAAGAAGTTGGACAACGTTCCGAAGGGACTATATTTTCACGGAAGTCTATGAGTGCCGTAGATCGGTGAGTGTCGCGTACAATTGTTGTCGCAAGTTTAATACTAATATAATTTTTTCAGATCGACAAGAAGAAGCGATTACATTCAAATTGCTTATTTCTTTCATACCGTGCTCATTCGAGACGTGCCACAGTTGAACTTGAAGTTGAAATCTTATATGAGACGATTTATTACGCTGATCGATACGCTTTACGATAATCGCGTGCGGGTCGTCGTTGGTTGATTTGTTTTGTAAGGAACAGGCAAGGAACCAATATGATATTTGGCGTGTTTTTTGTACATTTATCCAGAGTAGAGTAGTTCCTGTGTGCTCGCAAAACAGAGCAATTGCCCTCCGCAAGACACAATCCAGAGCGATAGCTTGTACCAGTCGCCAGGACTTATTCACTCCTTAATTTCTCAATTATTCGACTCCATTTCTAGGACGACACGCGACAGTACCAATCAATTTTTACTCTTTGGTCCTCACGGTATGTCAGATTCATTGCCACTATCGGCTCTGAATCTCAAAGCGGCTGGTCCGAATACAATCTACAAAATAATTTGAAAATATTGAAAAAAAAATTTTTTTTTATTTCAGACTCAAAGTTCATCAAACGTATTCACCGGCGAAGAAGAACTGTTTGCGTTCGATCGTACATTGTCGAGTTTGTCCGAAATGCAATCGAAAGATTACTGGGAACAATGGGAGAAGCATCGAATCGTGTCTGATTTATTTCGACGAGTTTCAAGTGAGGGACATTGCAGACACTATGATCCTAAAGCGCCTTTTTACACATTTATTCAATCACGGCGTTGCCATTATCGCAACGAGAAATCGGCACCCGAACGATCTGTGCAAAAACGGCCTTCAACGTTATAATTTTGTACCATTCATCGGCCTTTTGCAATCGAAATGTGATGTGCTGCCATTGGGCAATGGCTATCGACTACCGAAAACTGAGCCAGAAGGGCTACGGCAGTACTTTTTATCTGTACGTATGGTTCAAATATTTACTCTACTTTTAATTTCGCTTACAAAAGTCGCATTGATTCTAGCAAAACGGAAGACACCGATGCTGAAATGGACAAAGTTTTGAAGGCGCTATGCTCGCAGGAGAATGACCACATTCAGCCGCATAACCCATTTCGAGCGCGACTTGATCTTCAATAAAACATTTACCATATAATATGTGATTTGTGATTTTTTATTTAACACTATAATTTTTTAATAATAAAGTATTGCAATAAACATAAAATTAAAAAAAATTTACTACCTCGAAATTTTGTATTTTTACATTTAGAGTACAATTGAAATTCTAATTATATTCCGCGGCCGGTACAAATTTTTGTCGTAAATAACATGAATGTCACATCAATTACACATGTATGCGTCAATCAGCTGTTGTAAGCTATTGAAGCTGCTTTTTGCTGTCCAATACCCGCCAGTGCTTTTTCTTGCTATGGCTGAATTTGACAGTTCGAATTTTTATGCTTTGCTATGCTATCGAAGCAGCTATAGCTTGCACATTGGACAGACTCCTAGTAGAGAATTTAATTATCTATAAAATGAGCCGTCATAAATCCAAATCGGTTTAGTAGAATTTTCTCAATCGTGTACGCAAAATCGAAAAACGTATTTAAAGTTTTGGAAACAATAAAAATACTATATACTCGTCACCCGACCCCTCCGCTTTATGATCTGTAACTCGAAAATACTGCAGATTTTGACTGATATTTTTTCAGAGAATATTCTTGAATAGTTACCAATCGATTAAGACTATTTCCAAAAAATCGATAAAGGAGTGTCCCCCCTTAAGCTAACGCGGTAACCTCACATTGAAATTAAAAGTGACAAAATGGAATTTAATAATATCAGGAAAAAACTTTTAGTAAACGATTCTGCGATTTCGATTAATGAGCGGGAACTGAAATGTGTCTTCTAAAATGTTACAACAATAAAAACTGGTTGCTACCTCATTATTTTTTGGTAGAAGTTCGGAACCCGTTTAACGCTAAGATGGAGTGTAGGTTACTATAGGACTGACCACCTAAAAAATAACATTCGAAATAGTTTCCTGGTTACACTTGAATTTTTAAGATCATACGGTACGGTTCCTGAGATATAAAAATTTAATTTTTTGAAAATTCGCCCCCGCTTTCATGCTCTTCCTTCTCCTTCAAAAATTAATATAATGTATCCCTTAAGACAACCACAAAGTTTCAACCTTCTGACATCAACCGTTCAGGAGATATGGATTTTAGAATGTTTCAATCTCAGCTTTCAAATGTTTCTGACGCTTTGTTTTTCCAATACTCCCTCAATCCCAATCGACAATTTTTTTTGCAAATGGGTACACTAGAATAGTTCTTGATAAGTGCAAAGTTTCAGCCTCCCACCATAAACGGTTCGTGAGATCTGGATACCAAAATTTACTCCCTTCAAACCAGCGCCCTACCTCCCCCTCCCCCTCCCCCTCGCTCAAAGACATCACACATATGGGTTCATCCAATCTACCCACCAAAAAAATTGCACCTTAATACATTAACGGGTTTGTGAGCTATGCACCTTCAGACGGCGGACGGCGCACAGCGTCAACGGTGGACAGACGGACATTTTTTTTTGCTTTTTTGAATAGTAAACCCGTCATAAAACGTGAAAATACAAAATGTGAGGGTAGTAAAGTTTTTGGAAAATTCAGTTCGATCACAATACTCAATACAATACTTGAATAATGATAACGTAAATTTGTCATGGCTCTTACAACGTGACATTCCTCATTTAAAACTCTATTAACGGCAAATCTTAGAAACAATTTATACTGTTCTCAGCATCTAGTCTTTGTCACGTATGAATACTTCCGTACCGTTCACTAATTTTTTCCCAGCATTTTCTTTCTACCATTCTAAAACTGCAGAACTACTAGCAATATAATTCCCATAGTCACTTCGACTAATCCAAAGAACTCTACCGCTATAATGTTATTCCGCCTATCTTTTAACTCGCCAATGATTCACATAAATTAATGCAATAATAAAACGCTAACAAGCCAAAGGATTCGATAAATCTATGCATGATTAATTTACAACATTTCATTAGTCGCCGATTAGAAGTTTTAACATTCTGAGTAGCAAAAAAAAATCTATCGAAGGTGATTTAAAACACGGTGATATATTGGTCGACTTAAAATACCGAATATTGGGAGACCGACAGCTGAAAAAAATAAATATGAAAATATTATGCACATATCTGGCCGTGTGTCTTACTATCGAAATGTCTTAGCGCGATAAAAACCAATTAAATACGAAAGGTGAGTGAATAATAACATGAAAGATTTGCACAAATCAAAGAGCCACAATTCAGCCTCATCTGGTCTTATTCACGTACGCTGTGAGTTCGATTCGTAGCAACAAAACAATTAATTATAAAATGTCGTAATTTTACACATTTAGAAGAAAATTATCATAACAATTAAATTAATAGTCCATCGCGCATAACTGGGTGGAGAAAATGAACTTAACAAGCGCGCAGAGCTGAAGCTACTTGAAAACGACCATGATATAAAACTAACTATTATTGGACACTACTGGATAGTGTGGTCAAAGTGGACAGTAGACGCTATCAATGACCGAAAGCGAACGAGACGCCACACCATTATCCAAGAATAGGTCTTTAGCTTCCTAAACCCGCTCGAAGAAAAATTCTGGATTTCTTCGTCGGGATCTTAATTACTTTTGCGTATTCTACGCGCATCGAGTTGACACTGCGGGACTAGCCTAACCAGTTGGCTAGCTCTAGCTAGCCGTGGCTATCGGGGCCCCTATATATAGTAAGTCACAATAAAACGAACCCACCTTTTCTTTAAAGAAATATGGGCACCGCTTAAGTCGCGCTTGACGTTATTTCGTACTTTTTTTTCTTTTTCCATATTTCTTACTATTGTGTAATGACCAACAAGTTGCAGTAGAGCATGAGAACGTCACCTTATATCGCGTCGTCCAACATCAGAAAATTGTTTGTGTACAGAGGAAATAATAATGTAAAAAAAAACAAACCGAACCAGTTGTATTAGTTGCCCCAATGGTGGTCAAGTTAAGGCCAGTGTGCTGGGATAATAGTCTGGATCTTAAGGTGTGTTGACATCTTCTTTTCATTGAGGCTATCAATGAAACCGACCATACGCACTATATTTTCTTACTTTTATTTTCCAGCTCTCTGTCTGATACGACTGTAGGGTTCTCTGCACGCTCCTTCTTTCCAGCTGACCCGCGATAGCGAATTTATATAATCGCTTTGCCACACTTTGTCACTGACCATATTATGAACGCCTTATCGGACACCCTCGCATTTCGGAAGTAAAATATCTCATTTGGGTTTCTTTTTTTCTTGTCTAGCCTGGTTCATGTTTGGATAGTTATCGTATAAGTAAATGTTGTATGGTTTGTCCTTGAGTTTTGCTCAACTATTTCACTCATGTGAGAGTGAAATTGGAGTCACAGTTTCACTATATTTGAAAACAGTTCATTTGAGTGAAGTAATTCACAACTAGTCATTCACTTTAAAGAGTTAGTTCAGTAAACTACTTCAATTGAACTGTTCATATCATCTTATCTCTTCTCTAACCAGCTGTTCAGCAGTCACTCAGTCGTTCAATTGTGCTGCAATTGAGTTGGGTTCTAAACAGCAATTCAGCCGTTCATTAGTCAGTCAGTCAGTTCAGTTGTGTTTTTGGGTTGGGAAATAGGAAAAAGAGCGATGTATACGAGTACATATACTGTAAGTACAGGGACAGTAAGTAACAGATAATTTCAACAAAGGATAGTACGGTTCAAGGAACAGTACACTATAAAAAATTGGAGCATGTATCGAAAACTATCAAAAAATTATTATTAAACCTATAAATGTACATGTAAGTTTTCTGTTCAGGTTTATTGAACAGAAAAATTAATTTCTAGAAACTTGCTATCACAGTTTTAACTGATCGTGTCAAAGCTTATTAAAAACATTAAAAATTTAAAATCACTCACCGTCCACCGAAAGGTAAATGGTAAAACAATCGATCCAATTTCGGCATCACTCAGTACAAAACTGGATCCGCCCAGAATCTCTGTACTACCGTTTCCAAACGAACAAATCGTATAATCGAGCATCGAATTTTGATATTCTTTTAAGCACAGCCTAAATGCGGTTGAACATGGCGGACAACCTAAAAAAACGAATAAAATCAAATAAGTAATTAAAAAAATTTCAAAAATTCAAAATTAACATTACGAACCTGTCGTTTTTGTACTTCTTATTTCTAAAGGAACACCACAACAGTAACCAGACAACAGGTGACTATTTGTGTTTGATATTTCTAATATTTGCAGCTCGAAATTTCCGGCTGTTAGGACCTGAAACCAGAAAAAAACATCACATTAAAATAAAAATCTGGAAAAAAAATAAAAATTAAAAGTTTGAGCATTTCTTTGAACTTCCTCTCGTCCATTACCTTAAGCTAAAATCTCTTATAGAAGTGTGAAATGTTTTTTTTTTGCTAATTTCATGCTGAATTATGACATAATTATCCCAAGGAATGGACAAAAAAATTTGCAGCAATATAATTTAGGGTTAAAGATTAGGTGGGTTTTATTATTATTATTATTATTTTTTCCCTACATCATCGAATACCTGCACTCAGGTGGATCGTATTTCTAATTAAATTTCTCATCTCATAACTTTTAAGTCTTGAACCTTCCGCTATCCATCCGATGGAAAATTGCGTGTACATAAAGTTCATAACTAAGATGGAGATGGCGCGCGGCGGTGAAGAGTTACAGAAATAATAAAAATAACCTTTAATGTAGTTTTATGAAGAACCATTTTTCGTCTTTATGATGATGGAGAGTTCGACTTCGATGCATAGTTAATTGATTTTGAGAAAATATTCAATTTTTGGATTTTTAACGGATTATAAACAGCATTTCACGGGTCATTCGGCTCTTATATATTGTGTAAAGAATTGCAAGCAAATGTAAACTTGTTAATTTACTGCTGAATTACAACGCTTAATGTGTGCTAGAACTAAAATTGATTTTTATGGATAAGTGAGGAACTTAATGATAAAATCGAGTGCATAAAGGTTACAGTCTGTGTCCGTTAGCTTTTCTAATGGGTATCTGTGACTAGTTAGAAACTTGAACTATAGACTTTATAATTTGATTATTAATTTTTTTTATTAACTCGATGGAATAAGAAAGTAAATTAGGTACAAACTTAGGGTAAAGAAAATACTATTGAATGTTTCGGTTGGAAAGTGCTAAAAGAAGTAACAGGGCAGTATAGATTGCCATATATTTGGTTTTCACTGACGAATATAAAAAGATAGTGCAAGAGTCATGGTTTTGATTGATAAATACTTTATGTATCTTTGAGTGCTTTAGATATCTTAAAATTTTGACCGAATTCATTTATCAAAGTTTTATTGTCAACTATTTGACCACAGAAGTTTTAGAAAAAAATTAGACCAAATTTTTCAGACAAAACGACCCTTGTGTAGAGTAAATAAAACAATTTGGCAAACAAAAACTTGACCAACAGAAACTGTCAAATATTTGGCAAAGTGGCAGTCTATACTACTCTGTCAAATAATTGACATTTTCATTCAGTAAAATTTTCAGGTAAAATCATCTTTGTCAAATGATGTCTAGGGAAAATAAAACGATTTGATGAATTAAAATATACCTACATTCGCAGGTTAAAAATGGTAATTCCTTTTGGCATATTGATCTAATTGAAGCTTTATTAAATACAAAATCATACCATGAAATATTATTTTTAAGAACAATTCGCATTTATCTTCAGAATAAATAAATAAATTGAAAATTATCAAAAAAAAAAAAACTGATCGAACACGTCTTCATTTATAAAGACGTTGCAAGAAAAATATCCAAAAACTCGATCAAATTTACAAACACATTCGCCTAACTTGGCAAATTTGAAAGCAAATTAAATGAACGAACATTCGTAAAATTTGTGCGAAGAAAAACAGGCAACAGGTTGCATGTTGAACTGAATTAAACGATTTTAAAATCGCTAAAGGTTCGCGAAAACTGCAAACAAAAGCACAAAAACGTATCGGAACAAATCGAGAGTGCACGCAAAACGGTCGCTCTTCATACGGCCAAGCATTTCTTTCTACATACAACCAGAGTTCTTCTTACACGATTTTCATCGATTTGGTCAGCCAAGACGTCGGATTCGTCCAGATGCAAAAAGAAACAGGATGTGAAACGCGGCAGAAGATTCCCAAAAGTGATTCCGCACACATCGTCTACACATGTGCACACATCGCGATGAGAATAATCTCTGACTGAAATGGATCGGACTAATCGAAAAAGTTAAATCAATCAGTGAATTATCTTCGTAGAGGGTTCGTATACGATTTCAATCTGTCGATAGTTCGGTTTCATGCCTAGGCATAAATTGCGAGATTTATGCACATTCAGATGCCGCCACATGTACCGATTGGACGGATAATTATGAGATCTGCGAGATGTTATGGTAGCCTTATTATGAAATAAGTCAATCAAAGATTCATGTTTTCCGCTTTCGATGGAGATAAAATTGATTGTACGGAAATCTTAGTGTAGTATCATATCATACGCGATATAAACATCTTGAAACGATAAAAATTAAAAATTTGTGTGTAAGTTTTCTACGAACAGCTAAGATTCGGAGAGTACTTGTAGCCGAAATTGTATGCCATCAATTCCAAAAGTAGGAAAACTTGAAGCTTGAACCGATTTGTACTTCAACACTTATTTGATCTGAGTTTGAAAAGTTTCTTAAGAAAATGTATTTAAATTTTAGAGTCGTGCGTTTAGATTTTCTGTGATGTTTAAAAAAAATTGTGTAATCTTTGGCAAGTACAAATTGACGTAGTTTCCCATGAACAATGATAAAATGTTCACTAAGTACAATACAACCTTGGTTGTCCGCCCCTCAATATTCCGACATACATTATAATCCGCCGTTGTTGTCGGCAAATTAAAGCCACAACACAATTCACTGAAATCCACCGTTTCTCTGTATTTCAAATCACAGTCTACATATAACGATACTCTCTACCTCTCTTATCGCATGAATACACTGTAATCCGCTATTTCCACTAATCCGCCGTGTGCTTGCTCTCCATGGTATCGGGCCAATGAGTTTAAGTTTTTAAGTGAAAAAATCTTAATTTAAAAAAAAAAAATTATGCGGAGTTTTTTAAAATTTTTCTCCAAACTACTCGTATGTTCCCCCTTAATGGTGTTGCTTTGATCCACTCATTTTACTTTATTATTTCAATAATACAGTATTGTGATCGATTTTTAAAAAAAAAATTTTCTACCCTCAATTTTTTTTTACGTTTCATGCCTAAAAGCAAAAAAAAAAAAATTCTGTCCGTCTGTCCGCCGTACGCCGTACGTCGACCACGTTTGAAGGTTCGTAGCTCCCAAACCCTTTGAGCTATTAAATTGAAATTTTTTTTATGAATAGACCGAGTAGGCCCCTTGAAGTGACCAAATTCTGAGAGGTGGGGGTGTGAGGGGGGAAGGGGGGGGGAAACGTTTTAGACGGAAAATTTTGGTTTCTAGATCTCAGCAACCGCTTATGATAGGAAGCTGAAACTTAGAATTTAAATAGAGCTTTGATAGTAGACCCATTTGCAAAAAATTGCTGATATGGGTGAAGGGATATGGAAGTGGGGGGAAAAATAATACGTCCGAAACGCAAGAAACCCGAGATAGACACATTCAAAAATCCATATCTCCTAAACGGTTAATGTCACGAAATTAAAACTTAATGAACATTTGTAGGTGTACCAGGAGAATAGATCGTAAACAAATTTTTGAGTGGGGTCAAGGCGTACGGGGGTGGGGGGTTAAAAACTTTAGATTATGATATCTTACGAACCAATTGCACTAGACAAATAAAATCGTTTTGTGTATAAAGGTTGACAAACAAAGTTTGCTGAAAGTAAAAGTTTTTAAGGGGACGGTGGAACATGAAAGTGAAGGGGATAAGAATTTTTCTAAAAAATCACGTCTCATATCTCAAGAACGGTGTAAGATAAATGCTTAAAATTTTTAGCAGAAGTAGGACTTATAGACTCCTAGCAGAAAAAAAATGTTGGTGGTGAGGGTGTAGAGGGTGAGAGGTGGGGGAAGGTGAAAGGGAAAATATTCTGATTTTTATATCTCAAGAACCTATAATGATATAAAGCTGAAAGTTGGTATTTAGATAGAGCTATAGTAGTAGCATGTTGGAAATAATTAATTAATTATATTAATAAATAATATAATTTTTTATAGGGGTAGTATGGTACAGGGGTGGGTTTTTCCTATCTATAGAACGACTTATGCTACAAAGTTGAAATTCGGTATGTACATGTAAATTAACTAGAAAAGTAATTTAGATTTAAAAAAAATTGAAAAATATGTATTGGTGTTTGGAAGGGGCAAAAAAAATGATCATTGAAAATAGAATGCATATCTTTTCACGACTTTCATCATATCTTTTAGGTCTTCCCAAATATTGAATTCATTTTCATTCTACGGCTTCTTCATATAAATACCTAGAAAGCGTTTTCAGGATTTTTTGAAATTCTATTCCTAAGGGGGTGTAAAGGGGTTGTATACTTTGCTACTGCCATATCCCCCAGGTCTGATCAGATATCGAATATCTTTTCACTTTCTCGGGTTTGCGTAATAATCACCTAAAACCGGTTTTTCATGTTTTTCTTTTTTCAGCCCCTACGAAGGTATAAAAGAGTTGAACACGTTTTCACGAATTTCGTCATTTCTTTTAAAAGAAATAAGAAATTGAATTAGTTTTTACTTTCTCGTTCTGTCTTCATATTTATCTATTAACTCCTTTCAGGATTTTTGGATATTCAACCCCCAAGTGGGTGTAAGGAGGTTGCATATGTTTTCATAGATTCCTACATATTATTTAGATCTGATGATATATCGAATTCATTTTTACTTCGTAAGGTTTAATATATAAGCGCCAAAAAGTTAATTTCAGCATTTTTAGATATTCAATCCTAAGGGGTGTAAAGGGGTTGTACGCTTTTCAAAGCTTCGACATATTTCTTAGGTTTGATGAGATATTAGATCGCTTTTCAATTCCACAGACTTCTTATATTACAAACACATTTTTCCATATTCAACCTCCAAGAGTTTGCATATATTTTCACAATTTTTGCCATCCCTTAGTTCTTATGAGATATAAAATTGATTATTACGGCATTTGATGTTATGGTCTAAACACAAATTTCACGTTTTTTCGAATTTCAAAAACCAAGGGGGTGTGAAGGCTTTGCTGATGTTTTCGCCAAATTCAACCCTCAAGTGGATGTAATGGGTTTGTATACATTTTAACAATTTGTCTTATAAGTGTCTGATAAAGCATCAAATTCGCTCTTACCTCTATGGGCTTTTAGTGTTCATAATATACCGTAATTCGAATAGTCTACACGGACTTTTTCAATGTTTAATCGGCTTAAAAACATCCATTTTAAATATTTTTATTTTAAGAATAAAATTAACTTTCCAGGAAACGTCAAATCTCGAAAAAACTGATGATATACTCCGACTTTGACCGCTCCCGAACTTTAACCCGAAAAATAATAAAGTTTCGCCCAGACCATTGGCAGATTTTTTTAAACCACGTTCCTAAAATGAAGTATCTTGTACCTATCCAATGGCACCCCTGAGAACATTTTTTTAGTAGAAACCTTTCATCGGTTAACCCATTGGGAAGGAATACCTTTATTAATTTGCTAATTATTCATTTAAAATTTTTTATATATTTACTTTATTTTATTTTATTTAATAACTTTATTAAATAATTCAGTACTCTGGTCGCCGTTATCTTTCCGAAAAGGTTGTTGTCCTAAATTTTTGTATTTTTTGTTTTAGGGTTAGTGCAGAAATGGAACAAATTATAAAATTCAAGCTCAAATTATTGTTATATAAAACTTGCCTTGTACTGCGCACGAATTTGGAAGGAAGCAACCTATTTTTGATTTTGATCGCACTTTGTGAAATTCAATATTGAAGTAGACAGTACTTTTTTTTATCATTTTTTGTTGAACATAAAACGAACTTAAAAGTTCAGTTTCGGGTCGCCACCGATATTAAATCAAGCAAATCGAAAATATTGGCCGTAGTCTAGTCACCAGAATTTCAATTTTCTAATTTGCAAATTCAATTAGGTAGGCACAAAAAAAATACAATTTGCAAGTGCCGGAAATCAAACCCCGGTCTCTGGCAGAACAAGATGCTTGCCATTACACCACATAGACTTGGGGAAGTAGACAATTAATTTCTGATACGAAGTGAATTTTTTTTCTTCAAGCTCTGTAGCCAAAATAGAAATGGTAAGAAATCGTCCATATTGGGATTTTCCTCTCGACCGCATTCTCGCCATAATTGTACTGCAAAACTTCTAATCTAACCGTTCTTCAAAATACCACTAAATATCTAGCCCGAAACGAGCAATCCTCACCATTCGAAATCTTAAGAAGCACCATCGATATTTCGAGTTCTGACCAAAAGACGATACGTTTCTCAACGTTAGTTTTTTTGTTTTGCAGCCCGCCGTTCATTAATAAAAATCAACTCAACCATCAGAAACTACCAAAGGTATTTATAAGATATATAGCTCTACCGATTTAAAGACACTAGAGATCAGAGGCCTCGTCGTCTTTAGAACAAGAACGCAAATAAAAATGTTTAAAAAAAAATTTATAAAAACCAGTTCTCTTCGAAAGACTTCTGATCTTCATTAAAAGTAAAAAAAAGAATTCGAAGAAAAAAAGTCCAATGATTGGTCAGTATTGGTACTGAGTTTTTGTTGTTGGCTTTTTGTCTCCAATAAATACCTTTTCCGATTCACATGACGGTCAACTGTATTTCCATTTCGATATTACAAACGATAGACAACATCGAAAGTGTCTTGTTATTTATTGAGTTTGTTCGAAAACGAACAAGACAGGTTTCTTAGCGATCTTCGTGTCAAGAGGAGATTCCTCAAAATGCTAAACTCTGACCATACAGGGGTCAAATTGCTCACGCGGTCCAGGAAAAAAAATTAAACTTGGTGCGATCTCGCACTTCGTGGCAAGCGTGAGCGTTCGTCTTATTTATGAGACGATATTATTCTTACTTTTAAGACAAGAAAAAGAAATCCCATAGGTTCGGAATTAATGAATTAAAATTAGAATTAGAATTTGGTTTTAATTATGTCATATTGTATTTCAGATAAGACCCAAAGGTTGTCTTTCAAAAAAACGAATTTCTCCGAATTTAATTTATTTCGGTAGGTTCCTTTCATCACATCGATAGAAGGTTTCAACCCGCCCCTTTATAAATATTTATATGTATAACATAGCATAATTGTAATATCTTAATTTAAGTGGTTTTAAGCGATTCAGTATGTGGAAAAAAAAGGTAACTTTTATTGACACCCATTCAAATATCTTGATCTGTTAAGTAGCTCTCGTCTTTCACCTAATTCAAATTAAGTTTAATATTTTTAATTAATGAATTTTGTATGTTTTTCATGTGTGGCGGACAAATATTTTATTGTTCAAAGAAAATGGATGAAGTTATCTAGAAAATTTACTTAAACATCTGCCGGCAGTCGAA
This sequence comes from Beris morrisii, assembly GCA_951812415.1. NCBI lineage: Eukaryota > Metazoa > Arthropoda > Insecta > Diptera > Stratiomyidae > Beris > Beris morrisii. The sequence continues at coordinate 5,199,524 of OX638312.1, read as the reverse complement.
GTTCAAGAATATTATTTTTGTTTTAAATTTTAGCTATGTTTTTTTGCGTGTGAGTGGGCAAAGAAGACAACATTTGCATAAAGCTAATATACTGGAACCATTGTGCGGTTGCAAAACCAAGATATATTGACTTTCATGTCTCCTGAATGGTTTATACCACAAAGTTGAAACTTGTTGGGTTGCATGAAGGCAAGTCAGTGGCGTATGGCGGTGGCGACGATAAAATGTGTATTTTGATATCTCATGAGCCAATCATGATTTAAAATTAAGGGAGAAGAATGCGATAGCTCTTTCATTCGCTCTAGTTTCACATATTTCCCACAGTTGATGATAGATGGTTGAAACTTGGTGATAAGATAGAGCAGCTTAGGTGCACATTTTAACATTTTCGATGATATTTTTTCTACCTCAGGAATGTACTGTCCTATAAAGTTGAAACTTGTTACATATGTTCATTGAAACATGTCAAGTGCGACAAATGAGTTTCGGGACTGGTCATGGAAATCATCATTAAAAGAAAAAATCTGGATATTTTTCATTTTTTTTATTCAAAATATTCTCCTCCAGTTTCAATACACTTGTTACAGTGATTCAACAGTGATTTAAATGTGTATTCTAGCCCATTTCGTGGAATTACCTCTAGTGCTCGTGTTGAAGCTGTTTTGATGGTCGAAATGTCATTAAAAAAACATCCTTTCAACTTCAATTTCAATTTCGGGAATAGAGAGAAATCGCATGTGACCAAATCAGGTGAATACGGTGAATGATTCATCACACAGACTTGATTCTGAGCCAAAAGTTGACGACCAATGAGTGAGGTGTGACTCGGTGCATTATTCAGTTCTCTGGATCACGATATTCGGGTCGAATATGACGGATTCTGGCCATCACACTCTTCAAAACTTCGAGATAAAATGCGCCAGTACTTGTTTGGTCAGTTGGAACGAATTCCCTGTGAACAATTCCTTTGCTATCGAAGAATGTAATGAACATTGTTTGAGCAACATTTTAATATTTCAACATCGACAAAAAAGTTGTTTTCTGAGAACTGTCATAACTTTGCTATCTATCAACCGACTTAAACAAAATTGGTATTACCGGGAAGAGAAGTGTCACAGCTTTCAAACGCCGGTCTGTACACATAGATCGTGTTACTAGTTACTCAGATATGGTTTGAGTCTCGGAACTTATTTGTCGCACTGTGTACATTGAAACATGTCCAATTATACTAGAAATGCATTTTCGATTTTTTTCCAGAGTTGTTCAATTCTGGAAACCTCAAAAATCCTATGATGAAGTATAGCTACATTCCAATTTCGCTTACTACAGAAATCCGATGAGCAACAAACAAAAGATATTGGTCACAACTGAAGTACTTCCAACAAAGGTCCAAAAACACTTGAGCTCCGTCCTTCTACTTACGAATAATACACAATATAGAAACAAAACAAACCGCACCATAGTGGGTCTTTGGCCCACACTACTTACTATAATCTTGTCTTTAAGTTCGCATAAGTGAGCCCTTTATTACCGGATCAGATATGTGGGTATTCTAGGTTCGTTTCATGCAAAAATGCTTCACTTTTTGGCTTTAATGTCGTACACTTTACAACTAAAGGCAGCAAAGAAGCGAAGAGCCAACCTAAAGACTCAAAAAGGACCAGCCTTTTTTTTCCAACATGTTATCCACACTTACACGGTGCTTGTGTTTTTTTTTTAATTTTGCGGTCATATCAGATCGGGGCATTTAGGTATCCTCTTTCAGAATCTCAGCCCCGAAGACTTTATGATATTGACTGCATATGGCCGAAAGACTTTGATATCAATTTCAAAATTACCTGGATAATACATCGCGTTTTTATCGTACCTTCCTCACCTGACTCATATCCCTTAGCGGCGACAAGTTATGATAGCGTCTTCCAGATGTGTGGACAGAAAAAAGTTTAAGTCCAGTGATGGTGTCGTTCTGGTGCGATACTATCTTATTCTATAGGAAGACTCATTACAAGAAGAAAAGGTGATATCGTAGAAGGGCATTCGGAGTGACTAGACCCTCAACACCTACAATATTTTGGTAGTTTGGTTGGTTGTCGACGCTTTGGTCATGTGATGTAAGACCTTAGACTCTATTGAAATATCAATGCGGGCCGGACAAAATGTATTCCATCAATGAATGGGGATCTCGCTCCGAGACCATGGGAACCATAAAACGATTAGTACAAAAAGAATAATAAATAAAAGTTTAGTGCGGCCACTTTAAGACACTGATGCTAAGACCTTAAGACACACATTGGTCGGGCGGTGAAAAGAATTCGCAGGATCGTTAAAACAGCTCAAATATGTAAGCGTTTTACATAAATTTCAGGTTATACTGTCGCGATCTTCGACAAAACGAAAATACAAAATACTTTCAACAGGTAGAAGAAGACGAAAAAATAAATAAATAAAAAGACAGAAAATACGTAAGACTGTAAAAGACAAGAAACATGGGAATTGTGTAGACGAATTCGCGCTTTTATAACACGTTCGCGTGAGTTTATTGAACTAAAATGTTCATTAATCGAAAATGTAATGATTAGCGCGAATCGGGTATTATTTTTTTTGTCTTTGTTAAATTTCAAACGCGTTATTAGCGGTCTAATGCTAAACGGTATTCTAAATACTAATTTTATTGGTAAATAAAATTACTCGCTTTTGATTTGTTTATTGGTCCAATGATTGGAAATGATTGAAAGGTAGTAATAAAAAAGTGTGCCAATTTATAATTGGATGTGGAAGTTTTTCTTTTTTTAATTTTGAAAGCATCCATGATTTGCCGTATTGTCTCCTCCCAATTGAAATTTATTCACAAGTTTTGTACGTTCAAATCCTAAAGTGCCCAAAATCTTTTTTATATAAATGTGTCAAATTTTGACTTTCTAATATAATCCATTCTAGACTTCCCAGAAATGTACTCCTAGAGAGCATTAAAAAAACAAGGCTAAAAATATCATTGTGCTTCCAGTATTCACCCCTACCACTAGGACTTTTAGCACAAAAACATTATTTTGAATATTATATATATAATTTAGATTCATCTTTTTGGTTATTTTTAAAACATATAATTCAGAAAATTTGTATACGCATCTCTTGACTTCACGAAATGAACTCTGCTTTCCTAACAAATTAAATTTAAAAAATCTCCACTAACTTATAGATTTGTAGTTATCAAAATGTTTGGATACTAATCAGGGATCACAATTTTATTATCCAAATTACAAAATTTTAGGGTTACATATGTCTGATTTTAAGGTGGTGCAAATTACGAACCCTTTTACTTGAGAAATCTTGAAACTTGATTTAAAGTGGAAAGATTTGCTTTTGTTTCAAGCTATTCTTTAAGAATTTTACTGGAACATGCGGTTACATGCAACCCTGGCAACCTACGCAACTCGATCAGTTTCTAGTAACAACATCCCAATACCTAATTGGAAAGCAAAGAAAAACATCCGATTGCACGCCTTGCAATACCCAACGAGAAAAGTGCCGTTCACCATTCTTCTCGAACACTTTTCCCCTTATCAGAAGTTCTTCCATTTCCCGAACATTCCACACACACCACCGAATATGCGAGAAAGATCTCGACTCAACACATGCAGTATATAAGCACGGCAAATTTTACAGCCAAACACAGTTTATACTGCACAGCGAGACGATGATCAGTTCAACGCAGCAGATTTGTAAAGCTATTTTGATAGGAAGCATCGATCGAACAATTCAGGCAAAGTTGCGGGTAGTACGATTGATAGTGCGAATATTTAATACGAATAATAAATTATTGGTTCTATTGATTTTAATCGAATTGTGTTTTAATTGAAATCCCGTCGAACCGCTAGCTTGTAACAATACTCTTAATTATAAAGCTACACTTTTAGCTATTGTATGATATTAATTTCAAATCTAAAAAAACATTTAACATTAGGTCGACTATTTCAAAACACTTTCTCTGCAATAAACAATTGGGAAGAGACGAAACAAGCGGGATGATAATGTTTTGCATTTCTATTATAATTGCAACCTGCTCGCACGTCACAATACCTGGATTAATTGGACTTTTGAAAGTAATTGCCCGTAAAACTGTATGTTTGCTAATGAAAGTAAATTAATTTAAAATTAGCTCGAAAATGGTAATAAATTTTCGACCATTTATCTTAGATTTGAATGCAACGTTTCGTTTTTATATTTTACCTACTCCTCAAATTTATAATGATAGGGTTGAGGTGATGTTTGTTTAGGTTTGAAAATTAAAATTTGAAATGATCTATTCATTAAAAAACAATTCATAGGTGAAGCCATTGTGCGTGGTAAATGCTTCGTTTTTAGTTAGCCTTAAGCTCGAACTAATAACTTAATAAAAATGCCCTTTTCCGACTTGCCACAAAACGGAGTTAAGATAATTGACATATTATCGTCATATATTCTGCTTATTGCGTACATACATAGAAAGATGTATCCAATTACAACAATACTACACAGGTAGCTTTTCAGTCTAATGGCAATTATTAAATTTTCGTTATAATGTCCATTTTTTTTAAGTGTTGCCACTTTTACTATCGATGAATGGCCGAAATTGACTTTAATGGATGATATGCTTGTTTCTGTAATTGCTCGTATCCGCAGCTTTAATAAAATCCGAAATACAATTATTGCGGAATAGTGAAATAGAGATGAATTTGATATGGCACATTATTGGAGTGGAGAGCTTATGTGTTATTCCAAAAGCAAGTATGGTTCAAAATTTTTTTTTTTTAAATTTAAATTAGTCTGCAATCATATCACGTATGTGGTATCATGTTTTTTGTATGACGGAAACTGGAAGGAATAGCAAATTTTGTTTATACTTTAGTTTTGTTCCGAATCTACCTTTTTCTGTTTATCTAATGTAATTCCCACACAAAAGTCCTGACAAATTTTTGGATTCATTTTGCGAAAATCGCTATAACTTCGTTAAGTAAATAGTTAGCTACGAAGCTAAACGTCGAGATTTTACTCGAATCAGTTTTAAGAAAAGTACGATCGAATTCATTAGTTAGTGAAATTAAACCGTCCCTCACCCACCTATGAGCTGTATACCTTACAAAAGTTCACGTATTCTCAAATATTAGTCGATAACATCGGAGTGCTTTAAGGCCAGGTATCAGTCGAGAGACCCGAAAAATGCCTCAATTTCAGAATTTTTTTTTGATATCAAATAAATATATATGGAAAAACTATTGGCGGCTTTTATTGAGGTACAAATGAAGAATAATTGTGAATTTTTTCATCGGCGTGAGTTGATGCACGCGGTACCTTCTACAGCCTTGCCCAGTGATCCAAAACCAAAAATCCAAAAATTTTATGAAACTAGAGTAAATTTGCGAGGCCCTAACGTTTTCCGACTTTTGAAAAAACGCCATGAGACTTAAATGGCAGCTATTTGAAAAAAAAACAACACTTTTTTCACTCTTTTTTTGGCTTAAAAACTCAAATAAAAAAAATGTGAAATAAAAAAAAAAACAAAGAAGCTGGACGTTAGGGCCCCAAATTTAATTTACTTTCTTTTAAGCTTTTATTCATTAAAATCGGTTCATTCGTTGAAGCTGTAGAACGTACCGCGCTCCGAAAAACCGCGCTCAAGAAAAACGCGTTTAAAGTTTAACGTTATAAAAAAAAAGTATTTAATGTCGGCCGACCGTTCCACAAATCGGTATGTAACTCATGAAATACATTAGATATCGAAATATCCTTTTGTCCACGTATTATCAATAATTTAAGGATGAAAATTAATAGTAAAAAATTCATTTTTTCATCGTCATGAACTGGTACCTGGAATTGAGTCATGAATTAAAAATTTTGGCACACGTTTTAAGGTTGCAAATAAAAGAATGAATGTAAATCAAATATTCTGATGAATCGTTTAAGTATGAATCTGATCAGGTGTGAATCTATCATAACGCAAGAAACCGATGATCAAATATGAATCGAATAAAAAGTAATGTTGAGTAAGAAAAATCACCCAAATCCAAATCCATTTAAAATTCCTTAAATCAGGTGGACGCATTTATTGAACAAATTACAATGTACAATTTCTTACCTCAATTGTGAAAAAAACACAGATACAATTAAGGTACTCCCTTAAGGGAATATGAATATGAATATGGTAGCTGTTTAAACAGCTACCATATTCATGTCTTGGAAAAATTAGTGCTTTCGTTTCGTCGAATTTGCACTGAGTTATGAACCTGGAATTTTATGTGGTTAAGGAGGCTTTATGGTCCTCTTTACCTTGTGGTGACTACCAAGCGGAAGCTCTTAAAAGATTTGCTTACAATTATCGAACGATTATTAGATACCCTGCAAGGAATTGCATATTCTCCACCATTGAAGATATGTATTAAAACCAAAACATGTACTTACTTATTCGTGTATGTAAGGTACCATAAAAATATCATAAAAAATGGGGAGTTGAAATTTAATACAATTAAATGTTCCCAACTGCAATCTAGATGGTATCTAGAGTATCTATGACTTATTTTTTTTGGACAAGAATATTTGCATGATTTTAAAACTAACTGAAAAAGAAGTGTATGCAATTTTTAACTTTGCTTTAAATATTTTTTCAAATAAAAAAAAGTCGTACAATAGTGGTCAAAACAAAATTTTTTCAAAATTGCAAAATTTTGTTAATTCAAATTTTATTTACTATTTAATTTCCAAAAACTTAGTTTTTTGGAACGAAATAGAAGTGAGTCATTTTCGTTTTTTAGATGATTGTTCCAATGAGGTATCTTGTTTTTCAAAAAAATTCATAAAAAATCAAAGCTGCAATCATAAGGACTTCAATAATCCCATTCCCATTCACCTTGTTTGTAGAATATTTTTATTTTTACTAAATAGCCAATTTCAATATCATATTGAATTTTTTAACTAAATTACGGCTAAACTCTTAGTTTTCACAGTTCTTCTTTATCATCTGATTTATTTATGTAACAAACTTAGCTCAAAACAAAGCGACAACATGAGCTGCTATTTGCATTTTGACAATATCCAGTTTTGTCTCTAACACCATTTTGACTAAGTGTTTTGTTTTATAACATTCAAAGTTTATTCTTATAAATCATATTCATTCCAGAGTCATTTCGCTAATAAAGATATGCAAATAAAACGCCACAATCAAGTCGACAAATTTTTTTTCGCTCTATTCCTAAATACCATTTCATAATGTCTACTTATCATAATTTATTGACAGAAACAACAAGAAACAAAGTAGTCAGGTTTTATAATCGAGGTGTTATAAATCGATTTGAACTTTCTGCCGTCTTAGAAATCAACGAAAAACCGGGATTTTTCGAAATTGTTTTTATCGTGTTCTTGTTCGGTTTTATATCAGAACATTGAACTTCTTCTTTTATTATTTGTCGAAACAATAATTTTAATTAAATTTGCATAATTCTATGCAGTATTTTATAGGACGCGGAACATTTCCAAAATGAATTCGTGAAAAGGTTCAAAGGCGAAAAAAATGCATACAGGTAGATTGCAAGGTTACTGGCTTAAATCTTTTGTTTTCGCGGGCATTTTAACGAAAATTTCGTTGACAGTTCTATCGCCTCTGATAAATTGATCTGGCGTTTAAAATCGTTTGTTTTTATTTAAATATTTTCACCTGAATTTAGCTAACGAGATGTTTCTGAATTTCGAATGAAACTAGCACAAAATATAAGCTGTTGTGACCACAAGAAGTTGTCCCACTTAAAATGTTTTGTCTAAGATAAGAAATTCGACTTTAAATTGGGTTTCCACATGGATGAAAAAATCGGGTAGCTTTGTTTTTCTGTTAGTAGATAAAAAACGCTACTGATAGGAAATTTTTGCTTTGAAAATATCTGCTAAATGAAATAGATCCAAAAAGACATTCGAAATAATTTTTTTTCTGTCAGAAATACTTCATTCAAAAATGTAATCATCTCAAAGAAGCATGCCACTAGCTGATAACTTATTTCATTCATTTCATACTTTTTTACGCACATTTCCTTACATGATTCATATGTCAAGTTATGCATATGGTTTGAGATAGTACGGTGTTTTTGTAGCGGCTTGGCAACTGCACTATCTGTGTACAATTTCTTATCGCAATTCAGTTATACAAAGTATGAAGAATATCGTCGGAAGGTCACATTATGTACGTACATAGTTGTAACTGAAAGTCTTACGTAGTAAAACATAATGAGATTTTATCTATTTCTGTTATTCTACCTTTTCAATTGAAAAATTTGGATTTAAGTTAATTAGGCATTCAACTCATGTCTTAAGATTGTATTGGAGTGTTTGGCATGCTGACAAATATTTGACCAACAATTTGGCAACGAATTAAATTAAGTTCTTGAAGACAAAATAGGACCAGTCGAACAAAATCAGAAAAAGTTTTAATGAGAACTACAAACTTCCAATATCAAATGAGAATATCGTAGGAAACTCTACACACTTCTCGCATGTTCTACAAACTTTCTGCATGTTCTATATGTACCAAAAATGTGCATCTTTGGATCACACACATGCAGTATATTATCGTAGTAAAGCTTTAACAAGATGATTACGACGATCGGTTTTATTGGTAATTCTCTGGTTCTGTATACTTTTTTGTGCATGTACCGGCTATCGTTTACGGTTAAAACTCATGGCTATGTTTTCTTGTTATGCGTTTATTTTGATAAAGAGAGTTAGTAGCAATACGAGAACCCAACATTAAAACAAATTTGATTAAAACATTTCCGATCACACTTTTGTCCTCAACGATTTGCGTTATTTAATTTTTAATTAAAATAACTAGTTTTGACCTTAACTCATTTTCGAATTGATATTTAAAAGAATAGCAAAACTGGTGACAATAATATGTTTACATTTTTACGGTAAAACTGAAAGGTTTTGATGTAAATTTTGAATTTAATCGTCTTTAATGTGTTATTTTGACGTAATAATTCTCAAGATTTCAATTTAAATTTGCACAATAATGGACAGATCGCGAGAAGGACTTAATATTGCTATTGTCATTTAATTATTTCCACTTTCTAATTTTAACAGATTAAAAATATTTTGAATATTAATTTATGGTATTTCGATTGACAAAATATCTTGCTAAATTTTTTGCAATACTACTACTAATCATTTTGTATTTGTTCAGATAGTTTTCTTATTCAGTGTTTTAGATGTTATTTCAATTCAACACAATATAATATTATTTTAATTATTGTTAACTTGGATCAAAGGAATCATTCAGGAACTATGTCATTTCGGCCAGAACTGTATATAGTTAAAATAGCTTTGATTTGATCACCCATATTCAATCAAAAAATAGTGTAAATATTATATTATTAATACAAAGGCGTATAATAATAACAAATGCCTCCATTATATAAAGGCATTTAGTTATGGAATTATACCTAGTCATGATTAAGACAGATACAACCCGTTGACCGAAGAGCACAATTTCGGTCAAAATCCAAAAAAATTTCAAACCTGATCTTTCTACTTACTTTCGACAAAGTAGATTTTAATCCCAGCCAAGAATTTTTTGTGGGGTGATCTTCAAAGACCGTTCTGATATCGAGAACACAAAGCAAAACCCATAAGTTTGGTTCTGGCTCTACAATGAAAAAGGCATTATAGTCACATAAAAACAATTGTTAACAATTATAAACAATATTGTAGAAGCAAACGAAAAATTTTATTTAGTGAAAATTTTGTCACATCTTTAGATTGTTTATACAATTTGACTTCATTATTTAAATAATAAAGTATTTCAAGAAAATGCATACTGCCATTGTACTTTAGAACATGCATGTCAAATTCCTTTTTTTCGAACCATTTATTAATCGTACAGTGCACCTGTTTCCTCGTACTACATTTGTTTGGGAAATAAAATACACACGTACTTTTCCTATGATATTTATGACAAAGTACGTACAAACGTAGGGGAGATTGGTGCAGGTTGTAATGCTTACAATATTATAAACCTTACATGTGGCAATACTTTTTGAAGAGTAACTAGTCAGTAGCTTCATTTTGAACAGCTGGATGCACAGTTAATCAACAAAAGATATTTGTGATTCCATGTCAACTTTCATGCATTGATGTAAAATAAGCAAAATCCAAATTTTTATAGCTTATTCATTTTAATTAATTTAAAGATATCCAGAACTTTTAAATTTAAAGACATTGAGCTATTGCGAATGTTTTCAAAAAGTAGAATAGACTGCCCCGGTCTCCCCTATATTAGAAAACGGAATTCAATACAAATTTTAAAATTCAGTTATATTCTAAAAATAAAGAAAGCAAGACAAAAAAAATATTTTGACACCACTTAAACTGCCAAACATTTTGGCAATGCTTTTGGAAGGGGTGAAATGGTGAAATTTGATTTTAAGATTATTTTTTAGAGTCCTAAATAATTTTATTGCAAACAAAAAAATTAAAAATCTTAAAATGGGCAATTGATTCAGGGTTCGACCATTTATAAAATATTTAAAAAGTATTTAAGTTTTTTTCCCAATATAATTGTCATACGTATCTAAAACTTTAGATATTGGTTTGAAGTTCATGCACAACTGAAAATCAAAGTTTTAGTTCTATCCAAAAACGCATATATTTTGAATTTCAATTTTTTGGCTTAAGCTGGTCCTGAGAGAGGGAAAAATCCTCGTTCTCCTCTGGTCCCCCAAATTAAATGCAGTTTCAGAAATAAAAATCATAATGTTTTCTTTTCTCAGCCGTCCCCCTCTTTAAAAATTCATAGCCCCACTTTCAAATTGAATTACCGATAGAAGTTTTAAAGATACATATGGAAGGGTACCCTTCGTTTTTTATCTCCGAAACCCTCATTGATTTTTTTTAAATTTGTACTCAAAAAGTACCTCAATTATTCGCCTTGTTTAAATATAGCAAATTTGAAACAATAAAGGTTGCATACAAATCCAGCAGTATTTTTTTAGTCTGCCGTGTTTTAAATTTAACATACACCTGCACTTTTTAAGACAACACCCAAAGATTTGCATTTAATTGGTGAATTTATCCTTCGTCAGATTGACCTGGACTGTAAAAAAAACTGCAAGACCTACGCTGTAGCTGATTGCGTAGAATGTAGAACAATGCGAATTACTAAACTAATGTTTACCTTATTAACTAATGTAAGGAGCATGAAAGCGACTATCGTACAAAGGTCGCTTCGCCCCATTATTCTATAGCTTCCTTTAAACATTTCTTTTAAGTACTCCACAATGGACGACTGCAATGGTGATGATGATGAAAATAATGCTTAATCCGTTTCGAAAACATTTAAAAGGACATAAACTCAGAACACTATGTCCTGCTTAGTAGTACGTTTTGATGGGGATTCGAGTAGCACAACATGATCACGTACGTGAGTAATTCTACACAAGAACACGATTCGATAATTAATCGGGAGGCGAATCCTCCATGTACGACACTTTTCCGACTTTTCACCATTCGTGTGTATTTCGCGAATTTTCCAAGCACTAGCACTTTCCGTTAAACACTATCAAATTTCTGGTCACTGATGTTAACCACATCCTCAAACCACTCGAAGGTACAGTACACGGTTAGGTGAACGCGCGCAATACAAGAGCCCGTAATCCTTTTTTTCTCTGTTCGGTGGTTTAGTCAGGTGCAGTGAAAACAATTCAATTAATTGACGAAAATTGCACATGCAAGTAACCTTCTTATTTTCTTTTTCTTTTTAGTTGATAAACCGATTGGACAAAAACAAAAATGGTGGGTAGCTCCTGTTGTTTTAATATTAACCCTTAGGGCAGGTGCACACTATTACAGACGAATGATATCAAGGTGGCGCTACACATTAATATGCCGGGCAAGAGACGACCGAAAGACAGCGAAAGGGTCGATTCCACAAAACACGCGATACCCGCCGACGACAAAACTTTTTTACACTTCCTTCTTGGACCGCTACGGAACTTTGTCGACCGCACGATGACCAGTAGAAATCCGACCGCAAAAACTAACGAAGAAGGAGCTGACCCCTTCGCCCGGGTTGCATAAAAAACAACAGCACTGTATCGCACTCTACACCACTAGATGGGCCTGCGGTCGTTTGGTAAAACCACCAAAAACGCACGAACGGACAATGACCGGATACGGAAGTAGTAGTTCAGGCCCAAGAGAATCCGTTGCGCGCCGTAAACGTAAAACGCTTCAGGACACCGTTTACAGTACCACGCTCATGCACTGTCCTCGTTCGTTGTATAATCGAAAGACAGGTGAGCGCCGTGAAGCAATAAAACACCTAGCGCGCACCAGAAAAAAAAGAGTAAAAAACGGAACTAAAACACCACAAAACGTCCGATTAAAACGACGAATAAAAATAATTGGATGCGCGCGCAACTTAGCCACGATTCACTCCGAACAAGTGGCAACGTGATACTGTTTAATTCAGTCCTCCGGCAAGACCTGAGGGTCTGGGCGGAGCGCCATAATACCGAAGTGGATCTCAAGAAACGTCTTGTGCGCGATGGGCGAGAAAGAGAGCAAACACCTTGGAATTCTGAAGAATTCGAAGCGTCTTTTCCACGGAGAGAATCAATGCCGGAGGAGAAAGCCAAGGAGTTTGATTGGTCGCGGACGCCAGACTCTCCGAAGTCGAAGGAGAAACTGGAAAAACAACCTTATCTCAGCCAGGGGAAAACCGAGATGCCGATTCCGATGCCGCAGCATCACAGCGCACAGCATCATAAGCTTTTATGCTGGGTACATGCGCACAGCATCGGACACACCGCTCTTTATGGACCCCGAGATTTGTCCACCCACCGCACAGCCGAATCAGATCGACTCGACTTCCGAATGGGAAGTCGCCCTTGCCGCAGGGCTGATCCATAATTCATCCTGAATCCCAATGTAAACGGAGGGTCCTTTGACCCTACCCTCGGCCGGTTTTTTTCCTTGTGTTTATCGCAGTCGAGGGTTGAACTGCGTCGGTCCTCTTCGGGTGAATTGCATCACGAGTCTCAAGAGTCACTCATTCATGGTACGGCCAAGTGGTTCGTATCTTCGGAAGGTCTAGAAGGTAAGGTAAGTGTGTGGAAGAACGATTTTAAAAAAAGTTAATGCTCTTATCCATCGTTTTAATTCTTCTGGGATCTTTTGTCTTTAGAGTCTCGACAGAATGTGGCCTTTACCGACGTTTTTCCTCGACCGATTCCGAGGTGGCGTACAGATCGAATTTGGTAGCTGCCTACCTCAGGTGCTTATGATTAATTAGTTTCGAATTAAATCATGCTGAGTGAAGCTATTGCAATTTTTTTTGTTTAAATATGTCTTAACCATTTTTTAGATTTGAGTTGTGTGAACTTTGAATGTAAGGTTCAGAACTGTGGTTCATTTGCATTATTTCGTGATTTTATGAAAAATTGTTTGTTGGTCTGAGGCTGAGTGTTCTTTGCATCATCACTTATACGACCTGTTCTTTCTGAATTTTGTTTGGCAAAGACCCGAGGAATATACCGGGTAATTACCGGAAAAACGGGTTAATTAAAAAATTGAAATAAATTAAAATATATACCAATAAAAAATAATTTGAAAAATAATAATTTTAGAAAAATAAGACACTTTTATGGTCTGCTCAAAATCAATATATTTCGCGCTCATTTTACGTTTACACTGTCAAAATCAACTTTTTCAATATTTTCAGTTTTACAAGTTTAAACTTTTTAATTTGTTTATAACGCGACGAGTTATTCGAATCATTGACGTAACACTGGAATAATTAGGTTTTTTGTGATCGAATACTGCAATTTACTATTTCATTATCAATGCGAAAAGGTCTGAGAGAATTCAATGGAAACTATTTCAAAAACAAAACAGTTCAAAAGTTATTAACATAATTTTATAGCGATTGACTGACCATAAACGTTTTCTCAGTAGAAAATAGTTTTAATGAAATTATAAGAAGTAGCATATACAATTGCGATTCATTTCACTAAATTTATTTAGTCTAATTCGAAAATCATTGCGATCGATTTCAGGAAAATGTAATTTTCTTAGACTTTTCTCTCCGATGGAAAAATCGAAACAATGCGACATTTCTGTAGAAAAGCGCGGCACCGTCATACCGGAAAAATTTCAATAAGCTTCGGCATAAGGTGGAAACATGCTCCCAGGCAGTCATCCGGAAAAACAACGAATCCGCGAATTAATTTGAATACGATTGTTCGCTAATTAGCCTTCGTGTTGCTCGACTCTTTGCTGACTTTTATGTTGAACTTGGAGACCTCAGTTTAGCATAACACGGCTTAGGAGTTGGTTAGCCAGAGCTGCGTGGGGCCCTAAGAGTAGGGCCCTAAGAGTACGAATCTCAATCTTATAAATCCGATTTTAAACACCTTGAGTACTACAGGACTAAAACCAGTTTCAAACTAGACGATAATTTTATTACATTGTAGAGATGACGCCTATAGACGCTACATACTTCCGCAGTGGATGCCCTCAAAAAGGACGATTTTGTATTGGCTGAAGACATGTTCGATGCAATGAAGCAAGCTTCCTTACATGCCATTGTGGTCAATCGAAGACGCGAATCTTCTCAAGGCTAGGTTCAAGTGTAAGGTGTAAAGTTGTGAGTTAAGATGCAGTCGCTTGAACATCGTTTTGTGGTTTCGATAAACGGCAAGAAATTGAATCGCATCGAACGAAGAAGTGAAGAAAAACATGCGGCCGTTTCAATCAAAATGCTTCGCTTTGATCGTGTCCGACTTAATGTTGCTTTTAGTGATGAGCCGATTTAATGAGAATTTCATTCAGTTTTGTGGTTAATAATCGTTGTTTGTTCGGAAGTGGTGAATGAACAAGGAAGCATAGTTATCTCAGCTGGCTGTTCATGTTTTAATGCCTCAATGATTCCTGAATTAATTCCGCCATGGAATCTACTATTTCGCCGTTAACTTCAGCGTTTCCACCTCCTTAAGAAATCATAAGTTAGAAAAACTACAAACTATTTTTTAATGAGTTTTCCAAGAAGAGAAAAGGACGTACAAGGCTGTAATTTTTTAATTTTTTTCATTACAACCTACTAGCTATTTCTAATGGACGATTCCAAGCAAATGAATCACTCCAATCGGAATTCAAGCGCCACAGAAGACCAATATTCAAATAATCCATTAAAAATTGCAAAAACCTATCATAACACTCTCATAATACCCTTCGATACTTTCGAAAGCAACAAGCCCAACACCTTGAGTGAGGCCATGTATGAAAAAAAGTATGTCTGTATGACTGCTAGTCTGTCTGACCGCACAGTAGCTAAAGAACACGTTGAACTAAGAAGTTAATCTTTTGATAAATAAAAATTGTAAGGCTAATTTCGTTGAGGGGCACAATTGTCCTACGCCTTATGTCAGGTACCATACAAAAGTCTTTAAAATGTTAATGTTGGCTTCAGAACTCTATTATTCCGAAATTTTAAACTTGTCATACGTTCTAACGGGTGCAGTTCAAGGAATGAAAATGACGGAAATCCAGTACATCGCTCCAGTACTCTCCATTCTAAAGTTGTTAAAAAAATGGGGCACTCATCTTCCGCCACTTATGAAACCGTTCAGATCGGAGAACGATAGCTATGAATCGCTAGAATTTGAGTGTATTTTAATTTAATAACATGAAACTCCTTAAATCGCGGAGCTAAATTTACTACACAATTATCCTAAAATTAGATGAACTTGAAATCTAAATTTTTAGGCATTCACACTACAAACATAAATAAAATTAAGGTATTCTTTCGCGTTGTATCCACATAGGCATTTTTAAGAAAATATATCATATGTATCAATATGACAAAAAGAAAAAAAGCAAGAATTATTTGCACCACTTTATATAACTACCTAGCCGAATTTTTACCAGCAAAAGAAAGGCATGTAAAAATTAATTAATCGCAAAAAATGTACAGCCAATTTTTAGTTACAGTAACTCAATAACATGAAAAATATCAGAAGGGTAGGCCAGGCTTATTTTTGTAGGACCTAAACACGAATGAGGCACTATATAAGTTACACAGTAAAAAAAATCCATTGAATTTTACATCTTTTAGATATTAAGCAAATATGCCTCACCTTTTCAAGTAAATTTACATCGGAATGCAATAGTCAATTTGAATGTAATTTTCAATTATCGATCAGTACATTTCAATTTGCAATCAGCAAATTTCAATTTGTTGTTAGTAAACTTCAACTTTGAAAGCCGCAAATTCACTGAATATTCTCTTGAATTTACACTCTAAAAGAAGTGTATAATTAGCACTCTTTGAGATACACATATTTCTACTTCTAATATTATTTCTTACTTACTTACTCTTAATAAAACTAATCGAACCTGCGATCAGTTCTGAGTTTGCTGCGTGGATTTGGCGCGCGTAGCTACTGCGCCACCGAAGATGTTTCATTTTCATTTCAGTAGATAACAAAATCAAACGAAGCGTCCAACTTCGTGTTTTACAAGAAAAAGAATGTAATTTTCAATTCATATATAAATATATTTAATTTTACACGAAATGTTGCGTAATTTTGTGAGAGTTTTCATGTAAATTGTACTGTTCAGTTGAAAAGTACATTAATAATTGAAGCCCATGGTGGAATAAGGGGTCAACTCATTTTTGAAAAACATGTAAGGGCTTGACTTTTCTGACCTCTAACTGCTTTCGGAGGAAATTTAGCTGATGCAGTTAGCCCCTTATGATTTAATATTATCCTTAATAATTTTAATAAAATCATAAAAAAATTCAATAAAATAATTTTAATCCAATAAGGCTTTATAAAAATCAAATTTAGCATGTTGTTGGAAAAACGAATTGACCCTTTATTCCACCAAGGGCTTCAATTTACTAATACCAGTAATTTCGTGTAAAAGTGCTTGAAATGTGTACTTTTACTTGAAAAAATTAAATATACTGGCAATTTGAAGTAAAATTGGATTGAAAATTCAATTATTTTAAAACAGTGTAGCCTTGATTTGAAATTGAAAATTTTAACAGAATCGATTGAACGGTCTTCAATTTATCTCGGAAAAAACCGGAAAATATTTTAAATTTTTTTATAAGAGGAAGATAAACATATTTTAGTAAAACAAAGAAAATTAAACATTTTATACTAATATTTATGTATGCTTGCCTATTATAGGGCCCATCCTAATTATTGACCTGTAAAATAATCTAGTCTAGTTACTTCACTGTAAGTGATCATTCCAGGCCCGCTGATCATTTCCATAATATCTGAAATAATCTCACGATCACAATTGAAACAATCGCGAGCAATAATTTCATTATTTCGAAACTCCCCGAAGAAAATGACAAGGAAAATTACTTCGCGAATCGAAGTTTGCTTAGATCTTTTTTTTCGGACAACTGATCGAAGTTTCACAGTGCGATCACTCCAGTGGTATTTGCTTTATGCTATAATTACCCAACGAAAAGAGTAATTATCTATCGTGAGTTTAAGGCAATTCGACGGTTAATTGCATCAAACCTGGGCAGACCAAGACGATTACGATCATCGCGATCGTGTTGATCCGCATCGGCCGTACTGTGCAACCTGAAGTGCACCTAACATCAAATTGAACGATCGCAGCAATAAGCTGAACTGGACGGAAAATTCAATTGGCCATTTCCACTACTACGCGATGATCTTTTGTAACGTAGAACACAACCCCGTCAATAAATTCGAATTTGTTGATTTTTTTTGCCGTATTTTCCCTCCAAGATCGGTAGTTTGTACTGGAGCAATCTTTTCCGGGGATTTACTTAGAGCAGAGCGCGCACTGATCACGGTACCAAACTATAGGTCGTGGTTGAAGCTTATGGGTGCCATTTTCCAAGAAGAAGTGTGGGCGAGCCAATCGTTTTCCACATAAAATGGGCAAAACTTTTCCGATTTACATGATCGCCGTACACGCCTTTTACTATTGCGAAAATTTCGCAACCTTCGCTGTTTCACGTTGCTGGTGTAAAGGTGTCCACGATCATTGTGTGCTCTTTGTGTTGTATTAAGAGAATTGATCCATATAATTTTCGATACGTGATAAAGTCGGTGGGAAACGCAATTATTGTCAAAGTGAAATAAAGTATTTAGAGTATGAGACCCTGGCATAAAATCTGAGTTCAGTCAGTGTTTTTGTCTAGTAGTTTCAGACTGCCAGTCCCCAAAAAATTTTGAAAAAAAAAACTGAAATTCAAAAGTCGTCCTCCACAATTATTCCAAGACTCGACTATAGAAAATACCTTAAATTACGGTACCATACCTGATCGATATAATAAGATGCAGCGTCATTAAATTTAACAAAGGACACCTTAATAATTCAAAGTATTCGAAGGGGTTTCGATTTGAATTCTGTCCGATTCCCACACGTCACACAGCCCAACCAGCCAACATACCTACTAATACCACGCCACACACCCAATAATTCCTTTTTAATCGAAAATAATCAGCGTGCTGTTCGATTTCGGAATGGTATCTTCGGAGTCTACGTATTTGATCAAGCCAGAAGAGTAGCAGTAACACCAAAATGCACATATCTTGTGATCCTCGAAGGTGAGTGATCAGAAACGAGCCCCTGTAAAAATGCAGCCTCCCCGTTCATTTGGTATGCGCTAATGAGCGGCATATCAAAGCCTTGACGATTCTCACATACAGCATAAACACCGCACAACATCCAGATTATAAGGAATATAAAAAATAAGAAATAAAACCAGGTCCAACATCGATCGAATCGAGTAGTAAGTAACCTTAAATGTGATTCTGGGGTCCAAAAGCGTTCGAGGAACTTAGCGTCGTCGTTGCCTGGTGGTGACTTTTTTTCCATCGACAATAAAAATTTATCATTCAACGAGACGACAAGGATCTTGATTTTGGGGGATTTGGATTTCAAGCCTCGACCGACCAGTGCGATTGATGGCAATCAATCTTTTTTTTGTAATCCCGAAAAATTTAATACTGAAAGGTGATCGCAGCTTGTTAACTGCACTGAGAAATCACCAGCACTGAATCACTTTCAGTGTCTTATCTTGATAGAAAATTTCACCTGACAAGATCGCTGACATTGGTAAGCTTATCAGAAAAGCGAGCCAGTCAGTCATCAGGTACGATCACCGACGATGGCGGGTAGACCAGTTTGCAGCGCTCTGTAAATGAGATTTACTTGAAATTGATCACAAGACAGTGTTAAAAAATTGCACCAAGTGTAGCAGTGATCATGCCAAGAAATTCCTTGAACGATCGCAACCCTTTGTCCAAGATCGTTTTTAGCTCCGCCAAGTTGTAGCCACCGATCGTTCTGAAGAGGATTCTTTAATTTGTTACCCTGTGATTAAGTAAAACTAAAAGTCTAGTCTTTTAGCATTAAAAAAAAAGATCTCAACAACTATGAAATTTTAGCATCTTACAAGATGAAATATTTTAATTAGCGCCGACTCTCCTTTCATTCAATTCTTTTCAGGTTTCTCGTCGGGATGGACGCGCGATGGAAAAACAATTCTCGGGCTTTTCGGGGAGTCATCATCGGAACAGATGCAAGGTAGCCCAGTCAGCCAGCCCAGCTCACCACAAATCGAACAGGTAGTTAGTATCCTTACCTGAAATTCATACTCTTTTTTTCGCCATTATTTCTTCATATACCTTTTCGCGATCTTCAATGCTAAAGAGTCCGGTGATCGCGGGATCGTGAAAACTCAACTCGCCATTTCGACATATTTCGAATAATTTTCTACTGTAGCTATGCTCCGGGATTGGACTCTGTATTGTGAGTGTTTAATTTATTTTTACTATAACTTCCGAACCCATCTTGTACCTGTCAGGTTTTCACAATGAAGGGCAAACACGTAAAATTTTACAGGACTTGGCCGACTGCGCATGTAAGACATGGTCTAAGGTGCGTGTAATTTGCACAGATCGGATTGCATTTGCGTTTTATATTTGCAGCATATTAGCGTTTTGTTCGGCTCATTTCACATGCTATTACTGTCGAAATGTTCGGCTAGAGTTTACATTGGAGGAAAACTCCATGGTCAGATCTTCATTGGTTTAAATGCTGGTCTTTGACTTTAAGTATGCTAAGAATTATGATTAGTGCATAAACCTTAAGTATGGCCATCAATTTTCGTTTGGAAATTTATCAGGGGTGGTCTTGTCGAGAAAAACATCGAATTAGGTACGCACAAGATGATTTAGGAGATATAAATATTAAATCCACAGAGGAGGAACTTATTTCTTGAAGCGTTGATGAAAGTGGTATGATTTAGATAGAAATACTTCAACTCCTCCCACAGTCGATCTTATCTAAACCTTAAAATCAAATATCGAATTAAGTGGTTAACTCACTGTAATCCTAAAATTTTTTTTTAAAATGCTCTCGCACTCTTGATTAAATTTTTGAGGACAACTTTTGTTTCATTTCGATTCTTAAGATTGTAGTAGATAGCTTGTTTTACACTGCTGTAGACAGTTGAAAAGGCGGGCGCCAAATATTTGACGATAAAAATTGTTCAACCATTCCATTAAATTTAATAAAAATAACTTAGTTTAATGTTTGTTAATCTTGTATAAGATTGTAGAGCGTGACAGAGTCTTATAATGTTATATTTACAATGTTTCGATATATTATTTTTGATATTTTGATAATTTTGTTACTGATAAATAAATAGTTCAGTCAGATCGTTATTAGGATTGTGTGATACTGTACAGCATGTCAAAATATGAGTTAAGTATTTGATAAACCAAAAATTGAACAAACATTTAGTTAAATTTGATAAAAATTCAGTGAAATTTTTGATAAACTTTTATTAAAAATTTTTACTAAATATTCGGAGAAATTTGATAAAATTTCAATAAAATTTTTCTTAAGATTGTGTTAGATTGCACAAAATGATATGCCAAATATTTATCGAAACAAACTGTTACCGCCAATTATGTAGTCAAATTTGGTACAAAAATTTTGTGAATTTTTTTTTAGTTGTCAAAAAAGTATCATATATTTTGGCAGTCAGATTTGTCTTTATCTTGAAATGAATTTAGTAGAATGGCGCCCAATATTTACCAAACAGTATATTTATGAAATATTGTGTTAAATTGAAGAAAACTCATCTACAACTTAATACAATGGCGTCAAATATTTGACAAAAGCTCTTTTTTTTATAAAATATTTTATGTGCTTTGTGGAGGTGAGAGAAAATGCCGCATTTGACCCGGAAAAATAATAATGTTGCGTTCAGATTATTGTAACCGGTAGAGTTTGCTAGATAACAACAGACTCAAAATCCGATTACAATCTGAACGTTCATCTGAATATTCGTCGTCCGTGAGCACGAGAACTTCAGAATGCGCTTAGCTGAAAAATTGATATTTGGTTTTTTTTGGGTTTAGACAAGTTTCTATTTTCTAATAATTTAAACCACTGAATCCTTTTGGAAAACTGCCATACAAAAGTGCATAAAAAAGTTGGTTGGGCCGAAACTACTGAAGAGCATTAAATATGTTATCTGTAAGTAGAAGCGCTTAACATGAGCATTTCTTGCTTTTATGAAATCTTTTAAGTATTGCTTAAAACTTCGACTTAAGAATTCTTCAGCAGAATGATGCAACGATGACACATCACAGGTAGAAACGTTGAAATTGAAATCTGCAGATTTCACACATTTTGTGTTGCCATAAATGTTTGTCATCTACATGTTCAAATATTTACAAATTCTATTAACCTTTACGATATCTTTCCTCGAAAATAGCATTCGCCTTACCTTATGTGGACTAAGTGTTTGTATCGAAAAAGAGTTTGTGAACAAAGAAACAATCGACACGGTATGCACGCGGTTACAAACTACCCCGGCTCCCACAAGAAGTCTTCCTTGTAAAACGTCTCAGCGGTTTCGATATAATTTATGACCGAACAATCGCAAGACACAGTCAATTTGTATTGTTTATTGTCAACAACTGGGGGCTGGTGTTTTGATTTATAGCTGCTACCATTGGATATAATTGACACTTAGTTTGGTCATTGTAAATGTAATTTTAGTCTATCTCTAGGCCAGCCAACAGCACAGTATCTCTTATCTGCCGTAAATCGTTTAACGCCTAACTAAGGTTAGTTTAAGGTTCGCTACAATAAAAAGTTGACCTAACAACTTGATTAGGGTCTTCTGTTAAGTTCGTGTTCAAACCGTGAGCCGAAGATTTACGTGAAGCTTCGAAATGGCCGAAAATGAATGGATCCCATTAATTAAAAAAAAAGTTCTGACCATTGGTCATGCCAAGGTTTATACTGTTGACCATTTGCACACAGCCTCGATCAGATTGAAACTTTACCAGTTTACCATAAAACCGAAAATAAATCCCAAAAAACTGTTAAATGTCGTTAAATAAATTTATCGTCATTTCTACTTGTTTGTTTGCCTGTTTGTCTTTTTTCCTTCATTGATTTTTAATTCGATTCAAAAGTTTTATTACACACCGACTATTAAACCCTTTCGACTTTTTAATTTTGTCTTCTATGGAAGAATGGCGCAGATCTGGATATGTCCGATAACTCACACGAATTGAAAGATATTTGAACTTTTTATAGGTCGTCTGACCCATCCACCATCTCAACAGTATTACCTACATTCGGTTTTCTTATGGTTAAGGATGTGATCTTATAGTTAAATGTTGGACCTGAATAATCGGATTTTTCTAATTAAAATAAATTGGAATTCGGCCGTAAACGAGCTCGATGGAGCGAATGTTAATTATAAAAGTAGTTTTGCGCACAGATTGTATTCAAATTGGGCGCCATATTTAGGTTGAGTTTTGTAAAAAGGTTTGGTTTGATTGGTTTGAATTAATACAGGTCAGAGGTTAATTGATAAAATTAGTGTAATCTGATGAGAAAAGATAATCAGTTAAAATTAGTGAACTCATTGAAAATGTATTTTTGTACACATTTTGAATTTAATGTATAAACTTATGTACTATTCTATCAGTGGTTCTGAGTTTGAAATAAATGCCACCCATAACAACACGTTCTTCATTTTTCCGAACACTCATCCAGGATAGAATAGCAGCACGGAGTAACATAAAGATATGAACAATCATGCAATGTTAAGCAGTTGGATCCTTCTCATTAGTATGATTTTCGTTAGAGTGTAAAATTCAAAAGCGTACATAGCGCAAGACGTAAAGTTGAAATGGAAATGGTATTGTATTTAGTGATTCCAGCAGAACCTTTCATAAATTTGTGGATGAGGCCAATGGCATTCAAGTAAAAGGAAAAACAGAGAAAAATGTTTTCATCGGATAATAATTGGATAATTGATAGACATTCGTGCAAGTATTGTAAGTTTTGGGTCTTTATTCATCTTCGTCTGAGAGCTAAGTTACCTGTTGTGAAATATTGGTCATATGGCTGCACGCTCTACAAAATGTTCATTGGCCACCTTTGATAATAACGTAATATGACACAGTTTTCCATTATAATCCATCAAATATCTTATATGAAATTGTGTTCATAACAAAAATGTATTGCAATAAACATTGAAAAATCAAACATTTTCGGCTAACGCCCCAAGCGAAAAGAAGATCATCTGCAAAATTACTACAAACATTAAAAAGAAATCTTTTATTTTCATCTGGAATTTTAATAACGTTCATCTAAACATTATGCATATTACGTTAAAGGTACTGTCAAACAAAATATTTATATGAAGATGATTTCTTATTATTGCTTCATATCACGTATGCACGAATATGCTGCCAAAAATTATCGTCCATGTCAAATTCCCTTCAAGACCGAATCAGACACATTTGACAAGGAGCTAGGAACGGTATTGTTGGACATGGGTCGTTTGTTGTGCAATTCAAATATCGAAACGATAATAAAATTGCTTATGACGTGAAGATAACATATTTATCTTTGACGACTAAAATCATTTTTTAAAAAATTTATTCGTTGAAGCGCAGAGGTCTTTTGTCAGATACTGCACATAAAAAAGTGTGGGCTGCATTTTTCCAGACACTTTCTTTTTGAGCTGACTCCCTGAATGTAGTAACAAAATGAAGGCCTGAATGTCCTCTAAAAGTTTAGCCAATAACATTAACATCAAAATTTATGTGGTATGATAAGATGACTAGAAGTTCATGTGTAGCATTTTGGCTGTTATAATTTGTCTTTTGTGTGTCTTTTGCTACAAGCCTTAGCTTAAACGGACAAAACACAGTATAATGAAAATTTTAAGTAACTACCTTACTAACTCTCTCCTGTATCTTATAACATCCCACTACCCACAATTGAATTTTGTTTACCACCCCGCCCCTAATATCATTACACGACCATATGAACAAGTGCATCCCAATAAATCATCTGTGAAAATTTTTACTGTAATCAAAAGGAACATCATCTGGCCTAGATTTCGGCCAACAACCAGAAGAGAAAAAATTATCAACATCTGCCCACACGATTAACAATTAGTGGCTATTCTATGTCGGAAGTAGCAAAGTTTGAGCAACCCGACGAGCCCTCACTATCGACAATCTCATGTATGCACAATTCCCAAATGACATAATTGAAAAATCAACCCTCAATAGTGCACCACACACTTGCCATACGGAAGAGATAAACCTCAGTTTGGGATTGAAATCAACCCCGGTCAAACATGCGAACCTTGCGGCACACTTTCGCCACCGCTCACTGTGTCATTTGTTATCGCACTCGAAGTCTGTTCGACGATTAGGTCGAATCGAGAGCGGATCATCACCCCTGGGCCACTTGTAGTTTTCCATCCCTTCGAGTATAAGATTAACAGGCTATTGTTCGGTAGTTTAAGGGTTTGTGAATTGTTGTTGTCATAGGGGCTACCCTGGCATAGCATTACCAAAAAAATGACAAATCCTGTTTGAAAAGGCGAGTTTTAGTCAAATTTTTATGAGATTTTTGGGAACAGACAGTGAAGTGGATGTCTTAGAATAGAGGGGTGAGTTTTTATTTAGATGTGGGTCGATTTTAGGGGTTGATTTTAAAACGATTTAACGATTATTTATTTGTCGAAATCTAGGATTTGAAAATAGTTTTTCATTGATATTAGGAAGTGATCGATTATGCTATGTGGTTTAAAGGATTTAGTCTGTGAAGACTCCTAAATTTCGGAAGCTCACTTAATTTACTTAATTTCTTTTTGAATTGTAATTGAGGTGATAATAAAAAGAGTAGGCAGTTGATTACAAATAAATAAGTAGAAAGATTTTATACGGATAAAAGACAATTTTTAAAGGAGTAAACGTGGAAAAAATTCGACAAATTGTTTTAACCTAAATTATTAATCACATTTGTATGGTCAAATAACAGATAAATAGGTGGACAGACTAAAGTTGATTGAATAACATTTAACCAAGAAATCTCGAAGATGAAGTCTCGAAAGTGAAAAAAGTATTCCAATAAAATTTATATCAAAAATATTTTTCCAAAAATATCTAAACCGCCATTCGGTGAAATTTCGAGATTTGAATGGTTAAAAAATTTGCTCAAAATATTGTTAACTTTTAAATATTTTCATAATTATGCTTGTTAAATTTTAATTCAATTTGGATTTCGAAAATATGAAGTTTATGTATTTGATTTGGCTTTTTGTCTCCATTCAGTGGAAGCCGCGGTTCGAATTTGGTACATCGCTTTTTTATATAATATCCAATGATCTTGTGAATTTGCAGATCTTAAGGAAGAAATTATTTTTATCTTAAAGTTTTTATTTTTATATATATTTCTTTTCGTTTTGTATCTACATTTCACTAAGATTTTATTTCAACTCCGTGTCCAGACGTAAGAATGATCGAAGTAAGGGATTCCATTTTGTCATAGGTTTTGATTTTATATTTTGAGTAAAGTCAGCTTAAAATAGCGAAAAACATAAAGTTAAAATTTTTTTCGAAGCGTTTTTCATAGCTTGGCGTAGTTGTATAAAAGCATTAATCCATAAATTATCCCTTTCTAACATTGAACCCTTTCTTTGTCGTATAATGTCCTGTCCAAAATTTATATATCCGAATGAAACCCACAATCAACATGTTACACTGCTTCGAACCCTTAATGATCCGTCGCGCAAAATACGCCTCGTGGCAATAAAAGGGTTCATCAAAAAAACCCTAATTTCATTTAAGGGCTCTGTACACTTGTTCATCTCTGGCAAACTTTTCCGAAACTATCTCAACCGCAGCAGTTGTTTGCCTATTCGAAAAAAAGTTAACTCAGAACACTTCATGATATATGCACAATAGAAAAACACACATTTGATATAGTTTTTTGATGATTTATTTATAAAAGTAGGGTGGAATATAAATTACACCAGAAAAAAGTGTGTCAGTTGGCTTAGAAGTTTTGGGTGTTTTTTCGAATAGTCAAAAGGGTCTTTAAAAAAATGTGAATATTCGAAGGGTGCTCGAAAACGACGCAATAAACGGTCAAGGATAATTGAGTTTCAATTTTATATAGAGCAGGGGACGAATTTCACTTGACTCATAAATTTATAGTTAGTATAGTTTCAGGAGAATGAGCTCGAGCTGTAAGAATAAATCTGAATAAAAATTTAAATTCATATCTCAAAACGCTTGTGAATGAGGACTCTTCAAAGCAGTTTCCAACGAGAATATACAAAATTTAAAGGATGCAATTTTTCCAGCGCGCTCACTGTAAGTGGTGTCGCGATAAGGTGTCGCGATAAGGTGTGCACGATGCGATCGTTGCGCTCATCGGCCTCACTGTAATTCCCTTACTTAGTTGCAATATATTACTTTTTATACTCTAGATGAAATCATATAGAGTATTATAAGTTTAATCCAGCCCAAAAGTTTGTAACGCATAGACGAAAAAAAGTTATATATTATTTTTTGTTTATTTGTGCCCAAAAACCTCAAATCCGCTTTCGTCCGTCCGTCTGTCCGTGAACACGATAACTCAAGAACGCCTTCAACTAGGCTGTGTTTGGTTGAATTTGTAAGGCTAAGTTCGTTAACGGGCAAAATCGTCCTACTCCTTCGGGTAGCTGCTATACAAAATGTCCTTAAAACACGTGTTCAAGAATATTAACCATTAACTTCGGAACGCCTAAAGCTACGACTTTGAAATTTTGTATATGTTACTTTTTCAATAGTTGCAGCTAAATATATGATTATGAAGAAAATCCTATTAGTCCTTCGTGTAGCTGGCATAAAAATATCCTGTCAAAATGTATTCACTTAATTTATGAAACTCACTATAACTCAAGTAATCTTTTAGCTACGAATTAGGAATTTTGTACAAATTAGTTTTGAGTGAAA
Source organism: Beris morrisii (assembly GCA_951812415.1). Lineage (NCBI taxonomy): Eukaryota > Metazoa > Arthropoda > Insecta > Diptera > Stratiomyidae > Beris > Beris morrisii. Next base: position 5,172,171 of record OX638312.1, on the reverse strand, counting down.
AGCAAGTTGGACTTTACTAGTCAGCGAAATCCTTTTACTCCTTCTGGTAGCTCCCATACAAAATGTCCTTAAAACATGTGTTCAAGAATATTGGTCGATAACTTCAGAAGAGTTTAAGCTACGAATTTGAAATTTTGTATGTGTTAGTTGGAGCTAAATTTATGATTATGAGGAAAATCCTATTAGTCCTTCGTGTAGCTGCCATACAAATATCCTGTCAAAACGTATTCACTTAATTTACGGAACTTACTATACCTCAAGTAATCTTTTAGCTATGAATTGGTAATTTTGTACAAATTAGTTTTGAGTAATAACAAAGATCGGGTTTACTAATCAGCGAAATCCTTTTACTCCTTCTGGTAGCTGCCATACAAAATGTCCTTAAAATTTGAAATTTTGTACACGTTCATTTTTAAATGGATCCAAGGAAAAGGATAAATATGTAAGAAATCGAGTGAGTCCTTCCTGCACCTCCCATGTGAAGGTCCTTCAAAAAGGAAATTTTTTTTCCGATGACTTACCCAGTTTAAGATATGAAATTAAACACTGAATATTGTCTTTTAGTTTTGAGGAGCAATTTAATGGCAGTCCTTAATGAAGGACATACAACATGCACACACGTAATTCTACTTTATCCCCAACTACAATATAAATTGGAGTTCAGTATTCATCTAGAGTATTATATGATTGGCTTGCAGCCGATCGTGACTGCAGTATGTTTTCATTCTTGTTTTGAAATATTTTTTTTCGGTTCGAATCATCGTAGCTAATTTTAGTCTATAATCAACGGTTCACTGGTACATTACTTTTCCATCCATAATTATTGTGGTTAATTATAGAAGGTCATGCATTACAGAATAGGATTGTGTAGTTCGCGAACGAATTAGTTCAGAAGAGCGTTCCCAGAACTGAAATGAACGAACTAGTTTGCAGGCAGTCGCGCTCCTAGCTCGTTTCTATTCATTCATTGCCGTTTGAAAGTGAGTGCTACAATAGACTTGTTGACAATCTTTTTTTTTTGCTCATCACATTCTACCAGACTACCTTTTTTTGCTTTCCACATTCTACCAGAATGAGGAGGAGTCGTTCCAAAGTTCTCATCACTGAACTCCCGCGAGTGAACTAATAGAACGAACTAGTTCGCGAGGGATCGGGAATCGGAAATGGTCGGTCACTTTGGTGAACTACAATGCGCAAGCCTATTACAGACTCAAGCTATCCCTTCATTATATTCCATTTGTCCCTGGTTCATTCAGTTCCAATCAATCTGTGTGTTCCACATTGCAAAAATTTCCAAGAAAAAATTTAGACCTATTTATATCCCGCTTTCTTTGCAAAAATTGCTTCTGGATTGTTTGATGCTATCTTTTTTATTTAAATAAAACAACGCGATTGCAACAATTACAAGAAAACACATTGAAAATACCAAACAAACGTACACATCTCAACATGCGATTTTATTCCATTAAAAAAGTCACACTTTGGAATTCAAATGAAGATAAATCGAATGAAAATCCGTCCAAACCAAAAAAAGTGTCCCAGATAAGATCACTGCAATGCAATGAACAAGCGACCAAAGACAAACGGTTTTGTACCTTCATAATGAAAAAGAATTCGAATTAAAACCACGAAAAACCGAACTTGATCGGTTGTTGTATTATTTTGAATTTACACGTTTGCCATGATCACTGATCGATCGCACTTCGATCTTGAGCATAACGTGAAGGTAAAAACCACACCTGAGAAAATTATGCCAAGTAGTAGCCATCAGTTCCCACATGAATCACTTGAAATTTCTTCGACATTGTGTGATCGGGTCCAAATAGTTCGCGGAATTCCTATGAATCAGTAGCTCATTAAAGATCGGATAAGGTGCGCGGGATATTGACTATCGGACAAACAACTGCCGAAGTCAGGAAAGACACAAGATGCCCAATGAATTAGAATACCGCTGCTACAAGATATTAGAATTTTGTTCGATACACTCAAAAATTCTATTTAAACCGAAATTTCTGTGACGTCGTTCGGTTCAGTGTATAAATCTGCATAGTCGGGTCTTATATCGGGCCCGATGATCTTTCTTTATCCGATCGCGAGTCAGATCTTCGTCCGGGATTCCTTAATTAAGTTATAATTGTCTACTAAGTACCAACGTTAGGCTTCGTTTGTCTGCAATATCGTCGAGGCTTTAGCGGATTGCTGTGAGACTGCATTTCCCTACATGGGCACACTGGCAGTAATTTACCATTTTAAGTGAAGCATTTATTGAGCGGCAACCTCCTCTTCTTGAAGCACAAACCGATCGCATTCGGCAAGCCAAACGGGTACACCTGAGGAGATCTTATACAGTCGAGTTTCCCATATGAAAAGTCTCATAAGTCGATACCACAAGACGGTACCAAGTTAAATCTTGAAGAAAACTTCCTTGTTGTTATCGACCGAAGATGCTTAAATTAAAACATTTAATTGAGAGACAATCGCCGACAATAAATTGGTATTACTCTCGGTTACGTTTCGGAATGTTTGTAATTAAGATCGCTGTGTGACATGGCTGATTATCGGTACTAAACATAGCGCAGTAATAGCAATCAGTTCAATATTTGATCGCAGGTAATTTCGATATTCGTCTATTTTTTTCACCCATTTTCTTTCGAATTGAAATCGCGGTGATAATTTACGACGGCGTCACAGTGGAATCCGTCGTAGATCGCAGTCCTAGTGAACATAGTAAGCACCTCCAATCAAATCGAATTACGGACTTGTCCATGTAAGATCACACTCCTGGACGTTGCCATAAATCGCTGCGCTCAATAACATAAATCCGGAGGCAATTTGTTCTACGGTTGATACGAAGGCTTGCACTTATCCTCTGTAATAGCGGATAGTGTACTTTCCCGCAAATAAAGTCACTACTCGTTCGGGATAATTTGTCTCGGGGGACTCTCAAGACGCTTATGAGTCGCTAAGATAATTGAATTAATTCTGGTTTACGACTTTGGGAATTATTGTCGGGCATCTAGAGGATCCGTGTTTTGTTCTTTGCCTCGGTAGAGATGGAGGATCTTGGCTCGATATTCGAGAGTGAGAAAAGATCACGACTGAAGCACATCTTGAAAAGCGACAATTTTCCGTTGTATTTTTTTTATCTACGACACTTTCATGTTAATTGCAACAGTTCGGTTTTCTTCTTATAAATGACCCTACCATGATCCCTTTAGGAAAAATCGCAAAAGAAGTAGCCTGTTTTTATTTTCTGCGCAATTTCCGTTGTACTGGCGACGAGGAAAGGCGAAACTGACTGGGAATTAAGTTAAGTCTTTTAGTGTTTTCTTGATAGATTCAGAATTCGATTAGGGGGAGACTAGTTGCGAGTTGTTGCCTCTGTTCTTTGCAAATGTCACCAAAATCGAACTAATTAGTTGCAAACTTAAAGAGATATTGGAATGTTTAACGGTTTCGAAAAGGTGTCGTTTTTTACACAATTTCTGTCGAGGTGACCTTTGATTTATAAACATTTAAAAGAATTGAAGATAAATTAAATCACGTTTCGTGCACTGAATTTAAATAGAACATACCTTCTTTAAATTGGTTAAAGGAATATTTCGAAAATATTTTTTTTTTAATTTTTATTAAATGTGATAGCCTCACTATTGTGGAATATTGTTGGCGGTATTTTTATGTTAAAATTTTTTAATAATTTTGAAAAAAAATTTGGATTTGATTAGGTATGAAATTCGTTTTTTATTTAAACGGTAAGCGGCTGTAAAGAGGTTGTAAATGTTTTTACGAATTCTGCCATATCTCTTAGGTCACTTTTTACTGTGCGCTCTTGATATATACACTTTAATTTTATTATTTTTTTAGGCAGGAGTCCGGTAGGCGTTAATAATGAGGTGCAAGTAAAAAGGATGTAATTTGAAAAAAAATTGGTTTACCTGAAATTGTACTTGCAAATTAATTGGGTTGCGCCCCTACTTTTGGTAAATTTTTGTTTTATAAATTTGAATTTAATGTGAAACCTGATTAATTGGAGGTCCGGACTAAAAAAATGTATTTTATTGGAAAATGGTTCAGATATGAAGTTACCTTTTTCTCAAAAAAGGCTAACATTGAAAAGAAATTATAATCCATCAATAAAATGTAAACGATACTAGGGAACAATTTTAGAGATCAATTTTTGGGACTTGCATTGTCGAAAGGAAGTGCTAGAAAGACTGTTTTTTCAGAATTATATAATTTCTGAAATAATTACCGACATTCTTATCCATTTTCAGAGTACGAAATCACCTGGACCTTAATCGGTAGGTAGGTATTGCAATATTTATTTGTGTAGTATATTGAAAGGGTTGGAAAATTTTTTAAATCTCGCGAACGGTTTATACAAAAATGGTTAAAGCAGGGTGCAAATACTAATTTGTTCCATCAGACTGGCCCGCATGATTTTGATCCGAAAAGTAAAAAGTTGAGCTGTGACAAATTTTTCTTCTCCAAAACTACAGCTAATCAGTTTATTACCACCTAAGAAAAATTCGTGATCAATGGATTTCTCACCATACCTTTTCGTTAATAAGAGTCTCTTGTTGCGTGATAAAACCTCGCTTGCAATCTTCATTCTTAAATCGACCGTGTCAAAATCTCGCTCCTACTAAACCTGTAATCTGATCAAAATATTTTTGTTTCAGAACTGAAGAAAATCGATATACACCTTTAGAATAAATTCGTAGCCGAACACCACTTCACAACTTCCATATTTTATTTTCTTATGTTCGCGTCGAAATGCAGTCATTCGATATTTTTATCGCATTGGTTATTAAATGGCCACTTTATGAACTTAATCCGATTATGTCTCTCTGAATTCAGTTTTTTGATTATGTGAGAATGGAAATAATGATGTTCGAGTCGTTTGTTAAAACCGCAGCCTATGCCATCATATGTGAAGTTATGATATGAGGCGGCACCTAAAACAGTTCCAGATAATCACATTTAATCAGAAGCCTAATTTGGAAAAATAATCTAATCAGGTTAAATGGTCTTTTATTCGGAATTTCCATAATTTTTAATTATGCCGACTAGTCTAAGGAGTTCGTCGGTCAACGGAACGCCATGGACTTGTTTCATTCACCTATTCACAAGTTTCAGAAAATATTTTTACGTTTCTTGTACGCTACCTAGATACGGAGCACAGAACTCAGGTAACCAACTATGTTTACACTGAATGATTTTCTCAAAAATTTCTTCCAAATCAAACTAACCTTAATTTCTAATGTATGTTATTTGTGTTTACCCACCTAATTATTTCCTAACAATCATTAGCATTATTAAATTTTTTTTCCTCTCACCTCAGGGAGTAGAGGTATCGCCGGAACTCTTTTACGCTACTTACTGTAATGTCTGTAATACCGGCTCTAAGAAAAAAAAATATCTTTTATTTATTGCTCCATTTATAATTCGACAGAAGTGTAATTTACTTTAATGAGATCGAGAAAAAAGTCTGTTGCTTCTGCGTGGAGTATTGCTGGTGGGTATGGGTCGGTGATACCTGGACAGGTAGAGTGGTGGATTACCTATCGAAAGAGAGAAAAAAATTTTCGTCTGGGTGATATTTTAAACTGATGAAATGTTTCGGCACGCAACATATCCAAATAAATCCTCGGATTTGCGCTCGGATAGGAAAGAACACGACATAAATTTACTGCTCTCAGAAGTATTCCAATTTGTTCACAGCATGTGTCGCGTGTTGTAAGGACACGCATCACTTCTTATGTCCTTGAGAAGAGCTCAGAGTTTATTACTAACTAGAAGTAATTTCAGTAAAATGTAATTCCAAGGTGGCTGATGGACCCTCGTTCTAAAAACTTTTGTAACTCCTGAAAGGGGAAATGTCGATACCAACTCGAAAGTCAAAGTTTCGTATACCATACGTATAGTATATAAAGCCGTATAAACCCTGTAGAATTTGATGGTACAATCTCCGCGGTCGCCGAATATGTTTATACGTATAGTTTGTAAGAGCAATATACGTAGAACATCTACGACGATTCTACGTATAATATTTTATGTTCTTCTGCGTAATACCAGGTGTATAACCTTAAAACGAGCGGTGACACATAGATGGCGTTAGGGAGCGTGTTAAGCAACCTAGGGAAGCCATTTTTTATTTATTTAAGTGTTGGTTAGTTGTTAACATTAATCAGTGCATATCGTTACAAATTTCATTCAACAACATACTTTTGTCCTGTGCTGATTATGTCTAGTTTTTTGCCAGAAAAAGAGCATATGCGGGAAGCTCTGCTTTTTTGCTTCCATTTGAAGAAAACGGCTGCGGAATGTTTGTGGAGGCCAATGGTAACAATGTTTTAGCGGAATCAACGTGCAGGGCTTGGTTTCGTCGATTGATAGACGGCGATTTTGACCTGAGCGACAAGTAGCGCGAAAATCGGTCGAGGAAGGTTGAGGACGATCAATTGCAGGCTCTTTTGGACGAGGACGATACCCAATCGCAAAAACGCTTGCCGAGCAATAGGGTGTTACTCAAGAAGCCATTTCCAAGCGTCTTCGTGCCATGGGAAAGGTTCAAAAGATCGAAAATGGGTGCCGCATGAATTGAACGATAGGCAGATGGAGCGACGCCAAAACACATGCGAAATGTTGCTCGCCAGACACAGAAGAAACTCGTTTCTGCATCGGATTGTGACTGGCGATTAAAAGTGGACTTATTTCGATAATCCAAAGCGCAGAAAATCGTGGGTTGATCCCGGTCAACCATCAACATCTACCGCAAGACCAAATCGCTTCGGACGGAAGACAATGTTGTGCGTTTGGTGGGATCAGCAGGGTATCGTCTACTATGACCTCTTAAAACCTGGTGAAACTATCGATGCCCACCGCTACCACCAACAATTGATCAAATTGCACCGTGCTCTGCGTGTAAAAAGGCAGGAATATCAACAAAGACATGATGAGGTGATTTTCCTCCACAACAACGCACCATCGCACACGTCAAAACTGGTCCGCAATTACTTGGACACACTCAACTGGGAGGTGCTACCACCTCCCGCTAATTCACTAGACCTGGCCCCTTCTGACTACCACTTGTTTTCGTTGATGGGCCACGCGCTCGCTGAGCAGCACTTCGGTTCTTACGAAGACGTCCGAAAATTACTTGATGAGTGGTTTGCTTCGAAAGTGAAGGCATTTTTTTGGCGTGGTATCCACAAATTCCATGAGAGATGGGAGAAATGTGTAGCTAGCGAGGGTGAGTACTTCGAATAAATTTGTTTTTGTTTTCTTTGAAAAAAACATGTGTTTTTCTGACTAAAAAACGTACATGCACTGGTACATGCACGTTCTTTGTACGTACAAAATTCATTTCACTTCTACGAGTGGTGCAATGTATTATTGCACATTTTTTTTCATTTCATAGAATGGATTTGAAATTTTACTTAGGAAGTCCAAACTCTAACCCAGCTACCAAATTTTGAATCCTTCTATTCTAAATGTAAGACAAAAATCTGAATGTAAATTATACCTGAAATGTGACTTAAAACATACTGCAGTCACGATCGGCTGCAAGCCAATCGTATAATACTCTAGATGAATACTGAACTCCGATTTATATTGTAGTTGGGGATAAAGAAGAATTACGTGTGTGCATGTTGTATGTCCTTTATTAAGGACTGCCTGCCATTAGATTGCTACTCAAAACTAAAAGACAATTTTCAGTGTTTAGTTTCATATCTTGAACTGGGTAAGTCATCGAAAAAAAATGTCCTTTTTGAAGGACTTTCACATGGGAGGTGCAGGAAAGACTCACTCGATTTCTTACATATTTATCCTTTTCCTTGGAACCATTTAAAAATGAACGTGTACAAAATTTCAAATTCGTAGCTTGAAGCGTTCAAAAGTTATCGAAAAATATTGTTGAACACGTGTCTTAAGGACATTTTGTATGGCAGCTATCAGAAGGAGTAAAAGGATTTCGCTGATTAGTAAACTCGAATTTCGTTTTTACTCAAAACTAATTTGTTCAAAATTTCCAATTTATAGCTAAAAGATTATTTGAGTTATAGTAAGTTCCGTAAATTAAAAGAAGACGTTTTGACAGGATATCTGTATGGCAGCTACACGAAGGACTAATAGGATTTTCCTCATAATCATACATTTAACTTCAACTATTGGAAAAATACTACGTACAAAATTTCAAACTCGTAGCTTAAACCCTTCTGAAGTTATCGGTCAATATTCTTGAACACGTATTTTAAGGACATTTTGTATGGCAGCTACCAGAAGGAGTAAAAGGATTTTGCTGACAAGTAAACTCAAGCTTCGTTTTTACTCAAAACTAATTTGTAAAAAATTCCGAATTCGTAGCTAAAAGATTACTTGAGTTATAGTAAGTTTTGTAAATTAAGTGAATACATTTTGACAGGATATTTGTATGGCAGCTACACGAAGGACTAAAAGGGTTTTCTTCATAATTATATATTTATCTCCAACTATTGGAAAAATAACGCATACAAAATGTCAATGCCGTAGCTTAAACAGTTCTGAAGTTATTTACCAATATTCTTGAACACCTGTTTTAAGGATATTTTGTATGGCAGCTACCAGAAGGAGTAAAAGGATTTCACTGACTAGTAAACTCGAACTTTTTTTTCACTCAAAACTAATTTGTAAAAAATTCCGAATTCGTGGCTAAAAGATTACTTGAGTTATAGTAAGTTACGTAAATTAAGTGAATACATTTTGACAGGATATTTGTATGGCAGCTACATGAAGGACTAACAGGATTTTCTTCATAATCATACATTTAGCTCAAACTATTGGAAAAATAACACAAACAAAATTTCAAAGTCGTAGCTTAAACCCTTCTGAAGTTATCGACCAATATTCTTGAACACGTATTTTAAGGACATTTTGTATGGCAGCTACCCGAAGGAGTAGGACGATTTTGCCCGTTAACGAACTTAGCCTTACAAATTCAACGAAACATCCAGATTCAAAATTTCAAGATCCTAGGAGAAGACGTTCTTGAGTTATCGTGTTCACGGACAGACGGACGGACGGACGGACGGACGGACGGACGGACGGACGGACGGACGGACGGACGGACGGACGGACGGACGGACGGACGGACGTCAGGCGGATTTGAGGTTTTTGGCCACAAATAAACAAAAAATAATATATAACTTTTTTTCGTCCGAGGCTTGGTTCTTTGCGTTACAAACTTTTGGGCTGGATTAAACTTATAATACTCTATATGATTCCATCTAGAGTATAAAAATACGAACCTAGCTCGAAGCTCTAGTCGCATTATTGGCTCACATTAATGCAGCTCGCGAAGCTTTGGGATATCATGAAATAACCTGGACATGTGGTAGCTACTATAATACAAAACGAATTGTGAAAAAAATATATACTTTTCATATTTGCAATAATTGTCAAGCTTAAAAAAAATTGTAATGCTCAAGATCCTTTTCAAAAAGAATCCTCCATGAAGAGTCCTCCGTAGAACCCTTTCAGTAACTCTTTTTGTTTTAGAATTTTTGATTTGAGATGGCAATAAGTTGGACGGGGAGATACGAAAATATTCTTATTTTAATTCTCAAGAAGTGCAAATGATAAAATGTTGAAATTTATTAATATATAGAGCTGCAGTAGTCAGGCCCATGTGCAGGATTTTGTCAAGAGGGGGGGCAAGGGGATTCAATTATGTCGAAGCTTAATCTTCAACAATAACCATTTTCTATGATATTTGAATCTGATGAATGTGACGGTCAATCCAGTATGTCATCGTCCCTTCAAGAAAGCCCTACCTTAATTCACTATCTTACACCCATCCAGTTTTGGAAGAATTTTAGGTGGTGTTCTGTATCCGAGCGTGGTTAATTTAGTAGTATTACTGGTAATTTAGTGGTCAACTATCGGATCATAGAGATATACACAATGCGACAAATAAGTTCGCAGACTCGAACCATATCTGACGGACGAGAGCGGCGTTTGAAAGCTGTGACACTCCTCTTCCCGGTAATACCAATTTTGTTTAAATCGGTTGATAGATAGCAAAGTTATGACAGTTCTCCCAAAACCACTTTTTTGTCGATGTTGAAATATTAAAATGTTGCTCAAACAATGCTCATTACATTCTTCGATAGCAAAGGAATTGTCCACAGGGAATTCCTTCCAACTGGCTAAACAATTACTGGCGCATTTTATCTCGAAGTTTTGAAGCGTGTGATGGCCAGAATCCGTCGTATTCGACCCGAATATCGTGATCCAGAGAACTGGATAATGCACCGAGTCACACTCACTCTCACTCTCACTCATTGTTCGTCAATTTTGTGGCTCAGAATCAAGTCTGTGTGTTGAATCATCCACCGCATTCACCTGATTTGGTCACATGCGATTTCTCTCCATGCCCAAAATTGAAATTAAAGTTGAATGGATGTTTTTTTAATGACATTTCGACCATCAAAACAGCTTCAACACGAGTACTAGAGGCAATTCCACAAAATGTGTTAGAACACGCATTTGAATCACTGTTGAATCGCTGTAACAAGTGTATTGAAACTGGAGGAGAATATTTTGAATAAAAAAAAATGAAAAATATTAAGGTCTCGAAACTTACTTGTCGCACTGTGTATGTACTGGAGATAACGAGCAGCGACTGTTTTGACGATTCCTCGCAAAGGACCGGCAATGAACACAAAGCTACTATTAGCATCTTATTCACATTTATATTATACCCGATCTTGAATACGAAAAACACCAAACATTTGAATATTTGGCTACTATTTGTATTTCACTGCCACCTGGCATCAAACGCTCCATACAAAAACGTTCAATCTGGCTTCCAAAATGCTTCAAAGTGCTTCATGCAAAAACGGCGTCTTGTCAGTATTTATATCTCTATGACACCGATAGGAAGTATAAAAGTGGATTTTGTCTCGAGGTGAATTTGTTTTAACTAAAAGATTAACCGTGAATGATACTACAGAGCTACCAAAAATTTTTGATTGGTTCCACGCAGCACAAAGACGACTTCGAAGTTTTGGATCGTTGTACTCTTGTAGTATCCACTTTGATTGAATTTTTCCTTATATTGACCTTCTGGTGTATTTTGACCATTTTGGAAGCGTTAAAATTGTCTTTAAAAATGTACAAGTAAATGTCAAATCTTCGTTTTGAAAAAGAGCCCTAAACGTGCGACATTACCAAATATTTAGTAGTCCGCTTAATGATTTTTTTTGTGTAGGTACTCCAGGTAGAAAAGTCGCACAGAAAAAAAGCTTGGACTTAAAAAATTACGTTCTTCCAATTCGTTCGTTCAAGCGAGTCTTTTTTTTACGACGTGTCCTATGAACGCTAGTGTTTTCTGCACTGTGCTTTGAAATTTCACATCATGAATTTCACGTATTCGAATAGACACAATTAGACATTTTTTGCGAAATATTGTTTGCCCTCCGCTTTCGTAGTATTTCGCACAAACCACGATGGATGAAGGTCGAACAAAAACTGACACTCTTTATACAAAGCGTTATTGGAAAAGAGTCACGTTAACTACATGCGTTTGAATCTAACATCTACCGGTTTTCAGGAAGTAAGAGAGTTAGACCAAAATTTGCACATTGTTGTCCTCTTCGAGAATATGTAATACATTTTTTTTCAAATATACCAATAGGGGGGGGGGGAGGGGTTGAAATTTCCAACCCTGTGCGCACGGGCAGTCTAGTAGTACATTTTAAAATTTTTTTTTATGAGTGGTCTCTATTTTAGGAGCTATCTTCGCTGATTCATACCACCTTGTAATTTGAAAGCTTATTTTTAGGTTGACCACAATATAGATTTTAATTACAATTCAATTTTAAACATAACAAGATATCTCAAAATCCGAACCCATCACAAAGGTACCCTCAGTCTAATTTGAAAGCTTTTATAATGAATGATATTTGATTTAAATTTAAATTGTTTGCCTATAGTATATTCAATATGGCGAAAATTCCAAATTCTAGTCATTTTTCTTTTCTTACATTTTTTATTAAAACGATTGACCAGTTCCCATAACCCAAAGAAAATTTATTGCTTTCGACAAAATCTCACCGCAATATAAACACTTCGTTGTCCACCATTTGTTTGTTTTATTGATAAGTTGTTTCCACCAAAAATCAATTATGTGGTCACTGTATTAAACAAATCGGGGAGAAAAAAGCCACAAAATAAGAGGAGGCATTCCAAGATTTCTATCCGAAAATATCCCATGAATGCCGTGTAGGGTTTTCTTACACTCGGGGAAACAATCTGATGTTGTTATGTCTCGTTAAAGTTTATCACCTATCGATTGTAACTCTGTACCTATTCCAGTATATTGCCTATTTAATGGATATGTGTTTTTACGAGATCATCATAGACATCAAGGTCGTTATTGATCGTTTTATAGCGAAGGTAACCGCTTTATGGTCACGTTAATTACAAATTTATGGTCGTTCTTGGTATTTATCCAAAATACAGAACTTCCAATTTTAATCCCATCCTGATCACCGGGCTTGTAAATAGAATTCCAAGACGTTAAGATGCAGTTGTGAGTATGTGAAGATCTATCTGGCAATCCAAACGGAAGCAATCTGCCCAAAGTTCCAATGCAGTAAATGTTGCACCGTAATTTAATCAGTCCAGCAAATTTCTTTCGCGATCGCATCGAATTAAGATGTCCCGATGATGTGATTAAGTGGTCGAGGAAATTGATTAAAAGATGGAAATTAATTTTTGGCACCCCGTAGGGTTTATTATTGCTAATCGCGGGGCAGTCCATGAAAGCCGGGCATAAATCAATTGCATCGCTCGTATCGCTTGGAGTCTCAAGCGTCGGATGCACAAGTTCTACTCCACGCTATGATTAAATAGATAAGACGACCTAATGATCGTTTTAATGCACTTTAGTTGTTTAGTCGTCGTTAGTCGAATCCAGTTAAGATTTAAGACTCCCGCTTGCCAATTATTTATCCGAATAGAAGAAGAGTCACACTGTGAAGACCGAAGACCAAGGCAACTTTTCTTATTCAAATTCTGTCCGAAGAACGGCGGAGTTTTGCGGCGAAAACGGAATAAGAAGTTATGCAAAGTATGCGAAAATCGTTAATTAATTGATTTGCTAATTTAGCTGATCGGTAAGCATGCAATTTTGATTAATATCGCGAATTGAATAAATTAAGGGTGTTTAGCTGAAATGGGTCACATATGGGTGGAGAAATTTTCTGGTGGACAGAAGTGTTAAAGTTTGAAGTATGAGAAGGAATGGAATGGATCCTACCCCACTTTTTCGATACAATATAGACAGGGTTCTTTTCCTTCCAGGTGTACATTCAGGATGGCAATACTGAAAGATAGCTGTGAAAAATCCATGTATTTTGTCCCAAGAATTGAGAGATTTACCGGGAATTATACAACGTATTTACCGCAGACCCAACTGATAAAGTGCTTGCGCTAATTTGTCTTAAAAATAACAAAGTTGCACCCACACTTTGGCAGATTTTCCATTCTAGCCTTGTTTGATTGCCAGTTTATATAAGAGTTTTGTGAATCTTCAGTAGTAAATTGAAGTAGATTTTTTAATGAAGCTGGGCAAATAGGATTCAAAATGCACAATCCAGAAATCGATTCCTCCAAAATCTCTAGAACAATTTCTCGAATTTAATCCCACGCCTAGTTCCAATTTCAACAAAGTAGTAATCAAATCCATTGAGTGCAGTTTAAGTTATCATCGCTTCCAATAAGTTTATAATCTTTATGGCCTAAAACTATGATTAGATACAGGATTCCGATTTAGCTGCATGATGCGCCATCCACAGAGGCAATCACACGTTTGTGCGCTCTTTTCTTTTAAAATGCGACAACAAATCATCGAATAAATTCGAAATAAAGTTGTTCTTCAATGATCTTAACAAGTCATAAATTTCGAAATATTTTTCCGCCAAGCCATTCTAATATAAATGAAAGTGATGAGTTGAGAATGGTGAAAGTAAAAATTAGAATCGATGCCTCAAAAAAACTATTCGATCGAAAATTTGTCATGAAATTCAAACGATCTCAGCGATCACAACTTATCACCAGTTCATAAACAAAGATGATGAAAAAGGTGATGATCGGTTTTATTTGTGTTATCCTATAGGCTCCAAGAGTCAAGATCCACGATAGCGATCAAATTGATGTTAAATATTATTGTGATCGTGGTTTTGGAGTTCAAGTTCAGCCGAAGGAAATTCGATGCATTTCGGACAATTTTTTGATTTCTTAACTTAACGTCGTTGTTGGTTTGTTGTCGTCGATTTTGTCCGTCTCGATCAAAAAAAGAAGAATGAAAACACCGAATAAAAGACAAGACCGAGATCTTGCTGCGATCGTGATCGTGAAGAAAAAATTTATGACTCTCATAAAATGCGATCATCATAAAAATCGATATATTGATCACATATTGTTTCGTCGAAACAAAGACAAGTTCAGATTTTGTTTAGGTAATTATTTCGCAATTGGTCATGACGGACTATTTTTTAAATTTTGGAATTGGAAAAGGGTCGAAAAAGCAAGGACATTAATACGGACTTACTGATCGACGTCTAAGGAAGTGACGATCAGTGTTCGGTATATCGGGAATCACTTTCTGTACCTATGCGATATCTTTGAATCTATATTTAAACCTACTTGGGATCACAGTTTGTTACTAAATCATTCACATTATGATCTCTTCTAATATCCCACCGATCTGAATCGATCTCCGTATGATCGAATACAAAATTTTATACATGGTATATAGGTAGGTACTTGGCACGAAATGACCTAAAGTTCCTATGGAAATTCTTTGACCTGTTTGAGAAGATAATATATTTAGAATTAGTTGTATAAGTACCTACAAATGCGAATTTGATTCATTAATCAAATTTTCTCGAAGGTCAATTTGGAAAGTGCTTTATTCAATAGGCCAAATATTTGAACTCAAACCATACACCAAAAAAAAATACTTTATTGCTGTAAGACGAAATATGCACAGAATGTCCGTTCTTTGAGAAAAAAATCACACTATACTATAAATTAGTAACATTTACGTAATGAAAAAAAAAATATTTCATTCGGAAATTCTGAAGAAATGAAGAATCACTTACAATCCGCAATATATCTACTGTAATTTGATACTTGTGAACAGCGAATCAATTTTTTGTTGGTTTGTTATTGGACATAAGAAGTGTTTCGAAGAGGTTCAGTATAGCATTTGATTAACACCGCGATTTATGTAGCGATCATGTTGCGCTTTATAGCTTCAAAGGTGTTTTATATTCAACAAAAATTGAACAAACTTTTATTATTCGAAAATTTCATCCCTGCGCCTCTGATTTTCGTCCTGCTGGGTAGAAACTTTATATACCCAGAGAGAATAGAGTAATCTCTTCCATTAGCTTCGGTTGGTTGCTACACTGATCAAAAGTACACTCAACCAATGAAAATGTACTTCATCGCAATGAAAAAATTATACGTTTTGAGTCATTAATTTTTTTCTACTTTCTACACACAATTACTGAAGTGATTTAAACTATGACAATAACGACATTCGTAGTATACGCGAATGAATTCATATATAATATTGATGAAAAGAGTAATTTCTTGCATCGTATTGAAGAATAAAGTTATTATTGCGACGGATCCTATCACTCCAAACAGTTGTTCGTTTATAATATTAAAGTATGCTTTGATGAATCTTTTCGTTAATATTATGAACGCGGAACTAGATATAATTACTGCGTCCTTAAATATTACGGACGAATTAAGCATTGACAACTACAGTACAATTATAGCTGGAATGATTTTTTTTATTAGGGGACCCATCCAGAAAATAAATGGAAACAAGGTATTTCCTTAAAATTAGTGTCCGATTTGGTTCTAATTTTATTTTAGTAATTTTTTGCGAAACTAAAAATGTGCAAAGAAACAGACGAATCAGAACTCGATTGGATTGAGTTCAATGTATATTTTCATAAATTTAATGAAAATATAAACACGATCTAAACATGTGCATCAATACAAGGATTATTCTGCAATACAGCGATTATGTTTTTATAATGATAGCAACATACTCATTACTAACTGTATTATCGATCACTCAAGGCTGGGATGCATTTTTCAGATGTAAAACTTTTTAAACAATATGGTGAAACTATGCATTAAAGTTGATAGCTGTTGAGTTATAGTAGTATCGCTGCATATATCTAAAATGGTTGATGATTTTGGTCTTTGGTTCAACGACTTTTTCATTAATACCAGGGAAAATGGTAGGGTTATTTAAGAGTGAAGAGGATGATTTTCTATGTATTGCTCTCTTCAAGCACAGCAAATCTACTAAAAACAAAACAACTACAGACTTTCATTTCGAAGAAAATATGAAATTTATGATTTAGTTTACGCGTCGAGAGAGAGAGAGAGAGTTGAACTAACGACATCGCACGAAAGAGGTTTTGAGAGCTTATAATAGGCCACTGTATCCTATGCTCTCTGATACCACTAACCAGCGATCTGCACATCGTGTAGAGAAATTGTTCACAAGACTTCTTCAATTAAACGCCTATCGGACGACCTTCCAACTGATCCTCTCCGCGAATATTCACAAGTCAATTAGATGTCACTTAATTGAAAAGTTGCTAACATAAACACACCAAGGAACCTGATCGCAAAACACCTTACTGCATTTTAACAACAGACACTCTGGCGATTGGACTGCGTGTATTTCGCCAATCGTTCAGATCACTTGCGGGTCCCATTGCTCTTATCATCTGTGAAAATCGTGTCCTGTCATTCAACCATATTTCCCCATTGACCGAACTGAAAATTTTTACTTAAAACTGTCAGCATAGATCAATCACGCGGCCCACCATTGAGGTGTCAATCAAAAAAGTGTATGGTGAGCAATCAGGTCAGTGCGCATACAAGCCTGGTAACATGACGATCGCTTGATGACGATCGGTTGGTCCATAAGCAAAGCACACAAACGGCCAATTAGGTGCACTCAAAGGTGAGCTAAATGATATAAAACCTACTGCACATGAACGTCGACGAAGACGACGACGTAGGTTTTTTTTCCTACAAGAAACAATAATTCAATGGATTCTTGACCACCATTGCGCACTCAACTCTCGCTATTATTTGCAACCGATCATTCGAACGGTTGTGCAAAACAGCCTGTAATTGCTTGACCACATTGGCCTGATCGCGGGGGCCATATTATCGGCGAGATGTCCTGAGAAAAGTCCGCCTTCGATCGTGTTTTTGCTCAAAAAACCGTCGCATTTCGTCACATTGTACGCGCATAGATTCGCCAAGTTGTCCGAACGATAGTTACGGTCACAATAGACTACAAACGTCATCGGAATTGTCTTTTGCAATTGTTGCACCGACCAATTATCAATTTCAGTGGTTCGACTTCTTTGGCCAGTCTAAGATCGAATAAATGGGCATATAAAATCCGCCATTCGCTATTGCAGATAATCCGCTCTACATTGTTCCGAAGAATGGAAACGGCCCTGATTTGCTAGGAAGCCAATAGTCGCGTTTCGATCTCTTCCCTCTTTTCATGTTTCAATTGTACTCTAACTTATGAAATATGACAAGCGAGTTTGGTTATGGTATGTGAAGATCGTGATCGTATCTTTTTCAATTATATAACATTTTCGATAGTTTCGATGTTCTGGAGCTACTACCCGTCCGGAGTATTGTTAAGTTTGCTGTACGGTGTTCGGATAGCTGAAGAAGTGCCCATTCCAGGAATATGAAAGCCCGGCCAATTTCTCGTGATCGTAAGGTGATCTTCATCCTCCTGTCGTAGGGTTGGAGGATCGAGGCAAGTATACGTGTTCTGAAAGACTGCGAATCCTCCGCAAACCATAAATTAGAAGTAACGTATACGCTGCAATGGTTCGCCAATAAATAAACAACTTGTTCGATTAATTTCTGTGCAACAGAGCGTTCTATGTCCAGTTGTCATGAATATTCAACGGCAACAACCAGAAGGACAGTGCATAGTTAAGTAGACGACTAAAGTACGATCATCCGGGACTATCTTCTTTATGGGTATTGTAAGGAAATTGTCTCTTCATGAAGATCACGCTGAAGAGTATCAGCACCGTGTTTTCGTATTTTGCACGTGATCACGTGAAGAAAAAGAAGGGCCACTTCTGCTTCGCCTACCCTTTTTTCTTTGCCAGCTAGTTTTGTTTTTGTGTACGCGATCATCTCTTTATCCAAGTGATATCTTAGGAAGACATCGAACGCAATGAAATCGCACAGGGATATATGGACACGATCTTTTCGGCGATGATCTTCACAGGAGATCGTGAATGTCAATTTTCGTTCTGGGCTGCTGAAATTGTCGTTTAGCGCAGATAACTTTATTATTATCTGCTAGGGCTAAATATCCATGAGAATGGATTGAAAGAAGTTGAATAGTTTCGATGTAACGTCAGCCGATTTAAAAAAAATCGTATAGTTGGTTGTCAGAGAAAAGGCAAAATTGTTTTAGTGAGTCTTTTCATTAATTTTATTCCAAAGTTTGTCAGGTCTGCTAAGATCTAAATATGCCATAGCTATAGAGCAGGAAATATGTTGTAGAGGTCGAAAAACTTAATAAAAACAGTCACAAAACAATACGTACGTTTTGGTAGCATTTTATGGTCAAGTGAAAAAATTTTGTTTTGAGTAAGTGATAAAAAAATGTCAAAATTTGTAGCTATCAAACTGTTAGCTTCACTTAAAAACCTGCTTATTGTTCGAAAGACAATACCTGAATGGCCAGTAACATCTGTGCGTCTCAGGAAGTAGGAAAAAAGTATGACATAGTTTGACTCACGGCATAGCTGGGAGAACTCCAACATGTCATAGTTAGCTGAAAATTCCCACCCTTTTTCTACCGGGGTGTAATAAATAAGTAGGACTGGCCCTCCAAGTCGAGGGTTGGGCGAGGCGCCGACAACGCATCACCGAAAAAAAGATCACTATCCAGAAACCTACAGGAGGCCAGGTCCCGACTTGGGCTGTCGCGCCATTGATGATGATGATGATTGTTCGAAAGATAATTTTTAAAACTTTTATAAGAGGTTTGATAATTTAATTCAATAAGCGGATATCACTGCTGCTGCTTTATGTATTATAATTCCAGAAAAAAAACTGATTACTTTTGGAAATATTCATATTATTTTAAAACTATTTCAATACTTCAGTAATTCTTTTTTTTAATAAAGTGAAACTCAAAAGGGAAAAAAAAGTACAGCTCGACAGAAGCTCCATACACATTCTGCCAGATACTTGAATCATTGGAGTCGAACAAAGTTTTCGTTTCTGGCAATACCCTCATCCCCAACGTTGAAGGAATATATCAACAGAACAGAATAGAGCTAATGCATTGTCACCTTCTGACAGAAAACTTTTGGAACTACAAGTGTGCTTTACACCCTCCTATTATTAAGTGTTCAATTTTAAATATTTAGTCCTTGCGTCCCATAGGGTTCGTAGATTCGGCCTGTTTTGCTCTGGGAAAACTCACCAATGTAACAAACGAATGGTTTATTCGCGCTCCAAATAAGACTACGATATTATAAATCAAAACGAAGTCATTCGCCATTTATTTTTAAATTACTCCATTTAAAGTGAAATGAAATTGCTGTGCCGTGATTTTCATGGAGCGATCATCCCATTTGTAATCTGCCATTGGTGTGCTAAAATGTTACATTAAATTGATGCACGTTGTACGAAGCCACTATCTATTACTAAATGACTGTCTTAGCACGTACGAGTACCTGTGCAATAGTTCAAGAACAGGTACACTACAGATAAAAAGGAGAAATTTTCGAAATTCTTCCATAAAGACACGTCCACCGGGTACAGATATAATAATAACTCTCCTGCCGAATACCGTTGAAAAGTAAAACGGATTTTGCCACGGTTCGAAACCAAATCTAATCGTAAATCAAGAAAAGTTTTGCTTATCGTTTTCTTTATATTTTCTTTGCATCAGAGGATGGGTGCGCAAATGATTTACGATCATCTCTAAATGTCATGAGTGTCCGGCGAAAAGTCTTAAATCATAATTTTAATCTATGCACCTTACCATTAATGTGTTCGGTGTATCGAAACACGTGAAGAGCTCAAATCGCTTACCAGGTAGGATATGGTTGTGATATAAGATACCGAGTATTTACCTATAGATCGTATCGACATGGTACAGCCGGAACGGACAGATTGGTTGAATGTAGCGTTGGACAGGAGGTTGGACTGAACTGACCGTCATTGCAGCACTCTTCTAATTAGTCGATTTCAGCACTTTGTAAAATCTTAGAACGGATAGTGCAGTAAATGCCAGAGGATGTGAATGAAGCACTTTATTACAGTATAGGCTCCTTTTAGATGGGGCCTATTGCTCTGAACATAGTAAGGGCGCGATTTTCAAACACATAAGCTACTATAGTGCAAGATATTGATTTTTATGAAAGCACCATATTGAGCGGCTGTTTAATTTTATTACGACTACTTTGTCCGCCTTTTGAAAAATGAAAATAAATTGCTAATTATGATTGGCATTTGTTTGCAAAAATTGTGCTATGAGAGAACAAGGAAGAACACACTGTTTATCGATTTGTGGTCGTATTTTTTAAATAGATACTTTAGTAGCTCATCGCATTCTTGACGAATACAAACACATTTTTTGGTAGCCACGAATTAACTTTACACCTGTAACTCAAAATTAACTCTTTAGCAGGCAATGGCTTTTGAAAGGAAATATCAATTATTCTGAATTTTCGCTTTCAATAATACTGTTCATTGTAATCGTTGAGATCGATGAAATTTATCAAAAAAAATAAATTGTTTACCACTAAATTAAATTTATATGTACATAATGACTAATGTAACGCTGGCATTTTTCATTTTGCTGAAGCTTGATCGGTGTGGTGTTTATACAAAAACTTAATATCGCAGAAAAAATTAATACTAATTTTTTGGAAGAGAATCGAATATTTCTTGGTCCGTCGAGCCGGAACAGAACACAACCGGAACTAGAACACAAGTGAGCACAAACGAAAACCTGAATCTCAAAACTGTTGAACCACATTTGATTGCAAATAAACATAATATACTTTTATAAGAATGGAAATTTTTCATGGTGAGAAGCTACCATAGAAGCAAATTTGTTTTAAGTTTTTGTTGTTTTCCGGCGTCAGTGGAGTTTCTGGTGTGAAACCATAACACGAAATTCCCGACTGCTTCTTAGCGTTGACCTTTATGTATCATAGCGAACAACCCAAAATTTCACAAATTGGTTGAAATATTGGGTGATCTTCAGTGCCACCTACCTTTAGTTTAAGGATGCGATGGCAAGAATTTCGCTCCAGTATAATTCGCAAATTATAAAATAGGTTTCGATATCGCTATATAGAATAATCCTCAGCAATACCACCAGCTGTAAGGGTGTTTCGGATTTAAGCACACCCTCTGACCAGTCTATGCCATCCGATGACGAAACAGCTCCTTCGGACCTAGTCCAAGACAGTTTTATAAAAACTAGCCTATCCAGTGAAGGTTTTCCAACTGTCATGCCCTCAGGGACAGCGATTTATCAACAGTCGGGAATTTCGTGTTGGGGTTTCATACCAGAAACCTTACTGACGCCGGAGAACAACAAAAACTTAAAACATAATATCCATTTTTTTAATTTTGTGTAATATATAATATTTTTTGAATTGGTAGAAGGCACTCTTTTCTTATTCCCTCGCACTAAGGATGCTCTCGGCTCTACTCTTCTTCTAACATTTTTACTCCTTTCCTGATCCCAGTATGTTCACTTTATTCCTTCCCTTTTTTAATGTTTCTGATGCACATTTGCGTAATAGCTTTACTAGCAGTAAAATACATATAAATTAAGTAATTTTGACGGGACGATTTAAAAAACTCTATCTACATTCATAGTGATCCATCTCGACCGAAGTTGGATAGTTATCTTAACCGATCTGTTAGTAAAATCAATTTCTGGTATTACTAGTAACTCTTCAAATTACTAAACTCAAAGCATTTTCCCATATTAGAGCATTGTCTTCTGCGAACTTCACATTAACCTTAAGATCGGTAAGGTTCTATATCCATTCGGGGTGGAACTTGATGACTTGATGCGTCTTACCTTCATCAGCAATGCCCGGTAATTGGGCACAGCAATTACCTGGTTTTGAGGAAGCAACTCTTGTCGAACCATAAAATTATGTTAACAGTTCGACCACGGATGGAACTACATGACCACTAGCATCATATGAAGTCGAACAGCCAGCCATAGTGGAGTTATTATGATAATTTTTTATTGGACTTTATTGGCATTCCGGTCGTGATGTCTTTCATATTGGTCAGTGATGCGCGCCGGACCGCCAACTCGTCATGATTGACACCTCAATGTGATCGATTTGATTGATTGATTTTTCGTCGAGCTGTTTTTCATTCGAACTGGAATAAAATCTCCCGGGAGAAAGATTGTCAATTTGGCTGAAGTTCACGGTTCAAGTACGACGGTAAGATGCACGTTGAGTTTTGCATTCACCTTCGTTGTCCGAGTTAGTTACGCTCCTTGCATCTTCCGATCAGACTTAAGATTGTATATAATGTCGAACATGAGCATAATTCAGGTGATTCACCCGACTTATGACGACTACATAAGATAAAGCAAAGGAATTTCATAACCGGTAAGCACTTTATCTTCCACATACTTTTCGGTTCGAGAAAAGTTCAAAACAATCTTTCGGGCTTAGAAAATATTTTCTCACTGTATAACTAATTAAAGTACCATACGAGTACCCTCTTTTAAAGAAATTACCATCCGTTTAATAGCGAGCCGTGCTAAATAGCTGCAGCGTTCGATGCACTGCCTGGCCTGCCAGTTGAGCCAGTCGCTTTTACCTGCAAACGTAATCACTTGTGTAGCTGGGCATCTGGACAAGTACATATCGACAGTAAAGTACTATAATCTATAATTATAATCACGAATATCAGTTATGATGGTGCCTAGCCATAGGTCAATTGCACGAGCCTCTCCCAAACGGGAGGAGTTCTATACCGATCCGAGCATATTTAGTAGACTGAAACTCCGCCAGTAGATTGTACGAACATATAGTGCGGTCGATGATTTTTCGCTGTACCGTTTTATGTCAGAACGTTTACCAGTAAGAAGATTTAATTTTAATTTAAGATTTAATTAAGGAGTTTCAATCGGATCATTCCAAGTCCAACTAGAAATTCAAAGTTGAATTCCAAACAATTATTTTCAGCCAACTCTCTATAAATGTCAGAAGTACTTGTATATCAATCGAGACAATTGACAATATCTCGGTGTCATTTTACGGAATTTCATAGAATTTTTACTTTTTTAAGGGCAAGGGGCACGTGTTACCTTTATCTGATCGGTATGAATCTTAAATCCTATATTTTTACTCTAATTGGAACCATTCTACAAAGTGCCGCAAAAGAAAGCGTCGACCTCCACCATACAAATAGGAGCTAATCTACCTGCATTCCGGCATACCCATATCACATGCAAGCAAACAAAGGAATAATTCAGGGATTCTCAAATTGTTTTTGTTATGGACCAATTTTTTTTTATTCAGAGAATTCCGTGAAAAGCTACAGAATCAAGCTTATCATCAAGCTATACAAGTACATATAAAGGGTTAGAGGTATGCTAATTCGTAGGCATACTCCAATTGACGCAGAAAAAATCAACTGAGACACAAGACCGCTGGAATTGGCCACGTGAAAGTTTTTAAGTATACCGGGAAAAAAAGCCAGATCCAATCTGGTCAAAAAAATGTTTTGCACTTAGTCCCTATGAAAAATAATTATTTAGCGAAGTAAGAAGCTTCACCTTATGTTGACGTACCGTAGATGTGCATTACTAAGACAATAGTTTAGAAAAAACCAACTAGGTTTCGAATAGTTGGATAAAGTGTTGGAACGGCCCTTTAGTGCATATACGTAAGATTTTTGAAAAAAGAGAAAAAAAAATTGTATAAATCTCAAAACAAGTGTTTTCTCTAAATATGATATTAATACCAATATGAAATATTAAAATGATGTTCTTATCTTATTCAAATGAATTTTAGTGCTATAATTACCAATTTGCTGTTAAGATGAAAAGTCTAATCTCTAAAATATTTTTGTTCTGTTAACGAAAATGGAATTATTATATAATATAAAATGTTGTTGGAGTTTAATGTAGGTCCTCAGATGTCCTACAAAAGTTCTCTTTGACTAAATTGTACAAATAACCAGCAACATATGATAATATTAACTAGTCTTACTTTAAATTAAAAATTATCCGGAAAAACAATTAACTTTCCAATGTATTGTATGCAGGTACATGGTTTTGAAAAATGGAAAGCATTAATCGATATTTTAGCTGTCTTATTGTAGTTTCACTATTATTTACTACTTTTTACTCTGAGCCTCTAAGTTGACTCAAAAAACTGTATGCACAACATAAGAGAAAGAGTATCTTGATTTCATCGCATTTTCTCATTCTAATAATTTTCAGATTGCTTCCAAAAAGTGTAACTACGTATTTTGAGGACACCGAATTTTTTCTAAACTTAATCACAAAAAAATGCAACTTTTTGTTTAACACATTCCGGAGATATCATTTGTTTGCAAGAAGGAATCACTCATTTTTAAGGACTTTCATATGATAGCAACTCGATGAAACTTTATTGTTTCTGAGCCTTCTATTTATTGGCGATTATATTGTGCAATTTTTTTCAAATACGATAATAATTGAAGGTAAAATTGTAGTTTTCCTTATTGAAAGTTTCATATTTTGCAACATCGTCAGGAGCTCTAGAATTTTTTAAGTGCGTCGGTAAAGGCATAGTGGTTCATGTTTGAACGAAATCCATATATTGCTTTCTTTTCGTCACATATTAGTTCCCAACCCGCGCATGTAATGCATTGATCTTCCCCTCCCTATAAATGTTCAATTGGGCACCCATCGTAGTACTGCGAAATATCGTGTTAGTAGTGTTTAATAATTTTTCCGTTTTCCAGTGGCGTGGCGTGATAATTCAACAAGGGAAACAATTGGTAAATATCAAAATTTACTATTATTATGCTTTCTTCAAATTGAGTGCGTATTAATTAAACCGCTCCCATTAGCTAATCAAATTTTATCTTTCTGATATAATAGGTTCGGAAGATATTCTAATCCAAATGTTTTCACCACGTGATTCAAAAACTGTAGCCCTTGTTTAATCTTCTATTATCCCTTAAGAGAACTACAGAGTTTCATCTTCTGACATCGTTCAGGAGATATGTATTTTAGAATGTTTTTCAAGCGCATCGGATACTTTGCTTCCCCTCCACTCAGACACCCCTTAGCCCTTCTCGCTTTTTTCGCAAATGGGTCCACTATTATAGTTCGACATAAGTTCCAAGTTTCAGCCTCCGAACGTAAGTGGTTCCTGAGATCTTAAAACCAAATTAAATATAATCAACTATTTCCCACTCATACCCATAACATATCAATTCAATTCCAAACTTTGTTCAGAATTCAATTCCTCTCCTATTCTGATAACACTTATCAGATCTCGCGTCCAAGTTTGCTGAAAGCTTCTCCGCTGCAGCCAAGAATTTCTAATTATTACCCGTGGAAGCAACTTTTACATTGCTTCCAACCTCCCGTGTTCGTGTATTTTTTTTCATGACGTCACAGTGGGCTTACTACAGAATGAAACGCTCATAGATGCAACTTTCAAATTGCTTCCATGTGTCTTCTTCTTTGTATCTTTTCGCTTGCCTTTTTCGTGGTGTTACCAATTCGGCTGTATGAGATATTCGCGAGCTGTTTTTTGCGAACATTTATTTAGACTGTGCCAAAGAAAATGCTTGAAACATGCATTTTTTTTACGATTTTTCTGCGCGATTTCGAAAAAACCCATTTTAGTTATTTTTCACCAAAATGCAAGAGAAGGAATGCTTCCCTTGCTTCCATGGACGCCACACCACTAGCGTTTTCCCATAATTCCTAATTCCAGACCTCTTACTTTCAAAGACCTAAAACCGTGAACAACAGCTCATGATAAGGAAAGCAACATTTTCATATTTACTAAATTTTTTACCTATTAATCAAATTACCTGGGGTTTCGATTCCAACTAACTGAACCGTACCTATAGTTAAATTATTGAAAATTCTATCGTGACTCCGCGATTCAACTTCTTTGGACTTTTCGCCAGAATCGAGCTGCGATTTCCAGTAGACACCATACAAGTTCCATTTATTGCACCAGTTTTAGAATCACGACTCGACTTTATTGATAACAATAAATTTCAACGGATTTGATACAATAAACAAATTAAATGTCCTTTATTTGAGCACATCCAATTTTCAACTAACAGAGTTGCCGGCGAGTGCATTTCCTAAACTACGGAAAATTGAGTCGGTTGTAAGTTTTCAAATAGGCAAACGTACCTTACGGTGGTACGATGGGTCTTAAAAGCGGAACGCTAAGAACTGCTCTTAGGTACCTACTACCGTAGCGATATCGCGATCTCAAATAAATAAATCACAGCGCGTAATTGAATGTAAAAAAGAGGGCCGACCGCAACTCGGATCGCCATCGCTTGCATCGATCACACGGACTTTATGTAGTAATCGGCCGATGCAAGTAGAATCTAAATCAAAGCAATTTAATTCCTTTGGACTTGCGGTTGTGTTATTAGTCCCCCGAAGCAGAGGCGCAATACTTGAAGGGGGCCTTCGAAAGGATTCACACGAATCTTCTAGAATGCAGGCGGTAGTGTGCGGTATGGCTAAAGGGTGAGTGATGAAACAAATATATTGAATACAGCTGTGGTGTTTTTGGTTCGTCAGGATCGGAGGCCAGATGTCGTCTGTCTACTGTCGAAATAATTACTACTTTCAGAGAAACAAGAATTGAATTTTTCAAAAACATCAGAGAGGAAAACATAAATTTCAGGAAAGTAATAAATCTAGAATGGGAGTCTAGGTTGGTTGGTGGAACAGTTAAAAAAAAAAACAACTAGAAATCGATTAAAACTTCACTTTTATACTGTTCGATATATTTGTTGATAAACAAATATAAACCTGACTGGTTAAATTGTGTCCAATCGAATATTTTTCCTAACAATATTTTGGCGATTTCACTCTCTGACTGAATTTGACATATAATGGCAGATCACTTTGGAAGATTTGAATGCACAAATTCCAAATCTTCTGACTGCTTACGATTTTTGAACTAATATCTCGTGTTGTGCCCAGCATCCTATAACGATACCCAAATTCCATCTTTGGATTTACTCTCGATCACCAATTACCGGCAGGTCGGCGTGCAATTTGTTAACAGAATGAAAAAGCACAAACAACCGCACAGCTAGCAGGGTGCAAACAAACGTAAAAAACGTAAACAATTAGCTCGTTCTGTCGGCAACCTGCTAGAAATTACCGGTGTACACATTGTGGATTATATTCATAGCATTTACCAGGTGTATAACCTTAAAACGATCGTTGACACATATATGGCGTTAGTGAGCGTGTTAAGCAACCTAGGGACGCCATTTTTTTTTATTTAAGAGTTGGTTAGTTGTTAACATTAATCAGTGCACATCGTCACAAATTTCATTCAACAACATACGTTTGTCCTGTGCTGATCATGTCTAGTTTTTTGACAGAAAAAGAGCATATGCGGGAAGCTCTGCTTTTTTGCTTCCATTTGAAGAAAACGGCTGCTGAATCACATCAAATACTTGCGGAGGCCTATGGTAACAATGTTTTAGCGGAATCAACGTGCAGGGCTTGGTTTCGTCGATTCAAAGCGACAAGAACCGCGAAAATTGGTTCAAGAAGGTTGAGGACGATCAATTGCAGGCTCTTTTGGACGAGGACGATACCCAATCGCAAAAAACGCTTGCCGAGAAATTGGATGTTACACATCCAGCCATTTCCAAGTGTCTACGTGCCATGGGAAAGGTTCAAAAGAGCGGAAAATGGGTGCCGCATGAATTGAACGATAGGCAGATGGAGCGACGCCAAAACACATGTGAAATGTTGCTCGCCAGACACAGAAGAAAGTCGTTTCTGCAAATCGTGGATTGATCCCGGTCAACCATCAACATCTACCGCAAGACCAAATTGCTTCGGACGGAAGACAATGTTGTGAGTCTGGTAGCAGGGTATCGTCTACTATGAGCTCTTAAAACCTGGAGAAACTGTCGATGCCCACCGCTACCACCAACAATTGATCAAACTGCACCGTGCTCTGCGTGAAAAAAGGCCGAAATATCAACAAAGACATGACAAGGTGATTTTCCTCCACGACAATGCACCATCGCACACGTCGAAACTGGTCCGCAACTACTTGGACACACTCAACTGGTCTTAGCGCCGGCATGCATTACAGTCGACTATTCGGCTAGAGTTCCAAATTCCGTTTGTGGATTGAATTCCAAAACAAAGTTAACCGAGTGACACAGAATTTACTATCTTCCCAAAGTGGAACACGATACTCAATTCCGTGTCAATCGGCACTTTTTTAGTATATAAGTTTTATTGTAATTAGCAATTAGCTCAGTATTCTCAGTATTTTTAAACCGACCATTCATTAAATTGTCGTATTAAAAGAGTTCTTTTCTTTCTCGGGGTAAATTAAACCTTCTATCCACTATTTCAGCAATTAATTCGAAGTGATCCCAAATGGTCTCTGAGACAGGCTTAATTGCATCCTGTAGCTATTTGGACATTTAGAAAACTTCTCTACGCCTGGATTAACTTCAGGAAGTCCACGAAGAAAGAGTTGATCCACCACTCAGGAAACACGCGTTTTCAACAATTTCTCGATCTATTTTTCTGACTGTAATATCCAGGGGATATTGCAGTCTCAACACTCGTATCTATCACTGCACAGTTCTATTATAAATTGAAAAAATCCTCTATCACGCACATGTGAAAAAGTAATGTTAGAGATTTTTCATATCTTACATTTACTTTCTAAACGAAACTTTGGTATGTTTTAGAATGTGGTCAATAAAAGTTTTTGACATGTGGGACGTAAAACAATCAATAAAAACGTTTTGAAATTTTTGATTTCATCCAAATTGAGCAAAATTAAAAACTTGAAATCGGTTTTTTTATAGTTTTACGTCCCGAATGTCAAAAATTTTTATTGACCACATCCTAAAACATACCAAAGTTTCATTTATAAAGTAAATGTAAAATATGAAAAATCTCTTACATTACTTTTTCGCTTGTGCGTGATAGAGGATTTTTGCCTTATAAATTTATTACTTTATCTTTTTATTACTTTATTAAACGTATACAACAACTATCGCGATCGATCTTCAAAGCTTTGAAATAAATTTCGCAAGTGAACAGAAGATTACTCGATTACTTCAAATCTGAAAGATTTACCACATAAGACTTATTTTGTTTATTCTATGTGCTCACCTTTGGCAAGATACTGTTCTGAGAATTTAAAAATTATTTTTAGTTCGAATTTCGATAAGATAAGAGCAAATAAAATTTCTTATTGAAAGCGCAAATATAACTAAAAAAACATACTGCAGTCACGATCGGCTGCAAGCCAATCGTATAATACTCTAGATGAATACTGAACTATGATTTATATTGTAGTTGGGGATAAAGTAGAATTACGTGTGTGCATGTTGTATGTCCTTTATTAAGGACTGCCATTAGATTGCTACTCAAATCTAAAAGACAATATTCAGTGTTTAATTTCATATCTTGAACTGGGTAAGTCATCGAAAAAAAATTTCCTTTTTGAAGGACTTTCGCATGGGAGGTGCAGAAAGAACTCACTCGATTTCTTACATATTTATCATTTTCCTTGGAACCATTCAAAAATGAACGTGTACAAAATTTCAAATTCGTAGCTTGAAGCGTTCAAAAGTTATCGAAAAATATTGTTGAACACGTGTCTTTAGGACATTTTGTATGGCAGCTACCAGAAGGAATAAACGGATTTCGCTGATTAGTAAACTCGAACTTCGTTTTTAGTCAAAACTAATTTGTACAAAATTTTCAATTTATAGCTAAAAGATTACTTGAGTTATATTAAGTTCCGTAAATTAAGTGAAGACGTTTTGACAGGGTATTTGTATGGCAGCTACATGAAGGACTAACAGAATTTTCTTCATAATCATTTATTTAGCTCTAACTATTGGAAAAATAACACATACAAAATTTCAATGTTGTAGCTTAAACCCTTCTGAAGTTATCGGCAAATATTCTTGAACACGTATTTTAAGGACATTTTGTATAGCAGCTACCCGAAGGAGTAGTACGATTTTGCCCGTTAACGAACTTAGCCTTACAAATTCAACCAAACATCCAGATTCAAAATATCAAGATCCTAGGTGAAGGCGTTCTTGAGTTATCGTGCTAACGGACAGACGGATGGACGGACAGACGGACAGACGGACGGACGGACGGACGGACGGACGTCAAGCGGATTTGAGGTTTTTGGCCACAAATAAACAAAAAATAATATATAACTCTTTTTCGTCCGAGGCTTGGTTCTATGCGTTACAAACTTTTGGGCTGGATTTAACTTATAATACTCTATATGATTTCATCTAGAGTATAAAAAAAATAACATGACTGACAGGACTTGACGGAATATAACAATAAGATAAGATAAGGGTAAATCACATTTTTTAAGTGACCTTATACCTTATAAAATTTCGAATAAAATCGGCTTTAAAACTTCGATAAGAACTCTCAAACTAAATGAATTTTAGTCCCCATGATCACTTCAAAAAATACTGTTGTATTATTAAGTACCTTACAAGTATATATTCAATTGATATTAAGTTTTATTTTGTGATTTTAATAGTGTTTGGAATTTAAATAGAGAGAGGTATAAGGTAAATATGTGTACTAAATGGTTACTGGCAAATTGTTTCTAACTTCCGCATATTTAAGGTCAAATGCACATCTTAACTTCAATTACTGCATACATCAAGTGTGAGACTTTCACTTTTAACACAGAATAGTTTTAAGTTATCATGCACTCAGTGAAAATTAAGTTCATGAATACGAAAACTATCAGTAAAATTTTCCTATTAATGAATTAAATAATTTTAGTGGATAGAGGAAATGATCATTGAGCGTATCTTTATTCGCAATCTGTTTTCAACAAAAGTTTAACATTTTTTGAACTGACGTTTCCAGTGAAGGATTTTCATATACCATATCCTCAATGACTTAATTTCGCCTTAAGTAGCAGAAGCCAAAGTAGCGTTTTAACCCTGTCGGGAATTAAGTTGTGGTGATCTTCACAGTTAGAATCTTCAATCAGTTTCAGTAGATGCAGTTTTAATTTTGTTTTGTTGTACTGATAATAAGCCATAATTTTGAAAAAGTTAATGAAATTAATTAATATTAAATCAAATTAGAAATGATTAGAACTTTGAAATAAATGTCTGGCATTAAGCTCACATTCGTACGTTCTCCATTAGCACCGCACAACTCCATACTTTCCAAATTTTGGAGAACTCCCCATAGATTGGCAAACGTGCATTTTATATAACTTTACTTTAGTCGTCAGACTAGGTGGTTCATAGGAAACTGGAAGTGGTCTTAATTTTTGATTATAAGAAAGCGAAAGATGGGACATTTATTTTAAGTTTTCTATTCGAAATTATTTCGTGGTATAGACATTTTTTTGGTTTAACGATTGTACTCGTAGTTTAGTAATGTGCCGTGCAATTGCAATTGGATTATGCAATTGATCGAGGGAGTGAATATTCTTATTATTCTTTAAAAAAATTATTATTATTCAAAAAATTTATGACGTTCTGAGAAAAATGTGTATATTGATTTAACTTGAACTTCAATAACTATTGTACGAGTATAAGAAATCATGGAGGCACGCAGTTCAAATTTAAGAGCACGCAGTTTAGTGAAGAAAATTCGCTGAATCCTTCGGGTAACTATTATACTTCCCATATTGAAGTCAGCGAAAAATTCAAATATTGACTTTAAATAACTTCAGAACGCTTGAAGCTTTATTTTGTGTCAAATATTGTTATTTCTGACCTCATTACAAATGTTGTGCAATTCATTACACAAAGCAAAATGTTGGCATTTGGCAATAACCTTGATTGGCACAGTATTATTTTACAGATGAAAGTCAAAGATCAAAGTAATTTACGTTGTATTTATTGAAGTGATATAGCAATGCTTTGTCGTCCCCTTCCCTCCCCAACGACCTTCGGCACAACCCAGATCGTGTTCGATCTTCACAGTTTTCAGTAATCGCTAGCTGTCAACCGAAAGTTTACTTTTTGTTTACTAATCTTAAAGATTGCCCATATAAGATATATTGGTTTTTGTTCCCCGAAATACTGATACTGTGATTCGAAATTCAACTTTATTCTTGATGCGGATTTATTTTGATAAGAAATAAAATTTGTTATTTAAAGCGCTCATGCAACTTATAAAATTTCCAATGCAAGATGTTCAAATTACCCACAATTTGACAAACAGTTCAAACATTTTCAGACCCCACCATCATATAAGAGTTTATTTTTGGAACGACCAATTTGAATTTTTGTCAATATGGCAGTGGCGAAACTTTATTATTTTCGGGTCAAAGTCGGAGTATATTATCAGATGTTTCGAAATTTTGAGGTTACTTGGAAAGTTAGTTTTGTTCTTAAAAAAAAATATTTAAAATAGAGATTTTCAGCCGATTAAACATTGGAAAAGACAGTGTAGACTATTCGAATTTCGGTATATTATGTACACTAAAAGCCCATAGAAGTAAAAACGAATTTGCTGCCTTATCCGACTTTAGAGATAGGACGAATTGTTAAAATGTATGCAAAGCCATTACTTCCACTTGGGGTTTGAATTTCAAAAAAATTGCGAAACAGATTTTTAGACGATTTCATAAAAAGAATCTCATGAGACACGAGAGATTTTGAAAAATTTGTGAAAACATAAGCAAATCCTTCACGCCCCCTTGGTTTTTGAAATTCGAAAAATCGGGAAATTGGTTTCAGGTTTTTTTTGCTTTCCATTTTCCTAAAAAATTAATACTAAGATCTTTATTTACTAGCACATGCTAAACTAATGTAATCAATAGTTGAAGAAGCGACAGCCTGACCACATAAAGCAATGTTAACATTTAAGAGAAATTTACATTATTGGAAATAAATATGAATTTGAATTTGAATTTGGTTTTTAAGGTCATTACATCAAATGCCGTAATAACCCATTTTATATTTCATCACAATATATATATAAAAAATACTGAAATTGACTTCTTGGCGCTTATATAGGAAACCTTAGGAAGTAAAAATGAATTCGATATAACATCAGATATGCAACCTCCTTACACCTACTTGGGGTTTGAATATCCAAAAATCCTGAAAGGAGTTAATAGATAAATATGAAGACAACACGAGAAAGTAAAAACTAATTCAATTTTTTATCACTTCTAAAAGATATGACGGAATTCGTGAAAACGTGCTCACCCCTTTTATACCCTCTTAGGGGCTGAAAAGGAAATAACTTTAAAACAAGTTTTAGGCGATTATTACGCAAACCCTTGAATGTGAAAAGATATTTGATATCTGATCAGACCTGAGGGATATGGCAGAACTCGTGAAAAAGTATACAACCCCCTTTCCATTCCGAATTTCAAAAAATCCTGAAAACGCTTTTTAGATATTTATATGAAGAAACCGTAGAATTAAAATAAATTCAATATTTGGGAAGACCTAGATAATACATATGACGAAAACCGTAAAAATATATGCATTTCATTTTCACTGATCATTTTTATCGCCCCCTTCCAAACGCCAATGGATATTTCAAATTTTGTTTATCTACATTACTTTTCTAGTTGATTTACATATACATTCCAAGTTTTAACTTTGTAGCATAAGCGGTTCAATAGATAGGAAAAACACTCCCCACCCCCCGTACCATACTACCCCTATAAAAAATTACATTTTTCCAACATACTACTACTATAGCTCTATCTAAATACCAAGTTCCAGCTTTAAACTATTATAGGTTTTCGAGATATAAAAATTGAAACCTTTTCCTTTTCACCGTTTCCCATCCTCACCTATACAACCATACCGCCAAATTGTTTTTTCATGCTAGGGGTCTATTAGGCCTTCTTTTGGTAAACAATTTAAGCATCTATCTTACACTGTTATTGAGATATGAGACGTAATTATTTAGAAAAATTCGTATCTCCTCCACTTCCATGCTCCACCGCCCCTTAAAAAATTTTACTTTCAGCAAACTCCATCTGCCAACCTTTCTACATAAACCGAATTTTATTTGTCTAGTGCAATTAGTTCGTGAGATATCGTAATCTAAGTTTCTTCATCCCCCACCTCCGTACGTAGGGCTACTTTAAAATTTGTTTTTGATCTTTTCTCCTGGTATACTACAGATATTCATTAAGTTTCAATTTTGTGACATTAACCGTTTAGGAGATATGAATTTTAGAATGTGTAGATCTCGGCTTTTTTTCGTTTCGGACGCATTATTTTCCCCCCACTCCCACACCCCTTTACCCATATTGACAATTTTTATGCAAATGGGTCCACTATCATAGGTCTATATAAATTCCAAGTTTCAGCCTTCTATCATAAGCGGTTACTGAGATTTAGAAACCAATATTTTTCGTCTAAAACACACCCCCTCCTCACCCCTCACACCTGCACCCATCAGAATTTGGTCACTTCAAGGTGCCTACCACCCAGTCCATTAACAAAAAAATGATCAATTTAATATCTCAAAGCGTTTGGGACGATTTTGCGTTTTTTTGCTTTATTCGTGTCTACTAGTCATAACGTAAAAGAAATTTTTTTCAGGGTAGCAAATTTTTTTTTAAATCGATAACAATACTGTATTATTAAAAAATAATGAAAAAACATACTGCAGTCACGATCGGCTGCAAGCCAATCGTATAATACTCTAGATGAATACTGAACTCCGATTTATATTGTAGTTGGGGATAAAGTAGAATTACGTGTGTGCATGTTGTATGTCCTTTATTAAGGACTGCCATTAGATTGCTACTCAAAACTAAAAGACAATATTCAGTGTTTAATTTCATATCTTGAACTGGGTATGTCATCGAAAAAAATGTCCTTTTTGAAGGACTTTCACATGGGAGGTGCAGAAAGGACTCACTCGATTTCTTACATATTTATCCTTTTCCTTGGAACCATTCAAAAATTAATGTGTACAAAATTTCAAATTCGTAGCTTGAAGCGTTCAAAAGTTATCGGAAAATATTGTTGAACACGTGTCTTAAGGATATTTTGTATGGCAGCTACCAGAAGGAGTAAAAGGATTTTTGCTGACTAGTAAACTCGAACTTCGTTTTCACTCAAAACTAATTTTTACAAAATTCCGAGTTCATAGCTAAAAGATTACTTGAGTTATAGTGGGTTCCGTAAATTAAGTGAAGACATTTTAACAGGATATTTGTGTGGCAGCTACACGAAGGACTAACAGGATTTTCTTCATAATCATATATTTAGCTCCAACTATTGGAAAAATAACACATACAAAATTTCAAAGTCGTAGCTTAAACCCTTCTGAAGTTATCAACCAATATTCTTGAACACGTGTTTTAAGGACATTTTGTATGGCAGCTACCAGAAGGAGTGAAAGGATTTCGCTGATTAGTAAACTCGAACTTCCTTTTCACTCAAAACTAACTTGTACAAAATTCCGAATTCGTAGCTAAAAGATTACTTGAGTTATAGTGAGTTTCGTAAATTAAGTGAATACATTTTGACAGGATATTTGTATGGCAGCTACATGAAGGACTAACAGGATTTTCTTCTTAATCATATATTTAACTCCAACTATTGGAAAGATAACACATACAAAATTTCAATGTCGTAGATTAAATCCTTCTGAAGTTATCGACCAATATTCTTGAACACGTGTTTTAAGGACATTTTGTATGGCAGCTACCCGAAGGAGTAGGACGATTTTGTCCGTTAACAAACTTAGCCTTACAAATTCAACCAAACATCCAGATTCAAAATTTCAAGATCCTAGGTGAAGGCGTTCTTGAGTTATCGTGTTCACGGACAGACGGACGGACGGACGGACGGACGTCAGGCGGATTTGAGGTTTTTGGCCACAAATAAACAAAAAATAATATATAACTTTTTTTTGTCCGTGGCTTGGTTCTATGCGTTACAAACTTTTGGGCTGGATTAAACTTATAATACTCTATATGATTTCATCTAGAGTATAAAAATGTGAATTTATGTAAATACAAATGTAAAAATCTACCAACAGTCTGGGCGCAACTTTATTATTTTATGGGTAGAAGTACGAAACGTGTTTAATGATGAGATACGGTGTTGGGTACTATGAGACTGACAACCTAAAAAATAACCAGGAGGCTATTTGGAACGTTATTTTTTGGGTTGTCAGTCGCATTGTACCCAACACCGTATCTTATCATTAAACACGTTTCGGACTTCTACCCATAAAATAATAAAGTTGCGCCCAGACTGTTGGCAGATTTTTTTATTTATTTACGTATTTTTTTATTAATAGAATAATTCATAGTAGTAAAAGCGAATTCGATCACATTAAACCTAAGAGATTTTCGGAATCAGTGATATCTTGAACAATACCCCCAGGGGGTTTAATAGAGAAAAATACTTAAATTGGTTTTTCCCCGATTAGTTTATTATGATACGGTTTCTGAGATATAAAAATGACATTTTTTGAGAAATTGCTATCCCCCCACTTTCGTGCTCCACATCCCCCCTCAAAAAATTTACTTTCATTAGACTCCTCTCTTGATCACAAATACAGAAACAAAATTTTATCTTCCTGGTGTAATTGGTTCGGAAGATATTGTAATCCAAAGTTTTTCACCCCCCACCCCTACACCCTACAACCCCCCTCAAAATTTTTAGCCCTTGTCCAATCTTCAAGTATCCCTAAGGGCAACCACAAAGTTTCAATCTTCTGACATCAATCGTTCAGGATATATGGATTTTAGAATGTTTTAATCTCGGCTTTGTAGCGTTTTTGACTCATTGTTTTCCCCCCCACTTCCACACCCCTCATCCCTTATCGATAATTTTTTTGTAAATGAGTCCACTATCATAGTACTACATAAGTTCCAAATTTCAGCCTCCTAGCATAAGTGGTTTCTGAGATCTGGAAACCAAAATTTTTCGTCTAAAACGCTCCCCCCTTATCCCCCCTTACACCACTACCCCCGGAAAAGATACCATCCGTAGGGGTTCACCAGATCTACCCATCATAAAAATTTCAACTTAATACCTCAACGGCTTTGGGCGCTACGCGCCTTCAAACGATTTTGCGTACGGCGTACGGCGTACGGCGGACGGCGGACGGCGTACGGCGTACGGCGTCTACGGCGGACAGACGGACATTTTTTTTTTTTTGCTTTTTTGGTGTTTACTAGTCCCAAAACGTGTAAATACAAAATTTCAGGGTAGCAAATTTTTTTGAAATTTCAGGTCGATCACAATACTTTATTATTAAAAAATAATAAAGTAAAAAATGGTGGATACGTAACTAAAAAAGGCGGATGAAGGAGGAAAAATCTGCCAACAGTCTGGGCGCAACTTTATTATTTTATGGATAGAAGTCCGAAACGTGTTTAATGATGAGATGCGGTGTAGGTTACTATGCGACTGACAACCTAAAAAATAACGTTCCAAATAGCCTCCTGGTTATTTCTTAGGTTGTCAGTCGCATAGTAACCTACACCGCATCTCATCATTAAACACGTTTCGGACTTCTATCCATAAAATAATAAAGTTGCGCCCAGACTGTTGGCAGATTTTTTTATTTACTTACGTATTTTTTTATCAATAGAATAATTCATAGTAGTTAAAGCGAATTCGATCACATTAAACCTAAGAGATTTTTGAAATCAGTGAAAACTTGAACAATACCCCCAGGGGGTTTAATAGAGAAAAATACTTAAATCGGTTTTTCCCCGACTACGTTTAGAGCTTATAGAAGTAAAAGTGAATTCCAAATCTCAATATACCTTAGAAATATATCAGAATTCGTGAATATGTACACAACCACTTTACACCCCCTTAGGGGTTGGATATCGAAAAATTTTTAAAAGCGTTACTAGGCGCTTATATAAATAGCCCGCAGAAGTAAAATTGCTGTGATAGCTGGACATGTCTAAAAGTTTTAACGAAGTTTGTGAAAATGTGGATTTACGGACATTTTTTTTACTCAACCTCTGAACGCCAATAAAAATCTGAACTTTTTTTTTGCTTTAATTACTTTAATAGTGCATCTACATATACGTACTAAGTTTCAACTTTCTAGCATAAGCCGTTTCTGAGATATAAAAAACCACCCCTCACCCCCGTACCTTGCTACCCCTACCAAAAATTTTATTTTTCTAGTATGTCTCCATAGTGGCTCTATAGAATCCTAAATTGATACCTTTCTATTCATTATGGTTTTCGAGAAATAAAAATCAGAATGTTTTCCTTTCTACCCTCTTTCACCATCACCCCCAACACCCACACCACCAAAATTTTTTTCCCTACAAGAAGTTTACCGACCCCAACTCCTGTAAAATTTTCAAGATTATATCTGATACGGTTTCTGAGATATAAAAATTAAATTTTTTGAAATATTGCTGTCCCCCCACTTTCGTACTCCACCTCTCCCCTCAAAAAATTTAGTTTCAGTAGACTCCTCTTGTGATCCCATATACAGAAACTAAATTTTATCTTCCTGGTGTAATTGGTTCGGAAGATATTGTAATCCAACGTTTTTCACCCCCCACCCCCACACCCCACCACTCCTCTTAAAAATGTTAGCCCTTGTCTAATTATGAAGTATCCCTAAGGACAACAACAAAGTTTCAATCTTCTGACATTAATTGTTCAGGAGATATCGATTTTAGAATGTTTCAATCCCGTCTTTCATGCGTTAAAGACTCATTGTTTCCCCCCCCCCCACTTCCACACCCCTTAACCAATATTGACAATTTTTTTGCAATTGAGTCCATTATCATAGTACTACATAAGTTCCAAGTTTCAGCCTCCTAGCATAAGTGGTTCCTGAGATCTAGAAACCAAAATTTTCCGTCTAAAACGCTCCTCTCTCCTCTCCCCTTGTACCCCCACCCCTAGAAAATATACCAGTCCTAGGGGTTCACCCAATCTACCCACCATAAAAATTTGAATTTAATATCTTAACGGGTTTGGGAGCTACGCGCCTTCAAACGATTTTGCGTACGGCGTACGGCGTACGGCGGACGGCGGACGGCGTACGGCGTCTACGGCCGACAGACGGACATTTTTTTTTTTTTGCTTTTTTGGGGTTTACTAGTCCTAAAACGTGTAAATACAAAATTTCAGGGTAGCAAACTTTTTTGAAATTTCAGGTCGATCACAATACTTTATTATTAAAAAATAATAAAGTAAAACTGTAAACGGATTTGGATTTAGTGCCAAAAGCTACGATAGAAAATGGCACTCACTCCTCTAATGATTTCACAAAGCCTTATTTTGTTAACCAGTGGTATTAAAGATACAACTTGTTCTATTTTTTTGCAGAATTTCGATTAATTGAATCTTACCACAAGGGCCTGTACTTATCGAGTACGAGTACATGTTTTTATTTCGAAGGAAGCAGAGAATTGTGTTGTTCCAACAGTAGTTGAAAATAGATTCCAATATCCAAAATATGGAAAGGGGACCGAGTACCTTAAAAAGAAGGGCTTCAGGGCAAGCAAACAATGATTCCGACATTAAGAAGTTGAAAATGAACCCGGGAGGTACGAGCCCAATTCCCAGATTTACCAATATCGAAGAAATGTCATATGTAGGTCGAGGACTTAAAGACAGACAACATGGCGTTTGTTACCAGCTACATTTATTAATGCTTATTTTATGGCGAGCGATTGAAAAAAATTACGATGAATTTTGCTTGACCTCCGAATTACCCGAAGCTGAAAAGTTCGATGACGTAGTTTTCCTGAGTAAGAGAAAAAGTAACAGTAAATGGAATAGTCGGTTGTTACAAGTTAAACACACCATCAACACAAAAAAAGTCATCACTAGCAAGGATTTATTTACCGAAAAAGATGGGGATTTCAGCCTTCCGAAATACTTTAAGTCATTTACTAAGATCAAGGAAATGTGTAGTACCAAATCTAATCATTCGGTACTTTCCGGAAGCGAAATTAAAGATGTTATTCTTATTACCAACGCCAGATATCACGGTATAGATACCGGCTTGAAAGATTGCTTAGAA
The DNA here is from genome assembly GCA_951812415.1 of Beris morrisii. Classification (NCBI taxonomy): domain Eukaryota; kingdom Metazoa; phylum Arthropoda; class Insecta; order Diptera; family Stratiomyidae; genus Beris; species Beris morrisii. The sequence goes on along the minus strand of OX638312.1, from coordinate 5,131,814 downwards.
GAGATTGAGTCAGATAAATTATTGGGCATACCTGGGAATAAAGAATTAAAAGTGTTCAAATTTAAATATGATAAGGTGCTTCAAGAGTATAAATCAAAGTTCGAAAATGTATCAGACTTCAAAGATCTAATTAGCTTATTAGTAGATCCCAATGTAAAGCAAATACAGAAGACTCATAAAGTATTCAAGGAATATTATTACGCTTTGATGAGAGACGTATTTGAAAAAGACAAAAAAAACATGCGGTTTTCCAAAAAATTCATTAAAGGAACTGATTTGCCGAAAGAAGTGGTCGAGTTCAGAATACATTTTTTAAGCGAGAAAGAAAGTAATATGGAATTGAAACATTTCAATTGGAAGATTACAGATGGTCTCGCAAAAGAGTTCCAATCTGAAGAGAACCCCAAAATCGTTAATCCAGCTAAGTTCGCTAAACAACTCCACGACATCTTGAAATATTTTGAAAAATTCGGAAAATTGGTAGATATTAATGAAGATAACTTAGTAAAGGTTTTCCAAGATTCAAATGGCACAAATCTCACAGACCGCGGGCTGGAAACTTTTATAGATAACATTCGAAATCTAGGCGGTCATGTTTTAATTAGGAAATTCTCCGAGATCCGATTTGGCACCAGTTTCATTCGATCGTCTGATCAAGAGGATGAGGAGGAAAAGAACACACTCGAATGCAAGAAGATCAAGAAAACTCCCAACCATTTAGGGACGTTCCGATCGGAATTGAAAAAGCTCGTCGATTTTAATTCGATCGACCAATATAAATTCAAAATTGGTTTTAAAGAGTTCCAGACCTGTGAGGAAGGAGCCTTGGAAAAAAAATTACCAAAACCTTTTTCTGAAGACGATTTGAACGATTTCTTTGATAAATTGAAAATCATTTTCAACTACCCCGACCAATTGGATGAGATATTGGGAAATGAAATAAAGGAGAAGCACAAGAGTTTAGACTGTACGGCTTTTAAATCTATTTACCAGACGGATTTGCACCGATGGCTGGCCGAAAGGATGACTACATTTTACAAGGACTATTTTAGCAAAATGATTTTCATGACGCATACAAACGGCGAAAGGATCAGCAGCGGATTTAGTGATTTGACGGACGAATCGCAATCGAATCTTTACAAAAATGGAAAATTGATAGTAGATCCTGAAGTAGGGGAATTTAATTTTAGTGAAGCAATTGACGAAATGGACCAAAAAGAATTGATTGATGCCAAGACATTGCATAAGTTTATTGAGGGTAAATCGGTTAAGATTATAAATAAAACCACTTATAAAATTCGTGATGCTGATCCATTCGTTCGTCAGAACTATATAACGCGGTTTGTGCGAAAAAGGAAACAAAGGTATCCTGAAAACTATCTTATAAAGACTGCAGAGCCTGTAGTTATTGTAACAGGTATGGCCGGGAGTGGAAAATCCAGCCTTTTGTCGAGTTTATTCCGAAAATTAGTGCAATACAACAAACGTGTGTGGCTCTTTCGAATCAATTTAAATGATTATTCGGAGTTCCTCGATTTAAAATCGAAAAGTGCTAACTCAATAAATACACCCGATGAAATGGTACATTTTTTATCAGAAATGTTACAAAGCACTATGAAATCCACATTTGAACGAAATCTGTTCAAGAATTGTCTCTTAAAATCCAGCACATTGAAACTTGCCTTCTTCTTTGATGGTTTTGATGAAATCAGTCCTGATTACAAGGAAGTAGTTTTGGAGTTATTGGTACAATTGCAGAAAAGCCGAGTTTTCCGTGTATTAGTTACAACGCGACCCAGCATGATGGGATGTCTTGAGGGAAAATTAGAAGTGGAGAGCTTTGAAATTTGTCCTTTATCAGATACGGAGCAAATTGAATTTCTGACAAAATTTTATACTAACAAATTCAAAAACCCGCAGTTCAGTCTTGCTATTGAACGCTTAACATCTTTTGCTAAGGCTCTAATTAAAAAGCAACGGTATGATATCAAGGACTGGAACATGACATTCACAAGCAATCCTCTACAACTGCGAATGTTGGCAGAAGTTTTCAACACAACATGTGAGTTATTTCTTAACTTCTTATACAACGATGTAAAAGAATGTTTTCCGGACAAATTAAACATATTTGATTTATACGAAAAATATGTTGATGATAAATTGGAAATCCAGCGTACTGAAAAGGAACATCTAAATTTATTCATTCCTGCGATACGCGACAAAGAGAATGAATTAAAGAGCCTGCTTGAAACTAAATATCAGTACTTGGCACTTTGCGAAATTTTTAATTTGGACCAGCTTACGAAATTACTTTCTCCCAAAGAAATCGAAAAGGCGCAATTGTTCATAGAAGAAGCCCGAAATGGAAAAGAAAGGCGTGGGCTAGTCGATCGAGTTGTCAATGATAAACCACACTTTGTTCGTCGAACATTTGCCGAATATTTTGTTGCTTGTTTCCTAGGAAATTCCTTAATCAATGAAATGAAAATAGAATTTTTCGAATGCTTTATTCAGTACATTCGAGAAGGGGAAACACTTTCAGCAGAGTGTATGAAAAATTGGCTGAAAGAAAATACAATTCCGAAAGAATCTTTACGGAAATTAAAACGTGCAATTTTCGAGTGTAGCACAGGCACCGACTTTTTAATTACTGTATTTCAGTTTGAATGCCTTACTCTTATCAGGTTTATATGCAACTGCTTCTTCCGTAACAAATCGAACGAATTTATGCAGTTTTTAGTCGATTATGACAACCAACTTCTCCTTAATTACGCTCAGAATATCGATGTATTGAAGTTATTGGTGGAGATTGGATACGATATTGACAAATTGCGTATTGTGATTCATCTGCAACAAAGCATAAAGACTCATCCTGGCGGAATTGATTTGATTCTGGAGCATACTAACCCCCAGAATGAAGTCCAGAAAGAAATGAATATGCGTTACTGCCTTAATGAAGAAGTAATCTTCGAACTTAATAAGAAAAAATTTAATTTTGGCCAATGGCTGTTAAAGCAGATACATTCAGAAAACGTTAATTACGATAGTGGTAACTGCATTCCACTACTGCATGCCTCTTCCGTCAATATCGATTCATACACATATAATTCGGAAAAAGGCCCAGAACCGTATTCTATTTCTTTTGATAAATTGGAAACAACCAAAGGGTTGTTAAGCTCAACAATTGCAGACATCACATCCGATTTTGATTTTTATATTAGAACCAGACAAGGTCTCACAGTGATGCAGTGGACTGCTTCCAAGTGTAAAGGAGATCAGCTGCACTTATGGGCGTATGTAGAGCAATATGCTTTTAAGTTCCCAGTAAGAGTAAATGTTGTTGAAGCTGCAGCTGCTTGTAACCGGACTGACTTGCTTGAGTGGATGCTTAAACCCAAGGAAAAGGGTGGAGCAGGTGCTGACGTAGACAAATTCCGAGAATACATTCGAGATAATATAATCGTCGCACTTCAAAACAAAGAATTTGAATTTTGCCAGTGGCTGATTAATGAGAAGCACTTAAACGTTAAAAGCGATAAATGGGAGGACATGCCACTGCTGCATGCCTCTTTCCTCCATTGCAATTTGGAAGCGTCAAAATTTCTAGTGAAAAATGGAGCGGATTTAACTGCTAAAAATAAGGACGGCTACAATGCCCGAGATTTTGCTGCTTCTGTCGATAAACCGGAAATATGCGAGTGGTTGGCGACAATTGCAGATAAGGTAAGATCACGTTTTCAAATGGCTACGGAAAGAAGGAAGGGAAGACACCAATGGATTAAGCATTTGTGAAGAGTCACATCGAACTTATTCAATATTTTAATGAAACTGATTCCAATATGAATAATTGTGAAATCGATCCCATTACACAGGTGAGTTTATTGAATTTGCATTGCATTAAATTTTTGAACTGTTGAATATTTTTTTTGGATATAGATGATGCGGTGACGAATAACCAAACCCAAAGGACATGTTAATATTTTTATATTTTTGAAATGTAGAAGATAAGACTACCCCATCGGTCGTCCGTGTACCTAGTTTTCAAATTATTTCGGTGTTAAATATCGGCATTTGCAGTAATTTACCTTAATCTTAATTTCTAAATGCTAAATTATATTTAATGGTTATGTTTAATTTTATTTATTTATTTATTTTGTTTTGAAGTGCAAAATTGGTCACTTTATTTGATTGGTCAGATTATAAAAATAATTTAAAAAATAAAAGCCCTTTCAAGTACAAAAAACTAAAAAAAGAGATGATTTTTACGTTTTAACCATTTATAAATAAAACATATTTCACATTTAAAACAATAAATAAAAAAATAAATCACAAATTCAAATAGTAAAAATAAACGTATTCCAGTACGGCAAAAAAATTTTCAATCCTTAAATTTAAAACAGAGATGGAAATCTATGAAATGTGCACTATTACATTTAATTTATTATAAATTTACTTCGACTGTATGGAATATACCTCTAAATTGTAATGTTACTATTAAAAAATCTGAAAAATATAATTCCACATGTACTTTTACAATTTTTAATTGCAAAATAAGCCGAGCAATATGCAGACAAATCAAACTTCTTAGGAAAAACTACTCGAAATGTATCGAAGGGCTTGAGTGCGTGTGTGTACGTAATTGATTGAGGTCTTTTTTTCGTTCATGCTAAATCAAAATGATGGAGTGTTTAAAGTGCGAATTAACTTTTGAAACAGTGAAAAATTATAGCCAGCATTTTTATAATCAGAGATTTGATTTGACCTTTACATTTTACTGTAGAAATCATCATTGTGGACTTAAATATTATAAGTACTCCGCTTTCAAATCACATGTTTTCCGGAAACATTTCTTAGCAAAATAAGATAAAACTAGATGAAATACTGAACCCCAATTTATATTTTAGTTGGGATTATATCAAAAGAATGAGGAGTGCACATACAATTATTGCATGACCTTTTATTTACAGGTAGAAACTATTGTATAGTGGCTACTCGATGGATGGTTAAACGATTTCTTGAGTTATAGTGAGTTCTATAAATTAAGTTGTGACATTTTTACAGAATTTTTATATGGCAACTACTTGAAGGACTTACGGGATATTTTTCATATTAATACCTTCAGCTGCGACTATTATAAAATCAACCTGTACAAAATTTCAAAGTCGTAACTTAAAGCGTTCTAAAGTTATCGTTCAATATTGGTGAACACGTGTTTTAAGAACTTTTGTATGACAGCTAGCCGAAAGAAATGGATGGATTGCGCTAATTAATGAAATCAGTTTTGCTTTTGATATAAAACTTCTTCCTGTAAAATTTTGAATCCCTGCTTTAACTTGTACTGGAGTTATAGTGGATTCTGTAACTTGTATACATTTGTGAAGGACTTTTGTAGGCTGCTACACGAAAGACTTTTGTAGGCTGCTACACGAAGGACTTGTTCGATTTGTAGCATATTCGGAACTTTCGTTTCAAACATTGTAAACTTTAAGTATTCAAAATTTCAAGCTCCTAACTTAAAGCATTCGAGCAATAATTGTGAATACGTGTTTTAAGGACTCTTGTATGGGAGGTACCCGAAGGAGTGGAAGGATATCGCCCATTAACGAACTTAGCCTTACTTTTTCCATTTTACAGGTGCTGACAAAATTTCAACTTCCTAGGCCAACGGGTTCTTGAGTTATCGTGCAAACGGACGGACGGACGGTCGGACAGACGGACGGACGGACGGACAGCAAACGGATTTGGGGTTTCTGGCCACAACTAAACACAAAATTATATATAACTTTTTTTCGTCCGAGGCTCGGTTCTATGCGTTACAAACTTTTCGGGCTGGATTAAACTTATAATACTCTATATGATTTCATCTAGAATATAAATATGATTTCATCTAGAGTATAAAAATCCCAACGCAAGGTGCTCAAATTTCCCACAATTGTACAAACAGTCAAAAAACTTCTCCAAACCACACCGAGATATAACAGCTTTTTAAACTATTTGAATTTTTGTTTAAAAAAAACTATTTTTTTTTAATTTTTGAAATAATAATAGCGTTTGAAATTTAAATAAAGAGAGGAAGACATACTATCAATTATTTTGATGAATTAAATTAAAGAAAGGTTTATCGCAAATTTGATCTAACCTTCGCGTGTTTGAGGTCATATTCAAATGTGTGGACCAATTTTAGTCATATCTTATCCTGAACTTCAGTCTATTAACAAAATTATCTTGTGAGATTTTCAGTTTTAGCTTAACACAATTTTCATTGGTTCTGAAGAGTTATAAAATCTTAAAACTAGCTAAACCTATGACTTAACTCAGGTTTTTAGGAGCTACATCATCTTCCAGAAATGTATTATGTATGGTTTTGTTCTTTAAACTTGAAAGATTTCCAATTTTAAGTTTTCACACAGAAAGAAACAGAGTTGGTTTAATTTGAGAACTCTGTTTTGGGCGAATTATAAATTTTACTTTATTATTTCAATAATACAGTATTGTTATCGATTTTTTAAAAAAAAAAATTTGCTACACTGAAAAATTTTTTTTTACGTTTCATGACTAGTAGATACGAAAAAAGCAAAAAAAAATTTCAGTCCGTCTGTCCGCCGTACGCCGTACGTCGACCGCTGTACGCAAAATCGTTTGAAAGCTCGTAGCACCCAAACCCTTGAAGCGATTAAATTGAAATTTTTTTTATGAATAGACTGGGTAGGCCCCTTGAAGTGACCAAATTCTGAGGGGTGGGGGTGTGAGGGGGGAGGAGGGGGGAGCGTTTAAGACGGAAAATTTTGGTTTCTAGATCTCAGCAACCGCTTATGCTAGGAGGCTGAAATTTGGAATTTATATAGAGCTTTGATAGTGAACCCATTTGCCGATATAGGTGAAGGGGTTTGGGAGTGGCGGGAAAAATAATGCGTCCGAAACGCAAAAAAGGCGAGATTGACACATTCTAAAATCCATATCTCCTAAACGGTTAATGTCGCAGAATTGAAACTTTATGGGTATCTGTAGATATACTAGGAGAATAGATCGGAAACAAATTTTTGAATAGGGTCAGTGGCGTACGGGAGTGGGGGGTGAAAAACTTTAAATTACGATATCTCATGAACCGATTGCACAAGACAAATAAAATTTGGTTTGTGTATAAAAGTTGACAAATGAAGTTTGCTGAAATTAAAATTTTTTAAGTGGGCGGTGAAGCATGGAAGTGGAGAAGATACGAATTTTTCTAAAAAATCACGTCTCATATCTCAAGAACGGTGTAAGATAGATGCTCAAAATTTTTACCAGAAGTAGATCTAATAGACTCCTAGCAGAAAACAAAATTTTGGAAGTGTGGGTGTAGAGGGTGAGGGTGGGGGAGGGTGAAAAGGAAAAAGTTCCGATTTTTATATATTTTTAATAAGGGTAGTATGGTACGGGGGTGGGGGGTGTTTTACCTATCTATAGAACGGCTTATGCTACAAAGTTGAAAATCGGTATGTGTATGTAAGTCAACTAGAAAACTAATTTGAATAAAAAAAAATTTCAAATATTTATTGGCGTTTGGAGGGGGGCAAAAAAAATGATCAGTGAAAATGGAATGCATATATTTTCACGGTTTTCGTCATATCTATTAGGTTTTCCCAAATATTGAATTCATTTTTATTGTACGACTTCTTCATATAAATATACCTAGAAAGTGTTTCCAGGATTTTTTAAAATTCGACTCCTAAGGGGGTTCAAAGCGGGTTGTAAACTTTTTCACGAATTCTACTATATCCCCAGGTCTTATCAGATATCGAATATCTTTTCACTTTCAGGTGCTTGCGTAATAATCGCCTAAAACTTATTTTTAAGTTTTTTCCTTTTTCAGCTCCTAAGAGGGTATAAACGGGTTGAACACGTTTTCACGAATTCCGTCATTTCTACTTTCTCGTGCTGTCTTCATATTTATTTATTAACTCCTTTCAGGATTTTTGGATATTCAACCCTTAAGTTGGTGGAAGGAGGTTGCATATCTGATATCGACTTCATTTTTACTTCCTAAGGTTTCCTATATAAAAAAAGCCAAAATGTCAATTTCGGTATTTTAGATATTGAATCCTAATGGGTGTAGGTTTCTTAGGTTTGATGAGATATTAGATCGCTTTTCTCTTCCACAGACTTTTTATATAATCGCCTACAAACCAATTTCTCAATTTTTGAATATTCAACCCCCAAGGGCTTGCATATGTTTTCACAATTTTTGCCATCCCTTAGTTCTGATGAGATATAAAATTGATTATTACGGCCAACCAATTTACGATTTTTTCGAATTTCAAAAACCAAGTGGGTATGAAGGGTTTGCTTACGTTTTCACAAATTTTTCAAAATCCCTCGTGTCTCATGAGATATCAAGTTGCTTCTTATGAAATCGTCTAAAAACCTGTTTCACAATTTTTTCGAAATTCATACCCCAAGTGGAAGTAATGGGTTTGTATAAGTTTTAACAATTCGTCATATCTTTAAGTTCTGATAAGGCAACAAATTCGTTTTTAGTTCTATGGGCTTTTAGTGTACCGAAATTCGAATAGTCTACACGGACTTTTCCAATGTTTAATCGGCTAAAAATCGCTATTTTAAATATTTTAATTTTAAGAACAAAATTAATTTTCCAAGAAATCTAATAATCTCGAAGCAACTGATGATACACTCCGACTTTGACCGCTCCCGAACTTTGACCCGAAAAATAATAAAGTTTCGCCCAGACCATTGGCAGATTTTTTGTAATGGTTTGTAGGTTTTCCTTCACAGATACTATAAGATGATTTTTTTTATGTTCATAATATAAGCTGTAACTCGAATATACTTGGATCGTATAATGAGGTTTGAATTGAATTCGCCATAGGAACATATATTTGAACAGACTCCACAAGCGCTGAAATTTCTCACAGATAGGTAGCACTGTACAGTGTGACGTTTACATGATTCATGGAAAGCTGGGAGTGGTGGGAAGATTACTATAAACTAATTAACCATTTAGAGTTTTTCATTCGAAATTATTTTGCGTTCAGTATTGTACCTAATTGTGTAAAAGTGCGTGAATATTTTTACAACTTTTTTGTTCAAGTGAAAAATTTCGTAGTGTCCAAAAAAACTTTGCAATCTTTTCTAGTTCTTCTCCTTTGTTTGGAATAAATATGTTTGCATCATTATACTCTAGATGGAATCTGAGAGTATTATAAGTTTAATCCACCTATTTAATCCAAAAGTTTCTAACGCATAGAACCAAGCCTCGGACGAAAAACAGGTAATATATTTTATTTTGTTTATTTGTCGCCAAAAACTCCAAATCCGATTGAAGTCTGTCCGTCCGTCCATCTGTCCATCCGTCTGCCTGTCCGTGCGCACGATAACTCAAAAACGGAAACGGAATTTTGTAGAAATTAGTTTTGAGCGAAAACGACGTTCAATTCTACTAGTTCAAGAATATTTCCCAATAACTTTTGAACGCTTTAAGCTATGAATTTGCAATTTTGTACATATCAATTTTTAAATCTTTCCAAGAAAAGGGATAAATATGTAAGAAATCGAGTGAATCCTTTGCTCTCATGTGAAAATCATTGAAAAGGGAACATTTTTTTTTCGGTGACTCACCTAGTTCCACATATGAAATTAAACACTGATGATATTGTCTTTGAGTTTCGAGTAGCAACTAAATGAGAGTCTTTAATAAAGGACATACTACATGAACCCACCTTATTCTACTTTATCCCCAGCTACAATATAAGTCGCAGTTCAGTTTTTCATCTAGAGTATCATACGATTTGCTTGCAGCCGATCGAGACTGCAGTATGTTTTAACTTTATTATTTAAAGAATAAATTTTGATTGATATTAAGTGAATATGGTAAATGCGAGAGATTTTATGCTCTGATACCTGGGAGCATTGAAAGAGGTGAGCATGTTGTCTCAGGTTACAATGATGACTACGACGATGGCTCATCGGATGATCCTTTATATCCTTATTATTACTATTTACATGGTCTGGAGGTTAGTATGAATCATAGAAAAATCGGCCAATAGACTGGGCGCAACTTTATTATTTTATGGGTAGAAGTCCGAAACGTGTTTATTGCTGAGATGCGGTGTAGCTGACTATGGGACTGACAACCTAGAAAATAATGTTCCAAATAGCCACCTGGTTATTGCTTAGGTTGTCAGTTGCATAGTAACCTACACCGCGTCTCAGCATTAAACACGTTTCGGAATTTCTACCCATAAGATAATAAAGTTACGCCCAGGCTGTTAACCGATTTTTTTTTGGTTTTAATTACTCTAGTAGGACATATACATATAAGTATAGTTATAGTTTCAACTTTCTAGCTTAAGTCATTTCTGAGATATGAAAAACCACTTCCCCCCCAGTACCTGCTACAAAATTAATTTTTCTGGGATGTCTCTATAGTAGATCTAGGCAGTTTTCATTTTTTGGCTTTCTATCCTTTGCAGCTTTCGAGAAATTAAAATCAAAATTTTTTTTTTCCACCCCCTCCCACCATCACTCCCTATACCAACAGCCTCAACCTTTTTTCTCCGCTAGAGGTGGTTCTAATTCCTGTAAAATTTTCAAGATCATGTCTGATACGGTTCTTGAGATATAAAAATTTAATTGTTTGAATAATGACTGTCTCCTCACTTCCGCGTTTCACCAACCCACTCAAAAATTTTACATTCAGTAGACTCCACTGGTAATTCTATATACAGAAATCATTTTATCTTCCTGCCACAATTGAGTCGGAAGATATTGTAATTCAAAATTTTTCACCCCCCACCCCCATACCTTACCACCTCCCATAGAAATGTTAACCCTTTTCTACTCTCCTAGTATCTCTTAAGACAACTACAAAGTTTCGGCCGTCTGACATCAATCGTTCAGGAGAGATGGAGTTTAGAATGTTTTAATCCCAGATTTCAAGGGTTTTGGACGCATTGTTCCCCCCCCCCCCCACTCGAACTCCCCTCAACCCCTATCGACCATTTTTTGCAAATGGGTCCACTATCATAGTACTATATAAGTTCCAACTTTCAGCCTACTAGCATAAGCGGTTCCTGAGATCTAGAAACCGAAATTTTTCATCTAAAACGCTCCTCCCTCCACCTCCCTCACACCGCCACCCATCGAAAAGATACCACTCGTAGGAATTCGCGTTCATCCACTCTACCTACCGTAAAAATTTCAATTTAATATCTTAAGAGGTTTGTGAGCTGCGCACTTTCAAACAGTTTTGCGGACGGCGGACGGTGTATTGCGGACGGTGTATGGCGGACGGCGGACGGCGAACGGCGTCTACGGCGGACAGACATTTTTTTTTCTTTTTTGGGGTATACTAGTCCTAAAACGTGAAAATACAAAATTTCAGAGTAGCATTTTTTTTTAAATTTCAGGTCAATCACAATACTTTGGTCCAACAGGTGCAAAAGGACCGCTTGGTCCTCAGGGTCCAGAGGGTAAAAGGGGAACTGGGAAAAGTTAGCCCTGAAGGGCCACGAGGTTGGAAAGAAGAGAAAGGTAAGCTTGGAGTTGGAGTTCAAGGTCCAAGAGGTTTAAATGGCACTCAAGGTTTAGAAGGCTTAAAAGGTAAGAAAGGAGACCAAGGCATACAAGGTCCAGTAGGTATAAATGGTGAAATGGGTTCAGAGGGTAAAAAGGGAAATCAAGGAATAACAGGATTAAAGGATGATAAAGGTAATCTTGGTATTGCAATACATAAAAGGAAGAGGGAAGCTAAAAATGTAAACAATCAACCAGCAACAAGTGAAGCAAGTAGGTCTCAAGTAAAGAATAAGATACAGGAGCTTAATCAAGTGGTAAAAATAATAGATGTAGCAGATATTGTTATGAGATTTAAAAAAATATTAGAAGAAACTGCTTCAAACTGTAGTAGAATTACAGTCATATATTGGAAGGAAGTCATTATTTAATAATAATATTCGTAACGAGCTGTTGAAACTTTTATGTTTAGCTGCAAAAGAAGCTTGTCCAAACTGTAAACAAGCTGATAAATTTTTGGCTACTTTTAAAGATAGTATGAAAAGGACATTAGCAAGCTATGAGCAGCCGAGGAATTTTGTTAACACTGAGAAAATAATAACAGATAATTTATATTTAATATGTAAGGTGATATCCTCCTAAGTTAGTGGGTTAATTTTTCTCAGTAGAGTTATTCAAAAGAATTTAGTCTTTGCACCAGTCGTATTACTTTTGCCATAGCTGTGATGTTTTTTTGTGTCCTCTGCTTGCTTCAGTATATAATCCAAAAAAATATCTCTGGATGAATTCAAGTGATTGTGAGGCCTCTTTAAGATACTCCATATTAAAATTTAAATAAATGGAAAAAGTCAAAGTAAATGCTTCTGAGAGGGTAGCTGCAGTAGAATAAACTATGGTCATGTCCGCAAATATGTAAAATGTTTTTCCATGCTTTGTTTCTGTTACAAAATATTAAGAGTTATAATTTCAATTTATAAAATAGGAAATAAAATTTTTTACCAACTGAGCAGAATCTAGGGTGAGCCCCGGGGCGACTATTTCGTCTTAAGTAACACCAACCTGTAAATAATTAAGATATTCATTTATTTAATATCTACTTTTTATATTATATGTAACGTATTTTGTAACTTACAGGATATTGTTTCAGCAAATAAATTTGATCTTCGTTATAATATTATGAAATAAAATTCATCATTTTGATAAAGTCGCAATCCTCGTTTGGATCGAGAAACTTGGTTTCATTGTTGCATTAGTCTCGAAATTTTTTCATTTAAATTAGTAAGAACTCTTTCAGAATTTATACCAGTAAGTCGATAAAAATGATCATGAATGAAATATTTGTGTAGCAGAAATGGCCACTTTTGATTCACGTCTGCAATCTTGGGGCAATTTGCAAGGCCATGTAGAAATTTCCACTGTGCAGCATACAATAGTAATATCAATATCGATGCGGCAGCAATAGAAGTAAGGCAGCAGTTGAGGAATATGAATACCAAGAGAACACTCGCCAAACGAGCTTTAGCGTGCATTCAAAATGAAGGTGGCCATTTTGAACATTTATTATAATAAAAATATTTGAAATAAAAATATTTGAAATAAAAACCATTATTAAATTCTTTCAATTCAAGCAAGTAGCGTAGATCAACATGCACATGCACTGATTTTTTAAATATTTAATTTTTATGCGATATGTATTTTTACCTGTTACTTCCAAAATGTTAATCGGAACTCATACATATGTATGCAGCTTTTGTAGGTAGTAATACGGCTCATAAAAAAATAAAAATAAAATGACATTTTTATAATGGGGTTTTCTGAGAAAAACTACATTGATCACTGAATTTTAAGGGTTCACGTAGCAAAAATTTGTGTTTTCGAGTAAATATCTCAAGATTGGGTGCAGTTACAATTTAGACTGTTACATCAAATGAAAGGTAATTCGATTGCACACACGGAGTGCCAAACAGCCTGTATAAAAGGATATTGAGCGAAGCTCATCAACAATAATGTGAACAACAGATTTTAGTTGTGATCTTAATATTTGTTCTTTCTCCAAATCGTCTTTCACAGATTTGGGAAATTTGTCCCACGGAATTTTGAAATTACTAAAACATCCTTTTACACTGTTCGAAATAAAGTCATTTTCGTTCTCACTTTCAGAAATAAGTCCACTGCTCATAGACAAAGTAGTGGGTAGAGAAAGACTTGATGAACTGGTTTCCCTTAGATTCACATCATGTGTCTGATCCAAGAGCACTAAATGAGAATTATCGGAAAAATTTCGATTCTCCGTAAAAATGTCGGTGTTCATAAGTACTAGATTCTTGTCAGATGTGCTCAGACATTCAGTGTTAAAGAAACTTTTTTGAGCATTTTGTGGTTCACAGGATTCATTATCTTTTAATAGCAATAGCGGTTGATTAGTGTAATGCGCCAAAATTTCGTCTTCGTCTATTAAACTCCCATCTGCTTATAATACAATAGTATTCCCAATCAGGTCCTTTTTCCCTGCTTAATGAAATATTATTTCAGAAAATTAAAATATTCATGTATGACCTACCTGGAGTAATAACTGCACTTATAGTTGGTTCGGTATGAATAACTTTCTTTACATTACGTGAAGCATCCCATATTTCAAAGATTAATTTTTCAATGGACATTTCTCAATTCGGTTTTATTATTATATTGTGGCAATATGTATATATATACGACAATTTCAATGGCCTGTGTGCATAAAAATGGTGTAGTGTTTTATTTTCACGAACTATTAAATTAATTTGTAGGACTTATTTGGAAAACACTGTACGGAAGAGATATTATATATTCATTAGATGTTTGATAAGCCTTGAACGGCAAAGGTGCATAAAGTGCCGTGCTTTGAATCTAATCATATTTCTCAATATCTTTCTGAATTTCGTGGAAACCTTCACGATAGTTATAATATATACCATTTTCCCAGTTTTTCCATAGTAACAAACTCGCACATAATCTTCATATATGAAAATGCATTTAATTTGCAGAACTTTTAAACAAGAAAACTCGTCTATATTAACCAAAAGAAAATCATTTTCTTTATATACTTCAATACATGTCGTAATATATTTAAATTGCTTATAAACGAAATCATCAAAAATTTCAGACTGAATAATATTTGCCTTATTCGACACTACTTCTGCATGGAATCTATCGTTCAACAGTGATTCCCAGAATAATTGTTACCAGGGTTTTTGTTATATTGCTAAAGTTCTTGGTTTTCCGTACTATATTTTAGAAATACTGGTGTTTATGTTCAAAAGGTATTGTCCAGAATAATATTAGAGGTCCAAATTCCTTTATTAAATGTGGATAATGACATAGGTAATGATGTTTTGGGAATAAATTTATATTAGGGAAGGATTGTTTTCTATACCTAAAATATTCTTGTATACAAAATGATAAGTAATCAATTTGCATTGTGGAGATTTTATGAACACGAATCAAGCGACAAATTTCTAAAAGTTTAAGAAACATACTTCAAACATCACAGTCTAAATCGAAATGCTGCCCTCTCATTACCACCGAAAAAAAAAATAAAAAATACATGTTTTCATAGTCAGTTCCTGGCATAGTCTTATTAGTCTTTTTCAAATTTTGAAAACATAAATTAGATTTTAATTTAAGTGCTTTATTATATATTATGCTTAATATTAAGAAAATTATAAGTTATTTCATAGTTCTCCACGAAATAGCAAATAAATCCTTTTTCACGATGCCTTCAAACAAATCGTGAGCTAAACATGGTGGTAAGCATGGTTGGACAACATGAAAGTGTTTTAAATTATTAAAAATGCAATTTTTCTTTACGCCGTTGATTGATTTCCCATTGTTATCAATATTCAACGTTTGCAGTGCTGCATTTTAGTTTTCAACAGTTCTGAGCTCTTGCACGTAAAGCTGTTCATTTTGTAAAACAAATTTTGTAAATAAACAAAATTCCCCGAGCTGGTGACTCGCAAGATTAACTGCAAATTAAATCCAGGAACCTGCCAAAAGTATTCTCCATGCTATTGGTCTGATAGAGACCTGTCGAGAGCACATTATCGATGAATTGCTCATCTTGTCGAGGACACGAGTTAAAGGACGGCATCAGGCCGGATTCATCATCAGCTTGGATCCATCTTTTATAAGTAAGGTTGAAATCTCCAACGATAATAAGTTCGTCACAGGATCGCATTATATTACATATAAATTCAGATGCTCTGGAAACAGAGTCATATATATCTGAGTTTGCAGAAGGACGAATATACGTAGTGACAATGTAAAGCTTCCTCTCACTTATGGTCAGGAGAACACATAAAAGTTCAATATTTCCGGTTTCAGGAACATCAAAAACTTCGGCTGAAACATGCTGTTAACAGCACATAGCACACCTCCACCAACTGGTGCATCTTGAAGATTTGCATGTCGGTCACGACGAAAGACTTGGTAGCTAGAATCGAAGAGTTCGGCATCTTTAAAATTACCACAAAGCCAGGTTTCGGTAATGCAAATTACGTCAAAGCATGATGCGGCTGCGGAGATGTACAGTTGATGGTACACTTATGGTGCATTTACACTCAACGTTAGAGGCGAGCCTCTATCCCCACCAAAAAATCACCCAATCAGATGGCTTGTGGAGTCGCAACAGTCTAACATTCTTCAACTTTTTCTCCGACACACGCTTCCATATGTGTGCACCAGACGCGTAGCGTGAAACTTCGTAGGGCTAGCGCAATAACACGATCATCAAACTCTATGAATTCTATAACCATAAATACGTAATTTTCATTCAGAAATAAAATTTCGATTGCTAAATTCCAGGAATTTATCAAAAAATTCCGCGAAATTTAGCGATCGTATCGTTGCGCTACCCCAACGAAGATTCACGCTACGCGCCTGGAGTACACACATACAATTCGCAGCTCATCGTATTTCTGTCGTTTCGCACTTATAGGCAAGTTGCGCCACAGAGGCATGTTGAGTGTAATACCAAAGACTATCCATAAGGAGACTGGACACTTAATACACATACTTTTTTTGTGTAAGAAAACCAAAAAACCATTGTATAAACGGAACAAAAAAATCCGACTGAACAATTTCAATCCCATATTCTTATGGAAATTCACATGCGAAGAAAAGAGTACGCTAATATGCAAAAATGAATGATTACACATTCACATCTGCGTGCATCGTTTTTCACAATGCACGTAACAGAACGCATTTTTTGCTGCTGTTCTATTCTCCAGTGTTTCAGCATACAAATTTATAGGAACAATATGAGAAATGAAATCACACAAGCACAGCTGAGCTGTGTCTACACATGATTTAATGTAATTTTTTTTATATGCGCTCTGTAAGGATGTCATTGAATTGCGGAATGCGACTCGTTATCAGTTTTTGTCTCTTTTTTAATCATGCATCATGCTATTGCTATCTACTTTCCTCACCTAATTAAATAAAGAAACCAAGGTCAAATTTTTATAACAAAAATTCTGCGTAGTGTCCAGTCTTGTTATAGATAGTCTTTGGTAATACCATGGATACACTGCTGTTATTAATATCATAATTCTAATTCATATTTCTCGTTTCTACTCGTGTATTTATAGGGTGTTCGATCTATGTATCCCTACCCAATTAATTTTTGGTTCGTCGTATCCTCGTTGGTATGATGCAGAATTGAGGCAAATCATTAAAGATAAAAAGTTAGCGCACAAGAGGTACAAGGAATCTGGCTCTGCCATCGATTACAATGTTTTCTCGCGGTTACGAACTCTTTGTAAAATAAAAATTAAATCTTGCTACATGGAATATATGCTTAGTGTTGAAAATAGTATCACCACCAATGCCAAGGCTTTTTGTAACTATGTAAATGTTACACCTATTACACCTATTCACAAGTCGGGAGATAAGAGCAACGTTCACAACTACAGGCCTATATCTATACAGTCTACTGTCGCTAAAATTTTTGATGCAATTATAACTACAAAACTTACTCCTCTGTTTAGAAATTATATAACGCCTAATCAGCATGGCTTTCAAAAACGCAAGTCCACATTGACAAATCTTTTACCTTACATCGAGACCATCCACCATGCAATGGATAAGCATTCACAGGTGCACGCCGTTTACACTGACTTCTCAAAGGCGTTTGATAAAGTGGATCATTGTTTACTTATTACTAAACTAGCTAATCTGGGTGTTTCCGGTTGCTTTTTAAGTTGGATACGTGACTACCTTTGTAACCGTTCCTGTGTTGTAAACATTAAAGGTGCTAAATCGGATCCTTTTGTGATTAAATCAGGTGTTCCACAAGGTTCACATCTTGGTCCTCTCCTTTTTTTAATTTTTATTAATGATATTTCCTCTATTTTTTCTGAAGTAAACTTTTTACTATTTGCAGATGACCTTAAGATTTTTAAAATAATTAATTCCCCCAGTGACTGTGATATTATTCAGAATAATCTGAACTCTCTTTTCAATTGGTGTGTCAACAATCGGTTGCCTTTGAATATATCCAAGTGTAACTACATTGTTTTCCACAGATTGTGTACTTCTATATGTTTTAATTATAGTATAAACAATTGCTCATTGCCGCTTGTTGATGTCGTTAAGGATCTGGGCTTGTTACTCGACTCAGCACTAACATTCATTCCGCATTTCAAAAAGATATGTAGCTCAGCCCGAAGAATGCTTGGGTTTGTTATTCGTAACAGTCAGGATTTCAATAATATTCGGTCTTTGAAGGTTCTTTACTGCTCTCTTGTGCGCCCACACCTAGAATATTTGTCAGTTATTTGGAACCCTCATTTCCAAATTCATTGCTCTAATATTGAAACTGTTCAGCATAAATTTCTACGCTACATTGCCTACAAACTTCACATACCATCAGAGGTAATCGATTATGATAGTCTGCTAACATATTTGAACCTCTCTGCACTCTCAAAACGTCGCGAGCATCTTGATTTGATTGCCTTGTACAGAATCATCAATAACGAGTTAGATTGTCCCGACTTTCTACAATTCATTAATTTCAGAGTCCCAAGTTATTCGTCCCGGTCGAATGAAACCTTTTATGAATCGCGTCACAGAACCTGTTATGCCAATAACAGTCCAGCGAATCGATTGATGAGATCTGCAAATAAGCAATCTGCGAACCTGGATATTTTTAACACCAGTGTTCACCATGTCAAGTCACTATAATTATTTTATTTTGTATTATGCTTTTTATTCTTTTCCTATTTATTTTTTGTCTTACATGTTTCTTTTTGATTCCTATTTATTTTATTTTTAGTGTAGCTAAATTTTCATTCACATATTTTTTCATTCACATATTTTTAAATGTTACTATTTTATTACGTTGGTGTACATAGCTAGTTATAAGTTATTATTACCTTTTTAGTTTTTATTATTCCATTGGATCTTAATATTATTATTCTTATTAAGTCTTATATCAAGGGTCACGGCCCGTTAATAAATAAATAAATAAATAAATAATATCGTCAATACCAGCAGTGTATCACCCAATACTAAGCATATACGAGAAAAACGAACTGGTATATATCTATGTAGTATTGAACCTGTTTCGTGGTATGCATTTAAATTGCTTTCAACACAGCAAAGAACAAAGCCGACGAAAACCTCGAGGCGAGCCTCAAGGGTAAGTGTAAACGCACCATGACCCGTCTTCGAACGCATTCCCCCTACGTTTAAGTAGTACATCGAGATGCTTCCAAGTTTTTTGGATAAGGCGTACGCCGACCATTTCGTTGTCGTGGTATGAACTCTGGCACGATTGCAAAGTTTGGCCAACATTCTAAATTTATGACTGTATCAAAGACAGACGACGGCAGGACGACTCTAAAGGAAGCCACGCGTGATACATTGTTGCGAGCCACTGGAACAAGTTTTTTTGCAAGAGACCGACCCCTGCGGTAAATCGAAATCCTTGTCCTTCAGAATGATTCAAATATTAGTCAGGACTTCCGTTTCAGTTGTGTTCGGGTCCAAGCGTGAAACAATAAGTACTTTTGGTCTTTCGACAGCCTTCAAAATGCATTGAGAGCTCAAAGCGCGAACTGTCTCACCATTATCCTGTTGTGAAATGGCAACTGGAAATTCATTCGAATGCCCGAGTGGTTATTGTGGAGATTATTTTTTGAGTTATTTTTTGATTTCGTTTTTGAGTTCGTCTTCGAAGTTTTTTTCAGTGCAAGCGGAGCCATAATATTCTCCGTATAAACACGTCCTGTAGAACGAGGAGAGCTACAGTCACTCTGCGTCTCAATGTTTGCAGTTAGCGCATATGTATCCTTATTGTGAGAACTACTTAAGCAGGTTGTCATTTTTGTCGCAATTATCAGCCAGTGATTTTACGGACCTGATGTCACTATGAATCACATCTAGTTTCAAATCTAGGTTCTTAACTGGAGTACTTTCAGTGGAGAGTGACCCGACAGAAGAGTGAATTGCAATTGGATTCGGTACGAGTTCAGAAGTTAACCCAAATTCAGATATGCTGTTTATAATATTGTTATAATTAATAAGTAATTATCTTTTATTTGATGTAAGCGTCAATATTGTTTTTGAAAAATTTTCTTCTAAATTAAAAATATTTGCTACTATGAACCTTAAAATTTTTTGACAATGTGATTTTTCTCAGAAAACCCTTTTATTGAAATGTAAATTTCATTTTTCGATATGCCATATTATAACCTACAAAATCTGCAATCATAAGTATGAATTGGGTCGTATCATTTTCCAAGTAATAAGCAAAACTCGTAACAGTTAAAAATTTAATATGCAATAAAGTGAGCCTCGTTAAACAAAACTGCTAAAATGCCTCGTCCTACTTAAACATTTTTATTGCCCAGTATTATTATTTTAATATTCGAGTTTCGACATAATTGTCACACATTCCTAGGTGTGGTAGGTAAAAATTTCTTCTTATTTTATTTCCTTCAAATAATAATGTAAAATGATTAAAATCGACGCACTTGAGTCAAGAGTCTAAAGATGTTGCTAGCGATATTAATTTTTGGCTGAGAAAAAATTGTGACAAGTTCAGTTTCGTTAATATTTAAAAAGTTTCAGAACTCTAAAATCGATAATGAAGAAGTTTTTCGTAAAAAAAAACAAAGTATGGTTCATTCAGCTAAAACAATACTGTGCTTCAGCACTGAAAAGGCAAGCGGGGCGAATAAGGAAAAGGAACCCCCCGACCAAGGTCTTTGAGTAACCGCTCATTAGTGCATACCAACCGTTTAACTCGTACATTTCCGAAGACAAACTCTGCGTTCCTGAAATGCTTACGAAATTTGCTACCTTCCATACCCATTCTTACTTCGTATTGGAAAAAATCTTAAGGAAAAAACCCCGAAGCAGAATCAGAACAACCGTAAGAATGGAGCTTATCGTGCCGACACAACATTTCGGTGGAAGACCTTCTCTAATTAGAAGAGAATTCAATGGTTTCCTCCTTAATGAGTCTTAATCTTAACGTGATTCCCGAAAGGTGTGACACCTAGTCGACTAGAGGATCCAAGTAGCCGTAGTTAGCTATAATACCGTAAATAACAAATTATTCAAACCGTACACTCACAACTCTTCTCTGTCCAGTATCCAACCACATACTCCACACAAAATTTTTGAAAAGCAATGTAATTAGGTGCTGAATTCTCTAACTAATCACAAGTCATAGTCACATGAAATGATCGCGTAATCGCATTAAAACAGGTAGTGAACCGCCATCCGCCACACTTCCCAACAAAACATGAAGCAAATCAAATCATATCATCGTTTTTGATCGGCCATGTGTGAACCGACTTGGAGTCAGGTTCTCTCAATCTGAACGCTCACAATTGAAAGACCATTAAAGTTACCTGAAAACGACACATTATGAAATTAGTGACTGGACATTAAATACAGATCAGATGAAGATGCTGGATAGAACTGTGGTGGTATCATGGAAGTGGTTTCGAACTGTTGGACAAAATGCTACGATTTCGTAGCAAACATAGACACCTACTAGATTCAGTGATCGATCATATGCACAGGTTCTCTTGAAAGGTATCCGATTCCTGTAAAAGATCCATCAAGAAAATGCTTTCTTCCTTCAAACGGTTGTACAAAGTCCCGAAACAAGTTACACGATCGACGCACAGTAGTGAGGCAATACCGCCACCTAATCGAAATGTGTCGATCAAATTAGGCTGAATTGGCATCTCGGAAGATCAAATTATTATTATAAGAAATATAGAAAAGCAATTTATTGATATCGATCACTAATTACGACCTTTTCATGTAGTCAAAGAAACCCCACTGGTCTTATGTCTGATACGGGGCTACGATGTGATGCATTAAGTTGTGCGGTTTGCAAGTGCCAGGCGTAATATATGCCACGAGCGTGATGGCCTACCTCGATTTCAAGCTCATGCTCAATATTGTGATTGGGTTTTTTTTTTTGAATTGGCGAAAATATTCGATCGTACCGATCGATATGACAAACATAATGACAACAATGTTTCGAAAAGCTAATGCTGCGAAAACCTATTGTAAGGAGCGGTGATTGGATCTGAAATCGATCGTGATGTGTTTTAGTGATGGCTAAAATTAGTAGGTCCGGTTACCATTCACCAGTCCAGTCTGTGCGATCCATTTCAGGAACATCGTACGTTAGGAAGTTGAAACTTGGAATTTTCAAAGGTATTTGTAAAGGTGCCCCTACATAGCGAATAACATAATCAGTATCCAAATATAATGACAGTATTACTGATAGTGTAAGGTGTGGAATCAACTAACGAATATTCGAATATTTCGACCATCAGTATTATCAGTACTGTTATTGGCAGTTTTATTGATAGTGTACTAAGTGTACCTACCTCAAGACGGAATCGCTGACATGGGCAGTGTGGTACTATGTCTCCGGAGAAAACTGATATTCATGCTTCTGAATGGTTCCTGCAACACAGAGGAACTTGATGACTATATGTAGCCAGTGGCGTACAAAGATTAGAAAAGTGTTTTTATTACGATATCTCACAAACTAGAGTATAGAATGGGGGTATACAAATTGTTCTCAAAAATCACTTCTCATACCTTCAAAAAACCCTTA
Source organism: Beris morrisii (assembly GCA_951812415.1). NCBI lineage: Eukaryota > Metazoa > Arthropoda > Insecta > Diptera > Stratiomyidae > Beris > Beris morrisii. Next base: position 5,109,175 of record OX638312.1, on the reverse strand, counting down.
CAGGCTGAATCCTGAAATTTATACCGGTCTAATAGACCTCTTTCAGACTTTAATTTTAGTGGACGAGTTTAACGGGTGAGGGTGGATTGCAAAACATTCTGATTTTTGTATCTCTCGAAAAATTAATGACTACAGAGAGTCTGGGCACAACATTATTTTTGTTGGGTAAATTAGCTATAATGCTGATATGTGGTGTAGGTTGGATATTGAACTTGTTCCGGAATGCTATAAAAAAGTGAAAAGAAACCCTTTTTCCAGAACGTTTGTCAGCATTTGAGCAAACATCTGTTCCGACTGATAGATACACTATTTTTTTTAGTACATTTCTATAAGTGAAGCTCGAAGGATAAGCCGAATTTGCATTCTCCTAGTTATGAATATTTTATGTACACCTAATTTTTGGTTCATAGATAGGCATTTTCTCCAGTCTCGATCAATAAATCAATGTTCAGAAAGATTGTCTCCTTGTTTAAAGTCCTGAGGAAAATTTCAAATTTGATTAAAGAAACATTAACAGTTTTTGATCTATTGGGATCTTCAAAACAATTCTAGGCTTTAGATCTTGTCGAAAACAAGTCAAGCGAGTTGATCTTTGAATGATGCATAATGACTGCTAATCTGACTCTAAAGAAACTAAAAGGAGCACGATCTTTTCTAACCAACCAAACCCCAACCATATTTACTATGTAAAGAAAAGAGGTTGAAAACTTTCAACCTGATAAAAACCTTTCTTCGTCCATAAAAGGTACCAATTTTCCACTCAGACATCATGGTAAGAAGGTAATTATCCGTACCTACGTGAAAAGCTGACTTTGCTGGTAACCGCGAAGAGAAAATTGTCTTCGCGGCTTTTACATACAAATTCAAGTTGAGTGTGTGTGACAGCTAATGTGCCGATTAATGAATCCAATTACACATTGTTAATCCATCAATTAAGTCAACATTGACAATGTGTTATTACTTTATTTTACTTATGCCCTTTTTTGTTCACCTTTTTACCTTTTCGGTAGGCGTTGTAAAGCCTTTTGAAATGTTTTTCGATTCAGTTACTTAGTTCCGTCGTGATTCAAAGCAAATGTTTCTATTTTTGCAATATTTTGATTTGGAGTTAGGTGCAAGGGAATCAAAGAGGCAAGAAACTTTTGGAATTTTTCACAAATCATAAAATTTAAAAATAATATTGTAGCTGATTTGGACGGTCCTTTAATCCTTTTTAGGCCAAAAGAAAAAGTCAAGATTTGATGCTCTTCACCTCCAACCAATACTAAAATATAAAAATTAAAAAACAAATTTTCGAAGAACATGTAGCACACCAAAGTTTTTTCATACAACTTTTGAGCTTCAATGAAGTGCAACTGCCTTGGCAACCCAAATCGTTAAATAAAATCGTATAATATTCCTTTCCATTACAATCTAAAGTTCAGTAAGAACAACGTACTACACTCGTCAAGTTATATTTTACACGCACCATCGAATGTACTCGAGATCTCGTGACGCACCACATATGCAGTAAAAACACAGCACAACCTCGCACACTAAATCTGTTGTGGATAAAGCTACGTCCGAGTGAGACGTGAAATTGTAGCAATGCTATGTAATATTAAATTAATCGAACTGAAACCCTATATTTCATTTTTGTGGAACTTTGATAAAAGCATTATTGATGCTTCTGCTCCGTCAACAAAAGATGGAAAAAGTCAAGCATAGTGAGGTGAACTAGCAATCTATCAATCCGCTAGATTGTGGAATTCCTTCAACCGAAAAACTAAGATCAAAACCTTCAGTCCAACGATGATTATCCATTTGTATAATTTTTTTGACTAAATTAATGTTTTTTTCCGGTCAGAACTACTGAGCCCGCGTCGCTTTCTTCTAGCCTTGTTAGTCTAGTCTGCTATCCTCTCGGAGTATAATGACTCCGATAAATGAACACTAACTGTATTCGTTGATCAGTCGTTTCGATATGAAAAATTACCTTTAATTAATCATATTTAGTTAGAGGCGCTCAATTTTACATATCTCCAGTGAGGTATGGAATTAGCCCGAATAGGTTGATGTTGCTGGGGAAAAAACACCACTACACTACATTATCGCGCCGAATTCCCCACTGCTTTTGTCTATTTTTTTGTACTTCACTTGCTGTGTGTGATATTACGGAAATTAATTTTTAGCATTAGTTACAATGAAGATAAATTGAGACGTTTGACTACTAATATATCATTCGGGGATATCGCGTCAAATAGAAGATGGTGTTTCGATCGGTGCGCGTCTTAAGCGTCCATTAAAGAAAATCGACTTCGATGAGAACTGTTCGGATTTTGAATACACGATTCTTTTCAAATTTCCGTTCGTTCCCACTGTGCGGTAGAAGGTAGTCGCTGTTTGAAGGGAAACCACTCATTATGTCTTTCATTTTTTTGAAACCTTAATAGTTAAAATTGCATTAATTAATAATATGTCTGCTGATCGTTTTCTTTTTGTTCTCTGGCTATTTTCAATGTAAGATGGATGTCAGTGAACTAACTAGGAGGTTGACTGCATAACAAACGAATAGAACAAGACATTAGTCATTCTTTCAGAAGTTGAGAATCAATCAATTGCAATTATATATTAGTAATTGATCACACAATTTTTTTGGACTCAAAAGTAGCCAGTAAGTTTTGATAAAGTATAGACTAATATGTAATACTAAAGTCTAATATGTAAATATAAAGTACTAAAGTCTTGCGGAGTAAGGAAATTAAGTACGAGAATTAAGTATCGAACGTCAGTACTCCAACTGTACTGTATAAACACGTTTCTAAAACGGACTAAAGAGTATTAAATAATTTTTCCTAGCCCCACGGAGATTCCTAACCCCATACATAACGTATGGCGCAAGATAATAGTAGGGAGTGTAGAGAGTTGCTGGCGTTTCGGACGTTGGAACTCTGTCTAGCCTGGTTATAGATTTTCCTCTTAACAATTTTTTAAAAGAACATTTTGTTCTTCCAGGTACATTGATACATCAGCAATAATTGGATATGTATCATACGCAATTTTGGTGAAAAAGGACTGCGGAAGAGTCAATCGTTTACGATGCTAAAACGCTCGTCACATCCATTTAATTCTTACCGAATCAAATAAATCAAAGGAACATTCACTCTTCTCGAAGAATAAGTCATTTTCTGCAGTTCTATCTGAAATTTAACTGAAATGAGCTAATTGCCGATCGAAAGATCATGATCTTCGATTAAAAATTTGTTTGTTCGTGAAGTTGTCTGATCAAAGACACAATGCCGCCTCCGGCCGGCCAAAAGCGAAAAGATATCTCTCAATTTCTATGTTGGCAGTATTTTCGCTCCTACATACTATCTATAGGAAATTGTCTAGATACTTTGGGTATTATCCACACGGTTAAGCTGGGAATTTGCCATCACGATCACGAACAGCAAACCGACTGATATCACTAACGAACTTTTCCGTTCTTCTGCCGCGATCAAGGTACAAATCGATTGATACCTCAGCATTAAGGTGCCGTGATGATCGTTGACGTCGAATTGATGTAAAATAGAATTTTTGTGTTGTTAAAGGGATATGATGACCTGGACTGGCATCTTAAGAACTTTCAGGGCCTTCGATTTGATATCTTTGTTTTAGTATTATGTAAACGATGTGGGAATCGGACGAATCGAAGATGTTGCATGTGATTGACGAATTCTGGAATCCCACAAGGCTCCATAATGCCATTCTTCCAAACACTTTACCCGTGGTCTGTCGAAAAATTGCATGTATGCCTGATTTTCATTGAAAACTACTTTTCTTCGCTTTTCCTTCTTATAGGTACCTACTTTATTTCTCGTAGCTTACTTTTTAGTGAAGCTGAAAAGAAAATTCTATTGAGTTAATAGTGCGATTCAGTCGACTGATAGAACTGCATCACATTTCGTGATCCGTTTTAATTAAACGCTATCAGATTTCGTTTAAGCGATCCATTTGGATCCAGGAAATATTAAATTTCGCATCACGCCTTTCCATCTTTCACTTTGGCTGTGGCTCTTGGAGTCGGATCTCTGACGATGGTGGGCTTAACCCAAGATGAAATTGAACTCCTCTCCATTGAATTGAAGATGAAGAGGAATTTTTTCATAAGGAAAATACCGGTGATACAGGTACCTACCTTCGAGACTACACGATGAATGAATGCGAGAAGGAACATTTTGTGAAGGCTAAACTTTTTCCTAGATGTGCAAAATTATTGCGGCTCTAGGAGGAGTAAGTGCTGCTGCTGCTGTTGTTGCTAGAGGAGGTTGATGGTAGGTAGTCTGTTGCCGATGAACTGCTTTTTTGAACTTACCTGGAAAGATACTCGTATTAGATGACGGGCTGTTAAGATCAGACAAGTGCAGCACGAACTTTATCGAGGATTACCTTATGGATAATTTCTCAAAGTAATTGCACTTATGTCTCGGGTTCCTTAAGTTTTGTTATGAATTGCGTGCGTTTTCGATATTATGATTGTTTTCCCGGTTGGTTCTGGTGGTTGTTTTATTTGATGGTAAACAAAGATCCATGCAATGCTATTAACAAATGGGATCATGTTAAGAGTTCAGTTCAGTAAGAAATTTTTTATAATTAATTAAGGTACAGTTGGTGTATAAATGGGATCCACCGAGCCGCTTCACTTGCAGTCATTTCTCTACACATCCACTAAATATGTCCAAGCAATTTATTTTGCTTTGTTTTTTGCTTAAAGCTAGTCCATTACCGCTCAGTACACAGTCCATAGAAACGTTTTCTTAAAGAATTCTTGTTCAGAATTTCAGTATAAATACCTGCTATCTATCATTCTTGACTCACTAGCCTTCATTCCGTACGATATAAACAATTTTACCGGAATGTAATTAAAAATTTGCAAAGAAGTGGTTACGCCACTGCCACCCTTAAGACATGAATTAAGTTTTTGGGTCAAAGTCAAAATGTATCCCTGGTTGGGTCGATGCAGACACCCTTAAAAATTAACCAGAAGACCATTTTGATTTTTTTAGGGTACCTACACCATCCTAAATAGTGTTCCACTTTGGCAGTGTCTGGAACTATGGCATAAAAAGTAATTCATGATTTAAGTGGCGTAAAAACTTTTGTCGCATTCCCACTTTGACGGCTTCCTAGACTTTGTCTCGAAAAATGTACCTTTGAGTTTTACACAAATTTTACGTAGGGACCTGCCAAGGTATAATTTTGTATTCCATACTTGGTAAAAAAAATTGCCAATTTTTTAAGTAATTTTTCCGGTCAAATAAGCCTTTTGCTGAAAGTAAAAAAATTTAACAGAAGAAAATTTGACGAAAATAGTCAAATTTTTGGCAAAGTAGTTGGATTTTCCCTCGGTCAATTCCTGATTTGATGAGATTATGAGTACAAGAATCAAGAATCAATCAGCAAAACTTGATTTTTTTTTTAAATCGACCACTATCCCAAATAAGGAACTGAACTCTGAACAATTTTGGGACACTGCATAGTCTCTTCATCCGATCCGAGTTTGTCAAAACAGTTGTGTTTCCGGAGATAGTTTGTTAGTCTATTGCATAACCTCCAGTGAGAAGGAGAGGGTATATGATGTGATAGTTTTTAGTTAGTTTTTGTGAATGGATATTTTCCAAACGTGAAGAATATTGGATATAAGGAAAGTCATGTGTTTCTGGACTAGCGGTTCCACTAAAAGTTCAATTAAAACTATTTTTCTTAAAAATACAAGTTTTTCGGGTTTAATACTGTTATTGTTTATCCAGTTTGATAAAGGACTCAGTCGAGTCCGAAACGTCACGCCAAAATAAATAATAACAGTATTGAACCCGGAAAACTTGTCAATTCAACTTGTCAATTCAACATGTACTGTGAAAACATTCACTAAAAAACTATTTTTCTTTTTTGAATAATTATGTAAATGAAAAACTGACCCTTGGAAAACAGAAATGCTTGACTGTTTCTTCGGGTGTTCTTGCGACGTCTTAGGTGGTTAGTGTATTACCACAATACGAAATATTCTGACTGGGATTCATCACTGCCTTCGATATTGACATTGACGATATGAGCATTGAAAAATCCTTAACTGGAAAGGCCAGTTTGAAAACTTTGTTGGACTAGGTCCCAAGGAGTTGTTGTATCATCCGGTGGTATTGAATCACCAGAGGCTGTATCATGCAATTATTGTCATGGATTGCACCATGTGCACATTTCTGAGCTGAAATTTATTACTGCGAATTTTAACAGGAATAATTTTGCCCTAGTACTTATGATTAATGAACATGCACTAAACTTCATCACATACTTAAACCAGTTTGGTTGTTCACTAGGATGTTAATTCTAATCGCAGGGCGCAGCCACTATTTAGCGAAATATTTTTAATTTTATTTTTTTCCGAGAACAGAATTTTTTTTATTGTTAAATATTAAGTGAATTTTAACTTTAGGTGGAAGGGCATGCGCGGATTACGGTCTCACTTACCAGTTTCTTCTTTTATGCAAGCCTTGATATACAATATAAACAATACTTCAACACTCCAGATAATTCTTACGGACATAGCTTAAGAAGCTGCCTTACCTTTTTACTCCTAATATTCCTCCTTATATTGCTTTTACTATTTTTGGAATGCTTCCGTATTAGGCATGCGCATTTCAGTTCACCATAGTGATCGGGAATGAACTAGGTCCTGATTCGTCGCGAACTAGTTCGTTCTTCTAGTTCACTAGTTCGCGAGAGTTCAGTGATGATTGCAATGTGATGACCAAAAAAAAAAAAAAAGTAAAATGTGGCGAGCAAAAAAAAAAAAGGTCCTCAGTGTACAAGAGTATATTGCAGCACTGAAACGAACTACGAGCGGAACTAACTGCGAACTAGTTCCTTCTTGTAGTTCACTAGTTCGCGGGAGTTCAGTGATGATTCCAATGTGATGACCAAAAAAAAAAAAATGTCCTCAGTCTACAAGAGTATATTCCAGCACTGAGTTACGAACGGCAATGAATAAATAGAAACGAACTAGGAGCGGAACTGACTGCGAACTAGTTCGTTCATTTCACTTCTGGGAACGCTCTTCTGAACTAGTTCGTTCGCGAACTACACAAGCCTATTCCGTATGCCTTACTGGTAATGCAGAGGTAACCTCAAAATGTCCAAAATTTTTCTTTATTAAAAACATGATGCAAAAAAATTAGCTGTATAGAAAGATCATTTTTTCCGGATTGCACTGATCCAAAAATTAACCGTGAGTAGGTTCCCAATCATTCAAATATCTAAAACTAAATTACTTAATTGTTTCGAAAATTTGACCCGCCTTAGACTTGTCGCAACTAAATCTACTCGCTTTGCAGCAGTAAAACGCTTAAGAAAAGAGCAAATTAATTGTGACAGAGCACTAAATATCGTCCTCCTTGGCACGCCGACCTACCTGTGTTTCAAAAGAATTCCATGTATCTAATCGCTAAATTAATAGGCGAAGAAAAAACAACAACTTCACATCGAATTACATCGAAGTGAACTGATAAAAGCCTTCGACTACGCCTCATTACGACCTCACAACCGCTCATACCATCCATTGTGGCACTTTTTCTAGAATCCCGCACATTACACCGCTGCTGACGACCATTAAAACGGCCCGTGATACCATTAGGTAATTGACAAAAACAATTTCCTTCCATTTTGATCGGGATTGAATTTATCGAAGCCGAGGTTCGGCGCTAGAAAAACCGGGGCACTTTTAATCGAAACACCTTTTAGTCGGGCGTCTTTCAGTATTCAGCGCGTCTAGCCCGCGAGCCTTAGGGCTGGTTTTCGCAAGGGAAAAAAGTGGTCGATCGGGTCAATATGTGCCAATTACACAACATGGCTCCCAATTATCAGACCGAAGTACTTACATACCGCTTTGTTTGTTCGCCTTATCTCAATCTCAATCTTCAGATGCACATCTTTAGATAGTGCATCTGAAGAATGCGATGGCTTGTCGAGTTGCGCGCTATGCATGAAAAAGTGATCCTAATCCCGGCTCAATCCACCATTCATCATTTTATTTGAACCGGCTCGGCTATTAAATCGCTGGCGCTTCCGTAATTAAACTTTGACTTCAAGACCACGTTATGTTTACTTTCTCGTACACTCGATTGTCCGATTCCGAATAATGCGGTAGTTCGATTTATTTAAGTTGTTTCTTTCCACCGCGGAATACAAATCGGAGGCTACTCAATCAAAAGTTAATGTCGGTTGTGATTAGAGGGCCCGCAGATGATTTATGTGTGTCTGTACTACGGGTAGATTCCAAAGGTTTTCGGGTAGGTTCCCTAAGATGCCTCAAGGTAAGACCCGTTTTACTGCAGACCAAAACTAAATAAACGCAATTAAGATTAATAGATCAGGAGAATCAGTGGCCTAGTACAAATGGGTCAAGACTTTGTTCGCGTCTTGAAGATTGCGTCCGATGCCGAACCCCGAGGAGTTCAATTCACATACCGGCGGATGGTGGCTTTAATAATGGGATAAGCCAGCTTTGTTGGGATTACTTACCACGCTAATCTAATGATGACTTAATAGTTTTACTGTTACCGCAACAGCTGTTGTGGTTTGTTCGCTTTATTGTACTATTTTTGGATTATCATGGGAAATAGAAATTTATTGATACCTACGTTAAGCTCTTAGCGTTATGTTTCGTAGAATGTAATGCCCTCCTAATCGTTGATTCGGTAATGTCTACCTATTTTAAGACATTGCAAAAATAAGCTCAAATAATTTTGTTCATACTTTTTAATAATACCTAATTAAAATTAACGCAGCATCCAAATAAACGTTTTCGGAGTGACTGACGACACACACATTCAACAGTTTTTGAAAAAATATTGTTGCGAGCTAGGATTTCGCCGGGATTGTAAGTAAAACACAATTCGTTTAAAATCGATAGAAACAATAACGTTTTATTATTCGCATTCAATAAACGTACTAATAATTGCACTGCAATGGCAATGCTTTCCGATTTCATATATGTAGATACAACTTGATCACTGCTTGCTGATACCAATCCAAATCTCTTTCCAAATATTTTGCGTAGAAACTGATCGTCTCCTTGCTTTTTTAAGTCAATTTTTTCGGTTTTTTAACTGTAAACGAAAGGGGAGTTCAACAAAAAATCCAAACAAAGTTAAAATCAGATCAAAAATGGGGGAATTGTGGCCAAAAACGTCGAAAAAAATAAAAAAAAAATTGGAAAATTTGCAACTCTTCTTTTGCCCCTCCTTAAAATTTTTTTAATCTGTTTGCGGATTTGAAAAGGAGGCGCCAGCATCTTTAATTTAACTGGTCATTTGTTAAAATCGGACAATTTTGAGAGAATTTGGAAAAATTGCCCTAAAACTTGCCAATATGGCATTTTCTTTTAAGTCAATTTTTTCCGTTTTCGATTTTTTCACCGCAAACGAAAGGGGAGCTCAACAGATGCTCAATAATGCAAACAAAATTAAAATCGGATCAAAAATGAATGGTGGGGGAATGGTGGCCGAAAACGTCGAATAGAAATTTAAAAATTTGCGACTTTTCTTTTGCCTTTCCTGGCAGAAAATTTTAAATTTTTTTTAAATTTGTTTGCGGATTTGAAAGGGAGGCGCCAGCACCTTTAACTTAATTGCTCACTTGTTAAAATCGGACAACTTTGAGAGAATTTTGAAAAATTGCCCCAAAATTTGAAAACTTTCGTTGGCTGTTAACTCTGTCGTGCTTATATACTGCATGTGTTGAGTCGAGAGCTTTCCTGCATATTCGATAGTGTCTGTGGAATTATTGCGATATGCTAAGAACAATTCGAGAAGGGGAAAAGTGTTCGAGAAGAATATTGAACTATACAGAGACTTGCAGGGTTTTCAAGGCTTTCTCATTGGTTATTGCAAGATGGTCAATCGGATGTTTTTCTCCGCTTGGTTGTTGTGTTTTTTTTTTCTCACTAGAAACCTATCGCGCTGAGCGGTTTTGCTAGGGTAGCATGTAACAATATCTTTTCAGGAAAAAGGAATACGAAAGATCGCTCATTGCTTGCCTTTTGTCATTGAACCTACTTTCAGTCATACACCGAAATTTAATTCAGCAATCATCAGAAGTACATCATATTAGAGCGTGTAAACCAAATTGGTGAAACCAGTTTCTTCAAAGATATTCTATTATTAATTTATTGCGATCGTCCTGAAATTTGCAAAAAAATACCGCCTTTAACTTTTGCATATACACGTTTTGGCTGATACAACCTAACAAATCAATAAACGAAGAAGTGGTCCGTCGAACCACAAACGTTTTTTGATAAGTTTTTTTGGTAATATTTCATGTAGCTGAGTAAATATCCTCAAGAAATTTGCGATAGATGGATTAAGTAGCCTTCTATTGATGTTGAATTGTAAGTGCTTTGGGTACTCACAGAGAGTGTTATAAGCAAGAATTTAAAAATTTCTCAGTAACGTCTGCTGCTAAAAGAGATCTATATTCTGATTGACGGTATCCTACCAATAAAATGTTGATACCTATTTAATTCGCCATCCCTTTCAGATGATGATTTCCGGAGAACATGTGACTACAGGGGGTCACAAATGATCAGAATCGCATCGCCAAAACAGTAACCGGCATAAACAAATTGATTGCTCACCAATGATAGAACTACTTCTTGTTTTAGACACCAGCTCCACGTTCGTGTATCATAAATTCCGAAATCAGTCAATCAATCAAAGATTTTTGAAGATCGGCAAATAGGAACTGGCTTCGTTCGGCCTTAATTAATTCAATTTGTGCGTGTGTGCTTCGAAAATGACTCCAACATCACCAATCCATCAATTTACCACACAATTTACCATCGGCCGAAGAAGTTTCGAACAGTTACTTTCGTTCGTTACCATTTTTTGTCCATCGGTCAATCAGTTCTTCGGCATTGAAGTGTCCGTTCAGATCAGACTTTAGCGAACCATCTTAAGAACTGTTGGCATGGATTGACTACCAACTGGTCAGTTCAACTTCTTAGGTAGAAAAAAAAATATTTATAATGATAAGAATCTGCAGGTTTACAAAACGGATTATATAAGTGGAGAATTTATTTCATTCATGATAGCACACAAAAATTTGTCCGATCAATTCAATCCAAAAATAATGTCATGAATCGTTTTTCGATCACAATCAGTTAATATAATTAATTCGGATTTAATGGCGGCAATGAAATTTGTAATGTGATATCCTCGATTTGTTTTAATATTCGGAATTTTTTCACATTCCATTAATGAAATTCGGCGTTAGAATTTGGTCACTTTATCGATATCTTGAAGAAAATTCGAGTCGGCAGATCACACCCAAAAGATGTCCAGTTTGAAATCAAGAAACGATCGTAACTCATTCGATCTGAAATTGAAAATAAACCTGATCAAATTACACCGACGTTTCAGTTTGCTTAATTTTTTCTCACATTTTCGGCACCTCGATTAATGTTAACATTTTTCTGTATCGTTAAATGATTTTATCGAATTTTATCGAAAATACGTTGACGACTATTCGATCGTGAAAATCTATCCGCCATTCTTATCTGAATATGAAATTACATTTGATGCGATCGTTGATCGGATGAAAATAAATCAGCAAAAAACAGTGCTCCCTGCTGCGATCGTCACAATAAAATTGACCGTTCGGAAGCTAACCGAAAAATTGATTGAAATAGTGTGCTAAAACCCTACGGGGGTCTTGTAATAATGACAAATAAATTTAGGCATCGAGTGATATTAAAGTCTCATGAAATATTAGCTGAAATTTTAGGCGGTTTTTCCCCGGTCTTTTAAACTGAAAATTGTTCGATTTTTGGGGGCATAGTGGTGACCACAAGCATTCGCGGTTAATTAAGACAACAGGTGAGATAGGGATCGGCATAAATTAGTCCCATTGATTGTATGGCTAAAATCTTATCATGCGGATTAAACGATGATTTGTTCAACTTAATAGTTATGATAGCTTACAGATGTCTGAATTTGATTAGATTTTAAATTCAACCCGGACACTAAAATAGTAAAGATTTTACTCAGAAATTTCACATTATTTTAGTAGTGCAAATCCCGAAGTGTACCAAATTGGGTATACTATATATATATATGTATGTTCACAAACCAGCAATAAAAACGTGGTTAGCCTGTTCATGAATCCTTTGTTTAAATTTTCTGCCCAAAATTTAAAAATAAAATTTCGGGCTTATCCGGGTTAACGTTGGAAAACTTTTCCGCTTAAAAGTGTGACTAAATAGTAATTCATACGACTTCTTGGTTTTACGAATATGACTCAAACGTTGTAACTTGCTGGTAAACATAGTGCTAAGAAGTTGTTGTTGCGAGACTAGTTGATTATATTTATGTATTAGAAAGTTATTTGGACGAGTTCGTGAAATTTTTATTTCAGAAAATATTGTTTAATTATTTGTAGATTCATTTGCCTGGAACCTTACTCGTATTCAAATAATAATTGAGGGATATAATTATTTGTATCTTTCAGAAGAAACCATAAATCATAAAATCAAAATTAACTTAATTAATCCCCGAATTTTATATTTTCTTATTTTCGGGCGTGTGTAAAGGATATGTGTTCGGCGAGCTCATGGGCATTAAATAAAATATTTGGAAAACTTATATCTGAAAAAATTTTGAACGGTGTGTTAATTTTGAGTTTGAATTTTTGCGCACAAGGTTTTTGGGTTTGTTGTATGCATCATGAGTAATTGGGGTTGAACTAACTATATTTTAGGGTATGTAAGTGACCGCTACACTATCGATTCTTGACCAAAATTTACAAAATCGCCAACCGTCCAAAGTTCAACATTTGATTTATGAATCGTAATGAACACGATGTAAAGGCTCACCTACTCGTATCCATCCTACATCCAGTAGCGCCCGCATAGATCCACGAAACCATAAATCATACCATCTCGAAACTCTTCGCCAAAGAACTTTTCACTGCGTTTCATTGCCTAGATAAATCCCATAAGTGACTTTAAATCTCACTTAGATGAAAATCTTTTAGCATTTATCTGTCTTTCGCCATTGAAAATCACCTGGTACTCCATAAATCACCGTCTTTCTCTTACAGCCGACTGTCCGAACAACGTCGATTCGAATATCGTCTTCATCAGCCATTTTCGGAAGAAACTCCGACACAAAACGTTGAAGTGGCGTGAAATCATTTGCCCGAACAACGACGCATCCTAAATCATACATTAGGATTTTCACGGATTTTGAGAAATGGTAGACTATCGCGAATACTTCCGCGATTGTCGCTGCACTTTACGACTACGTCTAGGCCGCGCAAATAAACCTGAGCATTTCTTCGGTGTATCTTAAGATAGTCTTCCATCGGGGTCCATGTTCGATAAGACGGCATGTACAACACGTTCTTTAAGCATATCTTCGTCGAAGACCTGTCGTGATACGAAACCACGGTTGTTGCGAAGAGTTGCGCTTTTTAACTTTTAGCGCAGACCATCTCTGACTTGCTTGACTATCTCAGGTGAAACGAAAATTCATGGTTTCAGCACTTCATAAATAATCTCACCGGTCGCAATTTATTGCATATTAAACTGCTCGGGGTTTTTTTTTTAAATTCGATTACGGACTTTAAAAGCGACCATAAATTTAAAATCGAGGTTGACTGCAGAAAAGCTGTTAGAAGCTAGAGCCGTGTACGGTTTTCCGGGAAGATAATGCTTGCTGTGAAGTACTTTGTAATAGCGCCTTGCTATAGTCCTGACAATATCAGATTCCTCTTCTAATTCCTAGTTAATAAAAAAGGATTTGAACCTGAAAAATAGAGAGATCGTAAGACTAAATTTCCTGGATGGACTAGTGCCTAACATAATCTACCAAAACCGAGCTCATGGGTTCGACCCACTTCATGGTTCCGAAAAAATTAATTAGAAACTATAATAGTCCACTTGAACAGTTCTTTGCATTACCATACCTAAATAATTTTTCGACAGCAGTTTTCGGTTATTCAAACTAATTATCAACCAAGATTTATTTTCAAACTCTTAAGGCTTGTATTAAGCTCGTATTAGACTGTATGCACCTTTGTCTAATATTTGACGATTTTCATTTGCAATTGTCAAAATTGCAGTCTGATAGTGTAATTTGTGTCTGTTAAAAATTTTTTATTTCATCTACCTTCCCTGTAAAACATTTTCTAACTGCTTAAATTTTTTGGTCAGATATTAGACAGCATCGCATACAGTCAGCTTTCAGACTTTATACTTGGCTGTGAAATATTTGACCAAGGCAACAAGTTAGGTAAAAAATTGTTGGTCAAATGTATGATTGAAAATTTGATATACATTTTTTTTTTTTGCTCAACACAATGCCTATGTCTAATTAATTTTCTTATCAAATTTCGTGGTTAAAAATTTGACAGTATAACCTACAGTCTAATATCTGTGGCCACAGGGAATAAGTAGGTAAGTCTAAAAACGAAACTATTCAGAGCAGCACTTTTTTGTTATTTTTACAATTAAACTATTCCCGTAAATCCACTTTTTTTGAAAAAATTAAATTTGTTGAGATCTCAGTGATCAAATAACATATAACAATAACTTCTTCACAGTGCGTGTAAGTCTTGGGAGATGACCACAGTATACTTATCCCATTTTACTATTATATTTTTCGACTTACCAAGCTATTCCCTGTGACCACAGCTGAAAAATATTGAAAATGACAACAAGCTACTACTACTACTATTTTATTGATCAAAAATTTGGCAGATGATTTAACAAAAAAACCCTTACGTTTTCAAAATTAGGTCGTATTTGTCAGTGAAAATTTCAAAATAGTTAGCAAAGTGGAATACAGTTTAATAAATACTTATAGCTTATATTATGTTTATGTTATACGGTATGTCACATTGACACAGTCGAGTATTCACACTGACAAATGAAGTCAGATAGTGTTCGTCAAGATTTTCATTTGACAATTTTTTTTTTTTTGCTTTACACAAGACCTGTTTTCCCCGAATATGTGTAAATAATTTTTGCAAATTTTTTGGTCAAATATTTGGTATGACATACAGTTTAATACGGACTTAAATAAGCGGTCATCTTTGCATACCAATCAACAAATAAAACTCCAAAAGGCTAGATCTCACGCAAAAATCCAATACGCCATCGAAGCGAGGCTCGGGTAAAAACAAACATCTCCATATCACCTGGCCATTATAACCTCTGTGCCCCAGGTACTTGGAGCTTAAAACGTGTAGGAAACATGCAATAGTTACAAATTTGATTGTGTGAACCTGATAGAGTTGCTGTCCTCTGGTAACAGCGCGTGTAATAAATGCATAAGAAAATAATTACATAAACTGAAATCGGTCTTTGACTGGATGCCATCGTTTCCCGCAAGCAAAAACGCTCCAAGATTGCATTGCATATAGCGGAACACGAAACTGTCGTTTGCATCGATTCCCGATTTTTCTTTCTTCGGAAAATCTGGATATCATTCGTACCCAGGAAGATGGTGATGCACTTTGCTCTTCGTCGAGCTGCACCACTAGCGTATGCGGTACCACATCTTTAAAAACGGGGACAAGGAATGCGTGCGAGCTAGAAAATAGATTCATTCATCACGATCCGAACATGCAAATGGACGTGCATCTTCCAAGTACCTACCAATGCCCAATGCTTCCACACAAGATATGGGGCTACCTTTGTACCGACTTTAAGACCTCAATACGAAAATTGAATAAACGAAACATTTAAATAAATTGATCGTCTCAAGACCATTGTTGGTGCGAGATTTTCGGTACTGATAGAACCGGTGAAGTGCACGAATAGGTGCTTTCCAGGTCTTCGAAAAGGCACTCGGTTTTGGTGGTGCCTATACTCGTATACTTTGTATAAAGGATTCTGAATCGGATCTCGCTATTACAATCTAGGCATTACTAAATACGACAGTAGGAACGTTCTTAGTCGAAACGTGAGGAAATCGCGATTTATAATCTCACCTGGGAAGTGTTAATTATTACACTTTCCGGGAAAATTAAGTATGACTAAATACAGCGCAGTGGTGAAGTGAGAAGAATAACAAGCTGTTCTTTTGGATTGAATTCAGCTTGATTTAAAGAGTTTTAAATGTGGCTTAAATACAACCAGTACGAACTTCTTAACATTACCTAATTAAAATAAGTTGAAAATCTTAGTGAAGAATTTTAAAAACATCTATCAAGTAAATCTTTAGATAAATATTCTAAGATAAGAGAGATCAAAAAAAATATAAGGACAGCCACTGCACTACTTCCATTGCAATTGGTCTATGCAGTAGATACCTATATATTTCAATTATTAAGTTAAATAATCATTTCAATACGACAAAAAGACTGGCAACTTATCTGGTATCGCAATCAACAAGATCAAATTCAACCAAACGGCAAACGATGATTTCACAAATTCGTATTCAATCAGTTCGGCTGCAGATAAAATTTAGTAGAAATATTTATAATTGAGTCATAAGAAATTTAGACTATAGAATGGGTTGCATGTGTGTTGCTACAATTTGCAGCAGATCGGCAGATTACTCTAGCGAGTATAATGGCAAAGGAAGAGCAGATCTTATCCGATTCGTACTTATGTATGTACGATACAAGATACAAGACACAAAATACAAGACACAAGATACAAGATACAAGATACAAGTTACAAGATACAAGATACAAGATCTTCCAAGATACAAGATACAATACACAAGATGAAATATACAAGACACAAGATACAAGATACAAGATACAAGATACGAGATACAAGACACAAGGTACAAGATAGATGATACAAGATACAAGATACGATACACAAGATACAAGATGCAAGATACAAGATACAATACACAAGATGCAAGATACAAGACACAACATACAAGATACAAGATACAAGATACAAGATACAAGATACAAGGTACAAGATACGAGATACAAGATACAAGATACAAGATACAAGATACAAGATACAAGACACAAGGTACAAGATAGATGATACAAGATACAAGATACGAGATACAAGACACAAGACACAATATACAAGATACAAGATACAAGATACAAGACACAAGATACAAGATGCAAGATACAAGATACAATACACAAAATGAAAGATATAAGACACAAGATACAAGATACAAGATACAAGATACAAGATACGAGATACAAGACACAAGATACAAGATAGAAGATACAAGATACAAGATACAAGATACAAGATACGAGATACAAGATACAAGATACAAGATACAAGATACAAGATACAAGATACAAGATACAATTTACTAGATACAAGATACAAGATACAAGATGCAAGATGCAAGATGCAAGATGCAAGACACAAGACACAAGATACAAGATACAAGATACAGGACACAAGACACAAGGTATAAGGTACAAGATACAGGATACAAGATACAAGATACAATTTTCAAAAATAGATTTATAATTCACGAATTCATCTTTTTGCTTCTTTTGTAAATATAGAAAAAAACGTTTACGGTCAAACTCCTTACGTTTCGAAGGCCAATGCAGACAACATCATTATTACTCCACACATAATTTTAGATTCTAGAGTTTAAAAACTTGTTAGTTCTACTAGAATCGGATCTTATAAGACCCTCTTTGATAAAATTTTGCTCATTTCGTTTGATTTCTGATTGAAACGAATTAACATACCTTGAACTGTTTCAAGTAAAACTCATCGTTCAAATGGCCCATAAATAAGACGAAAAAAATCGTGTAGGTATCTAAAACAATTCCAAAGAATCCAGTTTTGAGATAACGAAACACAAATAAATTCTATAGCGCATGTGTACCTCCTGAAACTTTTGGACCTCTAAAATTAATTGCTGTCCGATGCGGTAGATCTCGGTCGGTTTCAAAAAAAAAATGCTTGGCATATAAATTTTTGTTAATGAGCCCCTCTAAAAAAAAAACAAACTACAAAATTGTAGATAGTTCGACATTGAATCGATTGCTCCGTCCGAATCTTAAGAAACCAAGAGGCCATAAAACAACAACGTCCAAGACATTTCGGTTTAATTGAGGAATTTTTTTTTCGCCGACAATTTATCGTCATATGTAAAATATCTGTCCTTTTCGATTTAGTGGAAGTGTCGTACAGCGGTGGCTATGGACACTTCCTTCTAATGGGGGCCCCCAAAAAACGCAACAGTTCTGATCAATATATCGCGTAATTAAGCACATTAATTTATTCAGTGATCAGCCGTGGAGAATTAAGTAGAAGTGTGAGATTAGCAGCAGGGATTCTGGAGATTTTTCGTCGTCAAATTTATTGAGATGTTGTACGTATTTCGACGGGGCTTACAAGAAGCTACACAAGTAGTGAGCTACGATTTCCGGTAATTCTAGAACTGACCGACCAGTAGCCCGACCACTTTAATAGTCGCGGTCCAACAAACAAAGAACCTCATTATCCACGACTGTTTTTGTTTTTCGTATCCCCGGATCTTTGCAAGTCTAGGAAAATATTTAAATCAATTTATCCACGTTAGTCGAACTTCAACTAGTTACGAGACTAATGACTCCATTCGTCATAAACGAGCTGGGATCCGAGAAGAAGTCAGGCTGACGTTGAAATATCGTTTGTGGGCAGAAAAATCACATTCCGGAAATCTAAAGCTAAACGATGGCCGGTAATAATTTCTGTACTCGGGCGCAATGGGTCCACAGAATCCGAGGATAGCAGGAGGAACTGAGCCGTGGCTAAGTCAAACTGTGATCTCGTCTAGTTTCTAGTAGTGGCTAATGGTGCCTAGTGCATCGTCATAGTATGGCGGTCATACGCTTTCAAAGCTATGGGCTTCTTCAGCATCTTGGGTACCACTACAACGTGTTGTGCAGATCTACGAACCACGAGACGCGAGTGCTCGTTCGCAGGAGATAAGCAAATTGACAGGAGAAGTTATTTGTAAACATGTCGGGTAAATGTTGCTGTCACTTTGAATACGAGAAACGATTTTTCTACCTCAGCGAGAGTGACTGCCACTAGGAGACATTCCCAATAGAACTCCATACTTTCGAGATAAGTGATCATAACGAGATCGCGTTGTCCGTACACGTGAGCACGCAACCGTAGCGGTCAGAGGTTTGTCCACTGTTCATTTTCGTTGTAGAGAAATCGTTCTTTTTGACCAGAAGCAGCAACATCCTGGAACACAAGGCTTACTAAATTACGAACCATTGAGCTCCAATCCGTGTCCTTGAAGCGCTCGAACCGATAAAACATAATATCGGATTTCCAAATCGCTTTCAGTATTATCTCTTCAATTCCCACGCCATACAGCACAACTAAATCTCCTAAATAACATAAAATAAATTCCAACTACGAGGCAATTCGAGCAGAATGAAGATTTCAATTTAGTTAGCGATTGATTACACTGGCAAATTCTCATGACGGGTCAGCTCGGCACCTCTGAATCAGCAAACTACTACACGGATCAGTCGTTAATTTATACCGCGCTCTACCTCGACTTTTATTTTATTCGAAACGAGCAAACCCAAAAACCTGTATATAAACACTTTGCTCGAATTCTTGGAATAAACACTGACGGACAATTAATGTTAAGACAATAGTGCACCCAAATCGAGCCTCTAAAGTTCAGGAATTTATCTCATTTGAAGATCGATGAAGATCGATTTCGTACTGTAGGTAATATTCGAATTGTTTGTGAATCTTAATTTCGGCTATACGAGTACTTAAACTTCCAGATAAGGTAATATCGTGTTCATCACAGGATCATGGCAACAAGAATTTTTAAAAATAGCTATGACATCCCCTCGAGTCGGATGAAGGATCCATTATTTAAGCTCCTAGGTGTGAAGGTGAGCAATACAGTTGTTCGGACTCTTCAATGATGATTCAATGATGAAGTCAACAAAATTTTCATATTGCGGAAGTATGCCGAATCCGAACTTCAGCTACTACGAGAAAGTTGAATTGAACATCCAATTTTTTCGTACGATAATCCATCTACCACCCCAAGGGGTGCAAGTTTAAGAGCCACCAATAGTTTTGTTCATTTATCAATCTAAATCCCATTTAACTATAGAAGATATTATGCGAAAAAGTAGAAACTTTACACGAATGAGTTACGAACAGAAAGTAAGGTCAATTAATCGAATAAACTTGTTTGGGTAGCTTTTATACAAAGAGCCTTAAATCTTATGCTAACTTGCGAAAGTTGGAATTTAAATATGTCACTAACATAATTATTATGCGTAATAAAATAACGACACACCTTCCTATCATACAAATGTTTTGATGAAATTTATACAATAACTCATGAACGAATGAAGCAGTGGCGTGTTGCGATAATTCAACCAACAGTGGCGGTCATAGATGAGGGCCATAGGGGCCATGCCCCCCCCCCCCTAAAAAATTTCCGATCTGATCGGGATAAAATTTAAAACATATAGTTGTTCACTAATTAGGAACATTACAGGGGTGGAATAGCGAAAGAAATCTTTGGGGACAGATTCACCATACAAATAATAACCACCCTAGTGTACAGCCCTAAAATTGTCTTTCAAGAATCACAATTACCTGTACAAAATATTAAAATATTTGAAATTACTTGATAGTAATGCAAGCTTTAAAAAGTAAAATCTTATAAAGTAAATTAAAAAATTTAACATCATAGTCATGGTCAAATAAATGTTTCAGAGCGTTGTACACGCCTTCCGAGTTTTCAAAATCTACTTGCCAAAATCTTGCGATGTAAATCAGCTATAAGAGACTGCTCGTGAAGTTATTATAATTGAAAAATAGTATTACAGATTTTTCGAGATTTATTATAATTTCAAATAGTGTTAGAGAATTTTCGGGATTTTTTTAAGTTTTGAGTAAGGAGAGTAAGCTAGGTAAGGGTATGGTGACATTCATCTAAACTCAATGAAAAGACTAAGTGAATATGTACTTGTATATACACCCAACTCTGTTTTTACACGGTAGATACTTTCTAACAAAATCCGTGTATAAAAAAAACGTGTAAAAAAAGACATTCTACTCATAGTAAAATCGTAGTTGTGTTCCACAATTTAAAAGAACCTTGTATGTTGAAAAAATAACTACATGCTGTTCAAATAAATCGTGCACAAAAAATTAGGGAAGCCCCATATTATGTTACTTCTATAAAATACAATTCATTTATTAAATAAACAACATTCAATTTTAAAAAATTCGTTAGTAAAAATTCAAAAATATAAGTTTTAAGGCAAAGGAAGCATTTGTAACACAATCCATTATCGTATAATTTTCCCATGCATCTACGATCGTCATGTTTTTTCCTCCACTGATTGTAAAATATATTTAAATGCTAGCTTAATGTAATAAATTTTGAATGTTGCTATTATACCCTGATCCAATGGCTGAATCAAGGATGCGGTATTCGGCTGCAAAAATACCAATTGGATATTTGGATGATCTAGCACAGGATGACTGGGAGCATTATCGACGAGTAAAATTACTTTGAATTCAAGAACTTTTTGTTCTATGTAAGTATTTCTTGACTTCAGGAACGAAGCGTTTGTAGAGCCATTTTTTGAATAAATTGGCCGTCATCCATGCCTTTTTATTTGCTATCCAATGAAATTTTTTTTGCTATTGTGTTAGATCAAAAATTTCGTGTAAAAAAGTGACATTTGTTCTTCTTCGTGGACCGTGTTATTTCAAAATCGTGTAAAAGGAGAGTTGGGTGTACTTAATAAATTACATTGATGAAAATATGCTTTTCGTGGATTTTAAGTACTGTTGGATAACTTAATAGCTGGGGTGATCATTTCTTCGTAGTTGGCCTGAAGTCTTTGGGTTTTACGATACAGGCTTCGGATTTCAATGCCAAATCTTCGGTTTCATCAAATATGTATGGTTAAACTATTAAAAATTGAATACACTACTTTTCTTGCGGTCTTAACAGCTGGTTAACATTGATTGAATATAGAACGGAATTGACGAAATTACGAGATTTTGATAAAACTATCAAAATATTCCAGATTTCTCATGCATTTGAGAGATATTAAAGTATTTTTGGACTTCTAAATTTTGTCGAAAATAAAATCGAATTCTACTGAAAGCGAACAGTCTTGGCATTTTATTCACCATGCTTTGGAATCAAATAATTTTATTTTTTAGTTTGCTTATAGACTTATAATTATACAATACAGATTCAAACTTTTGGCAGCATATAGTCAGCTGATAAATTAAAAAAATATCAAAGGAATGTCTTCACAGCGATGTTAATGCTTGTCGAGATTCCGAAATCTAGTTACCTAAATCTGGCGATGGAAATTAGTTATTAAATGCGGAAATGAAATGAAAAAGTTGATATTTTCAAGCAGTAAGAACCGCAGCGACCATAACATTTGTACAATTTCCATCCTCACTGTACTAGCGGCTAACCGCCACATCTAGTCTCGCAGCAGCTACTGAACGCCAGTGGCCCCTCTCTTGGAAAAGCAATACGATCGCCACTACAACCAAGGGAAGCGGTTTATACCAAAAAATTTCTAAGACTAAGAACGCCATGTCACTAGAATGAAGCTGAAATTGTTTGTGATAAAATTTGGAGAAAGGAAGATGTTCGATGTATTGTTGAGGAAAACTTCTCTTTCCTTCCGACAGCTTCCACACAGAAGTCCTGAAAAAACGATAACCACCGTTTGAAAGTAGTAGAACCAAGAATGTTAAAATCAAGATACTGGACCATACAAAAATTATTAAAAATGGTATGTAAATCAATCAACTGAATATTCACGGGACGTAATTTCAGGGCAGAGTGAGTATTAAAGTTTAAGTTTAATGAAAAGTATAAAATTTTTAACAATTCCAAATTGTTCGTGACACATATGTACTTGTTATAACTGTAAGTTATTAGCTGGAAATTATTTTATAGTGTTACGTACCCTGGCAACTCGCTCAACGCAATGAGATCAGTTTCCAATAAGATATCCAACGGAAATACGTGAAAACTTCTGTACACTTTTCGAATACTTCCCCCTTTTTCCAGCCCTCTCAAACATTCCACACCCACCACCGAATATATGAGAAATCTCTCGACTCAGCACAGGCAGTATATAAGCTCTGCAAAGCTTGCAGCAAGACAGTTTGTACTACAGCTAGACCACAGTTTCGTAAAGCGATTTTCGTGATCGATTAGTGATCAAGTAGCATATTAAATGGGGTAGCGTTGCCAGTAGTTCGATTCCTATTGCGATTATTGATTGCGAATAATTAAGCGTAGTTTCTATTGGTTTCTATTGGTTTTAACGAATTGTGTTTTACTTGAAATCTTGGCGAACCCCTAGCTCTCAAGAATATTTAAATCTATCTTTTCCAACTGAATCTTATAATATTTCATTCGATAAATGCTTTGAAGCTATCCGCTGTTTTGCAGGGAGAAAAGAAATCTACTCAAAAGGAATAATTTTTACGTTAATATGGGATCCCGAAGTTATGACTTAATGAATGTCATTTCATGCTTATCTAAGTAATTGTACTATTAAAAATTCTACAATCGGACGAACAATAGCTATTAGTTGATTGAACGTTTCGTTTATTCCGGATTTAATATCAATTTGGAATTTTTCCCATATGTCCTTTATGGAAATCAATTTGCTGGGGTAGGAGGGTCATTTGGGCTTCGATAACGATTTAGTTTTATTGTCCAGATTGACTTCTGGTTTCAGTTCTACTCCGTAGGAATCCGAGAATGGCAGACTTACTAAGTAAAGTTTGTTTCAAACTGGTCTACTATAACTATTTTATTTTAAATTGTTGTGGGCTATTTAATATTCGATTTGATTTCAAATCTCGTCAATTCCGACCTTCGAAATTTCTTAATTTCTACGGTATTTCACTGTGCTTAATACTAACCGTCCTCACATCCTTTGCATTGCCAAATTACATGGCCGATCAACGAAAAAACGGAACTCATCAATACAAGTTAACTGTGCTAAAATTTTGCTACATGAACTATTACACAATAGTGGTGTGGAGTTGTTGGCAACAATTTAAGAATCAATCGAAACTTCTTCACATTGTTACCGAATACTGGAACCTATTCAGTAACATTTTCAAAAATGAAAACAGCTTTGATAGACGATTTTTCATGATGTTGCTCTTCAAAGAACTGAACATTACTTGCCAGTTCTGGTTGGATATCATTTATTTCTATTCTTCATCCAATTTGAGTTTCCTCATGGTATTTTCGTGTTTAGTGCTTGATACTATTTGGTTTATAACGTTGAATGTTCTGAACAGCTTGTTCGTGGCAATACTAAATTTAATGCAAATGATAGAAAAAATAAACGAAAATTTAAAGAACACGCTAAACGAAATAAAAAATGTCCAACTGAACATCAAACACAAAGCGATGGATATGCAGAAAATTTGTGATGCCAGTGACCGAATCGATCAATTGGCAATTATTTACTCCCGTGTGTCATCAATTGCGTCCGAAATTAATGGCGTTTTCCAGCTTCAAGTGCTCATTTTCCTGGTTGATAAATTCATCAGTATAATTCTGTCACTCTTTCTATATTACTTGGAACTCCTTGATCATCGAGCATCTAATTTTGATTTTATTTACATTGGTCCTGCATTTTGCGACATTGTTCTTTTGATGTATGCTGCCAATTTGACTGTGACTTCATCGAAAATGACCCGGCAAATTTTGAATGGAAACGTTCTACCAGCGGATAGGAGACTGGATCAAAGTGTAAGAGAAACTTTGTTGTGTAAAATTGTTAGAGTTTGTTAGAGTTTTTCCTTTTCAGATTGAGAGTTTTTCATACCAATTGATTTTGCAGGGGATCACGTTTGATATTCATGGTGTTTATATTATTAATAATAAATTGACTTTTATGTTTATAACCTCGATTTTAATGAATTTAATAATATTGATTCAATTTCATCAAACTGGAATTTAAAAAAAATATATATATTTATTCATGAACTATCTACTTCCAAGTAAATTATTCGAGCTTAAGAAAATTCGAGATAGGGAATATATTTATTTAAATATTTTCTTTTTTAAAAAATAATTATAAAATAAAATAAAATTAAGACGATTGAATTTGAACAGTATTCGAGTTTTAATTCTGGAAAATAGTTTCAAGAAAGGTAGATGGAGATATTAAATGTTCGTTATTGTTAAGGATCAGTTTTATGTACAGAGTGCGTGCATTCGACGGGATTACATTTACATCAATCGAAGTAATATTTTTTATTTGACTTCTAACAAATAGATATTAAAATCACTCACGACATTTTTTAACCTCAAGCGTTGCATTTTTTCGAGTTTTTATACAATTCGGAAACTTGAATGGCACATGTATGGAAACTACTTGAAGAAACAGCTGTGTTTTCAGGGTTTATATGCTTTAAATTTGCTTAAATTAAAGTTGAGGTTCGTTGATGAACGGTAACCAGCTATGGAACAGCCTTAAACAAATCTGTATAAAAATCAATGCGGAAGCAGAAAGTATTTTCTTGTACAAAGTTATACTTTGCGTTTTGAGCCAGGAGCATATGTTGCAGGGCTAAAAAACTGGATAAACATATGTTTATTTTCATGATATGGTGCTTTTAAGCATTTTCGCCATTTGAGCTATTGCGATATTAGTGAATTGCTAGAAGACCAAAAAAAATAGAGATTTGTATAAATTTCTATATAAAATTGTATACCTTATGCTCATATGCCCGCATGAAATCCCCATTATTATGCATCCCGACCCAAATGAATGAGTAATTACCCAAGACCATATATTACACAAGAAAAATTGTCCATTCCATAAAAGGAATCTGCGAAATATGTCAGTCTTACGACAACCACAATCAGCTCTCACAGTAGCTCCCCAACAATTTGAAATCTCTGCACAAATGTTCACATTGTCGATGAGCTAATTACGCAAGGAATTATTCCATCGGGTAACTTACCTATACCTTAGCCCAGGTACTCTACTCTACTACCTGGCGAATACTTGGCCGCATCTTTATGCCAGCCTTATAACCAAAACGAGAGATCGCCGTACAATAGTTGCCCAACGGATGCATTTATAAGCGACAGAACAATACCATCGACTGGAATACTAACAAATATCGGTACCTAGTTTCCAATTGCATTGTTTCCGACACTTAATTGAAGCTGGAGGAGCTGGAGCTAGAGCGGAGCGTTGTCGTCGCTGTTTCTTACGATTGTAACCGTCTTTCGTTTTGAAAATGTTGGCGGGCTATTTGTTCGGGGTTAATTTGAATCGTTAGTGGCGGTAACATGAGTACTGTGCCGGCAAAATTGACTACTAGGTGTGCAGTTTTTGATCTAGGCGAGCCTATAAATGGCGAATGGGCGGGCCTTTATTTATGCGGTATGGCAACCGGACTTTGTACGATATGTGACCAAATCGTTAGCTATAAATTCAGTATAAGGCACTTATAAGTGAGTTACGATTTCCTGATAAGATCAGATCCTCTACAAGCAGTCTTGCAGCTTCTAATTAAATAAAGTCAACGCCCCAATGCCCAGAGTACCATCGTACAGGTTGTCATTTCGGCGTAACATCGCTCATTAATATCAAACGCTTCATCTCGGCCAACTTTCCGACCGATAAAACATTTCCCGGTTCTGAAGAAAAACCACGTCCCAGGCAGACGTACTCACTTACTCTATGGGAGTTAACAGAGTTGTAATTAAAAATCAGTGAGCTGAAGTAATTGAGACCTGTTCTTGGAAAATGTCAACATGAACCACGCATAAATACAATTTTACCTGTTACTGTTCGATAGGTCGGATTGCAAGGTATCGCTTGAGTTTTGCTCGGTTCGAACTCCGTGCTGAATTGCATAAGCCCGGTAAAATGCTGGAAGCTCCTAATGAGCACCGATCTCAGCAGATAAAGTGATTAATTGATATCTTGACCACACTTGACATATAAGCCTACACGCACCAATCAAAAGGTATACAGGTGAATAACCAATCGAAATAACACAGTTAACGATGGCATACTCGTACCTCATACGTTTAAATTTTAAATGCAGGTAAGAAGATAGTTACGACAGGCGGAAGATGTCAGCATTAGAAAAACGGTTATATTAAACAAAACCGAAAGACTATGATTCTTGACGGTTTTTTTTTAAACGATCAATACCGGGAGAAGGACTCGAAAATACTAAGCCATCATTTTATTAACTTAATTAATTTTTTTTTAAATTAAACAATTTCTGACGCAAATTTGTAAATTTTCAGCCCCAATTTTAATTTTTTTATCAATGGCATTGCATATTTTGAATACAACCTCAAGCAGATAAAATTTAAACAATAATTTTTCAAAATTTAACAAGATCATAATTTAGATCTTAAAATATTGCATGCTTGTATGCTTTAATATGCTTTAAGTATTTTATTTTCTGAATAGAAACTTTTTTTTAAACTACCTTAATTCGAAACTTATTTAAGTCTATGGAAAAGAATCCGGTTAATTGTTACGTTTGGAAATATTTCATCGTATTAATCAAAGCACATTGGCTTAGGAGACCAAATAACACACCAAATGAAAGACATTCCAAAGAATTAGCCAATTTAATCAAAATGAAGAGCAGAAGGGCTAGACAAAAAATGTTTAGTGAAAATAAAAAATCAAGTAAAAAATAAAAAAGTAAAATCAGCAGAATTTGGGAATTTTTTTTATTATTAATTTAGATTCGAGGCTCAAGCAGCTTTGATTTAATTAATAATTTGCCAAAATCGGACAAGATTTCAATTTTGACCCTTAAATATGGCTTGATATACGTACATCTCATTTTTCAGACTTTCCACATAACATAATGTTAAAAATGTAAGTAAACAAAAATTCGTATTTTGATTTCTTTTCAGCGTTTTGTTTTTTAATTTTATCGATTAGTTTTAAATCTAGGCGAATTCAGAAAAGATCTAAAAATTTAATTTGTATAAGTAGGGAAATTTTTTTTGTTTTTTGTTCTGTTTAAGATTTTTTTAAGTGAATTAAATTAAAAGGTAAAGTGAAGAAAAGAGGAAGAAAAATCCAATCAAATTTGCGAAAGCAGTAGATAGGCAAAAATGTTTAGATAAAAACTTAAATATTAAAATATAGAAAAGTGATATTTCTGGATGTAATTTTTTGCATTTTTTTGTACTTGTAGGCTCTATAAGCCTTAAATATCTTAAATTTCGGAATTTGTGAACGAAAAATTTAAATATTATGAAATATTCACTAAGTGAATGTAGGTTCGGCGATGATTTTTTATGTAAATTTTGCTATAAGCATGTAACAAGCCTCAATAGATTAGTTTTTAATTTTTTTTGTTCTGATGGTAATGACAAAAATAAGTTAGTAAGTCAAAATTACTGAAATATGCACACCTAATATCAATATTTTATATTTATTTTCAAAAGTTATAAATTCCTCTGTTGTAAAAGACACTATTTAAAAGCACATTATGCGCCCATCATTATGTAAGTGGTCTAAGTCAAAATTTAAAAAAAATTAGATTATCAGTTATTTCGCTAAATTTTTTGAAAATAAGGATTGCTTTTGCTCAAGAGAATGTTTAGATTGCGTAGAAGATCAAGATTTTGAAAATTTTTCGAGACTGAAAGATTTTAAAACCCAGAATCTATTTCTATGTACTACAGTTCATCATTAATAAAACAAAGGCGGCCCACAACTTTTGAAAGACCGATGAGAAAGAAGCAAAAATATATGGAAATATTAATTTACTTCCATTATACACCACTAAAAGACCAGTAACGGAAGAAAAACATAAAGATATGAAGAGTTTACTACCCTACATCCCTTCAGTTTTTCATGAGCATTTTAAAAATATCAGAACTCATAATTATTAAAGCGTAAAATATTAAAAAAAGAATACTTTTTTAAAATAAATATAAATGTAAATGAATTCTTTCAAAATATATAAATAATTTTTGTTTCCAATAAAACTCGCAGGTTTTTATTTCTTGAAGGCCCGTTCCTACGATGTTCAGTTACGTTCTAACTGGAACTTTAACTGACTGATTTTCGTACAAAACTTCCAGTTAAAGTTTCGGTTAGAGTTTAACTGAAGATCGTAATAATGGCCCTAAGTCACTTATAGGTCGTCATTTTGAAAATGGTCTATGTCAATTCCAACCTTAAAAATCTGCCAATGGTCTGGGCGAAACTTTATTATTTTTCGGGTCAAAGTTCGGGAGCGGTCAAAGTCGGAATGTATCATGAGTTGCTTCGAAATTATTAGATTTCTTGAAAAATTATTTTTGTTCTTAATATAAAAATATTTAAAATAGAGATTTTTAGCCGATTAAACATTGAAAAAGTCCGTGTAGACTATTCGAATTTCAGTACATTATGTACACTAAAAGCCCATAGAAGCAAAAACGAATTTGTTGCCTTATCAGAATTAAGAGGTATGACGAATTGTTAAAACGTATATAAACCCATTACTTCCACTTGGGGTTTGAATTTCGAAAAAATTGTGAAACAGGATTTTAAACGATTTCATAAGAAGCAACTTGATATCTCATGAGACAAGACGGATTTTGAAAAATTTGTGAAAACGTAAGCAAACCCTTCACACCTAATTGGTTCTGGAAATTCGAAAAATCGTGAATTGGTTGGCCGTAATAATCAATTTTATATCTCATCAGAACTAAGGGATGGCAAAAATTGTGAAAACATATACAAACCCTTGGGGGTTGAATATCGAAAAATTGAGAAATGGGTTTGTAGGCGATTATATAAAAAGTCTGTGGAAATGAAAAGCGATCTAATATCTCATCGAACCTAAGAAATATGTCGAAACTTTGAAAAGCATACAACCCCCTTACACCCATTAGGATTGAATATCTAAAATACTGAAATTGATTTTTTGTCTTTTTTATATAGGAAACCTTGGGAAGTAAAAGTGAATTCGATATATCACCAGATATGCAACCTCCTTCCACCCACTTGGGCGTTGAATATCCAAAAATCCTGAAAGGAATTAATAAATAAATATGAAGACAGCACGAGAAAGTAGGAACCAATTCAATTTCTTATCACTTCTAAAAGAAATGACGGAACTCGTGAAAACGTGTTCAACCCGTTTATACCCTCTTAGGGGCTGAAAAAGGAAAAAACTTAAAAACAAGTTTTAGGCGATTATTACGCAAGCACGTGAAAGTGAAAAGATATTCGATATCTGATAAGACCTAGGGATATAGTAGAATTCGTGAAAAAGTTTACAACCCCCTTTGCATCCTCTTAGGGGTCGAATTTTAAAAAATTCTGAAAACACTTTCTAGGTATTTATATGAAGAAACCGTAGAATAAAAATGAATTCAATATTTGGGAAGACCTAATAGATATGACGAAAACCGTGAAAATATATGCATTCCATTTTCACTGATAATTTTTTTTGACCCCCCCCCCCCCCGAACGCCAATGGATATTTGAAATTTTTTTTTATCTAAATTAGTTTTCTAGTTGATTTACATAAACGTACCGAGTTTGAACTTTGTAGCATAAGCCGTTCTAAAGATAGGAAAAACACCCCCCACCCCCGTACCATACTACCCCTATAAAAAATTATATTTTTCCAAGATGCTACTAATATAGCTCTATCTAAATATCAAGTTTCAGCATTATATCATTATAGGTTGTCGAGATATTAAAATCGGAACTTTTTCCTTTTCACCCTCCCCCACCCTCACCCTCTACACCCTTATTTCCAAAATTTTGTTTTCTGCTAGGAGTCTATTAGGCCTACTTCTGGTAAAAATTTTAAGCATCTATCTTACACGGTTCTTGAGATATGAGACGTGATTTTTTAGAAAAATTCTTATCCCCTCCACTTTCTTGCTCCACCGCCCCCTTAAAAAATTTTGCTTTCAGCAGACTTCATTAATAGACCTTTATACACAAACCAAATTTTATTTGTCTAGTGCAATTGGTTCGTGAGATATCGTAATCTAAAGTTTTTTACCCTCCACCCCCGTACGCCACAGCCCCCACTCAAATTTTTGTTTTCGATCTATTCTCCTAGTATAGCTACAGATATTTATTAAGTTTCAATTTTGTGACATTAACCGTTTAGGAGATATGGATTTTAGAAAGTGTCGATCTCACCTTTTTTGCGTTTCGGACGCATTATTTCTCCCCCCACTCCCAAACCCCTTCACCAATATCTGCAATTTTTTTGCAAATGGGTCCACTACTAAAGTTCTATATAAATTCAAAATTTCAGCCTCCTAGCATGAGCGGTTGCTGAGATCTAGAAACCAAAATTTTCCGTCTAAAACACTTTCCCCTCCTCCCCCTAACACCCCCATCCCTCCAAATTTGGCCACTTTAAGGGGACTGCCCACTCTACCCACGAAAAAAAATTCAACTAAATAGCTCAAAGGGTTTGGGTGCTACGAGCCTTCAAACAATTTTGCGTACACCGGCAGACGTACGGCGTACGGCGTACGGCGTACGGCGGACAGACGGACTGAAATTTTTTTTTGCTTTTTTCGTGTCTACTCGTTATGAAACGTAAAAAAAAAAATTTTGAGGGTAGCAAATTTTTTTTTTTTAAAAATCGATAACAATACTGTATTATTGAAATAATAAAGTAAAACAACATATTGGTATGAGATTCAAACAAAATTTCATATTCATAATAAATTTTCATTAGTCAAGACTAATAAAATTCTAAATTAAAATGTTACATAATATAGAAATATTTGTTAATTTATTCAAACGCCATCATTTAAATATCTCGAAACCAGAAATATATGACTTAAACCACTTTCATAATTATGGGCTCATTTAAGGACGCATACAGTATCGGAAGGCATTTTTGCTAATATTTTTAGAAAAGTCCGTCTGTCCGCCGTATACGACGTACGCAAAAACATTTAAAGGCTAACACTTCCTTTGAGATATTAAGATCAAATTTTATAATGCATAGATTGGGTAGACCCCTTCAAATGGGACTTGTTTGAATGGTAGATATGGTAAGGGGTGAGGAGAGGTAGCGTTTTAAACGAATAATTTTGATGTCAATATCTCATCATCATCAATGGCGTGATAGCCCAAATCGGGCCCTGGCCTACTGTATGTCAATTATCTCAGAAACCGCTTATACAAGAAAGTAGAAACTTGGAACATAGAAATCACTGTTCTGCTGTTAGTTACATGGAAACGGAGAAGATCAAAAAATGCCTAAATGAGTTTTTTCAAGCATCATCATATCTGAAATTTACCCAATCTCTTCGCCTACTCTAAAATGCTATAGCACTTCATTTCGGAATTTACGTGTATAACATTTCAGAAGAAGTGGACCCAACCTGAATCCGAAGTACCACCTCCTCCTCCTCCATATCATTTCTAATCCAAAAAAGAAACTCTTTTTCGCCCTGAAAAATTTCTTCAAAAACTGTTTGCAATACAAACAATCAAAATGTTGTACATGACGAAAACGTACAACAAACAATGAGTGTAATAGCCGGCTCATGAATAATCATCACACACTCAGTGACTCTCATCATTATCCAGAAAATTTATTCACCTAACATTACAAATAACCGAAAAATATAACAAGGGTGTGCAGAAAAAAAATCGAGTGTACAACTCGTTATGCACCATAAAAATTTTGACTAATTGAATGATGGTCGGGATTTCAATGGCGCGAATGCTTGTTCAGGAGTATTAAGTCTTCAACAGCTACACACTTGACCATGTTACCTCAAGCGAATCTGGCTTGTGTGTTTTTTAGTGCCTTTATTAGTGTTACTGGTCTTTTTCTGGGAGGTTTTATTTTTATTTTATAATTTTTTTTTTGTGAAAATTAAATCGTAAAATCTAATTTTAATAGTCATCTCGTTCTTCAAATTAAAATTTTTGTTGAAAATGAAACCTGCGTGAATATATGAAGCAAATTGACATGGTGTTTTTTATGAATGGAGCAACTAATTAGGTGCTGTGTCCTGGCTGTAATTTGAATTTTAGTATCATGTTCATATAAATTAGGAATTCATAGCCTGTGTAGGCACCTTTAAATCAGTTTTAGATAGTAAGACTTGATGCATGAAATTTTTGCATAATTTTTTTTTATGAAGGTAGTAAATCTGAATGTTTTTTTAACTGATCTCTGTCGAGATTATACAGTTTTGAATCAAAATTGTACTAAAGATTTGTTATTACATTTGCGATTTCCAATTTGGAGCTGTAAAAAACAAATAAAAATTATTAAATTAACTGAACACAAATTGTAAGCTTCGATAACATTATTAATGAGTTACAAAGGAAAAGATTGCCATCCCTCAGAGTTTGGTGCTTGGGCCAACATTTTTCCTTGTTTACGTAAAGGATCTCTTCTTACTAAGTTAGAGCACCATTGAGAGACTGCTATACCACTTAATTTATTTGAAGCCGATGGATTTTGCGTTTGGGGAACAGGTATGTAATGTTCGATAGGATTCACATGTCCAAGGAATCTTAAATCTCGGATTTTGCATTTCAGGATTTTACTTTTCAATCCGACACAATTTTAACAGGAAGAACCATGAACTGGAAGAGGTTAGAACTGATTTCAAGGTATCGAATGCAGATATTCTTTAAGCAAACACATTTTCACTCAAAAAGCGAAGATCAATAAAATCATTTGGAAACTTTGGATTCCAAACAGCGTACTGTCAATATTTGCATATGCAAACAAGTCACAGTATTTAATTGATGGAATTTCGGTTTAAGTCACCTCTAAGTACAGTTCGTAGTTTGTATACAAGGTAGGTAGGTGCCAGAGCATCAGAGCATCATTCCATCATCGGGCTGTAGATGCTGGGAATCGAACACATTGAGGTGTCAACAAAGCTGTCGCAAAGGTGTTACATAAAAAGACAAATGCTTTTTCATCAAGCCAGCTCCGTCAGGTAAATCAGCCGCTTCACGGCAACTCTATTTATGTCGCGCCAATATTGACGGTCCAACATAAATCTTCGGTTAGCATAGTACGTTTTCTTATGTCTGTGGTAATGCGCGCCATCATCATCCAAGGCGGAAAATCAAACAAAACTTTTGGTGGAATCGAAGCGCGAAGAAATTTCTACGCCGAGTATAAGAAAGAGTTCTGGTCAACATTCGTGCCACGTTCAACGTATTTAATTTAAATGGTGAAACTTGGAATTTTTCGACACAATCCATCACGAAAGTTAAACAATTTCTGTTTAATTTTAATGGATTTTCGAAATAAAAAATCTCGTCGTTTTTCGGTTAGTTTACTCTTTCGAATTTAAATACCGGTCAAATATGGAAATCATAAAAACAATGCGTTAGAAGATTTATTACTTTTCCAATGGTTTTTCTTGTTTGCATTGATGAAACACTGGCTGTTGATTTTACCTTTAATGGTAACTAGTCGGCATCGAATGCAATTGGGCCTGTCTTATTTTGATACAGAATGGTTTTTGGAATCCGTGCCATCTGAATTTTTTTCATATAATCCCAAATGGACTAAGAAGAAAATGGAGAAATGCAAAAGTCCCGAAAGACAAAATCCAGAAGGATTAAATCCAAAAAAGATAAATTGCAGATAGCCGGAAAATATAAACGCGCAAATTTTTCTGATTTTCTTTGTAGTTTTAATTGTTATGCCGAATGTTTCATAACAAACATTTCAACAAAATCAAGTAAATCAAAATTTAGTTTAATTCAAACAGTTTCATACAGTGGTTGGCGCTTATTGTAATCGCGGATAATATTATAAGCCGCATTTTGTTATCAAAACAGTTGGGTTCCATTTTCCACAAACAGAATTGGAATAAGAATTCGGTTTATGTTCTACATAGAACATTGCAAGTTTTGTTACTGTATTCTTAATCGTTCCACTTTTAATCTTCATGTCTAATGTGATCGAAAAGGAGAAATAGAAACAATTTCAAAATTAAGGATTATTGCTCTTGAGTTTAAAGTTATGTAAACACAAGACGATACCTATCATAGTGTTGCGAGCTAGGGGTTCGCCGGGATTTCAAGTAAATCACAATTCGTTTAAAATCAAAATAAGTGATAATTTATTGTTTCGCACATTAGTGCTATTCGCACAATTATTCGCATTGTATGGCAATACGGCCCGCTTATATATCGCTTGACTCGATTATACGCTATTAATCGCTTTCCACCAATACGGTCGCGTAAACACGCTGGCTGTCACAGTCGACGTAATAAAAATTACTATGTCCCTCGCTGAAAGCTTCGTCTGCTTTTATACTACTTGACTGTAGTCAAGACTGTACCTGAATGTTCGCTCGGTGATGTGTGTGGACGGTTCTCGAAAGCTTTAGAGCATTCGATTTTGATCTTCTACGCTGTTCTGGTACTTGCGAGAACATTCGGTTAGAAAGGAGGTACAATCGAGTTGCTCCGCCCCCTTATATACTTCAACTAGGTTTCTGATTGGGTTACTTTGCAGCTAGGTATTCGGTTGTTGCTGTTTCCATTATGCGAAACCGATCGAGTTGCGCGGTTGCCAGGCTTGCACATAACAATAGATTACACAATGAGACTAAAAACTCTTTCCGTAGCTTCTGAAAACTTTTGAAGTTGGTCTCGTTCAACAGAATGGCATCAACTTCGAATAAGTTTTCGAGCGAGTTTTATAAAAGATTGAATCTACACTTAATGAATAACAAATAATAATATTACTCAATGAATAAAAAATAATAATATTATATTCTTCGAGCAATTGATATTCAAATTTTTTTTCCTTCGTCTATTGTTATCATCCGGTTAATGTTAATGTTTTTGGCAAGTCCCAAAGTGATTACAATAAGCGGCAACCACTGTACTATTATATTCCACTCCTAGATTGTTTCTTTTCTGAATTTCGTATTTGTTTTTTATAATTATTATTATATATCTATAAGTTTTCTTTCGTGATTTTTTATATTTTCGAATTTTTCATAATACTTGGCCTCTGTTTATCGGGATTTTGATCTGATCCCAATTTAGCAAAGAATGTTATGCGTTTAAAAAGTGTTATAAAAAACGAAAAATTTAAAAAGGTAAAAATATCTCGGAATTAAATATTAATAAAATAAGAATACTTCTGAAGTTACCTAGTTTGAAATTTTAGTTTTTTGTTAATGGTGAAAAGCTTAAACTTAAACTCCAGTTTGGCATAGACCTTCCTAAAAACATGGAAATACACCTCCTAGAAAACTATTTTGAGGTTTTGACTGACGAAACTGATGATTTTTGAAATCAAATTTAATATTAACTATTCCACAATGTAAAAGCTATAGGCGATAGATTTGGCTTTAGTTCGCCATGTTTGATCACGTCTCAGTAGAAATAAAATCATAAGTCAAGGTAGCCCAATGGTGTGTAATATTGAACCCTCGTAGGGTAAACTGTTATCGATTTGAACTCGTAAACTTCATTTTAATAATCCTAAGTACATTTCAAATTGATGTTAAAAAAGAAATTACTTACTTAAGTGAAATAACCCATTCAATTTGTAGTATATTTCCATGAAATTATTATTTTATGTCAATTTATCATTACGCCATTGTACTCGAGTCCGAACGCGATATTATTGTGTAGCCCCAATTAAGGCAAATATTAAAATGTTCCTTAAACACTGGTATCAATTACTCCAGAAGGACGTTCTTAAACGCATAAACTGAGTTCAGTGGTCTAGTGAAATTAATATTTAGCGACATTTCAGTACTGTTATATTACCTTCAAAAAAACAATTACATTTGAGTTACGCTGGAGTACCGATGTGGTATGTGGGAGGTCCGCATTTATCAGACCATGTCAGGAATTTCACAAACCGTGTACCCTGTTAAATTAGACAAAGGAGCGGGATAATAATTTCTGGTAAAAACTCTAGTACCATATTTTTCAGCATTTATTTCCTAATGCTGAAAATTTCGGTCACGTAATGGGCGTCAGGCTATATCCTCAGATGACTTATTTAAGGCTGCGCCGTTCCGATTCTTCGGCGTTTATTTTTAAAGTTATCTGAGTTAATCTTATCTTATTTATCGTTTTCAACTTATAATCTGGCAAAGTCAATGCGGATTTATTTAATCGTATGAAAACTGATCCTAAAATTGGCTGTATTTCATTTGCACATACCAGCAGAAGATATCTCTTCCCGATATTTATGAAAAGCCAAAAAGGTTTATGTGAAGGGAATTTATAATTTTGCGTATCTCAGTTTCGAAAAGACAAAAAAAAAGTAATCTCGTGAAGATGCTGCATCCGTAGTACAGCCACTTAACTTCCTAGAACTTGTGCTGCATATGGAATATGAAATGTATTTCTCCACTTCGGTTTCGAAGGAGATGAGGTCGAGAGATGATGGTGGCCATATTCCATATAGTTTGGCTTCGAGCCGCCAAGTGTGAAATCCTCATATGAAGCAATTTCACGATTGAGACCCCTGAGGTGAATCCTATTTCGCATGCATTCAAGAGAAGCAGTGAAGAAAAAACTTACGATATTGCCACGGAATGCATAACAGAAATATTACATTATATGTTAATGTCAACTGAGCATAGGATGCCGACTCTGCACTTTATGCACTTTGGGACCGCGGTACTTGCAGGAAAGATTGGACACTAAACGAACGTGCCTAGTGGATTTTTTTGCGAAAAGACAGCACTGCAAAGGTCTAGGCACCTGGGATCGTAATGGTCTTGAACATTTGATAGATGAAGATGAAGAATATCCAAACACTTTGCTTATATTATTCATAATTTTCCAGTTAGTGGTTCTCGCGGGAGGTGCAGGTTAAATAAAAATCCATTTATTGTGAGCATATCCTTATTTCTATTATCGGGATTTGGAAACCGGTTCGGATTTTGATTGCATCGCTTCTTTTTCGGAGAAGTACAATCTGGTAATGGCACCGAACACGAAAATTCTTTTAATGAACTTCCGATAATCGCGAAACGATTGTGAGCCGCGTGGACGCGACTATCCAGTGTCCAGTCAGTCCAGGGCTGGAAGCTGAAAGCCTGAAAACTTAGTACACCTGCTTATCGCTTGAACGAGAAGTACCTCCTCGCGCAGGTACGAATCGAACAAAGCTGAAAGACTCCGTCCACGAAGAAATGTCCAATGTCCGAAGGGAACATGACCGATTACAGTAAAGTGCATTGCACGTCCAGCGAGAGAAGACCAGAACACCAGGGTGAAGTCCAGACACGAGAGATGAGCAAGAACGTCCGAAAGTTTACCTGTTGCATAGGTACATATAGGAGTGTGCATACGTCTTATGGATCAGAACAAGTTATGGTAATGTTAATCCACCTGTGCCGTGCGATGGCACATCTCTGGAGTCTGAACGAAAAACGGACCCGACGATGAGATGCGCTAGTACGAGGTCCGACGTGAATTTAATCAGTTCCCGTACGGATGGATGAATGCCGTATCAACTTTGATGACCTGTTCCACTTCTTTTGCACAACCAAGAGTTGAATGAATTTTCCGACGTTTCTTGATCTCGTCGGTTGAGCCTTAGATTAAGTTCTTAAGATGTTCTAATCCGTAGGAAATGTTACAGTAACTGATACAATGTATTGCTTAATGCAACTGTCCAGATCTTCTGTATTTTCTCAACTAATTCATTTCAATTTAAGTTAGAGTCAATCGAGTGAATGTTTGGGTCTTATTTCAAGATATTTCTATGATTTGAATGTTAACTATTTCAGTGAAATAACCAGAGTAAAAAGGCTATAACCAAACGACGTATGACGTATAATTGAATCAATTAAGTTTAGAACTAAGAATTTAAAAAATTAATTGTTTTTGGTTGTATTTGACATGCGATTATTAAGTTAAAAGCAATCTAATAAAAATCTGCCAATGGTCTGGGCGAAACTTTATTATTTTCCGGTCAAAGTTGAGGAGCGGTCAAAGTCGGAGTATATCATCAGTTGTTTCGAAATTATGAAGTTTCTTCGAAATCTAGTTTTGTTCATAAAAAAATATTTAAAATAGAGATTTAAGTAAAAACGACTTAATAGATATGACGAATTGTTAAAACGTATAAAAACCCATTATATCCACTTGCGGTTTGAATTCCGAAAAAATTGTGAAACAGGTTCTTAGACGATTTCATACGGAGGAACATGATATCTCATAAGAGACGAGTATATTGAAAAAATTGTGAAAACGTAAGCAAACCCTTCCCACCCCCTTGGTTCTTGAAATTCGAAAAATTGTGAAATTGGTTTTTAGGTCATTACATCAAATACAATAATAACCAATTTTGTATCTCATCAGAACTAAGGGATGGTCAAAATTATGAAAACATATGTAAGCCTTTGGGGATTGAATATCCAAAAGTTGAGAAATCAGTTTGTAGGCGATTGTATAAAAAGTCTGTGGAAGTGAAAAGCGATCTAATATATCATCAAATATGTCGAAGCTTTGAAAAGCAAATAACCCCCTTACACCCCTTAGGACTGAATATCTAAAAATACTGAAATTGACTTTTTGGCGCTTAGACAGGAAACCTTAGGAAGTAAAAATGAATTCGATATATCATCAGATCTAAGCAATATGTAAGAATCTGTGAAAGCATATGCAACCTCCTTACACCCACTTGGGGGTTGAATATCCAAAAATCCTGAAAGTAGTTCATAAATAAATATGAAGACAGCACGAGAAAGTAGAAACCAATTCAATTTCTTATAACTTCTAAAAGAAATGACGGAATTCGTGAAAACGTGTTCAACCCTTTTATATCCTCTTAAAGGCTGAAAGAGGAAAATACTTAAAGCAAGTTTTAGGCTATTATTACGCAAGCCCGTGAAAGTGAAAAGATATTCACTATCTGATCAGCCTTGGGGGATATGGCAGAATTCGTGAAAAAGTATACAATCCATTTACACCCCCTTAGGGGTCAAATTTCAAAAAATCCTAAAAACGCTTTCTAGGTATTTATATGAAGAAGCCGTAGAATAAAAATGAATTAAATATTTGGAAATACCTAATAGATATGACGAAAATCGTGAAAATATATGCATTCAATTTTCACTGATACATTTTTTCGCCCCCCCCCCCCTAACGAACGGCATAGGATATTTAAAATTTTTTCTACGTAAATTACTTTTCTAGTTGATTTACATACCAGGTATGCAAGTATGAAACCGGAATTCACTCATAGATGGCTCTAGCTGTCAAAGTAGTAACTGTCAAACCGAACCATAGACGCCATTTTGTTGTTTGGATATCTGATAAAGATATAAAATACCCAGCAATACCGGTTTCATACAACAGTGTAGTTTTGACGAGCGTTGAACATGTCAACTTTTGTGCCTGGGAACGACGATATGCGGACAGCATTGATTTTCTGTTACCATTTAAAAAAACGGCTGCAGAATCGCATCGAATGCTTGTTGAAGCTTACGGGGATCATGCACTTGGGAAATCACAGTGCATTGAGTGGTTCAAAAAATTTAAAAGTGGTGATTTCGACATCGGAAACAAGGAACGTGGAAAACCACCGAAAAAGTTTGAAGACAGCGAATTGCAGGCATTGTTGGATGCGGATGACACCCAAACGCAACAACAACTCGCAGATGAGTTAAATGTGACCCACCAAGCCGTGTCCATACGCTTGAGAGCCATGGGAAAGGTCCAGAAGATGGGGAAATGGGTTCCACATGAACTCTATGCAAGACAGTAGGAAAACTGAAAAACCACTTGCGAAATTTTGCTCGCCAGATACCAAAGAAAGTCATTTCTCCATCAAATTGTGACTGGCGATTAAAAGTGAATTTATTTTGAGAATCCGAAGCGGAAAAAATCGTGGGTATCTCCAGGCGAACAATCGACATCAACTGCAAAACCAAATTGGACGGAAGACAATGCTCTGTGTTTGGTGGGATCAGAAGGGCGTGATCTATTACAAGCTGCTGAAACCTGGCGAAACCGTTAATACAGAACGCTACCGACAACAAATGATCGATCTGCAGCAAGCTTTGCTTGAAAAACGGCCAGAATATGGAAAGAGGCAACACAAAGTGATTTTGCTGCATGATAATGCACCATCACACATGGCACGACCGGTGAAGGAAACGATTAAGGCTTGTCAGTGGGAAATACTTCCGCATGCGGCTTACTCACCAGATTTGGCTCCTTCTGATTTTCACTTGTTTGCATCGATGGGACACGCACTTAGTGAGCAGCGCTTCACGTCGTACGAAAATGTCCAAAAATGGCTCGATGACTGGTTTGCCTCAAAAGAACAATTTTTTTTTTGGCGTGGCATACATAACTTGTCAGAGAGATGGGCAAAATGTATAGCTAGCGATGGGCAATACTTCGAATGAAATATGTTGTTACACTTTTGTAGAATAAACGTCTATTTTTCATAAAAAAATTCCAGTTTCATACTTGCATACCTGGTATATATACCAAGTTTCAACTTTGTAGCATGAGCCGTTTTATAGATAGGAAAAACATCGCTCACCCCCGTACCATACTACTCCTATAAAAAATTATATTTTCCAAGATGCTACTACTATAGCTCTATCTAAATACCATGTTTCAACTTTATATCATTATAGGTTTTCGAGATATAAAAATCGGAACTTTTTCCTTTTCACCCTCCCCCACCCCCACCCTCTACATCGTCATCCCAAAAATTTTGTTCTGCTCGGGGTTTATTAGGCCTACTTCTGGTCAAAATTTTAAGCATCTACCTTACACTGTTCTTGAGATATGAGACATGATTTTTTAGAAAAAGTCGTATCCCCTCCACTTTCATGATCCACCGCCTCCTTAAAAAATATTACTTTCAGCAAACTTCATTTGTCAACTCTTATACACAAACCGAATTTTATTTATGTAGTGTTATTGGTTCGTGAGATATTGTAATCTAAATTGTTGACCCCACACCCCCGTATGCCACTACCCCCACTCAAACATTTGTTTCCGTTCTATTCTCCTGGTATACATACAGATATTCATTAGGTTTCAATTTTGTGACGTTAACGGTTTTGTAGATATGGATTTTAGAATCTGTCGATCTCGCCTTTTTGCGTTTCGGACGCATTATTTTTCCCCCACTCCCACACCCCTTCACCCATATTGACAATTTTTATGTTAATGGGACCACTATCAAAACTCTATGTAAGTTCCAAGTTTCAGCCTCCTAGCATAAGCGGTTGCTGAGATCTAAAAACCAAAATTTTTCGTCTAAAACGCATCCCACTCCTTTCCCCTTACACCCCCACCCCTCAATATTCGATCACTTCAAGGGGCCTACCCAGTCTATTCATAAAAAAATTTCAATTTAATATCACAAAGCGTTTGGGAGATACGAGCCTTCAAACGATTTTGCGTACGGCGTGCGGCGGACAGACGGACCGACATTTTTTTTTGCTTTTTTCGTGTCTACTAGTCATGAAACGTAAAAAAAAAATTTCAGGGTAGCAATTTTTTTTTTAAATCGATCACAATACTGTATTATTAGAAAATAATAAAGTAAAATGGAGTTTACCCACTTTTATTTTAGTACATACAATTCAGGTAATTCAGAAGAATTGAAGAATTCTTTTGAATTGATGAAGGAAATTGAGTTAAGCCTGTAGTTTTATTAGAATCCCTTTACCCTTCTGGCATAGTAAAGAACGACCTTACAACTTTTTCATTTTACTTTGTATTTACTAGGTGGTCTCTATGGATACCAATCCGCATGAAATATATTGACAGGCTCGACCTAGAACCTTGGCCGAGGAAAATTGAAAACCTACAAATTTATTATTTCCATTCATCATACCGGCAACCTTCAGGAATCACATCACCCAACCTAAAATTCTATTAAACCTTTATAACGTTATTAACGAGGAACACATAGAGTCGAAACATCCTCTTCAATTAGCTACACGAGCACAGACAAAGTTCGTGGTAAATTCACTGACCTTCAGACCAAACCATACCCACTCTTAATCATTACCAAAGTTCAGCGCGAGTTAATGAGAAGGAATCTCCAGCAAAAGATCACAGCTAAGGAACTCAACTATCTTCCACTTTGTTGTATACTGTACTGACCATAGGTCGGTTCTAGGTAAACACAATTATTAATTTTCGGTGGTATTTTCGTTGCTATCAATCGTAGAC
This sequence comes from Beris morrisii, assembly GCA_951812415.1. Taxonomy (NCBI): domain Eukaryota; kingdom Metazoa; phylum Arthropoda; class Insecta; order Diptera; family Stratiomyidae; genus Beris; species Beris morrisii. The sequence goes on along the minus strand of OX638312.1, from coordinate 5,066,002 downwards.
CTCAGAAGTTCTTGTGGCGTTGGAATATTGACCTGGTGAACAACCGTTGCACAGAATTCTTCACCCGTTTCATTACTCATTGGCATCCGGACGGAATATCTGTTACTAAGACATGATCGCTAATCACTCACCTGGATTTCGTAAGACGGAATTACAGCGAATCAATCACCTTTACGGCTAGTGAAAAGTGAAGAGAGCGCTGGCATGGGTAGGTACCTACCTAACTTCGGAAGAATCTTATCTGAAAAACCACTACCATATCGGGCTTATCAAAACCGGACCAATTACTCGTTATTAGGTGCACCCAGAAATGATTCATGAAATTCTCCGGCCCAATTTGGAAGAGGAGGCTTCCCGTGCCAACTCACATAAGCCCGGTCTCAAGACCAAATGAAATTCAAATTATACCATGACCAAATAAAAATAATATCTTGAAAGGATAAGAAATTTATGGACTACAATATTAAGTGGGGGAGAGTCGATCGAACTCGCCGAGTCATTACAGGTAACAAAGTTTCGTATCGAATTGATGTTACCCATGTCCAGAAGTTTCAAGAACCAGTTACAGAAACAAATCATTTAAATGGCAGCCGTGTGCTCCACAAACAAATAAATTTCAGATCAATCTGATTCGGCCGATCCAAAAACCGTCAAGTTAATAAATGGCCGCCCATTTGGCTTGGGAGATTGTTCATTTCATTTCTTGAAGATCATCAGCTCGATCAGCTCTCGAAAAACCACAACCGTTGTTGGTCATTTGGAATGCGCTAATGAGCGGCCAAATCAAACGACCTCGAGACAGAAAGGCTACTTACTTTAACCGTCGAAGAAAAACCGATGATCAAAGAGTTTTTCACCCAGAAACAACATGACGATCACGAAATTAGAAGGTGAGGATAGTTTTTCGCAAAAAACACATCGCCAAGGATGTCTTCACGATCAGCAAAACGAATTTAACTACGCGCTCTTTGAGACAAGGATCTTGTCTTGCATACCATTTCAGTACGATGCATCAGCGTTTTATAGGCTTGAATTTCGATATGGATATGATCGGTTTTAATTTATCTGGCGAACTGATCGCTCCCGTGTCGTATATGCAGAATAATGTTAAACATATCACGACTTGGGAATTGGAATACTAGAGACGAAAAACCAAAACACGGTACAGCCCAAGAAACATAGACCCGATCCGAAGAATGTTTCCGTATAGTTGAAATGGAAAAACAAAGGGCGCAGAACAAGGCACTTCTGTTCAATTGATCGTTTCCGGCATGTCATCAAGTCACGAAAATGGGATCATTCCCGTGTACACCAATCCTTTGGATTGGGCCCCGTGCAGGTAAACCTTACCGTTTTTCGAGTCGCCCCCAACGATCGTCGTGGCATTCTTTTGATTTCACGATCGAGTTCTCGATCCGATCGAGCCATGTTTTGACATAGGACAATAGGGTAAAAAAGTGATCGTTTAATTACAGAAAAGAAATCAAAGTGCCTGTGATGGGAAGCGCAGGGCACCTACATTCCGGTCGTAGGGAAGCTACCTACTCGCAGTTTGTCTGAGAGGAGCTGATCGGTGATCGGAATCGATGACCATATTGGGCTGCGATCGGTAAAATGAAGACGTTTCGTGGTAATCGGCATGTCAACTTGACGTACCTGAAATCGAAAACGACACCAAACGTTGTCCGGGGAGGACGCGCGTAAAACTCTTTCTTGCGCGTCTTACGATCGGTTTTCGTTTATGCAATCGGGTAGTCAAGATTCAAGATCCTCACCTGACGACATTGCGCATACGGGAACAAACTACATGCTACAGAAAAACAAACCGGAGCGCAACTGGATTAGGAGGATATGCCATAAATGGTGCGCCAATTTGCGTGATTATGGTCGGCCAGAGTTTTTCCCTGTCGATTTTCACACTGAAATAATGTGTCAGCCAATTACAAGCGACCGCATGACGGGATACATAAATACCTTCGATGGTCCCATAAATTTAGGAGCAATTTGTACAAATGTTCGACCAGAATTGTCGGATTGCTATAAAAGTACACTGCGCTCTTTTAGTACAATCGTCTGGATCTTTTTTTCTGCAGATTTATCTAGTTGGAATCCAGTAGTTTGTGAATCTTAGACCGGCCTGACTTTGTAATTTTCTGTAAATGGCGAAAAGTTAATTGCAGTTTTGTGAAAGCGAAGAATCGGATCTACCAAAAAACAGAAAGGAAATTTTACTGGGAGTAGATATTGTTTTAAGAAGCTTCACTAACTCGTCGTGATCATGGTCCGAATTAAAAATATTATACCACTATTCAATAAAAATCAAGAATTTCCCATCAAGTTATCTCGTATCATCAGTCAGTTACAATTTCCGTTGGATATGGAGAGAAGGGAAACCTTCAGTTTCAGCCCGTTAAAAGATAAACCATCAAATCCTAAGTACATTGTTTTTGGGTCAAAGATTGCTTTAAATTTTAAACTTTAAAAATATTTTAAGCTTTTTTTTACATTAAAAGTTAAAAAAAAAAAATTTTACTACTGTCAGAGTAGGCAATTTAGTGCCTACTCTGAAAGCAGTAGATTAGATTTGGAAATAGGGGTTGGTATGGTTAATCTCTGTCACTGCAGCCACAGTTAAGCTTATTGTGACGTCCCCCGGTTTGATTATGATTCCTCTTCGAGCCTAGTATTTTGCGAAGAGGAATGGTCAGGAATTCCGATGGTTCCATGAAACCCTGACCGAAGTGACGAAGCCTTTTGCAAATTAAACCCTCACATTCACAGAGGTGTTTCGTCTTCGTCATTGCATATTCTGCAAATTTTAGTCTCAGAGAGACCAATCCTATTGAGATGCTTCCTCATGTGATAATGTCCAGTCAGAGCTCCCACTAAGGTTCGGGTCTGATATCTGCTTAATTTTAGATAATCAGATGTTCTTTTTTCCGAGTGTTTTAGCATAAAAAGCTTTGAGTGCCTGTTGCCCGGTGCCAAGTCCCAGTGAATGGCACTTTGCGATTTTTGCCACATTCGGATGTTCATTCTGGCTGTGCTTAATGGTATCCCACAGAATGGATATGGTCCCATGAAGTGAGCTTCTGAACCTTTCCTAGCCATTAAGTCGGCCATTTCATTACCTACATAGCCGCAGTAAAACTACTAATATAAAAAAAACATTTTAAAAATGTAAAAAGAAGGTGTCGGGTTCAACAAAAAGGGATGATATTCACAGAGTCGGTTTTCTTTTTATTAATATTTCCACTTACACTTGTATACAAATTTGTGATATTCATTTTTCCAAGAAACTCGACAATCGCTCGTCGTAGCATAAAGATGATGTGCAAAGTTTACTTTTTTTTTTGGTTGCTTTGGGGGGGGGGGGGGATATTTTTCCGAGCGATTGTCGGGTTTCTTGGAAAAATGAATATCACAAATTTGTATACAAGTGTAAGTGGAAATATTAATAAAAAGAAAACCGACTCTGTGAATATCATCCCTTTTTGTTGAACCCGACACCTTCTTTTTACATTTTTAAAATGTTTTTTTTATATATATATCATTTCTTTTTGTTGCTATAGATTTAGGAAAAAGTATTATCTACACTAAAACTCCAAAATGAAAATTTACATTTTTCATTTGTGGTATTTCAACTTTTAAGCCAATATCAATTTGTTTCATTCCCCGTTCGATCTGAAATTAATAGATATCGTTATCTAAAAATTTGCAGGGTTAAAGAGATTAAAACTCGCTTTCGCGTTCATATTTGGCTGACGCGCGCTACGCTCCAACTAGCTTTTATGCAGTACTGCGGGGCTAATCTTTAATCTTTCATTTTTAATCTTTAATCTTTAATGTTTAATCCTTTATTCTTTATCCGTTATCCTTGATCCGTGATCCTTGATCCTTGAACCTTGATCCATGATCCTTGATCCTTGATCCGTGATACTTGATCCTTGATCCTTGATCCTTGATCCTTGATCCTTGATCCTTCATCCTTGATCCTTGATCCTTGATCCTTGATCCTTGATCCTTGATCCTTGATCCTTGATCCTTGATCCTTGGTCCTTGATCCTTGATCCTTGATCCTTCATCCTTCATTTTTCATCCTTCATCCTTCATCCTTCATCCTTCATCCTTCATCCTTGATCCTTGATCCTTGATCCTTGATCCGTGATCCCTGATCCTTGATCCTTGATCCTTGATCCTTGATCTTTGATCCTTGATCCTTGATCCTTGATCCTTGATCCTTTATCTTTTATGTCTTTAATCATCTCTAATCTTTAATCTTTAATCTTTAACCTTTAATCTAAATCCACCATTCTACACCCTCTATCTTATATCCTCTATTCTTCATCCTCCATCCTTTATCCTCCATACTTCGTTCTGCATCTTCCTTCCTTTATCCTCCATACTTCGTTCTTCATCCTCCATCTTCCATCCTCCATCCTCTATCCTCCATCATCCATCATCCATCTGCCATCCTCCATCCTCCATCCTCCATCCTCCATCCTCCATCGTGAATCCTCTATACTAAATCCTCCATCCTCCATCTTCCATTTTTCATCTTCTATCCTCCATCCTCCACCATCCATTTTCCATCTTCTATCTACATCATCTCAAAAATTCGCAAACCTTTAAGATCCACGAGCCGTGATGATCCGCGAATCGCAAGATCTGCCGTGAAGATCTGCAAACCACAAAGATTTGTAAAGATCTGCTGAGCCGTCGAGATCCGCGAACCGCGAAGATCAGTAAAGATACATCGTTTTTTTCAATAGTGATCTGATCCAGTTGAAAATAACACACCTAATAAGAAATTAAATTCATTTGAGCTTTGCCAGTTTTCACGCAAACGCGCGTACTACCGTCTAGCGGTAGTAATTTGAAACCCAGATTTCAGTTCTCAAAGTGAGTCATCAGCGTCTGACTTGAAAATTTTATAAAAATTCATATGAGCTTTTGCTAGTTTTCACGCATACACATGCGTGAAATGTATGAGGAGCTTTTAGAAAACTCTCATGTACGCAGCATACAGATAGAGCAGCCGTGTCCATGTGAGTTGGCTGCAGTAAAGAACGTAGTCGGTGCTTGGGGTGAACCCGACAATCACATTCGACTGAACGTTCTGATTATCAAATTTCTTTACGCACTCTTGTGATTTTTACTATTAATGCGGAAATTCACACATAGGTATGTACGAGTAAGTGTGGAAATCAATAGCTAATAATGTGGAAATTTACTGCTGGTGTGGAAAGGCAAAATTTTACAATGCGTAAAATTACACACGGTGTGGAAAAACTAATATGTACTACATATGATATGTACTACAAAAATTTGACATGTTTATGTTTGCTTATTATTATTATTAATTTATTGATAATATAAATGAATAACGTTCAAGCGAATGATCGGCAGATGAATTCCCAGACGTATTTTGAAAGGAAAAGGACATAGCAATCGACAATTTGAAAAATTCAATGAGATCACATGATATTTGGGAAAAAATCAGGATATAGGTCAAAAAGGGTAGAAAGTATAAAACACTATACATGTTTATTATATAAATTGAATTTATTTGTTTTAAACCCACAAACTTCACACTTTATCAATATTATTTTCTTTTTAAATTTTCAATCACGCCTTACACAAAACCACGAAACAAGTGAATTAAACAACGAAGCGGTCAAGTTAATACTTATCACAAAAAACAAATTACTACGCATGAAGTATCAAAACTACATGCAAAATGTGTAATTTTATACACAATGATCAATTTTACACATTAAATGTGGAAAATTACATGCGGTATTGCAATATTACTACCCAGTCAGTAAATTTATGAATTAAATGTGTAAAAATACAATGTTTTAAGAATTAATCTCAATTTTGTTAAATATAATGGAAATTCGTAAATTTACTACATCAATGCGGAATATTTTACTGCTTTAAAGACAGTTATTTTCACAAAATTTTTTACTATGCAGTAAATGTGAACCATTTTCTCAAACGCAGAAAATTGCTCCATTACTTTGTGAAGAATTTCTTGCGGTGTAATACCAATTTACTTCAATTTCTTCGTGAATGTTATCCTTTAGGTGCTGCAAGATTTGGGTCTTTTTTTATAAACTTTTTCCTTGAGTTGGAGCCGGCGATCGGAGAGCCATTTCAAATCGATGTGTCTGAAAATTATCCGATTTGGAAATTGATGCCTCAATAACTCCGTTGTTGCACGTGATTTATGCATTATTATTAATTATTTAAGATTTGGCTCGCAAATCTTTTCGGCGGCAATGCCCCACAAAACAGTAACACGAATTGGGTGAAATGGGTCAAAAAAATTTAGTAATGTCTGTAAAATCGTTTGGTGTGTAAAACCCGAAAATATGAAGCATTGGCGATACACACGAGCAGATCGACAAAAATTATATTTACCGCTTGCCGGTTAGGTCACAGGCGAACATTGATGAGGACCACCATTCCAGAAAGTATTAAACAAATTGCATATTTTCAAAAAAAAAAATCAACTAGTTCGAATGATGTCAGCACAGCTAGAATGAGTTAATACAGCATGTTGCCATAAAGAGGCTGAATCGAAGTGTGACTTTGAGCAGGTAATTGTGAAACTTAAAACTGCAAATGAAATTGTCACCGCACAATCTACCATTCGACCGTTTAAACTTTCTCACGGTTGATTAGCAAAATGTCATTAAGGAATTGTTTAATCAATTAATGTCAGCGTTAAATTTATGTCTTTCTAGTTTTTCTTTTTTATTATTAGTTCTGTTTCGGATCGATCTCGACGATCTTTACCTCCTTCGCTCGATCAGCACTGCCTTAGTGCCTAGTGAGTTGCTAAGATTTTTTTCTGCAAAATGCAACTGGGTGCGATGTTAAAATGTAAATGGCGGCCTAGAGAGCGATAGGTCTTAGCGCGAGCGTTTTGCGCCAAGTCATTGGGAAAATCGAAAGAAAACGCGGGCACGTTGCCGCGTTAAAAACACTCGACGGACGAAAACCTGTTCAGCGATGCCCCGGTGAATCTGATCCGATGCTCTGAATAATTTACACGGCGTCCAGGTGATTTGTGATAGTCAGTTCTAAACGGTCGATCTTAAGGTCTGTCATCGCCAAATTCGAGATTTTATGCTTAGAGACCAGAGCGGTTCAGTGGTTCAAGATTTTATATTTCATATAAAAGACGTGACTCATCAGAAATTAAATTAAGACGCGAAAAGTAAGAAAAACGCGCAATTAAGCGTGTTTACAATTAGAACATGCCGTGCTTCATGGCAGTTTTCTGCCTGAATTGAAATTCGGGGCGAAAAAATGAACGCAAACCCATAAACCGTCCCGGTTCTATCTGCCTCGGTAATGGGCAGTTCAGTTAAGCCGTTTTTTCTTCTCGCGGTCTAAGACATGGTCTTAAGACTTAAGACGAAGATATGTGGCTTGAGGAGCTTGTCTTGTATGTCTGTGCGCGCAGCAATCCACAATCCATGCATCGGCTACTGATAATCTTCATTTAAATTTCCTGCTTAATTGATGGTTGCGTTAACGCACGATCAATTAAATTTAATTGCGATTTGGACTCGGCCCGGCCTGGTCAGAACAACATGACCACAAAAACAACAACTGCACAGGACCAATAATTAAATGCAAACATAACGTGGACGATGAAGGTGCAAAAGGCGCTTATCCGACTCATTTGAGCGCATGTTGAGCGTTTTATTGGGCCGTTTCGGTTGTTTGGTGATCTTGAGATCGCGCAGATTTACACCCAGAACGATTTTAAGATCACTCACTGATGATCGGTTGTGTACCGAACGCGATCAACAATTACCCGATGACCATACAAAAGTCCGAAAACGAAGGTTTCGCGAACATCAACTTAAAGCGAAAGAGTCTCGAAGACAAAACGTGAGCTAATTAGCGTTTTTCACGGCACTCTATAAAGTTCGCACTGAAACATAAAATAGCTAATATTCACGTTTGGTAAGCGGAGCATAATTTGTGTTTGAATGTCAATTGGCTTCAGTATCATAGTGTCTATATTCTCGAAGCTATCCATCCGCCAAGACACTCACCTCATTTTCGCCAGGTAGGTACTCAGGTAGACAATCGGTTACTAATTTGTCCAACAAATTATGAAAACTATGAACTTACTGTAGCAGACGGATGAAGAAGTGCTAAAAGTAACAGACATCGCCTGGCAGTCATTAGTTAACGTGATAAATGCACGATCTATTGGCGTTCGGATCGAAGGAGTGTTCACATCAGCGTTATTAGCGTTACAATTCATGACGAGGGCATTGGTATTTTGCAATTGATTGCGAGCAAAGTGAAGGATTGGAGGTTGATCTTGTCCCCCGTCTCCAAGTAGCGATGTCACATTTGTTTGCTTGCTTTCAAAAAATTTTGTTAATAATAATTAATACTTAAATATTTGAAGTTGGTACTTCCTATGGGAAAATTTAATATGAGGAAATGTAAAACAAAAAACACAAATTTTATCGAAGCACTCGAAAAGTCATCAAGTTTTGTACACTTTCAGGTTTTATTAGGCGAAAATCCCGAAGTGACTACATCAAAAATATTTCAGACGATCCAGCAGAATTATTAACGAGATAACACAAAATCCAAAGAAGATAACCTCCAGATATCAAGCAATCTAGAAAATACATTATCCAGAATATCAAAATCCCGAATGAAATCGCTAAATTTCCTGTTATCAGTTTCATTAAATTTAAGGGGAGCTTGTAGGGTAAAAAAAGAAAAAGAATCAATTTTTGGTTTTCGACTGATTATTAAGACTTATTATTAAAACTTTTTCAAGTTAATCAAATCTATAATATACGTATCATCTGATGATTTTATTGTCAAATGATAAAAATCAGTGTTGCCACAGTTATTTTACAAGATATAAAAAAGACGAGAAAAATTATGAAAATTTTTTAACGTAAAATTCTCAAAGAAATGACGCACAGCCGATAAGCAGCTGACAGACTGTAGTCATAAACAAAATGGTTTCGTAAAAAATCAGGTTTTTTGAAGCGTTTGCCCTGTTTTCTCGCAAACCGCTTATCAGAATTCAATAATTTTTTTTTGTTTTATTTGTTTTGGATAACAGAATTAGTTGATCGAAGATTATTAAATTTAAATAACGCAGTATCGAGCTGTAGACTATAAAGGATTGTTCAAAAAGTAGCAATCTTTAAACAGCTGTTATAAGAAAAGTCAAGCGATTTTTTAAAAATGCTTCTATCAAGTAGTAGTACTAACAGAGTTTTACAAAAAAAAATTTAGATTGATACGATTGGCGGTTTAAGAGAAAATGGGTCTCAAAAATGGTCATTTTTGCACTCCCTACAAGCTCTCCTTAAATACAGCTTTGGTGTTTGACATGTTGAAAAATTTTTTCAATAGAATTTTTCTGGATTCTGACTTTCACGAGTTTTGTCAAGACTGGAAAATATTTCAATTCAACAAAAATATTCATATAGATTTTACGGTAAAAATAAACTGAAAAATAATAAGTTACGAAAAGTTTAGTTAGTAGTTTTAGTAGGGTATTAGGTTAAAACCAAAAAAAAACAAAATCCAAAAAATTTTAAAATCCAGATCTAACCTATTACGATTTTGATTTTATAGAATTTATATATGAAATTTGACTCCTGGATCAATCCCTACCAAAACTACGAGTGTAACTTTTCAAGATTCCAAATACCATTCGCAGTCGCAACGATACAAAATTTATTACTTCAGTGCTATTCGTAAAACATGTAATTTAAAAGTATCCCAACCTAATGTATAGTATAAGGCGCTTTAATCCAGAGAGTAGTTGTTTTGAGTAAAGAACATTGAAAATATTAACAAATCCTTATTTAGTAATCTAACAAAGGCTCCTTACTTGAAACCAGCTCTTGTAAATGATTACACAACAAAACATGCCCTCCTAATGGCTGAGTCGGAGTTAAAAACAATATTATATAATATATAAACAAAATTCCGCTTTTATTTTGAAATTTTTAAGAACAATCCAACAATTAAAAACCAGCATCATCCTAAACATAGAATTAAAAATTAGGAAAATATTTTGTTTTAATTTTTACCATATTATTTTTTAATATTAGAATATTCTTAATGATTAATGTAATTTATTAATAATATGTAAGTATATTTAAGGAAGAATATGTAAGTTATTTATTGTTATGTTAAATTCTTTTATTCTGATATACTTCATAAGAAATATTTTTTAGGTTCCAGTTTCTTAAATTTATCGGAATAAAATTACTTTGATTCATAAAAAATAACGTTCCAAATAGCCTCTAGGTTTATTCTTTAGGTTGTGAGTCTCACAGTAACCTACACCGCATCTCCAGCATTAAACGTGTTCTGGACTTCTACCCAAAGTTGCGCCCAGACTGTTGACAGATTTCTATATACATATTTGTTCAAGCAAATAAATAGTCATTTTCCATTACCTTTAAGCTAACTGTAAAATAATTTACAAAATCGTAAATTACTCAGATTCAAATATTTAATTCAAGATTCTGTTGAAATATTCTACCTACTAATCTTAAAATTAGTTTCGTTAAGCCACTTGTCATTTGTCTTTCTCTTCCTAAATTTATCACCGAACAATTCTATTTAGTTAAAACTTTGGGATTAAGCAGTAATTTTTAATTCTTCTTTTCTCTTCCAATATTGTAATAATCATATATTCTCGCTCAAAAGTGTATATGATTTTTGGACGAATTCCATCATAAACAAAAACCTAAAACTACCTCATGCACGAACCAAGAACAATATGTAATTTGATCCGACCGACGGAACATCGTAAATGTAATTTGTAGTTTTGGAATCATTAACTGTAAAGGATAGTAAAGAACATTTTACTCAAATTGTCTATAGTTAAATTGATTTCTCTCTTCTTTTGTCAAGATTCACATATAAGTCGTATTCAGGTGCAGCTTAAGTTGCGCCCTTGTGGAGTTCATCCCGGTCGGAATCTGCCAATGTTTGGGCGCATTTTTACATATTTTCAACTCATATATGTGAAAATGAAAGAAAGGAACGTGTGTACTGGAAAGACGGGAGCTGTAATCTTCAAACAATGAAAATAAAATAATTTATAATCAACCACCATTTTCTAAATTTTACTATGCACTATGTATTAAGAAATGAAGATTACACAAGCTTCGTAATTGAGATCTCTGCACGAACAAACCTCTTGTGACACTTAACAAATCGCACCACTAAGTGCATAATCCGATCGACCTATTGGACAACATTTATTGCATTTCTCCGTTGAATGGCTCTCAATTTACCGCACATTCAATAGACTTAGCGACCTAAACGCTATTCAAATCCTCGACAAAACGTGGACCGGACCTATTAATCTTAAATCGGTTTCAATGCGAGTAATTGCAACAAAACAGCCAACTTGCCATCAATTTTTCTTCGCGGCTAACGTCTTGCTCGCAAATGAACATGACGCTGTGCACAAATTTGACTTAATCCGCACTAAAATTGATGAGCCTCTAAAAAACCTGATTATGCTTTACATTGCGAATTGCAGGGAACCTCTTGTCCGAAGCCTACATAAGCCTTATAAGACGAAGGCAACAAGCTGTTACATGCGATATTTATTCGGATTAGCTTCATGTCAAATGGACTTTTGCGCGATCGACTTGTTTCCGCGAGGATCATCAGAAAAACGACCAAATTGAAAGATGATCGAAATTTGCCCGCCGCGAAAATTCAAAATGGACAGCGTCTTTACGAGCATCTGAACTATGGAAAATCGGAATTTCGTATGAGTGGTTGCGACTTAAATCACACTGATTTTAAGCCGCACTTTGAAGATGAACCGCATCATTGAGCTGTTCTTGCACCGCGAGAAGACTCCCTAGATCTTGTCTAAGATCTGAAGTTATGCGAAGGGAGCACTAAGTCATGGGTGCGCTATTTTATGGGATGTTAGTAGGTGATGTATTTTCAAGAAGAACCTCCGAAGAGCCTTTGCACGACGAAGAAAACTTAATATGTTCAGCACATCGTAAATTACAAAGTTGCGATTTATGACTTATTAAATTGTGTTTCCGAGCGCGCAGTGCGTTAATTTAGTGTAGGCAATAAATTAATATCACACGCGATCAAAGACAGCCTCCATCGGTTAGCTCAAAAAGAAGTTTGAGGAAAAAACAACCGAAGAAGCTCAATCCGACAAGCTGGTAGGTTCTTTCCTCCGCAATAACATAATCCAACAGAAATTCATATATAAATAAATCATTTTCATCTATTTATCACTATAATGAAAATCCATCAAAACTCCGACAAACGAAAAAAAAATTAAAATTTAATGAACTGAACAAAGAGAGGCGATCTTCCTCATATGACCAGGCCTTCCATCAGATTCCTCACCTCATCTTACCTGCGGATTACCAAAATACCTATCGGCGGCTCATATAATTAGCAAAAATAGTTGCTGATGGCTGATTAAGTACAAAAGAATTGAAATGGTATAGCCGACAAGATCGCACAATAATGGTGACCACAATCAGACCAGCTACACACCAGGTAACTAAATCCAGAAGTGATCATTGATCGTCGGTGTCGGATCGGTGTGTTTTTGGGGCGGAGCTTCAACGATCATAACGGGAGCCTACTAAAGCCCACCGCCGCCCGATTATTTTCATCTCCTCCGAAATAACAACAAACTTGTCCGAAGAGAGCACTGCATAAGAAGCATAAAATTTTACGATCGTCTTATACAACTAACGTCTTGAATCGGGAGGCGATCTGTATTTAAGGTGGGAGTTTGATGGCGCTCATGTGGGGGGTTTCAAGCTTTGCGATAAATTTGAATTTCGGCATAGACGATCGAGCCGATCATGAACAAGTTTCACTTGATCTTGGCTAATGAACACAAGCCAATCTATGAGCCATGATCAGTTAATGCAGTTATAAGAATAACAGAAACTCGTATGATATTACCTCTGATAATCACATAATGCATTCATTATGTAGAATAGGATGCATCTGGAAAATATGTAGAGGCAAAAATGTTCAAATTACGCTTATCGAACTTTGCTGAAGTCGTTTGCCGGACCCTTGTTGAATTCGCAGCAAAAAATTTTTTTCGAAAATGATTCGAAAGCGAATTCACTAAGATGACACTTAATATGATTAAAAAATGATTCACCTTAAGATCGGATTTACACAAGGCGCCATATACTCACTTTGGTGAATGTTAAGCAAATCATTTCTGGATTATCTAGATAAAAATCAGGAACTCATCTTATTTTTTGTGGCAACTTTAATTCCTCTTGGTTTCGAAAAAGACCTACTGGCCTACTTATAATTGATAATTTCTACAAAAAATATCATTCGTATAACCTGGCTTTTTTATATCAATTTTGTAACGTATAATTTTTTAGACATAAAAATTAAAAGTTTAAAATTTTTTTTTGTGAAAAATTGCGGGTAAAATTTTGGGATGCTACATTAACTACATTTGCTTTAAATCCTGCGCTGACTCAAATCGGGTAAATAAAATGTCCCAAAAATATCAGGGATTAGTCATACCAAAATATGGCTGAAAATGTCTAATCAAACCTTAGCAATATGTCAAAGAATTTTGTAATTTATTTTTATATTTAATAATTATTATATTTACTAATTATGTTTTTTGAATGAATTAAGGGCTCATATACCCCTGAACGCGCTGAAAACCGAGTAAATTTGAAAAATTATTATAAAGGATATATGGTGAAAAAAAAAATGAATTGTTGAGTTCACATATCTTATTAACTATTTAACTATAAAAAAAAAAAAAAAAATTTTTTTTTTTTAATATTAACATTGTGTTTTACGGGTTTAAATGGACTACTTATAAAAACCATGGCGCCTCCTGGTCGGCATCATAACTTCACCAAAAATAATTCAATTTGCAAAAATAAAAAAGAATCTTGTAGAATAATGTAGTAGTTATAGTCTGTCGGAGGGAATTTTTTTTTTTCAAAAATAAATAAGTTACAGTATTTCGAACTTTAGTAATCAGTTTTTAAAAAAAAAATTTGCGTTTAATAATTTATAAAAAAATTTCCAAGCAAAAAATTAAAAAAACCTCTCGATAGACTATAGAGAAAATAGTTATCAAAATTATAAAAAAAAAAAAGTTGAAAAATATTAAAAATTGACTGAGTTATCGTGCCGACCATGTCTAAAAACATAGTTTCGAGAAAAATGCGTTAGAAGTTTTTGGTAGGTACAACGTGAACTTACGGCTAGTCTCCCATTCCAGCTTAGTACTGTACACCTTCTTCCTCTTGGATCTTCGTATTTTTCACAGATGGTCCCATAAATGACCTTGTTTTCTATGAAACCCAGCTTTTGCAAAAAAATAAATGCTAAACGCTGCTGTTGAGAGTGGCGCGGCAATTAGCCAGAAAGCCGCTCCAAACCGATGTCTGGTCACATTTATTGCTATAACTTTGTAATGGAGTGGAATTTTCTAAATTCTAATTTTTTTTTTAATTCTTAAAAGTATAAAAAATAAAAATCTGTAAAAAAAAAAAATCCATTTTTTGAAAATTTCAGGGGTATATGAGCCCTTAAGGCGGGTCGTTCTTTCTTTTGAACACCAGAAAAACAGTTGTTATATCCTTGATTCGGATCGCATCTGGAATTCACCTCTTTCAATTTATTTGACTATCTAATAATTATTTTGAATTCACAACATGTTTGGAAATAATAATGAATTAAAAGAAAAAAATGAAGGTACCAATCTTCAACTCAATGCCAATAGCGAGGGAAATCTTCCCATACATAAAGTCTATCTAATTGCCGCTAATTGAACCATTTATTTAGAACATATTCAGATATTCCTTTTAAGTAATTAGTAATAAAGTAGACACCTGCAAACTGAAACCGTTGCGTCCTTTTTTCATACCTTTTCACCTCTTCAGTTATCGGAAAGCAACCCGAATCGAGACGTGTTAATACGCCGTTTAGTGCGAGAATTATTTACTTAAGTTCGGTGTTAATTTCAAGTAAGTGCTTTTCAAATAATTGACTTTCCTTAAGCGTTCGGGCCCGTACCATACGTTAAACGTGTGTAGGATAGGATCGCAGCGAATCGGTGCCACCATTGATATTAGATATCAAAAACGCGATGCAATTTTACTCGTACCTGTCGCCGGTGTCCATGGGTAATAAATTCAAATATGGGGCTACCATTAGACATTATCTTGGCTTCTTATGACTCTTTAATTGCCCCGGAATGAAAGAAATGTTTTTCTTTTTTCGCTTGAATAGTTTTGGTCGGTTTTTCTTGTGTTTCATGTGGTAAGTCGAAGCGGCACCTAATGTGGGTATATCCCGTCTTCTTGAGGATTTCGTATGGTCGTTCCTTTTTCTTCTTATATTTTCGAGACTAAGCACGCAATCCCAATCAATAGCAAGCTCTTTAATCTAAATTACCATCCGCTTAAGAGTGCAGTACTCTGCGATTAAAAGGTGAATTATTGCGTATTCGTTGCACAAACCCCGGGAGGACGCGATTGGCTCAACATGAAGCCACCTTACCATCAGAAGTTCATTTCATCCGTGTGTGGTTTTTTTTCCATCTTTTTCGTCGAATTTATAATCTGAAATTACAATCACGAATATCGCGAAAATTTTCTTATATGTGAACACACGAAGAGAGGGGTTTCTTTAAATTTTGTTGGGTGGTAAGTCAAATTCTTTTTTGTTCGATTTGTACCTGTTTGCATGTAATTACCTGAAGATGATGGGGATTTGCGTACTCTTGCTGGATGTTTGGCGGAATTTATTCAGGTTTTGGGTATATGGCACAGAGGTGTATGTATAGTGTGCGTGCCACTTTGAATCAGGTTGAGATATGCGATCATGAGTCTTTTGACAGGACTTCACAGCTGAAGATTCGCAGAAAATTCATGTTATTATGAAGTAGTTGTAAATTAACTTCTTGCTCAAGATGGTTTGAATCTTTTATCAAAGCTATTTCAAAGACATCCTACGTAGTGAAATCTCCGGTAGCTGTAACAGCCACCGTTCCCTTTTCCTGATTTGTAATAATTTTTATGTGTTACGTATGTGAGAGGTGAGGTGGAATGTCAAAAATTGTTACATCAGCCGGGTGTGAAATAGAAGGAATTATTTCCCAGAAATGAAGCTTGGTAAAACAAATCCATCTTCACAATTGCAATTTCCCATATGCGAATGCCGGTGTCTAACCAGAGTTGCCTGCACGGCCCAGAATTGGCATCGCATTGGCCGCCAAGACTTCTCGAGCGGTACTATTTTGGTACTGGCAAACCACCAGACCAGTATTGTGCCAATCCTGGTGATAAGTACTCCCACGCTATATATATTTTGATCTGAGCGGACTTTGGTCCGAGTTGCTGGGCGTATGTAGGGCCAAGAATTGGCTTATTATTGGTGTCTAAGCTCTTTCGGCATTGGCTCGACGGTCGGCTCTGTATTGGGCACATCTTGGTAGAAATATTTTTTGTTTCTCTCTCTCTCTGGTCGCTATATTGTTATATAATCACTGGCCTAGAGCTTCCAGTGGGTTCCAAAACAGTACTAGCCATCAGTATATGACCTACACTCACGCAGATACAGGGGAATGACTGATTTTGGATTCGTCTCAGTACTGAAACTAAAGTATGGCCCAATAGTGGGTATTCACGACGCCCTAAAAGCCAGTATCGGGCCAGAGTTTGCACCAAGACTAGGACCGGTGTGATCAAATCGACATTGGCCCCGCAATGATTCGGTCTAGACCACATACTGGACGCGGAACGTTAACCAGTACTGGCGACTCTGGCACCAGTACTAAGCCTGTGCTGTGCTGTGCCGTTCTGCCTTTCGTACATGGGTTACGGACCTTTAAATACATATCCATACAGCGCGTCGGTACTCAATCGGCATTCCATCAGAAATATTTTTCCCTACCTAGTTCTGAATCAATAGGATCAACAGCGAAACATTTCTAATACTGACTGAATTTTTTGAAGTTAATTCATTTAGTACTGAAATGAGATACTTCATCAGTATTTCGAATTCCGTACTGCATAGACACCATATTTTTTTAAGTTTTAAATTTTTTCATTTTAAGTATTGATAAAGTACTAACTTTAAGAAGAAGAGTGTGTCCGCCTCTAATCTTCAGAAAAGCGAATGTTCATAAATCGTTGTATACTCACTTTAATGAATGATAAGTTAATCATTTCTAAATCATGTTGAAAGTTCCGAAATTAATGTGCATTTGTACAGCTAGAAAACTGATTTTGAGCCTCAGTTGAATTTGTTTTCGCAGAATTAGATGAATTAGTGAATTTAAATAGAAAACATTAGATTTTTCTTTACTATAGGTGCATTCAGAGTAAAAATCTAACACGTATTTTTTTAACAATAGAATTACCTTCAGCTTTGGTGAAAAGTGAAAAGACGTTTTTAAAGTATATCGATAAAGTAGTTTCCGTTTCCGTTTTCAATAATAGCATGTGCCGTGAATGGGAATCTAATGTGAACCGCATAGTTGGCGGGAATAAAAAATCCACCGTTTTCCAGAATAAGCGTGTATAACTAAGTTCTTTAGTAATATGTTCATGACCTACTATTTTTAGGGCAAGCATTACAAGTCGTGAGTGTTCTCTTCAAACCTAATCCAATGTACTGCAGGAATTACTACCAAAAAAGGCTTTAATCTAATGCCCTCGGGTATCAAGATTATTACCATTCGTTTAATAAAGAAATCTTTGAAGTAGATGCTTTCTATTCCTTCCTCATATTATAAACAAATTGTCACCATTAGGTGACACCATTAGGTGGCACCATTTAATGACAATTTGCCTACAATAAAAAGAAGAAATTCTTATTAATCTCAGAGACAAAGACGTTTCGATAAAGTTCAACAAATCAACAAAATTGTCCATTAAAATATGAAACAGCAGGAATCGGTTGTTCTTTGAACTTCAAAAGGCGATTACCGAAAAGTCACGATATGATCATAACTAGAAACAAAATGTCGATAAAGAGCTCATCTATTGTCCATATCGCAGTGGGCGCACTACACAATCCACCACAATCTTTAATAAAATCCCAGATCAATCGACGTTTTTAAGAAATCGAACCCGAAACGTTTAGGGCATCGAAAAGAAAGAAGTGAAGAGAATTGCTGAGATCTTTATGTACGTATAGTTTTCATGCAAGAAACCTGCTTCTGCGATTCCATTACGAGTACGGGGCCCCACAGGGTTCCGAATTACACCCGCCTTGTTGAAAATGATTCCAGTCTGCGGTGTTGTTTTCACCTCCAAAAAGAACTCGGTAACTTTTTAGTTTTACTCGAAATGAATTAATGTTTGTAGGGGTCCAGTTAAAAGTGATGTTTAAATATAACGGACGGAAGTACTCTTCACATATGTACGAATTACAGCAGAAGTATACTGTGCGAACGTAATGAATGTTTACAAGACCACTTACTTCATTTTCGTTGAGTGCCAACAGCGAACGGAGTCAATGAGGTCTAGTGACCTAATAAGAGGTTGCCAGATCCGACGATGTTATTTCGAAATACACGTAAACGTAGTTCTAGTAGTTTTTGGATACAGTGCCCGCCCCTTACTCCACTTGCTCTCTATAATGCGGCCTGATCTTAATTTTGATTTATTTTCAGGTTGGGATCCGACCTTCAATGAATACACACCCAAATTTAGATCGGTAATTACTGTGTCCGCGGTTCAATTTCACGTGATTTGTTAATACGCAATCAATAATTTATTTATTAAATTTTTAATATTTGAGGTTAGTAGGAAGTAGGTGTTTGTCCAAATATTTATGATCTTATTACAGAGCGGCGACTTTTAAAAGTTAACGAAAATAAATAGCTGTGGTGCAATTATCGACATAATTTAGGAAGATATTTACTGATTATGTATGATATGTCTTAGTTTTCATTGTACAGAATCAGTTTCTTGGGTATGATAATAAACATAATAATAGTTCTTTGTTCATCAACGAAATGCAGTACATACCACTAATTAAAACCAGTAGTGATCATTGTCATTATCACCTGGAGAAATAGAAGCATTGCCTTTCGAAACCTGAACGGGGACCTCAACCAAAGAAAGGTAAAGGAGAATAGAAACCACAAAAATATAAAAAAACTGGGAAATAGGGCCACTTGCTTGGGAAAGAAAAAAAAATTAAAAAAAATGGACCACGAACAAAGATAATATAATACCCAGATAACGAACATCCATACCACAAAAGTGTACCCAAAATCAGCTGGCAAATGTTTGTAAAGTAGTGAGTCTTGGGTAAGCGGTGGTTTGAAACTACAATAAAGCTTTCACGCTTTCAATGAAATACAATTAAGAAATTAACTTCATTAACGTTTGTTGTCTAAAAATATTCTGTATGAACTATGCTTCTTCACATAATACCTTAGATACACAGCTCGCATACAAATCATAATATCATCAATATCACCAGTGTATCACCCAATAATCTGCATATAGTACGTCAACGAGCTGATATCTACATAATATCCAACTTGTTTCCTTGTATATAAATTCGATGATTTTAGCTGATATAGCCTTCTTTTAACTGCCCTCAGCGCCATCTGTTACTGAAATCAACTGAAATTCTAATGAATGACAGTTGTGGATTTCTATATCCTTCTGTCAGTTAAAATTGCTTGAGCGTGTTTTCATTTTTGTGTGTGATGTGATGGTCTGGTTTCTACATTTCTTTATTAGCAATGAAAAAACTTTTCGCCAGAACATCATACTGCGACGTTTGGCACGAAAAGCTAGAAGTCGAAGCCTTTTTTTCTTCACTGCTAAAATTTCGGAATCCACTTTTAACTGTTCCAGATTAATTAAAAGTTCCATTGAATTTTGTTGCTGCGTTAAATTCATATTAATTTTAAAATATCACAATATAAGCACAATACTACGATTGATAGACGCTTCAAATCAAACATTTTGTCTTTGACAGCTAAATGTCAAAGTATAACATGTATGGGCTGTGTATCATGCCATCTTGTATCGCATATCATGATTTGAATAAAGTAATTTGTATACAAGCAGTGTATCCATTGTATTACACTCATTTTCCTATGTCTAAACTTTGGATTCGCACCGCCATAGATGCTCGTTCAGCCTACAGTGACCTTAGCTTGATGAAGGGGAACCAAAAAATCTGACTCTTCATTATACCAGTTCTCTCAATCACGTTGAAGTAGATTAGTGCAAGCCAAGAGTATTGAAAAAAAGATTGACTTCTTAAATCATTTCATTTCGGATTCGGAGCTACTAAATTGGTTCAAATGGAGCGTGACAATACTTCACGATGTCATTACCAGTCTACCGTATTCTAAGAAGTTTGTCATTTTGACTAAGTGATTGTACCTTTAACGACTCCTACAAAATAAAGAAAAAAAAATGGGTCATGTCGCACACCTTCCCTCCAGCCATATGTGGTACAATATACACGAACATTATTAAGTAGTCGCTCTATACGACCGTGAGAATGGCACTAGGAACACGATCGTAATCTCGATCAACATTAAGTCATAAGCCGAGGCGTCTATAAGTTAATCAGAACATGTCACCTTCGCTTATATGATGGAATCTCAATCTTCTTCTTAGTCTCCCCGAAAGATTAAACGGACACCTAACGAACAATGTTATCTGATTCACCGGGCATCTCGCTTTAAAAAACTGAATGGAATTTTTCATAGAGCTAGCGACACACTATAGACCTCATCGTCGTCGTCTATCTACTTATTAAAGTTTTTAATCTTCTTAGAGTCAATCAAGAGGCTCAGACCTTGCTTTTAAGACGAAAAAAAATAATCAAGCAAGCACTCAATCTACACCGCAATAAAGAGGTTAGCCTTAGGTGGTACTGGGCTTGGAATAGAGGAACAAATTTTCTTTCAAAGTGTTGAAAGTAATACAAAAGTCGATTCCTGAAAGCGGTATGTCGGATCTGAGGATTATATCGATGAGGTGTCGTAGAATTTGGAAACATACGTCATCGACCGGGTCCCCGGGCTGATCAGGCAAGATCAAGTGGCAAAAGTTTATCGAAAGACCTTTTTGTGATGATCGAATTATGGTTGGATCGAGCTTTGTACAGTTCAAAGACGTACACCGGTCAGGAAGAGATAAACGAGATAAATAGAGGAGTAATTGGAGATTTAGATTACGACGGGATCAGTACTAATGGCTTTGCTCGGTCACTGTTTCAGTAGCCACTTAGATACAGGTTTGGTACTCAAATATGAGCAGGCTTGATATAGAAAAGGTTTAGGACTTATGAAAAAAGGAACCTTAGAAAAAGACTACGTCATACTTTCTAAGAACCACACATACTGATTTTTATGTACCTTAGATTGAAGTGATAGCATCCACACCCGATAACGAATAAATGCCACACCCATGCACCCTACTAACTCCATGTTTAAACTTATTATTATAAGCGGCTCTTTCCAACTCTCCCAAAAATTTTAGCAAAAAATTTGTAACTAATTTTAAAAAATTCAGAAACGTCAAGAAGACATGATAAAAAGAATGCGTCAAGAAATTATATATCTTATAATAATAAATAGTCCAGTCCAGTACCGTCGCAGTACTGATTTCTCAAGAACTTGTTATCAACTTTTCCAGTTCTGATTTGATATTGAAAAATGGAATTTGTTTAGAACTAGCTAGCTAGATGTTAATTTTAAAAATTATTTCTTATACAATTAAAGTTTGCGGTACTATTAGGTCAGTACCTTAAAATGTTATGCGGCAGCACCTCCAAGTTTTCGATAGTGGGGCAAGAGAACTTAGCCAATCTGGCACGCGCTCGACTATATCATTCTTTTGACCCAATTTATACATCTGAGTACCGCACTTGTTCTTTATATAGCAAATTCCTTCAATTATTTCCAAGAATCTATAATTCGATTGTAATTAATCTTCGAGGCGAATGAAGCGTGTTAAAACATCAGAAATTGCCTTCACCCAAAGCGGCACCATACCAGGTCGCCAAAAACTTTTTCTCACGCTTAATTAACAAAACGCTGTTGAGATTTTATACCAATTAATGTCAACCTCGAAATTGATAGTTTTACGTGTTTCACTCTATTTTATGTCGCTATCAACACAGTCCGGGGTATTAAATTTTCATACTGTCTAACATACAACATAAGACTTGGGCCAAAAACTTGTTTACCCTAAGGTTACACCGGAGTCAGTTTAGTACATTGATAGCCGTTTGAGTACCGAGCTGCATAAAATATTTATAAAAAAAATAACAACAAAAATAAAGTCACATCGGAGTACTCTGCAACTATACCCTCACTAACCAGCGCCATGCATGAAATTTTGCAAGACTGGTAAGCAGTGCCTACCATTACCAGTATGCAGAAAATTATGTTATTATGAGCTAGCGAGTAGTTAAGCTTCACCTGGTATTTGATATATCGATAAACCGATGGGGATTTATTAGGCTTGTTAATCGCTCCGATCGAGATTGTTAAAATGGCAAATGAGTAATCGAGCCGAATCAGTCAATGCTCAAATCGATCGCGCTCGATTGCAATCTGAAAAGGCTCGGGATCGCGGATCTAGTGATCTAGTGCGAGTTTCGTCACGTAAAATTTATTGAAATTATCACGGGGAAGGTGCACACTACACACAAGTTGTTAGTTTGGATCACGAGTGCCGCAACGGCTACTACTCTACTTTATATGCTGATTAGATAAAATGTTTAGGATTGGTCGGCATGTTCTTTCGAAATGATTATTAAGTTAATAAATTTCAATTTAAAACAAGCGGATTATGATGGATATTTTAATATACCTGCTCGAACTGCTCCTTGCTTCTGTCCGGGAAGTGGGTTGCAATTCAAGTAACTAAGTAAGTACTAGCAAAAGTTTGTCTATTAAAAACACAACATGCAAAATATTATGTCGTGCTTAAGAGATATGTTTTCCTTATATCAAAAGCGTTTGAATGAATGCTTGTAAAATTTCACTTAATTAAAATATTTTATTGTACACAGAAGTGTGGGCGCAACTAAATCTTTTTCTGCCAAATTTATAATAGGGTTAAAGTCGAGATGCGACGAAAGTAAGTACACAAGATTTTAGAGAATGGTGGTCGGTCCAAGTTTGAAGTTTTTGTTTTAAGGGTGATAAACCTCTATGACTACACAGTAAAAAAAAATTTATTGATTTTTACATCTTTTGGATAGTAGGCAAATATGCCTCACCCTTTCAAGTAAATTTACATTGTGATGTAATAGTCAATTTGAATGTAAATTTCAATTTTTGATCAGTAAATTTCAATTTGCAATCAGTAAATTTCAACTGCGAAAACAGCAAATTTACTAGATATTCTCTTGAATTTATATTCTAAAAAAGTGTATAATTAGCACTCTTTAAGATACACTTATTTCTAATTGTAATTATTTTTCTTACTTACTTACTTTTAATAAAACCCATGGCTGGAGGTAAGAATCGAACCCGCTATTAATTCTGGTTTTGCTGCGTAGGTTTGGTGCGCGTAGCCACTGTGCCACCGAAGGCGTTTAATTTGCATTTCAGTAGAAGCAAAATCGAACGAAGCGTTCAATTTCGTGGTTTACATGAACAAGAACGTAATTTTCAATTCAGATATAAATATAGTTAATTTTACACGAAATGTTGTGCAATTTTGTGAAACTTTTCATGTAAATTGTACGGTTTAGTTGAAAAGTACATGGATAATTTACAAATATAGTAATTTCGTGTAAAAGTGCTTGAAATGAGTACTTTTACTTGAAAAAATGAGATATACTGGTAATTTCAAGTAAAAACTGGATTGAAAATTCAATTTTTTTAAAACAATGTAGATAGTTATGTTAAAAATTCACTACCAATAAATGGAATGAATGATAGTTTGAGAGTTAAAAGACAGATGTCACAATCAAGAATTTAAAACAGATTTGAGTTGAAGGAGTGTATCAAGGAATAAAAATTTTATCCCTCCAACTATTATACAAATAGGTACCATAGTACGACTTAATAGTTGTAGAGTTTTTATAGGGTACAATTTTTGATTCAACTTTTTTTAAATTTCAGTTCAATAATATATCCCATTTTATTATTGAATAATGCAATAATGATTACACACACTGAACGTGAACTCATAAATTGGCTTCTTGACCGTTTTCAGCCATATTAATCCCAAAGGCTATGATACCCTCAAGGATGATCTTGAAACATAGTTTTTTGCTGTAAGGTCGACTGAAAACCGTATACCAATATTTTTATTTTTTAACAAATTATTATTGTTTACAATTTAATTTTTTTTCGACAGATATGCTTCATAATATTCTGTAACTTTTTATTTTGTTTTCCTAAATTGAATCGCAATTAAATCATCACGATTAAATTAATATAAGCAGACCTGCTTCAGTCTATTATTCAACTGCAACAGAAAATTGCTCATTATTTTTCTGTGGTAAAGTTTTTTTTTCCTTATTTAGTGAATCACGAAAATTGACATTCTTTAAAATTACATCAGTTTTCGGGTAATTTATTGAAATGAAAAGGTAAAAGAAACGATTTATTGCTGAAAGAAGCTCGCCTGAATTTCAATTAAAACTTACTTTCGTGATGATTTCCATGATTCTGCGTATTATTTGATCAAATTTGGGTAAATGCGGTAGTCGTGATTTGAATAAAATGAACGATAACGCAAGAAATTGTAGGTATGTGGTTTTGTATTTATTTTGAAATAAAACTATTTGAAATGGTATAGTTAGGTATAATTCAAATCACGTAAATACTTCAATTAAATTGAAATGTTTACAAGGCTGAAAATAGATTAAATTTAAATTCAGTTTAACTTTATTTACTGGCTCTTGAGAGTTGTTTGACGAGGCTTTTCTAACTGATCCTGTTTGAGAACATAATTTATTTTAGGGGTTGTTTTTCGGCTTCAGAGTCAGAGTGAAATTGATCTGTACCCTAGCTATTGCCATTGAGGAAATGAGAATTGAAAGTCTTGGGGTTCGCTATTTGTGTCAATTGGTACTTTGTCGGTATTCCCTGTTAATGAGTTACAAGTTACTTCTAAGAACTGTAGATTTTACAGTGTATATATTGAAAAAAAAAATTAAAAATAAAAAAAAATAAAAATAAATAAACAGAATCCAAACAGTTGGATACTATTGCTGAACTATTTTGAATGGTGTGCGCACTGACACCGATGAAATAGTTTAATCAGGTACAAAAGTATGTGCGCAGTCCCATCCAATTTAGAAGTTGCCTGACTGAATAGTCTCTATTGAACTGAAGCAGTTTTGTGAAGATGAAAGCTGGTTGTATGGGTTGTTGTTCGTCGCTAAGGAAGGAGAGGTCGCTGTTGTCCTGTTACTTTTCGAACAGCCTTCGTAGTTAAAAATTTCCATTTTTTTTTGTTGCGTATAATTTGGAAAGGCATGTTCGTAGAACGAAAATTCCATTAACTCCTTAATCATAGCTTGTATATGGAAGATATTTTAAATATCTACGAGTATGTACTCCGGAATTTAAAATTTTGCAAACATCTATTATCCAAAATTCAAGAAATTTAAGATAACTTGAAGATACCACTAGGATCGATAAATTGCTTTGAATAGCTCCAAAATAAATGTCCTAAAAAATAAAGTTAACTTGATTTCTGGAAATTAATTGTTTGCTTGGAATTAATATCTGAAATTACTCACACCTCCTCACGACACCTACTCATAAATACAGAATCTTCTCCAACTGAAATTAAGGGATGATAAGTTCATGTCGAGAGGTGTTCGAACTTACTACCTACACGTGGGTAATCTAATGAACTTCTTACTGAATGCACTAAATTTAATACTCGTCCCAGTTAAAAACAAGGAAGTAACTAAATTCTTACCATAGCCTACATTCACTTACAATGCATGAGCATGTCCTCAATCCGAGACATTATTATTAATAATCTGTCATTCAAATAAAATCGTGAGAGATCGCTGATTTCGATTTGATGGTCCGAAATAAATCACGTTGAAAAAATTAAATGCTTACAAGAACTAGGCAGCAGTCAGTGGCAGCATAAGGCAGAAGGCAGAAGGCAGTAAAGCAATACCTTCCCAAGCACTTAAGTTAAAATTAAAGTTGCAGTTATAGACGGCGATAGCATCAAACATCGGTAACCAAAAGTGGACTCGTTGTTAATCACTTGGGACAAGTCTCGTGTTGAAATTTTCCGCTCTGCTAACTCGATTCGCCGATTATCTTTTACAAGAGTGAGTCCTATGGCACGACGATGTGACCAGGTGTAAATTACATCAAAAATCCCATACTAACTAGCTGACTACTATTGGCTGCCGTTTCATTGGTAGGTGACTCGAATCGAGCCTACATATTACAAAATGGCAAAAATAAACAATTTGGTACACGGAGCGCGGTGTCTTAGGCGAGAAATTTGTTCGCTACATCGAAATACCGGCATTCCACTAATTAACACTCCCACAAGAGGTAAGTAAGCAGGTTGCCACGGGGATCGGAGGTAGTGTGGCAAGATCGCCTATACGTTCAATTCGAAGTCTATCGAATCCTTGGAAGAGGTGGTTCGGTTCATGTCCATAAATCTAACTCCGATGCGGAATCGGCTTGGTCGCTATCAGGAGTTAATCTCATACGTTCTGGACGGCTATTTCAGTAGTTATTGCTGCCTTTGGGCATTTGGACTTGGGCTGGCCGATGCCTCTTCTTACATGCCTATATGGCAGAAGAAGATATACGAGTTTTTGGTCAGAATCTTCGATTTGGCTGTTGCCTTTGCTCGACGCAACACACGATATTTATAGGCTCGAAATTTTCTGTTGCTATCATATTTCCCCGGACTTGGTCGACGCTTATCCGAATTCAATTAATAAAAACCAAAAACATATTTTTTAATTAAAACCCTCGCGATTGCGAGTAATGTATTCGCTTCAGGTATATCGGATTCGAGATTAAGGGTGGATAGTGAATTGTCGGTGACTTCTTGGGAAAGTTGGATCGGGGAAAAGAGCGTGCGAATCGAACGACAGGATAGACCCGGACTGTGCTCAATCTCGAATAAAGCAAGTTACTTTATATCGACTTGGATCCCGAGATGGGCGTTTAAGGACAACACAAAAGATAAAAAAAATCGTCCATAAAGGTAGCACCAATAAATTACAATAAACTGCTTCCACGGACAATTGAACTGATCTGGAAGCCGAATAAAACACTGAGCCCCGCACTGGTTCGCCGGGCCGGCCTTCGGTCATGCTCACCGCTTTTCATGACGGACTCATTTCTTATTCATTTATGCACGTAATGATGTGGAAATAGCATAAATGATGATAGCTCACTATTATTCAGAAGTTAAAGAAATTTGTTCGAAGAACGTTAGATGGAGGAAAAAATTAGATAAAATGCCGGGAGAGAACAGAAACCGTTTAGGTCGATTGTCTTTTGGATTGGAAGATTGATGACGGTTTTCAGCGCTGTCGCTGTTATCCTACACATTCTACGTTCTGTGCCTTTTCTATGTTTTGGTTAAGTTTTTTGCATAGACAAGGTTCTGTTCATTGAGACGGGATGCCCACTAGAAGAATTTTGACGAACGCAATAATCGCTGTTAATATCATCCAGCCTTTTCATTTTATAAATGCAATTTATTATTTATTTTAATTCAACAATTATATTAGAATTTATTATACGGACATGCATATTGTTACATGCGTACCTTGACAACACGAACCACTTATCAATGGCATCGAAGTTTCCAGAGAAAACCAATAGCATTCCAATATCCAACTAGAATAGTGTTACAAGCTCTACAGACTTCCAACATGATCCCCACATACCATCGATTATGATGAAAATCACTCGACTCAACACATACAGTATATAAGCCCAGCTTGTGCGGGATCCGTTTTTTGCGGCAGAAGCCAGACAACGATCAGTTATACTTGAAAACGGATTTTTAAAGTAATTTTCATTGATAACAGCAATCGTGTAGTACGTGAAATCGGGAAGAGTTGACAATAGGGTGGTAAAAAAAGTACATATTATTTTTATCCTATGAATCCCAGCTATATTTTTTTTCGTAATCGTCCCGTCATTAATATATACCATAAATAGTGGTTCAAGATGGCTACTATGAGGCACCCTTGCAGTATCGGGAATAGTTGAAGAAAGATGTCTTCGAAATTAAACCTGTTGAAAACGTTGGAATAGAAAGTACCTGATATTGTTTTTAAATATAGTGGCAAACCTAAAGCACAAAGTTTGTGAACATGAATAACGTTGTTGATTTTATCAAATTATTTGCTGAAATCAGTATTGCTGCAATCTATCTGTTTGCCACTTTTGATCGCTGGAATCTCAAAATTTATTTGTTGGAAATCTATCCTTAGTGAAAACGAACTGAGACGGTCTAATGAATGATTTATGCAATAAAAGTGTGTCACATCACAAACATCCGCTTGTAATCCTGTGCAGGGTATATTGTTATACATTTAGGAGCGCGATATATCTTAAAAGGCTCGAAAATTTTTGTAAAACACCCATATAAACACGGTTTCGAGATATACTAAGAATTTTTTCACCCCATTTCGTTATTTGAGTAACTCTTTTCTTTTAATAAAGAGCATTAAGTGCCCATATTTTTGCTTTTATCTCTTAATTGTTGAACTACCAACAAATAGTTACTTAATAGATACCGTTTACGTGTTCAATTAAAATAAAAACTAAATATAAATAATCTTTCTTAAAATTAAGTTTTTATAGTACATATTAAATTAAATTAAAATTTTTATACATAAATAAATAAAACTAGTATAGCTAAGGTAAGTTAATAATCAAATTAGAAGACGGTCTAAAGAAATATGTAGTTAAATTTCATACCCAGGTTTTTCTTCAAATAAATATATTGAACTTACCATAATTTATATACATAGAAGTCGAGAAAAGACGAACGCTATTAACGCAAATTTGTCCTAGTCTGAAAGGTGAATCAATAGGCTTTCATGATAAAAAAATTTGTATCATTAATTCCGTTTTCTAGTAAAATTTCTGTGAACAAAAAGTTTCCTATAGAATGTTAAACAAAATTTTATTTCTGTAGTCAAAAAATTACTGGTCCGAAAGTTATTGATATTAATAGAAAAAATTCAACAAAAAAAAACAGAAATTCTGAAAAATGTGTTTGAATAGGTATTTGACTCAGCTTGTCGAGCTCCAAAAATATGTTCTCCTAAATTTATAACAAAACACCCTAAAGAATTACCAGGAAGTTGTCGAGTATGTTAATTTTTTTTAGG
Source organism: Beris morrisii (assembly GCA_951812415.1). Lineage (NCBI taxonomy): Eukaryota > Metazoa > Arthropoda > Insecta > Diptera > Stratiomyidae > Beris > Beris morrisii. The sequence continues at coordinate 5,036,617 of OX638312.1, read as the reverse complement.
TTGTCAGTCTCAAAATAATGTACACTATATCTCAGCATTTAAATTGTGCCGGGCTTTTACCGAAACCATACCATTTGCATATTTTTATATGCATAGATATGATTGACCAAAATTTAAAAAAAAAGATATTACCCAGAAATTTTCTCAAGTCTGCATTTTGGAGCTATTAGTTCGAAAAATTGATAAAAAGAAGTCCATCCTTGTGCCCTATACATATGTCGTACTTAAATGTGTTTCATAGATCACAACTCAAAAACTCCTGAAAATATGAACTTTAAATTTTTCCAGTGTTTAGGGGTTCTTTATTGGGGATGATCTTTTTGCGGGAGGATTATCTTGACAGATAATTTAGGAACAGTGAAAAAAATATTTTTTTAAGTCTGAAAAGGGACTCCATGTTTCAAGAACCTGTTCATCAGTATCAGCTAGGCAATTAAATTGTTGTTACATTGGTTATATTTTTCTGGATGCATTGAAATTGTGAAAACGGAGGAGGGACAGGAAGAAGAGTTTCTGATTCCTGTATTCCTGTTTTATGGTACAACTTTCAAATTTAGTACCTTGAACCCTAGTTCTGATAATATAATTTTAGATGGAGATAGTGACGTACGAAAGAGCAGGGCTGAAAATTTAAATTAATTATTTTATCTCAGGAACGACTTAGGTACACAAAAAATATTAAAATTAATAATAAATTTCCACAAAAAAATTAATCAAACTTTTTTTTTTAAATTATTCATCTATGAATAATTCCACCCACAAAGCCCTACTTGTGTAAATCACTTCTCTAATTCTTAAGAAAACAAAATACAATGCCGCAATCATCGACCTATAAAAATGATTTATTTAAATGACTTTATATTTCGATGAGGCCGGATGAAGCCATCCGATATTGCTGCCGCTGCTGCTGTTGTTGCTCTTTAACGACCGCCATTACACTGCAATTTTCCTCCGTACTGGACCGCACCAACAAGTTAAATGTTTAATCTGGTCTTTACTTTTACAGGTAGTAAACATAAATCTCAAGGACTCTGGCCAATGTTCTTATGAAATACACAGCAAAATCGAGTTAAAGTTTTAAGAGGCAACCATCAGAGAGATCAGCTTCCAGACTATCGTCTTGGTACATTGTAGATTTTTCGCATATATTCACCTGATAGCAATTAATTGGAACAATTTTCAGGTACACCTAAATAACAAAACTTCTGAGTGGCATGGAACTAACGAAATATTTGCACGACTCTTGTACCAATAATTCACAAGCATGTTTTTATAAATTGCATATAATTACTGGACCTAATGGGCTGGCGACTAGGCAAGAAACAGAAAAGGTTTCACATTTTTTAAGAGTAGAACAAATATCCACTTCCACGTTACGCTATTAAGTCTTCTTGTCGAACGATAATTTCCATATTTACAACAGCTTCATATCCACGCATATGTCGTGAATGTGGTGCACCGTCTTCGTACCAGGTAAAGGTAACGACCAATGTAAGATAAAGTCAAGTGCACTTAGTCAGGGGATTACCAAAAAGCAATTCAAATAAGAATGGGAATAACCTCCGAGATCATCGATTTGCTGTCAACTTTTCATTGAAATGTAAATCGCCAATCGTTGTCTTTAAGACCTTACAATTTCTCCGATTTAAAGAGGTGGCTACAACTTTGTACTCCACCACCAGAATCTGACTATCAACGCACCGTACAATTTTCTATATCACACATATGAAATGTTCTTATGATTCGTCGCAGTGTTTTACCTGTGCTGTGTGTGCAGGCAATTTTCGCCAAGATATGTTCAGGTAATTTTCCGGTTGCTGAAAATGCAATTACGCTGCAAAGAGGAGTAGACATAACATTTAAAACGAAATAAAAACGACATTAAGCCCAGAATTTTTGCATTTATCTCGCATCTCATCTTTACGCCGTTGTCTTCTGTTCTGAAGATGCAGACTTTTGCAAGAAAAGGCCGAAGAAGATTTTCTTAAGGTAGCCCAGCCGTACTTTAATGCAAGTACGTGAACGCGACTTTAATACTACGTTTTTTTTTCTGGTGATAGTTTGCCGCTGTTTTACATCGTAATTGTGTGCAAATGCGCAATGGTTTCAAAAACTGTGAGAAATCTTCTTATCTGTTCGACGGAATGTTGTTGCAATTTCTACTTTACATAAATTAGAAAAAAATAGAACATTTTGTTCGTTGATCGGTTTTGGAATATGCGACACTTTAATGTTGTTTGCATTTTTCAGATTACTGGCTTAAATCTTTTGTTTGTATTCCATGTGCGATAAGCAGGCTACCGGCTTAAGTATTTCGTTTGCTTGATGGAAGTTTGTGAACTTTAATGTTATATCGCTTCCGAACTATTTGTAACGAATAGATAAATTTTAGTTACTGATTTTTTTTTCATCGACAATGGCGAGACAGCCCAACTCAGACACACCGTTCTCAGTCATCTTTATCCTTCGCCCATATTTTTGAGTTCTCCCCGCTATATTAAGAGTCCAACTATATTTATTCCCCAGCCTTTTCCATGAAACGCACTAGTCTCATTAGTCATTCATGTTATTTTCGATACTTCCTTTCAAGTAGATGCAAGTGCCTTAAACTCTCTCACGCGGCCAAAAGCTCGTTAATCTAACCCAGAAGTTTTAAGGGCACAGAAAATGCTGCTTACGAAAAAGGTGTGTATATTACTTTTTGTTAAATGATTTAAAAAAACCCTAATCTCGTTGCAATACGCCAGTTCACCCAGTCACCAATGAATACGTTGATCTATAAATTTTTCGTTCACTCATCTTGTCATTTTCCGAAATCTATTTACTTCTTAAAGTAGCTACCATACAAAAGTCATTAAAATATATGTTCACGACTATAGCTCCTTTTTTAAAAATGCTACCAACTGGGCCACTGATATTATTTCACTTCTTTAATAGTTTTGTACCTGCCGTACAAAAGTCCTTAAAAAATCATGCATTCTGGATCGTATGATAGTACAGCGTGTTCAAAACACGTGATTTCATTTAATTATCATAACAAATTCAATAGATTCTGTATGGTTATAAATATAAAATATTCCCAATTAAATTTGTTAGTAACTTAATCAAGTACAATTCACTTGGGTGCGCAATAGCTCGAGAATTCATCGAAAAAAGATAGAAGGACTCGCCCTACCGATAGCCACCACAATAGTATTTCAAAATAAATAAAAACATCTATTGAAAGCGGTTAGTTACGAATCCTAAATTTTTGGACCGAAATTTCTTGTAGGCACTTGTAGCTCCTACACAAATGTCGTTCAATCTTCAGATCATTGAGCCATTGAACGATCTCTGCTCTTCCTGAAGTGTGTTTCTAGGGCCTAAACGGAAACCTTTTATGCCCATAATTAGCTACAACGATGTCGACGTGTTTCCAGATTCTCGACCTGGAAAATCTTTTAACCAACCTCATTTCTCCGACAGTTTGTCCTGTTGATATGAACAGGAAATATAACTAAAGTGATTTCTCTGCACCTGTTACCTGTGCTATTTGAACACTTGATTTATCGCATAATTTCCATAAAAATCTGCAATAATTTTCCCATTATAAACAAGAATGACGCGACTACTTCACTTTATCATAGGTTTTCTCAGCACGAAAATGATAGCGCCGGTCTACAGAACGAACCCATGCCAACCTCTGTGCCACAAAAATAATATGTTGGTACTTAACGCTCGAACTTATCCCCAAATGACCCCAATTCTTCACGATGCTGTCGTCGAAGGTGCAATTAAAAATTACGAGCACTTATCAATTAATGTCAAACTCATGATTTATTGGCACGCCACTAACGTATCGATATAAAATAAAGAGGCCACAGTCAGCCTGCCTGACTCGCCAACTTGCTAGCAACGACACAAGAACGACAAGAACTTCGATTTTCCTTACAAACTTGTGAAGTTTTTAATGCGTCTAAAAAAAGGCAGTTTGTCCGTCTCTGTGGACATCAAGTCCGCGAATTCATTTCGACACAATTTAATACGGAATATTCGCAATTGGTGTATATCGAATTCACTCGGCGTATACGGCACACCGGTGACCCGAACCTGTTTAAATCGACCACCTGATGGTGATGGTGGAATTCCGAATGGATCTCGATATGAAAAAAATAAACGAAACGAAAAGAAAACTAAAGAAGTCCCTTTACAACCGAAGATAAAGAAGAGTCTCCTCGAAGAAGACCTTATACAGGAACGCTATAGATAGAGTATAGAGGGGCCTTGCTTCAGATTCTCTGTGTGATTTGTGACCGTACGGACATGAATAATTCAAGTTCGAAGAGTTTTTCATGCTTTTAATTAAAATTATTAACTTTGGCGATAAAACGTGAACGTATGGCTCTAAAGACGGTTTTTGCATTATTTATAAACATTTAATTACGCGATGAATTCCAAGACAGTAGGTTATACGAGTTGGAATTATGAACGTGTACCGGCCAGACCTCTATAGATTATAAAACATGAAATTCTTATCGAACGTGTATAATTGTCCTGCAAAGAAAAACTAAAGGTGTTACTGGGCTTAATAGAGGAGATTACAGCGAAGTCTTTAAGAATGGTCAGCTGCTCGAAGCCACGCCTAGTCCAAGAACGAAGATGGTCAATTGTAATTCAATATCTTGCTTACATAAATTTTCGATGGGAAAATCTTATCTGACTATGATCTCGTTCTTATTCATCGACAATTACAACTTCCTCTTCGTATAGTTGTCGCTTGATGATTTTTAGAATAGATAACGAGTTTTATTAAAGCTGTATTGTGGTTTGTCTACGTTAAAGACAAGTAAAAGGACGGGATATCAAATTAAGATTTATTCAAAGAATAACTCTAAATATTCTGATGAGGGAAAACTATGCGATATAGTATTCAATGAGGCTTGGTAATATTCTTCGTTTATTTAATAACCAGTAGATAAGGAAAAATACACTCAATTCTGAAAAATATATTTAAAAAATTTAAATACAAAAAGAAAACAAAAAAAAAATGCTTGGTTAATAGACCAAACATAAGATAAGTTAGGTAAAATACTCAAAATATTTGGATTCACTAGTTGTTCCAAAGCCCTTGGATCAACCTTTCTCTGGTTGAAACATCTTTAAACAAAATTGTATCAAATATTTCCCCGAAATGTTATTTCTGTTAATCTGTATCATTTAATATTTTATTAATTTATAATTTTTTATACAGTTCACAGATTCTAATTTGAATTTAATTATTCAGAGTTTGAAATTTTATTAAGTTTAGCATTTTATTTAAATTTATTTTGCTGTTTTCGGCTCAAATTTTATTCAATCTTAATTGTTATGCACGTAATTTTTAGTTTTAAGTTTATATAATTTTTGACTTGAATTTGTTTTTACGGTAAATGAGTGATTTTATTAAATGTTTTTTTTTTTTTTTATGTAAGGTAGGTATTTTTAGTAATGACCAGGCACCAGGTATAACCTTATGTATAAAATGCTCGCAATATTATTTCTCTATATTGCGACAGCCCAAATCCTATCGATTCAATTTATCTAATCGAATTTGGGACATTCAAACCATTAATAGAAATGTGTTTTTAATTGATATTATTGAAAAGTACACAGCAAAAAAAATCCATTGAATTTTACATCTTTTGGATAATAGGCAAATATGCCACATTTTTTCAAGTAAATTTACATTGGGATGTAATAGTCAAATTGAATGTAATTTTCAATTTTCGGTCAGTAAATTTCAATTTGCAATCAGTAAATTTCAACTATGAAAGCACCAAATTCACTGGATATTCTCTTGAATATACTTTTCATATAAATTGTACGGTTCAGTTGAAAAGTACACGAATAATTAACTAATACCAGTAATTTCGTGTAAAAGTGATTGAAATGTGTACTTTTACTTAAAAAATGAAATATGCTGGAAATTTCAAGTAAAAATTGGATTGAAAATAAATTTTTTTTTAAACAGTGTAGGGTAAATTGGGTAGAAGGAAAAGCTTTGGACCATTCCATGAGATGAATTCGAATCCATGATCTCTGCTCACACTAGCCGAAACCACATTAGGATGATATTTTTTAAAAGAGTGGTTTGTACGAAAAAGTGGATACATGGAACACTGCAGTAATTGGATCATGGTCTTAAGAGTATTGTCGGCAATGGGTTTTTAATGGCACTCGAAAGGTAAAATCGATGTAATATTACAATCGCAACACTTATCACATCTCTAGTCACATCTTGACTTCACCCAGCAAATTGACCTAAAATAATAAAGTCGTATCGGTCTTGGACAGATTTTTCACTTTTCAGTCTCTTCCGTAAGGATCACTTTAAAAATACGTAATTATATATTTAAAAAAATAACAACCAGTTACGTAAATATTTTACGGTAAAAAAAAATTTGAAAAAAACCTACAGTTCAATTATTGTCTTCAGAATCAGTTCCTCGACTGACCCTTAAATTTATCTATTGACATTTTCAATTACATACTCGGTATCAACCTATTGCAATTTTTGCATAATATTTGCTTAGCAAAATCAATTTAAATGGAGCCATCAACATCATTCTAGTAAACAACTGAATCCGACATTTCGCCTTAAGTTTATTCCATTTAACTATCTGTAAATCGAAAAGCTACTTATGCAAATTTTAGTGTTGTCTCTTTGTGAAAAGACACTTTTCTTGGGTATTTGCAACAAAATATTCAATTGTATTGCATTGCCTGGGTACTGGTCAAATTGGAGAGCTTGTCAAGCGGAAATTGAAGAGTTCTGTCAATGATATTTAGATCGAATTGATAATCATGAATCTACACCATAATTATTTAATGTAATGTATTTGGGTTAAACATTTTGTTTTTTTAGAAAAAAAAACCTATGTTATGAAAGGAACGCAAAATTTTTTAATGAATCCAATTTGAAATCCAAGTACCTCTACTCTTGCAATGAAAACTATTAGTCGTACGCTCCACTATGTTTAATTGATGACTAAAAACTCGCCAAGTTATAAATAAAACCAGTACAGTCCAGCGACATATCAGCAAAAAAATAGCATACGTTCAAATATAAACCAGATCATTATTAACACATACGTAGTATAAGTCTTTATTAACTGTGTGTGATAACAGGTGGTCTCACATTTTTATATTGCAATCAAATAAAATTATGTGAGAACTTGGCAAAAAACTTCTTCAAGTTGTGAAATTCTTATGCTAACCGGGCGACAATCGCATCGATCGTCGTCGCCGCCATCGGCTGCCCGCTCAGCCTTCGTGTAAAAGAAATGAATGCAATCGAACCAGTTTCCATTCGTATATAAAAATTTTCTGATTAGACTCTCTGCTCTGAACAAAAATATCGAAGATACTCCATAACGCAAGGCGTACAAAAAGCAAGACGAGAATGTAACAACTTCAATTTTACTGCACTCGTGGAATTTTATGTGAATTTTTTTGATGGGTTGAATCTGGTCCTGATCCTATTAAAAAGCCACATTTCGTCCGATTAACTGCAAACAGCCATCAACCACTTTTAAAAATTATCTCGATGTTGTTGAAATTCAAATGATCGAATTCATTCCGTCTAAGTCTAAGTCGAGATCCAAACCACTCGACCATACATTACTTATTCCGTTAATTACGAACGAAATCTCAATTAACTACGGTCTAGAACATAACTCAATCACAGCCAACCGGTGCGATAAGATCATCGGTTGCGTAGATCTGAATTGCGCGCATTGCTCGTCGAAGAAAAACCGACGCACTGCTTTCGGAGTCGAGCGTAATAAATAATTGCGTTACGCCGCGTTGTAAAGCTGCCAATATCGCTTCAGTAGTTGAACGAAAAGTAATTAAATGGGAAAAGATAGAAGACAGAAGTAAAGATTTAATGGCAGGATGTGATGTTGATAAGAGCGAGCGACTTTTGATTAGAAATAAATTTCAGTAATGGAAATTATTGTCCGAAGTATGGGAGCTTGGAGGATATTCAGAAACGTTGCCATCGAGTTTTTCCAGTCGATAACTGCACTTATGTCTTGCCTGAAACTGAAAAGTAATGCAAATGACATAAAATTCTAAGGCAGAATTCCATTCAATCAAATTCATCGATAGAAATCAAATATTCAGATAACGAAAGACTTAAGCCAGTAACTTGTTGTTTGAACCAAACGAAAGACTTAAGCGAGTAACCTGAAGCAAGAGCCCATACAGTCAGGTGCGAACGAGGCGGTTTAAAATCGAAAATGGGGGATATTTTTAATTAAATATATATATACATTAATAAATTAGAAATTACAATCAAATTAAATTCAATTCTATAATCTGACTTGCCCGTAGGATCATGCAAATGACTACGCTAAGAAGTTTTCTCGTCGAATGTTAAATTATAGTGATAGATACGAGCACCTTGAAGCAGGTAATGTTTCCATAATGAGTCCAATGATATTTATAACTTTAGTATTCATTTGGTTTTACATTTTACAAAAAACAACCAAAGTCGGGGAGAAAATTTAGTACTTTTCATATAAAAGTCAGGGGTGGTACTAATGCAACAAAAGTTTGGCACCATCAAAACACCAAACAAATTTTTCGAATTATAGTCTGAGCCACGATATAAATTGAAATTCAGTAAAAACAATTTTTTTAAGGATACCGAACTAGACTTAGGAGGTTATCCTTTAATACACTGTATACAGTCCAGTCAGCTTAGGGATGGGAGGTCAGAAATCGGGACGGGTATGGCAGTGGACTAGTAGGTGTTAATACATTTTTTTTCAGTGTTAAATCCTTTATACCCTAGGCAGTCGACGCATTCAAATGTTCATTGGGAGAATGATCATTCGCATTCAATGATCAATGAGATTTAACATTGACACACGTCTATCGGAACTACATTCTCACTTACTTACTTATTTATTTAATTATTACAGTTATTCTATAAGATATTTACAGTTTATACAATTTTTGTAGAGATTTGACGGGGGAAAAATTATTGTCTTTACAACTATAGTGTAGTATTTCTATTTCTTGACAAATTATGTTATTAATTAAAGTGATACTTCATTTAGGGAATTACATTCAATCTGTTATATTATTGTTGTAGGAATGCTGAATAAAAGTTGGCAGTTTTGCATTGGCGCACGGTTACGTATTATCTTTTGAAATATAGTGATAGAAAAGTACTAATATGTCAGCAATTGTGAACGAAACGTTAAAAAGATTGATCGTAATTAATGCAAACATGAAATAAATAGGAAAATTTGGACGGTGGAACACCAGATTTTCCACTTGTTCTACTAGTTTCATGCTAGTTTGATAGGCTTGGCGCTAGACGGCGTTGTGAGCGCTTGAATGAATTAACAATTTATCTCCGAATTACCATTTCGCAATTGTAATTGGAATGATGGAATGAATGACTAATTCGACAATTACATTGTGACAGACGTTATGCGAAATTATCATTCGACTAGGAATGATCATTCGAATGCGTCGTCTGCCTAGGGTATTAGTAGTGACCCTATTAAACATTCCGCACCATTCACTATTTATATTAATATTTCAAAGCCAATAGCAACTGAAAATTTCTTATAAATTTCTACTGCAAATACGAGTAGTTCTGGATTTAAAAAAAATCTTTCCACCTTTTCGCCGCCCTCATACCACACCCAAAAAAAGTTTACTGTAGGAGGGGTCTTTCAACCTGGTGCGTTCTCAAAAGAAAACCAATCTGTAGTATACGCAGGAAGCACCTTGCTAGACTAGAGTGTAATTCGAAGTAATGCTCTCGTAGAAAAGACTCCACGTATCAAGTTGAAAGCCTAATATTTTAAAGACATTTTTAATTGCTTTTCTTTTTGATATTTTTAATCAATACTTGAATATTCGATACAGATATCTACATTAGTACTCATTTATATATAAATACAAATACATCACGCAATTGTCTAATTTTTTTTTTACTAACTGCTTCTCTAAGTAAACGACTGAATTCCTTATCATCAATTCTTCACCACCTTAGGCACGTATATGAGTCGCTTTCTCTTCGTTTCAGCAGCACCATTTTATGTAGCCGTCGCGGCACATATAACCAAAACACGATTAGTCGCCATAAACAAGGAATCGTGCAAACCCAGACACGGCATTAATTGAACACCATCCTCGAGCATAACATAATTTCCTTCCACACCTGATTTGCATACACCTCCAAGTAATATCTAGTCAACAAGTACTTAGCCTAAGGAACAAGTCTCTTCAGAAGGAGTACATCGGCCGAAGCCTTCAGATGCTTCTACAACCTAACAGACGTCGAAAAGAGGAGGCAGAGGAGGCGTCTTAAGATAGTATTGCTCCCCAGTTGTCGTTTCGGAGTCATCGATTTATCCGCATACGTACTTAATTAGCCCGCGGGAGTTACTTCTTCGTTGCATGTTCAATTTGCGGCCATATCATCCTGTGTGAATCTTTTCGGGATTTCTGTGAAAAGAGCTTCTTTTACCAAATAGTTCGCCTGCAGAGAAACTATCCTAACTAACTATTCTACGAGTCTATGCCATTGTACGTCTAAGCCAGTAGCAATGGTGTTTTCAGAGCAGAGTTTAAGAAAGGTGTGGGTCGCACTGTTGTTGGCGTTAACTTTTGTAATTTGTACACCAATGTCTTATAGTAAAATCGCCTTCACTACAGCATGTAGCGTGTAGGTATTTTTTTAATATTATAAAAATAGGAAAGAACTAAATCAATCGCCTTCCTTTAGAATGGATGGTGGCTACGTATATTCCGCGTATTAATCCTATATTCTGTCTTAACCTTAAAATGCATAGCTGTTTTTAAATATCAATACACTTTGTTCATTCCTAAATATACAGCTAGTATAGATACCATTCTGACACCGAACATTAAGGGTCCTGTACACGGGCACGCATGCGTATCATTCTTCCACGAGGGATTATCTTCCAGTATCTTCAATTTGAACATTTTTAATTCTCTATTCTCAGGTAAGTTCAATAATTTGTCTGCCTCAATGTCAATCTCTTCTAAACAATCTTTCAAGCAGGCATGGTTATATCTGGCGTTAATAATAAGAATTACATCTTTAATTTCGCTTCCGGAAAGTGCCGAATGATTAGACTTGGTACTACACCTTTAATTGCCTTAGTAAATGACTTAAAGTACACATATTTCGGAAGGCTGAAATCTCCATCTTTTTCGGTAAATAAATCCTTGTTAGTGATGACTTTTTTTAATTGTTTAACTTGTAACAACCTACTTTCTTTTTTGTTATTTTGGCTTTTACCCACGAAAACTACGTCATAGAACTTTTCAGCTCCGGGCAATTCAGACGTCAGGTAAAATTCATCGCTCGCTATAAAATGTGCATTAAAAAATGTAACTGGTAACAAACGCCATGTTGTGTTTTTAAAGTACTCCACCTAAATATGACTTTTCATCGATATTGGTAAGACTGGGAATTGATAAGACTGGGAATTCTTGAGATATCCATTTCAATATCTTAGATATTGGTAGGGAAAGGAATTGGGCTCGTACCTGCCGGGTTCATTTTCAACTTCTTACTGTCGGAAGCATTGTTTACTTGCCCTGAAGCCCTTCTTTTTAGGTACTCGGTTTTCTTTCAATAACTTGGATATAGGCAGGGCTAGGAATTGGGTTCGTACTTGCCTCGTCCATTTTCATCTTCTTATTGTTGGAAGCATTTCTGATTCAAAGTTAAAGCTTGTACTTTATACGCAGACATTTTTCTTGCGTAAAGATTCTGTTACTCTACATTGTGCTGAAAAAAAGGATCTTTAATAAAACTGGTTAACAAAATCGGGTGTATAAAGAACAATTTGACGTATTAATAAAATAAAATAAAGCGTGAAAGGAAAACTGACTTTTCGCGAATTTTCACGTGTTTTCAATAATCTAAAATTGAAGAAATCGAAGTTCACATTCCCGCCGGCGAGTTCCACAAAAAGGGATATATAAGTTTGTTTCGTCCGAGGCTCGGTTGTATGCGTTACAAACTTTCGGTCTGGATTAAACTTATAATACTCTCCGATTTCATCTAGAGTATAAAAATTGGAATAAGTCGTCAGACGAGGCTACTAAGAATAGCATGGTAGCTACCCTACAAATAATTCTTGCTCGAAAAAAAATCTTGCTTTCATGAACAAAACTTTTGTTCATCTTTGCGATAATCTCCTTACCATCTATATTAATATTTTATCAGATCAACCAACATATCCTAACCGAAATCACCTTAACAAAAAGTGCCGATATTCATTCTGACGATGAATTAAACGCTATTAAACATTTTACATCGATGTTATGTAGGTACGAGTACTTTTAATGTTGTCTTTAGATGATACAAAGTGAAGTTATTTACTTCGAGAAGAAGGCCTTTCCCGACTGCTGAATATTCGACGAGCCGTGTATAATACTGCAATAATTATGAGGCTGCGATATGTACACGCCGTAATTACCCCTTTAATAAAGACTAGATTTACTGCTTTTTGTTGGGATATCGATTGCCTCTTGTTCCTTGGAAATGGGCTTCTTTTCGCCACAAATGTACCGATTATGGTAGCTATAAGTTTTATAGTAAGCGACTTCAACACATTTGTTTAAGTTTTTATAAAAGTTGCTGTTTTTGTTGCTTCCCCGACGTGGACTTGTGCAAGACGTATCATGCGACTGTAGATGTCTTAATGAGCTCATTTAGAAGCATCTAGTCCTAGTCCGTGTGCCTGTGCATATTTTATTCATTTTATAGCACCGCGGAAAAAAGACTATCGAACAATGAACAAGGAGAGTACCCAACATGTTACTGTTTTCGTACGGCCTTTTTTCTTACATACTGTGATTTAGTAATATATTGTCGTTGCTGCTTCGGTCTAACAACATGGCATTTTTCTATGTCGGATTTTTTTATATCTAGGAAAAATTTCACTTTTAAGTGGTCGTTGAAATACGGGGGTTTTTTCCCCTGAACTATAAACTGTCCGATTTGATACATGTCGCGACACTTATCGCCTACGAAGTATCAGACAGTTAACTAGTCGCGCTATCATCAAATCTAAGCATAACTGTTGGATGGCTGATAATCGAAAAGAACATAAGGAGTAGCCCGTCTAAGACCCAGGTCCCGAGACCAAGACTAAGCATTCCCTTCAGAGAGATGGCGGAGTACCTTTAGAAGATATCGCAGACCATAGCTCTATCAGGCGATGGCCTCATGAATATTCAGGTAGGCCCCACGATAGTGTAGTAATGCAATTAATCCAGTGGGTTGTTGTGTGATCTTCAAGTTGTCGTCATCTTAATGGCATTCAATTTATTGGGTGGAGATGTTCGAAGGCGCCTTATCTGAGTACGAAGCAACAAGCTACTAGATAACAAGAACACAGTTTAATAGTTAGACTAGAGTCGACGAGAATTGAGTATGTCACTTATGTAGATGCGGAAATTTAGCAAATTTGTTCTTTGTAATTGTACAAAATGAAAGAACTGGAAGCTTCTCTGGCTTTGACAGGTAAGTTACAGTCATGCTCTTCAATGGCTTAGTAAAGATCGAGGTATGTTAGATAAAAGGTAAAAATCAGCCAAATCACTTTATTGATTTGGAGTCAGATTTTGTCAAACTAACATTCCAAATGTTCAAACGGTTCGTCCTGAATTTATTTCAGAATCTCATTTCTCAACTTCATTTGAATTAGCCATTCTCTAAATATTGATAACTCCCCACTGATTAATTTGAATTTTTTTTAAGATGTTTTTTTTCTAGTTATTCGTTCAAAAACTCAGAAATATTTTCTTGAAGCCCTCCACACCTTAAAAAATTGTTACTCAATAGAGACCGCGTAAACCAAGTCAATCTAAAGCACATTATTTAGAAGCACAAAGAAAAAGGTAAAAGTTGATATGGACGGCAATGAAAAGAACCAAATTTGAAGAAGGTAGTTGAAATTTTAAACAAATTAGTTTGGATTAAAAAGTAAAATTTAATAATTATGGTACATTATGGTACCTGAAGAGCTTGACGAGTACGTCACGGTACTCATGCTAACATATTATGACATTAGTAATATTGTACGGATCATATTACTATAACTGACTGATATAATACCTTTTCCTAATATCAATTTCTGACGGTGTCAACATTCGTTAGCCATTTTTACTCCAAATAGTCAACTAAGGTATTATAAAGTAGGCTTGTGTAGTTCGCGAACAAACTAGTTCAGAAGAGCGTTCCCATAAGTGAAATGAACGAACTACGAGTAGTTCGCAGTCAGTCCCGCTCCTAGCTATTCGAATGAATATATACGAACTAGGAGCGAATGAATACAAACGAACTAGGAGCGGGACTGACTGTGAAACTCAGAGAGTGTTTTCTTGTCATTGCCGTTCGGAACTCAGTGAGTGACATTTTTTCTGGGTCATTACATGCTACCAGAATGACGACTACGACTTTTTTTTTTGTTCACCACATTTTACCACATTCTAGAAGTCCGGGTGTAGTCCAGTGGTAGTGTAAGCGTACTAGGTCTTGAAAACATTGCTACCGGAGTTCAATTCCCACTCAATGCATAATTTATTTATATGAACTTTTCAGTTGCAATTGGTTTCGGAATATTAATATGAATCGTGAACAGTGCGGAATGTTTAATAAGAGTCACTTGTAAAGGATTTAAACATGAGCAAATGAGTTCTGTTTACATTCCTATCAGATTCACAAATACCATCAGAGGCAACTTTGCTGTTCTGGTAGATAGTATCACAGCCAATAGTACTGAAAAATTATTATCATTTACACCTGCTAGTACACTGCCATACCCGGCCCGATTCCTGATCTTCCTTCCCATTCCTAAAAACTGACTAAGTTCGGTATCCCCTTTCTTCTCCTCAATTCCTCTCCTTCGCACCAAGGTACACGGAAAAATATTTGATAGAACAATACCGCGGCCAATTCGGTTCAGTTGGTTTTTGAAAGATTAGCCAAAAAATAGCAATCAGCCGTAAGCGCCGTGCCATGGTGCAGTGGGATCACAACGGATCCATCTAGCAGTCTATGTGCTAGCTATCTCTCCCAATAGCTACCCACCTAACCTAACCTAACCTAACATTCTACCAGAATGACGACTACTACCTTTTATTCAGCCCTTCCAAAGTTCACTGCCTTTCTCATCACTGAACTCCTGCGAACTAGTGAACTAAAAGAAAGAACTAGTTCACGAGGGATCCGGAATCGGAAATGATCGCTCACTAAGGTAAAATGCGCAACCCTATAAACCAGATAGTTTGAATTATAAAACCTTATTATTAAAAAAATAAACGTTTATATTGGAAGGTTTCTCGCCTGACTACACTTTTTCCATATTTAGTACAGAATCTTATGAACATACCGACAAATGCCCTACAATGTATTAAAAACAATAAAGTAAAACTTATATATGGTATTGTAGTTGGCACCAAATACGTACTTAGTACCGATCTCTATGTGCGCCTATCTTCGTCGCTGCATAGTGCATAACTTTAAAGAAAGATTCGAAATTGTTGGAGACTTCAGGTTCCCAGTGGTGCAGATTTGATGGTAAGAAGTTGCATACTCTCTCCAAGTCTTATTTCCATCAAATTGCTGATTGTTTTAAATTGATTATTCTAACGTTCTAGCATATTCCAAATTTAAGCCAAAATTTCGGTTATCGACTTCACCACCAAAATATTGATGCAATCTTCAGTCTAATAGTTAAGCGATCCATTGATTGGTCTCCAGTCCATCCAGCTAGCGATCGCACTTATCGACGATCTTAGGACCGCTGAGACCACCCGAGCGATGTTCAAATTAAACTTATCTCGAATTAATTAACAAAACAAGTATCAGAGTTGTAGGGGTTCCGTCTCTCTTGGCCCCTGCAAAAGCTATTCGACGTTAAGTATTTTATGTTCTTGCGCTACCAGCTATATCAGTCCGTTAAGATCATGAAAGGCCGCGCAGTTTTTCGTTAAACTCCCGACGGTAACTTATGTTTTTACGTTGTGCGGAACATGACAAATTAGTAGATGTCTGTATTGTGGGACGAGGTATTTCTTCTGATGGGCATATTGTTGGATTATAAATTTTTATTTTTTTTTATTTTTGGTTTTAGACTAGAGTTGGGCATACCCAGTGCACTATATAAAAACAACCGTACAGCACTTTAGAAGTCCTTGGGTATGGAACGGAAAATCCGGAGAAAAAGAAACGCTTACAAACTAGATAAATCGATCGAGTCTGCACGACATTATCAGTGATCTTGAGAATTTACATATCCGTTTCTGAGCTTCGAGCGCTACATGAATGCACAAGAGGACGTATAGGTACACATGTGAGTACACAGGTATCCAACGTTAGATAGTTCGATATACGCATCGTTGCTTAGTTTATACGAAGAAGATTGAAGAATGTCAAACGATGTCCATTCAGCCTTGATTAGTGGATGAGATTGCTGACGTCTAACAAATAAGTTTACATGTTTGGAGTGACACATGACAGACGATTTGCATTGCCCATCTTGATTTGTTTGGTAGCGTGTGTTTACCTCCAAGTTCACCTTTAGTTTGTGTAGACGATTCTGTGAGAACTGTAACGTACGAGTCGTAGCTGCACTGTCTCGGATACAGTAGGGATCGCTATCTTTTGCACGATGATGACCAACCCAAAAACACTGTGTCAGGTGTCACTGTACATTAATTGGTCGGTTGATATCCAGGCTCCTTCATGTTACAAAAAACTGTGTCCGACACGAAGCGATTATGACAAGAACATAAGATAGTCCGGTACCTAGCTCCCACTGATCTTATAGGCTTCTTGCTGTCACTTACTTACCAACTTACTATGTGAAGTCAAAGCCCCTACGGGGGCCTAAGACAACAAGTGTGGGTGCCATTCGACCAATACGGGCGCTTATCTCGCGGTGGTTAATGGATTCTGACACTACATGATAGCCATAAGGTACGATAGAGCGACTGTTGGATTTCTTACGTCCAATGTAATTTGTTACTGGGTTAGTCGAAGAAGTACTGCGGCCGGGTTAGACAGATGCCATTTTTGGTGAACAGTCATTTGTAGCTTTCTTCAATTCGATTGACTAGAAATTTGATTATGTCAGTCCATTAAACGGTTCTTCCTACACAGATACTCCCGCAGGAGTAGCAGTAGCTACAGTAGGAGGAGGAATTTAGGCATCAACCATCATCCGTTGATTCATTTTTGATCTTGATACCTATGAGTATACCTACAGTACAACGGTAATGACCTTTAGTTTGATTTTTCATTACATTCAAATCCGCACACAGGTAGAATTCCTTCAACCTCTTCAATATTCACCTGAAGCCCGAAGGTAGCAATGAAAAGTGGAACAAACTCCTGTTAGTTGAGGTCAGGTCCGACAAGAATCATCAGCGTATCGCGTTAAGAAATCGATTGCGAAGACTGGTGAATTTCGAGCTCTTCGTTTGGTAGTAGTGGTGCTGTTGATGCTTCTTCCTTCGGATCAGTTGTTTGCGATTATTAAAATAAATCTCCTGAGCCGGGTAGCTATAATCTTCGCGATGCTTCAGTACTATGACCAGCTCATCATGTTCGGAAGACGGTAACGTGGTGCCTGGCTTCGTTCGCCTGGGCTGGCCTGATCGGACCGATGGTGTATATCCAGTATGCGCCTTATTAATTGCAATCTGAAGCTCGTTCTGTTGTTCACTTTGGGTTAATTATATAATAAGATACTTCTTGGTTGCCCAAGCCTCCACCTCCTTCGCTCAGTCGAACGGTCTAACTATTGTAGCGCATAGGTAATATTAAGTATTCAGTTCGTAGTACTATTACAGTTTATACAAGAAGTATGGTATCTAGCTAAGTACGCTATGTGGACGTATCTTGGCCGTTACAGGGTACGAGGATGATGTAGAACATAATCTCAAAGCCATATTTCTTGCTCGTGTAATATCTACTTTGTTGGCGATAAAATTTGTTACAGTCGTGAGAACTAGATGAAAGATTACCCGTTGCTGGGGTTAAGATAATTCTATGAAAGGGTTTTTGTGCCAAACATCATGTTTTTCGTTAGTGCAGCTGTTCTATTTATGAGAAGTCTGCACCGCGATAAAGGTACGTGGGTATATCGTTTTCTTGCAACATAGCTAGATTGCGACCAAGAAATCAAATGATGATATTGTATATTTGAGAAGTAAGTATGTTGTTGCCCAATATAAGACAGTATGTTCTGCGAGTATTATTATAAGACTGGCGTTTACAAAGATACTTCTAAACAATAAATCAAATAAAATCATTCACCCAGTAGCATATAGCTAGAGGGTGGCGGAAAGGCGGATTCCACACATCTCAGGCAAGTGGGAAATAGACGTTGAAAACCTAGTATGTTATGTTACTGCCTGTCTATCCTCAAATTTTGGTTCTAGCTAACTGCCTAAAATTTCGCATATATTGCTACTTTTCCTCAAAAGTATATTGGTCAATCTCAAATTACTGGAATAAGCAACTACACAATATGCAATTTGACGTCAAATTTCAAAAATTTTAAATTTCAAAAATTTATGAAATTTGACATCAAATTTCAAAAATTTCGAATTTCAAAAATGTCGGGAAAGGTATTTTTAAATTTTCATATTTCAATGTTACGTTATTATGAAAGCTTGTCCACGGCAATTAAGAATTCAAAACTTTATAACTTTACGAGATTTGGTACTTAAAAGATTTCAGCTTAATTTTTGTATAGTTTCTTAAATGAATTAAAGTTTTTTATTGTAGTTATCATTTCGTTCACACCTACCATATTTAAATTATTTATTGTCATAATATATATCGCCGTGTTGGAAGAACAGTGACGCAACTGCAATTTTGAAAATTTTTTGTTTTCACATTTCAATATTTTGTAGTTTTGCTATTCTTGCATAAAATCGTTCCCCGTTGTTTTAAACGAACGTGCTCTTGATCTAAGCTGTCTATAGTAACTATTAATAAGCTCGTATGGCTTGTAGGCAGTTGTCAAAAATGATTTTGTTTCTCCGAAAAAAATTAGAATTTTTTGCAGTTGCGTCACTGTTCTTCCGACACGGCGATATGTAGGTATTTACTAGGGTGCTCGTTGAAAATTACATTTTTTCAGCCGCCCCTTCAAAAGTTTCTTTTCGTGTAAAATGACCAAATTTTTTTTTTTTGACGATCAAAGTTTTAGTATTTTTTGATGAATCTGCTGTTTTTTGGAAATATCTTACGAAATATGCAGATTTTACAAAAAATGATCTTATAGGAAATTTAATTCTCTATAAATAATGTTCCAAGAGCTTTCATTTTCAGCATCTTGTACGTACCATTTCCGCATGAGGTAGTTACCTACATCATTTCAGTGGAACTAAGCGATGCATATCATATTCCTAGTTGGCACCTACCTGGACCTTAAATGTTCAAGGCTCCACCATTTATTGATCTCATCGTCGCCATATTATTTATTGTCCACAAAGAACAATGTTGAGGTACGTCGAACTAGCTGTAAACGTCTTGAGAAACATAAATTACATTACAATGGTCGTATTTACGATATCACCTGCACATTTCTATACGAGAATCGAGTATGGTTCACAGTACGTACGAGTAAGTACCTATATTTATCTCGTATATCGACCCTGTAACAAATACCCACTGGGATCATATGTGAGCCCGAAAGAACATACCAGCGTCATCACTAGTGGTAATCACCTATTCACACAAATAGGATAAAACTGAAATTTTAATCCAATTTGTACGGATATTATTATTGGTGGTAATCAAAAACTACAAGTCGAAGACGCTTGGTCATAGCTTGAATTAATTTTGGATTTATCACTTCTTTCAATTGACTTTTGTACGTAGAGTACAAAACTGAAATAGAGTGCAAGAGGTCGTTTACTTACCTTAATCCAAAATTCCTGAAAGTCTGATCCATCCTATGTCCGCTGTACTTAGATTACGTATTTGCAATTCGAAGAAAATTTTGAGATTACTTGAGTATAAACGGGATGAGTCGCTGGACTTAAGTTTCAATTTAATCGAATGACGTAGGTTCTAAGTATTTGAGGCTGTTGCACTTTAATACGATTATACAGTGTGAATTTGGGAAAGAATTAATTGGACGTGGACAAAAATTTTATGACTTCATTTTGCCAGGAACCTTGGTGGAATGAATGAAAAGAATTGGTTAATTAAGACGGAAGTTGATAGTAAGGAGAATAGAGAAATTATCACGACTGGATTTGGTATATTTCGATAAAAATTTTCTCAGTAATATTAAGAGCACTTTCCTTTTTTCTATCATACTGTAGGTTTTCACGATACAGATATTCCAAACTTAAAAAAAAATAATCTGCTGAACGTATGGTCGCGAACTTTTACTTTATTATTTTTTATCAATGAAGTATTGTGATTGATTTGAATTTAAAAAAAATTTAAACATTTACGAATTCAAACGTGTTTGCGTCATAACTCAAGAACACCCAAAGATATTAGTAATTTTCTTATGATGTGATTCTGAAGGGGAAGGCGGAAGGAGGTCTTAAATGAAAGATTTAAATATAAAAATGAAAAATGTTACAAGTTTGAGACTTGCTGCATAGATATTACAACCATATTTGAATATTATAAAACACAGTTTTTAACAATGGTCGATGTAGGAGAAAGGGTGACGGAAAAGTGATCAAGTTTATATCTTTGGATGTCGCAATGGTTTTTAATTCAACGCGCTTGCCGTAAAAATTCCTAAAAATTATTTTTTGATATTCAACCACTAAACTGATCAAAAAGGATTCTATAGGTTTTTACAAATTCTACTAAATCTTTTAGGTTCGATAAGATATCCTGATAATTCCCATATCTAACTTTTGTATGTTTATATGAATGGATCCATGCTAAAAGGTCATCAGTCCATTTTTGTAAACTGTTGGAAAAACAAAAAAAACCCGCCTGTAGACCACAGTTAAGTTAAATTCATAACCCGAACCAATAAAAGAGGTTATTTATAACTCATATAATTATATTTTACAATTTTATCTATGCGCGCGAATTTTGGTGAATTTTTGAAACCCGTGGAGTGATGCCCTTTTAGCACGGATCGAGTATCCAGAATAACTTGGTAGGTTTACTCATCATTCTAAAATCCATATCTCCTGAACGATTAATGTCAGACGATTGACACTTTGTGGTTAACTTAAGAAATACTAGGATATTAGAAAAGGGTTAACATTTTTAAGGGGGGTGGTAAAGTGCAGGGGTGGGGGGTGAAAAGTTTTGGATTACAATATCTTCCGACTCAATTGTACCAGGAAGATAAAAATTGGTTTGTGTATATAGAATAATAAGTCGAGTCTACTAAATAAAAAGTTTATGAGAGGGGAGGTGAAGAGCGGAAGTGAGGGAAGAGCAATTTTTCAAAAAATAAAATTTTTATATCTCAAGAACCGTACTAGATATAATATTGAAAATTTTGCAGGAGTTAGGAATAGTAAACCTCTACCTGGGCAAAATTGGTGTGGGTGTATGAAGGTTGTGGGTGTATGGTGGAAGGGGGTGGAAATGAAAAAATTCTGATTTCCATTTCTAGAAAATCGCAAAAGATAAAAAGCTCAAAATTGGCATCTATATAGAACTACTATAGAGTCATACTAGAAAAAATGTTGATAGCGGTAGCAAGGTACAAGGGGGGGGGGGTGGTTTTTCATATCTCAGAAACGGCTTATGCTAGAAAGTTGAAACTTAATACCTTTATGTAGATGTACTACTGTATAAATTAATGATAAGATGTGCCGGACCTCCAAGACTTCAAGACTAGTGAAATCGCAATTTCGATAAAAATTGGACTGATGACCTTTTAGAATGAACCCATTCATATAAGGAATTATCGTAATAAAAAATTTATGTATATGGTAAAATTACTTTTTACTTGTAGGTGCTATTGATATAAACATTTTTAAATAGTCAACCTCTAAGTGGTTGCAAAGGTTCGATTTTTAATTCCTCGGACCTTTTATACAACTACCTAAATACAATTTAGGAATTTTTCAATATTCTCAATTATCTCCAAATGAACTTTAGCTTTAGTCACGACTTCTCTACGTTCACTGGCTTCATAAAAAATACTTCGAAATTAGTGATGCCGATATTTCAGATCTATGTGAAACGTTACTGTTTGTAGGTTATCAGTCGCATAAGTCCCCACCACATCTCATTAATTGCGTCCCACACTTCCACCAAAAAACCATAAAGTTGCGCCCAGACTATTAGCATATTTTTTACTTTTAATTAACGAGTAACTATTAAAAAAAAATTATTTAATTGTTATTATTTTATTTTATTTTTTCAAAAATTTGGTTGTGGGACAAAGCATTATCGTAGAAAAAAAATCTTTTCCGTTGTATTGCAACAAAACATAACTTTTTTATTTAGTTTTTAATAAGATCTTTCCCGATCTTTTCGATTGCGTTATATAGAAATTATGCTCAGCAATTCCACCAGCTGTAAGGGTGTTTCGGATAGTAGGCATGATACACCCTCTGACGAGTCTATGCCCTCCGATGACGAAACAGCTCCTTCGGACCTAGTCCAACACAATCTTATAAAAGACTGGCGTATTCCAGTGAAGTGTTTTCCAATGGTCATGTCCTCTAGGACAACGATTATTCAGCAGTCGAGGATTTCGTGTTGGGGTTTCACACCAGAAACCCTACTGACGCCGGAAAACAACCAACATTTAATCAAGATCTTTCCCATTAAATATATTTGCTGAAAAATTATTACGATAATTCTATCACTATCTGTCTTAACGATAACTTGAAAAAATTCATACAAACTATTTACATCGAAAACTTTAGCCAGAATATGGGTTTTTAACTGAAACTATTCAAATGAAAAGTTCTGTTTTGGTTCTATGAATAGATTAGAAATTTTGGTAAACGTTTTATTTAAACTAAAAAATTTTAAATTTTATCTCAATTTCCGATTTGCCATATACAAAATCTCAGCTGGATAAAAGTAAACAAATTAAAAATACAAGACATAAAAAGCAAGAAAAATCAAAAAATCCATATGAAAGTCAGCATGAATGCATCTCTGAAGACACCGGTGAAGCATTCAAAGAAATCCTCAGACGATTCCCGCTAAACAAGTGGCTTCCACTTTACTAAAAGCATTATAAAGCCTACCTGGATGAAATATGACTGCAAATCATAATCCCCTGAGATAATTTATCTTCACCAGGTTGCATATAATATAAGCGGTTGTGGGACTGGCAAAACGTTTACCGACATGAATTACACACAAAGCTGAAGAGCGCAACCTCCTCCTTGAAGCCAAGCGAAGATTTCTTTTCGGTCGCATCTTTATGGCCAGGGCACTCATTACGACTTTAATTACAAGCAAGTTGAGCCCTATGCTCTCACCGATTAGCGATAAATTAAGTTATAATCGACGATTTGCCGTTTCGTGCCACCTTAATGTTGTGCTCCTTTGATGCGATTAGACTAGCGTTTTGTCGTATTACAAGTGCATCGTACGGGCAATTGAACACATCAAGTTCGCAAAAATAACATCTTCGAAAATTTATTTCATTCCGGAACAAATTAGACCATGAATCACCTGAGCCGCTCATTACTGATCGGCATCCCATCTGATCTCACATGTGCTGCTTAATAAAACGATCGTTGGTTGATCGAGTGAGTCGCGTCTTAATATTCGAATGCATCGCTAGTGAAGTGGTCGGGAGCTAATGCAACTTAGCAGCTAGACGTCAATATTTACCGGGAACATGCGGACTAACAAATCAATTATACGCGTCAAAGAGACGACTGTGCACAGGTGAATGAATGAATGATTTACTGGAGGTGATTCGGCAATTTAGCACTGATGATCGCGGTAGGTATATGCAAATAAATGCTGCGCCCCTCCGGAGCGATCCACATGAGATCGTGCATCGTATACGTTCCAGTACTTGGCTCGATTGCGACTTCAGGTACACATGTGTACCTGTTACCGCAGCGGTACGTATGATACAGTGGGCTGCTGTTAATCAATCAAATAACTAATTTAATATCGAAACAAACGGTACCCACATACATGAACAGGACCATTATAAGAGCGAGTGCTGCGATCTTACGTTTCCCACGCCTACACGATCGGCTACGGATGGCGATGGCTATACATCAGCATTGACATCGAGTCTTAAAGCAGTCCGAAGGCCAAATGGGAGTGGGTGGCCTGGCCACTCTGTTTTTATTCGAATCAATGCAATCGGACCCTCCTATACACACTCTGTACACTACACAGTAAAAGAGAAAGACTTCGGACTTAATGAGGACTAGATAGTTGCGCGCTTTGCTGTAATGTTCGTATGGCTTGTGGAATTTCGATTAGCATATTTGGGCGGTAGTAGCTTGCTTTTAAGTTTTAAGTAAGGTGAGATACTTCTGAAAAACGTTTGCCAATTCTTTACCAAAATGGAGTTTTGGGTTAAAGAAATTGAGACTAACATTGCAAAACACTTCGCTTTCTATTGAATTTGCTCATTAAAAAGCAATAAATAGGGAAATTCACTAGTTTTTTGCATTCGACGCAAAGTATTTAATATTTCGAGCTTTGTTAATGTTTATGTTGAGCTCTACCCAGTTAGCTTTATGGTAGCTCCGTCGTATCCATTGCGGTAAGTCTTTTAGTTTAAACATATTCACTTCGGTACAAAATTTTCTTATATAGGGACAACCCGTGCACCTGCGGACAATTGTCATTTTTTCCCATAGAAACTGCTCTATCTTTAATTTGCTTTTATTTTCATTTTTTTTAGTGTCTAGGAAGATATTAGTTTGTCTAGAAGCTGTTAGATACTATTTTCTGGTACAAGATTTTTAGTTATAGAATGTTTTAAGAATTGGAGCTTTCGTCCACTGGTACACGCTGTGCAATGTACCTACCGACATAGGTAAATGTACCTATGGACGCGCTTGTAATTGAAGACAGTTTGAATGAAACACATTTTTAACAGAAATTAACAAAATTATTTATTACAAAAATAAAAGTAAAATCTTTTTTTAAAACAAATAATAACAGATTTAAAACTTATGGACAATATGTGTACCTATGGACAGTCCAAAAGTACAAGTAAAATGGTGTCCACAGGTACAATTTACGACACTCTGAACAAAACCCTTCATAGCATTTTATCTATGTATTTAACAAAAAGGTCCCCCTAATAAACTTCACACAGCATAAAAATTAGTAACGAAATCGAGTTTTGAAACTTAAAATACATTGAGTAAAAAAACTCAGAAATTTACTTTTATCGAAAATTTTTTTCGGCCTAGAAAAATGGAACCGTTGAAGAATGCGAAATGACACATAGTGAGGGTTACCACATATGAAAAAGATCCGTAAATACGTTTTCTTTGTTTCTGTAAGTATAGTAATTGAATTTGGGCAATACTTAAGCTATCCACAGGTACAACCGTCCATAGGTACACGGGTTGCCCCTACCTATTTCGTATTAGTGCTCATGCGTGTAATTCTCTACCTCTTTCCTTCAATATTGCCGTTTCTTCACTTCTCGTTAACGATACCTGATAGTTGACAATTAAATTACCGGGAATACTACCAGTGAATATATAGGATAATTATGAGTACTAAATTAACCACGCTGGCACTGGTATCCGTCTTTGAACTACGCTTAAATTGTATTTTAGCTCGAGTTATAGCGAGTTTGAACACTAATTTTTTAAAAACATTCGTAGGGTAGTTACACAATATAGACAAGCTGCTGCAGGGTGTCAGGCTGGCAGGTTAATTTACCTCAGACCTTACCTAACATAACCTATACAATCTTTAACAGTTTTTGCTCAGTGTTAAAAATACTGGTTAGTATTAACCGAAAACCTCAACAAAAATTAAATTTCGCAGTGACACAAACATACGGTCCGGACAAAACTGTTCAATTATTTAACAAAAAAGCATAATGTTGTTATCAAACTGGCCTTTCCAGTAAAGATTTTTAATCTGTCAGGACTTCAATGGCCTAATTTCACTTTAATTAGCACTAGCCAAACTCATTGTTATTACAAACTGTTCTGAGATTGAAAAACACATACTTGTAGTGCAAAACTTGTTAAATTTGTAATTTTTATTTTTTGTAAACCACAGACAAGCTAAAAAAAATGTGGGTCCTTACCGTCAACAATTCCTTTGAAACCTTCTACACTCGAAGATTTAGAGAAAGTAAATTTGACCCTGTATTTTATTTGTCAATTTTTTAAGATGCCATATAATTGTTAGTGCTTTATTGAATGAATTATTTCTAGATCAACCATACCGTTTGTTGGTGAATGCACATTCGGTCCTCTGGAATCATTAGTTGTGATCATTTGACGAATTTCTCAACGACTTTTTACTAACAAGTATTACTTTTGAAATCTTTTCAAATAGAATGGTCTGCTGGTTCCACCATTCAATCCAATCGTTGGATCGAAATAACTTTAAAAATCAGGAATTGTTTATCCTAGATTCAGATGCGATTAATAAAAGAAAAAAAATTCTCCGCTTCGAACATTCACTCTATGGTTTGCTGGAAGTAGAAATGTTACCTGTATGTATGACATAACTACGCAGTAAAAAAAATTGTGAAAATTACTATCCTTAAAGCAGTAAAATATTCCGCATTGATGTAATCAATTTACGAATTTTCATTAAATTTAACAAAATTGAGAGTAATTCTTAAAACTTGGTATTTATACACATTTAATTCATAAATTTACTGACTATAATTGATCATTGTGTATAAAATTACGCATTTTGCATGTAATTTTAATACTTCAAGCGTAGTAATTTATTTTTTATGATATGTATTAATTTGACCGCTTCGTTGTTTAATTCACTTGATTCATGGTTTTGTGTAAGGCGTGATTTAAAATTTAAAAAGAACTTAATTTTAATAAAGTGTGAAGTTTGTGGCTTTAAAACAAATAAATTCAATTTATATAATAAATATTTATAGTGTTTTATACTTTCTACCCTTTTTGACCTCTATCTCTTTTTTTTCCCAATTATCATGTATTGGTTGATCTCATTTAGTTTTTCCAATTTTCGATTGCCCTTTAAAATGCGTCTGGGAATTCATCTGCCGATCATTCACTTGAAGCTTATCAATAAATTCATAATAATAATAATAAGCAAACATAAACATGTCACATTTTTGTATGATCGCCGATCATTCACTTGAAGCTTATCAATAAATTCATAATAATAATAATAAGCAAACATAAACATGTCACATTTTTGTAATACGTATGTACGCACATTTTTAGCGATTGCTAGAAATTTTACTGCTCGCAGAGTAGACACTAAATTGTCTACTCTAAGAGTAGTAAATTTTTTTTTACTGTGTACGTCTTTTAATACATTGCAACCCAAAATTTATAAAATGTTATCCAGATTTTACACAAATTTTTATTTAAATATATTAAAATTTGAAGGTCTTAAAACATAAAACTAACCACGGCTTGAACATTGTAAAGTCGTAGTAAGCGATTACCACAGTGAAGAGCTCCATCTTTTTTAGTGGTTCAAATGGACAAAGAACTGCATCTCTTCAAATATATTTCCAAATCGACCATAAGCATATCTTGGGAAAACCCAGTAAATAAGCAAAAAAAAACAATTCAAACCGACTTAAGGCCTGTTCAATTATTGGCAACAAGTAGCGTACCTACCTTGGCAATTACCATAGCATTCTCCTTACTTTTAAAGAGCTCCTATAATGTTCGCCGTTTAGCTGTTAAGCGTATCAATTCCAGTCACGAAAATTGGATCATTAGAGGTATTTCTGTTACTTTCTCTCGAAATGGGTGAAAAAGTGTGGAAAATCGAAAAATACAAAAAGCAACAATTCCCAACGATCATTAGCCATACGTATAATAGTCAAGAAAATGGTCGTGCTTCTTACAAAACCCAATGACATACATACATGTTAGTTAATGAATTGGCGATTGCAGTCATGCAGACATCACCGTCTTAGGAACGCGTACTTAAGATTCTTTAAGTGTTTCTTTGCACTCGGGCATGATCCAATTTGCATGTTGCATCGTTTCGGGAAAAAACAAACATACATTGGCCAATTTATATCCACCCCCGAAAAAAACAGAACAACAATTTCGTGATGTCGCCGAAAAAAAAATAACTAAATTTACACTTATTGAATTTCAATTTCAACCTTAGAGCGGATCAATTTGGACGTGTTTTAATACGGGCGATTACTTCACCTGGCTAGAACCTTCAATTTGGCTCCTACTTAAGAAAAACAATAACACCGCGCGATCTTCATCACGATCGTGAAAGATTCTTCAAATTCTAGATCGTAGTCATGATCGATGTAAGTAGTTGTCCAAATCATGATTGCGCGCAACTTCAAGCCTTCGTCGTCTTCTCTTAGGTTATGCCGCGCGCAAGATGCAGCAATTGCGCAAAATTGTAACTGTCAAGCTCAATCCCTAGATCACGATCACGAATCAAAATGATGAATAGTTCAGCAGCTATTTGAATATAATTTAGCTGTGTCAACAAGCGTGGAGTGAACTACATAGGTAATAATAATAATAAGGTGATTGCTCAAGGGATAATTGATCTTGAATTGATTGATCTTTTACTTCGATACCTGGAAGAAGAAAGTGCTCCATCACCTGCAACATATTTATGTTTCTGGTTGACATAAAATAACGTACGCGCTTATTTTTCTCATAACAATGCATCACTCAATAACCGTTCTTTTATTAGCGTAATTAAAGTCGTGTTAATTGAATGGTCACGATCCAAAAGAAAGTTCGGCATGGAGGTAGGTGAGTTAGGTGCTTGTGATATACATCTGATCGACGGATACTATGAACACAACTTCACATTTTTAGTGGTCATATTGCAACATAGGTGTTTAATTACACACACAGTCACTGATCGGTAGAAAACCCGAATAATGTTTACCCACTAATTATTTTGTGGGAGATCATTGCTCTAGATGATCTGAGCTGTGTGACGGATATCAAGGCCTGTGATTATAAACATATATATATACTCCTTCTGAGACAAAGGGTAACCTCTTGGTAACGACGCTTTTGCAGTTTTACCTTATAATTAATACTTTAATAATAAAAGCTATAGATCGACTTAAGACAAAAATAAATAAAAATTTGCCATGAAGAAATCTTTCTTTCACGTCTTAGGACTAGTAGGTCCCAAAAAAGTGAAATCATCTGAACTCTTTCAGATATTGAGGTCAAATTGTTAGTGTAGCCCTTCACTGGGTTTTAGTGGTCATAGTGTGAAAGGGGGAGTTCGTGGAGGGTTTTAGAGAAAAAATCTTGGTTAGAAAGTTGAAACTTGGTGAATATATGTAACTCTACTAGAGAAGTATTTTTTGAAAAAAAAAATAATCAGTTTGCATTGGTGTACGGAGGTTCTACAAAAACCCGTTGGTGAAAATTTCTCTCAAATCTTTTCACAAATCTTTTTCATGAGAGCAGTTCAATTATAAAGGAGGAATTCCCTTTTTAGTAGGACCGGTCCGAATACAAAAATATAGACAAAAATAAAGAAGAATTTATTTTAACATAGTTGGATCATTATGTCTTTTCTGCACACTATATAAAACGGGGAACCAAATGTGGAACACTTACGAAAAATAGAACAGGACAGTATTGTAGGCAGTTATGTTCCATAGTAACCTACACCGCATATCAGCATTGGACGCGTTCTGGACTTCTAACCAAAAAATAATAAAATTGCGCCCAAACTGTTGGCAGAATTTTTATTGATTTATTTACTAATTAATTAAATAAAAACAAAGGGTGATAAAATATTCCTTTAGGGGTTGAATGAAAAAATTAAAAAAATTCTGAAACCAATTTTTAGGCGATTTCATAGAAGAATATTACATGCATATCCCCCGGAGGGTTTATGCGACAAAGTTGAAACATCTGATTATTACTAGTCGTACCTGCTAAGAAAGTATACCAGAAAAAAAAATTTTGAAGAGAATATGGTGCACGAGGGTAGAGGTGAAAATATCTATATATGAATATGTACATTGATAAATGGACACAATTTGATGAATAGACTACCTTCTAGAAGAATGTTCAAATACGAATCCGTTCATATTCGCATTGTTTCTTTTTCACCGTTTCCGTAATTGTGTGAGTGTGCAAAGAACATTAAATATTAATGAACAATTATGCATGAAATTAATGAATATTTACGTCGGCTACAATTTTCATTCATTGGGTGGACATTTTTGGTACCCTTATGAGTACTCTCCTTTATCTCAGCAATGACCAACACTCGCTAGATAGCTCTAATTCCATTACAGATACCGAACTCATAATTTTTGGGAAAGCTAGTCACCCGGATATACCTGGAATCTCCATATCGAATATGTGAGCATGTGACCGACTCTCATCGCAATGACACTGACAAAACTACCGTTTACGTACTCCCTAACCCGGTGAACACGACACAAAATGTAATGACTCTACATACGAGTAACTACACGGAAAATCTTCCCAGAAAAAAAGAACATGTTACACAATTTCACCACCCAGCGTTTCACAGCCCGGCGGTAACAAGGTCTCGCTTATGGGCGTCAATTGTTACCGTTGACAAAACAAACACCTTAGGTATACCGCGTAATTGCCAATAAGACCATTTCGTATAATTAGCCGAAGAATGGTCATGGCGCATAGGTTAATTAAACTAGTTATTGTCAGAAGGCGACACTATGCCTTACAAAGTGTCCACTCATTCACAGAGTTCTAGCGCAAAGTCTCACCGGGAATAAGAGCCCAAGAAATTCTTCTACATACTTCCGAGATGTTTCATACTTCTTGGGGACATCGAGTTTATATGTCTTAGGTTCGTACCTTGCCATATTTTTAATTACTTACCTTCGAGGAGTTGTGTGCTGTTGTCTTGTGGACTTGTTTTTACTTCTCACAGTTTTTTTATCCGCGTTGCATGACATTTGGTGAAACAAGTTCCTCTATGATTCGACTCGTGGAATCAATGCCGTTTTCTTATCGCACCACAGACCAAACCCATCAGACCAATCAAGAGCATCTTCAACTTCTTCAACGGAGCTGTAAGAGAATAAACTGGAATCATGAGAACTTGTTGTATGGGTAGTACATCACTCGCGAATTCCTCGTCGAAGAAATGACAACACAAGAACTGGCTTGCACCCTAATGGCCACATTAATTGTTAATTAAATCCAATCAATCAAGACGATTGCTTCCGACATTGTCCCTGGAGTATACAAAGGACTACAAAAACAGCAAGAAGCTGCTTCATTTGATGAAGACGCAGTCTATGGTTGGGTGTGAATTGTAACATTGCCATTGATTGTAATTGTACTCAAGTGAAGCTAAGGTGCGATGGAACCAACTGACCAGTAGTTATGAGCTGCTCATTGATGTAGTTCAGTGTGATGCTTCATTTTGAATAGAACCAAAATACACGATTTTCATCATGAATTTTTTTTTTACAATAACGTCTCTAATCGGGTCGTTGTTTTAGTTCCAACAATGATCAATGATCGTGAATAAGTAGTAGATCATGTTAGTCTATTCCCATCAATAAATCGCGTACTATAAGATTCCCCAATCTTCTCAGGTGGCCGTGCCATTTCAAATCGCGTCTTCTTTTCTATACTTGACAAATTAAAGGTGAAATTGATCAAGTACGTTACCGTTGATCTCATAATAAGCGAAGACACAAAGTGATCATGTTATCGCAAATTGCTATCATCGTCATCGTACAAAAGAATCCTAGGGACTAATTTGTACAGAGTGCATTATGGACTGCGTACATGTTCTTATATTCCCGCTTTGGCTTTTCCCTAGACTAGACTAGATCGTCTTGAAGTAGTCGCCAACTTGTGATACTCACTATATGAAGAAAATAATTTAATAAGAGCGAAACTAAGAACAATATGGCACACATGGTTGGAATGTCGCGATGAAGTAACCGACCGCGAAACAACGTGACTGGGTAATTGTCGATATCTCTTGGGGGAAACGTACTACGTACACTCCGTGATGTCGTTGCTTGAGCAGATAGTGACGGTTACAGGTTCTGCCTTTTCTCTTGTATGAAAGAAAATTTCAATAGTTCAGAAAATAGACCATCTTGAAAAGTGTTTTTATTTGGAAAGGATGCAGATTGATTGGATCCAGTTGTATTTTCCACTTTAGTTGAAAAACAATTTTCTTATATGCTTGGGGTACTAGTTATTTATTACTTCAGTCTAAGTTTGAAATGCAGTAAAAATCATGGTTCTTACATGCCCAGCAAGAACTTTACCTTATAACTCCATGGTAGCTACGTTAACAATACCCGGTTAGTTGACTACAAAACTAACCAGTTCTGTACCACTGGGTATATCCTATAGTTGACCGGTAGATTAACCACGCCGCTGCTGCAAGATAAATCTAATCAAGCCGGAATGGTGCTTAGAAAATTAATTTTAAAACTTTATAACTTTGTTTCAAATTAGTTCGCCCTTCGAAATTTTAACGCAAAAGAATAACATTGCTCTCAATTTTATGGAAGAGTGTTTTTTTAAAGTCCTACTGTGCGATTGATATAATTTTAATTCGTTTCCCACCTAAAGCTTTCGAAACAAGAAAAAGATATGTTTGCTGTACAACCTACTGAAACTTTATTCAATGGACTATCGATCCTGCCATAGCAGAAGGCTACTAAGTAACTAAGTTTACAATTTTATTATTATGAGTTCTAATATCAATTTCAATCGAATTAAATACCGCCATTTCTGCACCGAGTAGATTTACCTGTTTTTCCTCGAACGTCCGACGTTTATCAGTTTCACCTGTGGAGTGTGTTATATAGGTACAAAAATATCAAATTTCTAAGTCCATTTTATAGCAATCTGTTGTTCATTTCAATATTAACTGATGGCAGCTCATGTTCGATTTCACGCTAGATTTGATAGATGCAAGGACACGACCACTACTAACCGTTTTAGCAATATTTTAATCTGCATTCATTTTGATTTTATTTTCAATAAACGTCTCGGATTTCATGATTGGCATCTTAAAAAGATTCGAATGTTATTCAAATTGGAAGAGATTTTTAGCTTGATTGAATTTAATAACAGTATCGATGAATTTCATTTCACACCTTAAACATAAGACTTCTTTATTTTTGTAAAGTATCGCAATGATTGGGTCGAATTTTTCGGAAATAGTTCCACTATTTGATTTTAGGCTTAAAATTGATAAAGGCAAAAATAAGAAAGGCTAGGCGTTTAAACTTGAAGTTCAGGCTCGTGTACAATTTTTATTTTCAATTAGCCCCAATTGAAATAAAAAATTTTAAAACTGGCTCCTTACTACTTTTGATTCCTTTAAATAGCATTGACAAATTTTTTTTGACAAAAAATTTGGCAATGAAATAGTCAAATATTTGGCAACATTTTCAGAACTGGGCCATTATCTGGAAGTCAAAGTGTTAAAATAGTCAACTATTTGACAAAGTGGAATTCAGTGTAAGATTGTAAATAGTTTTCGACTTTGTCAAATATTTGACTATTGCTGTAAAATGCAGTCCGATAACATAATTGTTAAATTATTTTATTTGTACTTAACAAGACTTGTCATATATTTGATACAAGCTTTAGTCTGAATTCGATAACCTTTTATTTAATTTGAAGTTGGAGATTAAAAAAATAATGATATAAATGGATACCATTAGAGAGAGGTTGTGTTAGTGTAGACTAAAAGTAAAATGAATAATTTAAACAGAATATTAAATGATGTGAAGTGATAGGTAATTTCGAAAAACGTTTTTATCCCAAAATTTTTAAGAATATTTGAATGTCAGCCACAAGCTAGTGTATATTTGATTAAAAAAATTAATAACAAAACCAGTTAAATAGTAATATTAAAAATTTAGAAAAAAAATATTTTTTCCCAATTTTTTTTTTGTAATATTGTAAATAAACTTAAAGATTGAGTTCCAAAAATTGAATAGAAAAAACAAGAAATCTCGCGGGGTGACACGAAGACTTATCGCCTTGGGTAACACCAAGCCTTGAAACACCACTGGTGGAAAGCATCCTTCTCCACAACGTGAACCATAAATAGAGGAAGTCATGAATAGGGTGGCTTCATTATGATGTTCGCAGGTGATGTGTAGCAAGATTCAGCCAGCAGTACCTCTACGACGGTTAGCGCAAATTCATATCTTCATAATCTCTTTTATCATGAACACAACTTGCTCTAAATGAATATAATTTGTCGTTAAGTGATAATCATTCCCACACACAATAAAGGCATCACCCAACATATGATCGGAACACATGTCACACACATCCTACGCAGAAATGAAGGTAACATGCGATTGCGCGCTGCACTTGATGCACCGACCGATGATTCTTCAGGTGATCTGGTGGTGAGCGGTGGTTTGTACTGTAAGCTACAGCCTACCTGTCGGTACGGTTAGCAGCGTCGAAGAAACAGAAAACAAGTTCTGAGTGGTGCTTCTAAGCAGCACTTAAGCCCATCAGCGCAGCGTACAATTGAATTATATTTACCTGCCTCTGCCTTTGTGTACCTTTCCATGTCTGACATAGTTCCCGGTTGTACTTTTCTGCTGCTTTAAAGGTTTAATGGTTTTTGAAACAGTTCCATATCCCGAATGGAAAATCGGTTTGTTTTCATTTCAGGTGGTTGTTTTAATCTGGCTTTTATACGATTTTGTTAGCGTCCGTTTAATAGTCCCGATGGCTCTTCATCACCCAACATATGAGGGGCTAGATATTGGTGAGTTTATGCGAACAGTCGCGCAAATGCTCGGTACTCGCTGGACTGGACAGGGTATGCGCGCTATACCGAAGCGTCGATACGATACCGGCCAGGTTGTTATAAATTCATACCGATATGACATTTACATGCACTTTAACGGCGGCTAACTACACTCGGAATACGTTCCGGGCATGAATAATAGAAACTGATTCTAGGCTGATAGCGTAGTTTTGCATGTAATGTAGCGCTTTCATGGCCTGTTGACTTTATTGCTGATTTATAGGCAGCATAATGCGATATTTTCCGTCGATGAACTCTGAGGATGGTGATGCTGTAGGACGAGACCAGGCCGTCCGATAGTCCAGACGATTGAACAGAGTGGCCACGATATTACCGAGATGGTGATAAGTTGCATTGTGTGATATTGGAATAGTGCGAATATTTACAGATTTCTGATAGTTCGTGAGAAACTTTGAGATTTTGGATCTTCAAGAATTTGACCGCTTCGTTGGCATGGAAAAGCCTTCTTCAAAAAATCGTAAAATCTCTCTTCCTGAAAGCGATAGACACTGAACCCAGAGTTCGTGGGTTCGAATCACGACTTGCTCCTACGCTTTCCATATACTCAGATTTACCGACATTTCAGCAATATCCATTCCTGAAAAATCAGAATCCCTATAATGCTTTCGAATCAATGTTAAAATAATTTTTGATACTACTACTGGAAGTTTTGTCCTAAATCTTCTTTGATCTTCTGCAGGTTACAATAAGAACTACTAAAACTCAAAATCTTTGCTATCTGATTAATTTGAGCACTATTCCACATGTAGAACAAGTCTTCGTTTCGGATATGAACAGACAATAAAAATAATTCCAAAAATTTTAAAATTTTACTGAAAAAGAAAAAAAAATGTTGTTGTGCAGAGTACAAAAAAAAATCGGTCAACAGTCTGGGCGCAACTTTATTATTTTCGGGCAGAAGTCCGGAACGCGTTTAATTCTGAGACACCGCGTAGGTTACTTTGTGACTGAAAACCTTAAAAAAGGTTCGGGAAGCGGAATGGGGTCGCGCTAGAATACTGAAACGCCGCTGTCACAGAAACATATGAATTACATAATTGGGTCATACTCCGGGAAGAGGTCTTAGTCATAGTATAATATCAGTTCATACGCTATTAGGACGTTTTTCATGATTAGGTTTTTGGCCATTACATGAAATCGGAAATGCATTCGTAGGCGATTACATAAAAAGTCTGTGGAAATGAAAACCAATCTGATATCTCATCAATCCTAAGAAATATGTCGAAAGCCTTACGTTCTTTTGGAGTTGAATTTCTAAAAATACTGAAATCAACTTTTGACGATTATGTAGGAAGCCTTAGGAAGTAAAAATGAATTTGATATCTCATTAGAACTAAGAAATATGTAGGAATTTGTGAAAACATATGCAACTTCCTTGCACCAACTTTGGGGTTGAATATCAAAAAATCCTGAAATGGGTTTTTAGATATAAACCAATCCCATGTCTTATCACTCCTATGAGACTTGACGAAATTCGTGAAAACGGGTTCAACCCGTTTATACCCTCTTAGGGGTTGAAAATGGAAAAAACTTGAAAAGAAGTTTTAGGTGATTATTAAACAAGCCCGTGGAAGTAAAAAGTTATTCGATATCTAACCATACCGGAGGGATATGGCTGAATTCGTGAAAATGTATACAACCCCTTTATACAACCGTAGGGGTCGAATTTCAAAAAGTCATGAAAACACATTCTAGGTATTTATCTGAAGAATCCGTATAATAAAAATGAATTTAATATTTGGAAAGACCTAATAGATATGACGAAAATCGTGAAAATATATGCACTCCATTTTCACTGATAATTTTTTTTGCAACCCTTCCGTACAGCAATGGATATTTGAAATTTATTTTAATCTAAATTACTTTTCTAATTGACTTACATATGAGCCGTTTATTTTGAAAGTGGGGCAAGTCCATTTTTTGTTATTGCGAGATATTTAAAGGTTTGCATTTCAATAAATTTAAAAATATTGGTAAGCAATAATAGACATATTTTTTGCTTTTTGAGGTATTAGATAATGTAAGTTTATTATCCAATAGTTTATATAGTGCTAGCTAAAAAAAATAATGGTTTAATTATACCTTAATGGACTTGCCCCACTTTCAAAATTTATGAATTATTGTAATCGTTAATTTTACAGGGTCATTCCATGAAGAATCACCAAAGTTGTGACTTTATCGTCTCCGATTCTTTTGAAAATGTTTGTACTTGAAGAACTAGTGAAAAAAATAATTGAAATTCAATTTTTTTTTTCTATCTAATTTTTTTGGTCAGTTATAGTATGTGAAAGTATGTTAAAGTTTACTCAAAAAAGGTGTCCGAGTTCTCTTTGAAAATGCATATATCCGGTAATTTTTATCCTAGAACAATAAAATAAGGCTTATTTTAAGAGGGAAATATAAATAAAATATAGATAAAATATAGATAAATATAGAATATAGAAAAAATGCAAATAAAAATTAGCCTTGAAATTTTTTTTCACGAATATTTATTTTGTCCTTTATCCTTAAATATCTCAAAATGCGTTTATTTTTTATTTTTTTATATTTTGTATGTTATAATGTTTTCCAAAACATATCAAAAAATTTAAAAAGGCGATCGGGGTAAAAAATATCAATTTAAATTATTAGAGAACTAAACTAGCTTTAAATTATTAAGAACCACTGATCTTATTCAATTTTTTTTCTTTGAGATCCCAAGTTAATTTTTTGATATGTTTTGAAAAACATTATAACCTACAAAATACAAAAAAATAAAAAAAAACGCATTTTGAGATATTAAAGGATAAAAGACAAAATAGTTATCCTTGAAAAAAATTTCAAGGATAATTTTTATTCGTAATGTTTTTTATTGCGACAATCTTCCCCTTTAAAATGAGCCCTATTTTATTGTTTTAGAATAACAATTACCGGAGATATACATTTTCAAAGAGGACTCGGACACCTTTTTTGAGCTAACTTTAGCATACTTTCTCATACTGTAACTAATAAAAAAAATTAAGGTAGAAACAAAAAATTGGATTTCAATTATTTTTTTCACTAGTTCTTCAAGTACAAAAATTTTCAAAAGAATCGGAGATGGTAAGATCACAAATTTCGTAATTTTTGGCGATTCTTGATAGAATGACCCTAAACGGATAATATTTTAGTTGCATCATTCTTTTTTAATAATAAGAACAAAATACTGTTTAATTTTATATATATATTTATTAGTTTGAGAAAAAGTAAAATAAAACAAGGAAAAAAGTTTTTAAATTTGCCGGTGTTGGAAGTAAACATATTTTTATCGAAACAATGAAATTTGTACTTGTTATTATTTTTGAAGTATTGTACAATAATCAATTACCAATGTCAGGAATAGATAGATAGAAACATATTTTTTAGACATGATGTAAAACCAACATATTGGTTTCACAACAACAATCGGAGCTAAATTATGCCATAACATATTCGGTTAAAAATAATTTCAGCCAAAGATGGACTTGCATCACTTTCAAAATAAACATATTTACAATACCGTTAATAGCTAAAACTTCCATCTCCCAAATATTGCGGAATTTGAATTTTTTTACTAAAAATTGTTTACAGATAAAAAGATCATATTAAGTTTTATCTATAGTTATCATTATCTTAATTTTTTTGAAAAATGGACTTGCCCCACTTTCAAAATAAACGGCTCATATATGTAATGAATTTCAATTTTCTAGCTTTCGTTCTATAGTTAGGAAAAACACCCCCCACCCCTGTACCCTACTACCCCTATAAAAAATTATATTTTTTCAACATGCTACTACTTTAGTTCTATCCAAATACCAAGTTCCAGATTTATATCATTATAGGTTCTCGAGATATAAAAAACGGAGCTTTTTCTTCTTCACTCTTCCCCAGCCTCACCCTCTACACCCCCACCCTAAAAATTTTTTTTCTGCTAGGAGTCTATTTGGCCTACTTCTGGTAAAAATTGTAAGCATATATCACACACTATTCTATGAGACGTGATTTTTTAGAAAATTTATTATCCCCTCCACTTCCATAGTCCACCGCCTACTTAAAAATGTTTACTTTCAGCAAACTTCATTTTTCAACTTTTATACACAAACCAAATTTTATTTGTCTAGTGCAATCGATTCTTGAGATATCGTAATCTAAAGTTGTTTATCCCCTACCGCCGTACGCCACTGCCCTCACTCAAAAATTTGTTTTCGATCTATTTTCCTAGTATACTTACAGATATCCATTAAGTTTCAATTTTGTGATATTAACCGTTTAGGAGATATAGATTTTAGAATTTGTCGATCTCGCCTTTTTTACGTTTCAGACGAATTATTTTTTCCCCCACTCCCAAACCCCTTCATCTATATCGGCAATTTTTTTGCAACTGGGTCCGCTACCAAAGCTCTATATAAGTTCCAAATTTCAGTTTCCTAGCATAAGCGGTTACTGAGATCTAGAAACCAAAATTTTCCGTCTAAAACGCTTCCCCCTCCTCCCCCTCACACTCCTACCCCTCCGTATGTGGTCACTTCAAGGGGCCTACTCAGTCTATTCATAAAAAAAAGTTCAATTTAATAGCTCAAAGGGTTTGGGAGCTACGAGCCTTCATACGATTTTGCGTACAGCGGTCGACGTACGGCGTACGGCGGACAGACGGACTGAAATTTTTTTTTAGCTTTTTTCGTGTCTACAAGTCATGAAACGTGAAAAAAAAATTTTAGGGTAGCAAATTTTTTTTTTTAAATTCGTTAACAATACTGTATTATTAAAATAATAAAGTAATACAAAAGTTCTACAAAATTAATTTATTAAAAGAAATAACCAAAAAAGATATTTTTATTTACTTTTACCTTCCTTTTTTTTTGATTATCTCAGGTTGAAAAATCTTGGTATAATCTCAGAATATTAAGAATAGTACGCTCGGTATGCCTGCTTTTAAGTTCACCTTTTTTCGCTGACTGTGTTTGACAGATATTAATTTGTATGCCGGTGAATTGTTAATTGAAACTTCTACTATCTAAACAGTGTCATTTGGTGGATATCGAAATTTGAATGAAGATGAGATTAAATGAGGAGCTGGTGATATTCTATCCGGATTATTATTTTCATACATTTAGACATAATTAAGAAATAAAATGAATTTTCAGCATTCATTTTCAGATCACAATAAGCCAGCAGTAAACTTACTCAAGATATTGTAAATGCAAGCTGCAAAACAGGAATCTGTCAAATATCGGCCAATTTCTTCGATTTCTTCAAAATCTCGTTCACTAACAAAATGAAGTTGTTGATGTCCAATAAATAGTCTGAGAAAACTTTACATATTTTTACTAAAAGGAGACATCAAAAAGCAATTTTGTATGATACCAAAGAGCCTTCATTATGATGGGTTTTAGTTGAGTACAAATTTTATAATTTAATTTTGTAGTGTTTTCTGTCAAAATTTTGTTCGTTTTCACCAGTTTTGGAGATCAGTAAAATTTTACAAGAGTATGATGCAACTCCAAAAAATTTTTTTTACTTTCTTCAAAAATACTGTGAATTTTTACTAAAACTAAAACCCTAGATTGGAAAATTAT
Organism: Beris morrisii; assembly: GCA_951812415.1. Lineage (NCBI taxonomy): Eukaryota > Metazoa > Arthropoda > Insecta > Diptera > Stratiomyidae > Beris > Beris morrisii. The sequence goes on along the minus strand of OX638312.1, from coordinate 4,996,078 downwards.
AATTTTCTCTTTTTTTTGTTATACAATTTTTTTGATTAGTGCAATTCAGGTGGGCTCCTTTAAGAGCACTTTCGAGGCATTACCATTTAAAGTTATTCAATTATCTTACTATATACGAGTAGTACATGATTTGAGTAGTACTAGTGGCCTTTCTTCAACCGGGTATTTTCTAAAACCAAAAACCTGTAATCATGTAAAAAATGCATTTTCGTCTAATTTGTGTTTTTATTTAAGAATTTTCCAACTTCATTAAGATCAAGACACACTGCAAGTTCCCAGAAGCACCTCTCTAATATCAAAACCGATGATATCTTCATGAGTTGGTCCATTTCTCCGGGTGAAGACCGTTATAAAACGTTGACATGCTTGCTAAGACAGTACCTACCAAATCGAGATGGTAATAAATTCACTTATTGTAAGCTGCTCGTGTTTTTTTCCCTGCCATTTTCAGTGTGTTTCATTGAAGTGGAAATCACTGCTCGATGGATAGATGGTCCATAAACGGGCGCCCGAAAAAATACCCAACACTATATACAAGAAGTCGACCATCAACCATACAATGAAGTGGGGCCTTCGACAGGCTGCTATACACCTGTTTAGTATTCCAAACAGGGCGGACACTTTGAAGGCTCTTTAAACTTCCATAAAACAAATATCGTCTCAATACTAAGTAGAATCGTTGACATCATAAATCTGGAGAAGAAAATAGCTATGAGAAGCATGACTACATCATCTTGTGAAACGGACCAGTCACCACCATCCGTTCATTTGCTTTTGTGTTATCCTAAAGTACATTTCTGAAAATTTTGAAAAAAAAAGAAAAAAAAAAATTCGAAGATCGCTTTTGGGGCTTGTTTCTTGGCTCGTCTTCTTTTCATGCTCATTTCGGAGTTTAAGCGCAGCGCTCATCTTCATCGCGTCTTAGCATCGTCATCTTCATTGGTATGTACCGGTGCGATGAAGACGCGCTCCTTACAATTAACACTCTCGAAAAACGCCCACAGTCTCCGCGCCGAACACCGAACAAAATTTCTCAAGTGATAAAGTCCGCAAGTAAAACGTTTTGTAGTTTTGTATAAATGTTTTACACGCTCTACAAACTGCCGTAGGTATGAGGTATCCGGGCTACAAGTTTATAATACACAACTGAAAAACGCTTAAGAGTTCAAGATTATCGGTTAAGTGGTTCAGTAACTATGTTACGATGACAAATTGATTTGTGCATAATTGCTTGTGGATCAGAAGGAGTATTTTGGTCGTTGTTCTGCGATGATTTCACAGAACTTCGTTCTTTTGAGCGATGCGCAAGAATTTTCGAATCGATTACGATTAGTTCGATCTGGGTTAAAAACGAAAGCCTAGTTGACTACAAAAATTTGGCTAATGGCAGGGCTAGACCGAATTTCGGGAGAGAAAAATAGAAGTAGCTTGAAGAACGGTGTAGGTCAAGTAATGCATCTTAAAGATAAGTGCCTATCATTGATCACCCATAAGCCATAACTGACAAGTAGCTCAATGGAATATACTGAAACAGAGACAAGAAATAGAATACTTAAGTAAATGATTCTCTTGGTATCTTCCCTCAATGCAGGATCATCTATTCATGTGAAGTCGCATGTTTTGTAACACCAGTGTTGAAACATGACAATCTTTGACAGTAAAGGTGTAAATACTGAAATAAAGAATCAACTACAGATTATCCTGTCTACTATCCTGGCTACTGCGACCTACAGAACCATAACAGTGGGAAAGAATATGATTCAAATGCAAATTGTAAATGATGAATCCGTAGTCGGTTGGAGCTGGGACCAGTGGCGGTCTTCATGAGCATTGTAGGGGGCAGATGACGCCGAGCCGTGATGGTATAGTAGGATATGCTTGGCGTCTTCACTCTCGTGGGTGGGGGCAGTTGAGAAAGAACGGGTTTTCTTTTGAGGCTTATCCAGCTGTCGATGTTCGAAATGCTTTTACCTTTGAAGCCTTTTCACTGGTTGCTAAAAGATGGTCTTAACGGACATCCGAGTATCTATCAGAACCCAAGACAACACAGATATGCCTAGCAAATGATTTCGTACTCTAAGTGTGAGACCATGCGCACTTTTCGAGAGCACAATAGAAATGACAAAATTCGTGAAAATAAATACACCCTATTTTTACTGACCATTTCTTTTTTTTTACCCATCTCAGCACGCCAAAGGATATATGAAACATTTTTGTAGTACATCTACATATACCCACAAAGATTGAAGTTTCTAGCGTAAGCCGTTCTAGATATAAGGAAATACTCCAAACCCCCGTTCCATACTACCCCTATTAATAATGTTTTTTTTATTTTATTATTAAGTGCCACTAATATAGCTTTACTTATATTCTAAGTTTCATTTTCAGTTTCTATCTATGGCGGTTTCCGACATAAAAAAATTGGTTGAAATGTTTTCATTTTCATCCGTCCACACCTTCATCCGCTCTCCTGGGCTGAAATTTCTATTTTTAAACTGTTTACGGATTTGAATTTAATTTTAACTTTACTTTAAGTGATCATTTGTAAAAATCTCAGCCTATGTGCTCATACTTATTGGGGGGTACGTGGTGGGTACGTTCGTACCCACCACGTACCCCCCACGTCCCCCCCAATGAACTTCCGCTCTCCTGGGCTCAAATTTTTTTTTTAAATCTGTTTGCGGATTTGAATTTAATTTTAACTTTAATTTAAGTGGTCACTTGTAAAAATGTCAGCCTATGTGCTCATACCCATTGGAGGGTACGTGGTGGGTATGTTCGTACCCACCACGTACCCCCCACGTCCCACCCAATGAACTTCCGCTCTCCTGGGCTCAAATTTTTTTTTTAAATCTGTTTGCGGAGTTGAATTTAATTTTAACTTTAATTTAAGTGGCCACTTGTAAAAATCTCAGCCTATGTGCTCATACCCATTGGAGGGTACGTGGTGGGTACGAACGTACCCACCACGTACCCCCCACGTCCCTCCCAATGAACTTCCGCTCTCCTGGGCTCAAATTTTTTTTTTTAAATCTGTTTGCGGATTTAAATTTCATTTTAACTTTAATTTAAGTGGTCACTTGTAAAAATTTCAGAGTATGTGCTCATACCCATTGGAGGGTACGTGGTGGGTACGTTCGTACCCACCACGTACCCCCCACATCCCCCCCAATGAACTTCCGCTCTCCTGGGCTCAAATTTTTTTTTTTAAATCTATTTACGGATTTGAATTTAATTTCAACTTTAATTTAAGTAGTCACTTGTAAAAATCTCGGCCTATGTGCTCATACCCATTGGGGGGTACGTGGTGGGTACGTTCGTACCCACTACGTACCCCCCACGTCCACCCCAATGAACTTCCGCTCTCCTGGGCTTAAATTTTTTTTTTTTAAACTGTTCGCGGATTTGAATTTAATTTTAACTTTAATTTAAGTGGTCACTTGTAAAAATCGCAGCCTATGTGCTCATACCCATTGGGGGGTACGTGGTGGGTACGTTCGTACCCACCACGTACTTCCCACGTCAATCCCAATGAACTTCCGCTCTCCTGGGCACACATTTTTTTTTTAAATCTGTTTGCGGATTTGAATTTAATTTTAACTTTAATTTAAGTAGTCACTTGTAAAAATCTCGGCCTATGTGCTCATACCTATTGGGGGGTACGTGGTGGGTACGTTCGTACCCACCACGTACCCCCCACGTCCCTCCCAATGAACTTCCGCTCTCTTGGGCTCAATTTTTTTTTTTAATCCATTTGCGGATTTGAATTTAATTTTAACTTTAATTTAAGTGGCCACATGTAAAAATCTTAGCCTATGTGCTCATACCCATTGGGGGGTACGTTCGTACCCACCACTTACCCCCCACATCCCCCCCAATGAACTTCCGCTCTCCTGGGCACACATTTTTTTTTTAAATCTGTTTGCGGATTTGAATTTAATTTTAACTTTAATTTAAGTGATCATTTGTAAAAATCTCAGCCTATGTGCTCATACCTATTGGGGGGTACGTGGTGGGTACGTTCGTACCCACCACGTACCCCCCACGTCCCTCCCAATGAACTTCCGCTCTCTTGGGCTCAATTTTTTTTTAATCCATTTGCAGATTTGAATTTAATTTTAACTTTAATTTAAGTGGCCACATGTAAAAATCTTAGCCTATGTGCTCATACCCATTGGGGGGTACGTGGTGGGTACGTTCGTACCCACCACGTACTCCCCACGTCAATCCCAATGAACTTCCGCTCTCCTGGGCACACATTTTTTTTTTAAATCTGTTTGCGGATTTGAATTTAATTTTAACTTTAATTTAAGTAGTCACTTGTAAAAATCTCGGCCTATGTGCTCATACCCATTGGGGGGTACGTGGTGGGTACGTTCGTACCCACCACGTACTTCCCACGTCAATCCCAATGAACTTCCGCTCTCCTGGGCACACATTCTTTTTTTAAATCTGTTTGCGGATTTGAATTTAATTTTAACTTTAATTTAAGTGGTCACTTGTAAAAATCGCAGCCTATGTGCTCATACCCATTGGGGGTACGTGGTGGGTACGTTCGTACCCACCACGTACTCCCCACGTCAATCCCAATGAACTTCCGCTCTCCTGGGCACACATTTTTTTTTTAAATCTGTTTGCGGATTTGAATTTAATTTTAACTTTAATTTAAGTAGCCACTTGTAAAAATCTCGGCCTATGTGCTCATACCCATTGGGGGGTACGTGGTGGGTACGTTCGTACCCACCACGTACTTCCCACGTCAATCCCAATGAACTTCCGCTCTCCTGGGCACACATTTTTTTTTTTAAATCTGTTTGCGGATTTGAATTTAATTTGAACTTTAATTTAAGTAGTCACTTGTAAAAATCTCGGCCTATGTGCTCATACCTATTGGGGGGTACGTGGTGGGTACGTTCGTACCCACCACGTACCCCCCACATCCCCCCCAATGAACTTCCGCTCTCCTGGGCTAAAATTTTTTTTTTTAAATCTATTTACGGATTTGAATTTAATTTCAACTTTAATTTAAGTAGTCACTTGTAAAAATCTCGGCCTATGTGCTCATACCCATTGGGGGGTACGTGGTGGGTACGTTCGTACCCACTACGTACCCCCCACGTCCACCCCAATGAACTTCCGCTCTCCTGGGCTTAAATTTTTTTTTTTTAAACTGTTCGCGGATTTGAATTTAATTTTAACTTTAATTTAAGTGGTCACTTGTAAAAATCGCAGCCTATGTGCTCATACCCATTGGGGGGTACGTGGTGGGTACGTTCGTACCCACCACGTACTTCCCACGTCAATCCCAATGAACTTCCGCTCTCCTGGGCACACATTTTTTTTTTAAATCTGTTTGCGGATTTGAATTTAATTTTAACTTTAATTTAAGTGGTCACTTCTAAAAATCGCAGCCTATGTGCTCATACCCATTGGGGGGTACGTGGTGGGTACGTTCGTACCCACCACGTACTCCCCACGTCAATCCCAATGAACTTCCGCTCTCCTGGGCACACATTTTTTTTTTAAATCTGTTTGCGGATTTGAATTTAATTTTAACTTTAATTTAAGTGGTCACTTGTAAAAATCGCAGCCTATGTGCTCATACCCATTGGGGGGTACGTGGTGGGTACGTTCGTACCCACCACGTACTCCCCACGTCAATCCCAATGAACTTCCGCTCTCCTGGGCACACATTTTTTTTTTAAATCTGTTTGCGGATTTGAATTTAATTTTAACTTTAATTTAAGTGGTCACTTGTAAAAATCGCAGCCTATGTGCTCATACCCATTGGGGGGTACGTGGTGGGTACGTTCGTACCCACCACGTACTCCCCACGTCAATCCCAATGAACTTCCGCTCTCCTGGGCACACATTTTTTTTTTAAATCTGTTCGCGGATTTGAATTTAATTTTAACTTTAATTTAAGTGGTCACTTGTAAAAATCGCAGCCTATGTGCTCATACCCATTGGGGGGTACGTGGTGGGTACGTTCGTACCCACCACGTACTTCCCACGTCAATCCCAATGAACTTCCGCTCTCCTGGGCACACATTTTTTTTTTAAATCTGTTTGCGGATTTGAATTTAATTTTAACTTTAATTTAAGTAGTCACTTGTAAAAATCTCGGCCTATGTGCTCATACCTATTGGGGGGTACGTGGTGGGTACGTTCGTACCCACCACGTACCCCCCACGTCCTCCCCAATGAACTTCCGCTCTCCTGGGCTCAAATTTTTTTTTTTAAATCTGTTTGCGGATTTGAATTTAATTTTAACTTTAATTTAAGTGATCATTTGTAAAAATCTCAGCCTATGTGCTCATACCTATTGGGGGGTACGTGGTGGGTACGTTCGTACCCACCACGTACCCCCCACGTCCCTCCCAATGAACTTCCGCTCTCTTGGGCTCAATTTTTTTTTTAATCCATTTGCAGATTTGAATTTAATTTTAACTTTAATTTAAGTGGCCACATGTAAAAATCTTAGCCTATGTGCTCATACCCATTGGGGGGTACGTGGTGGGTACGTTCGTACCCACCACGTACTTCCCACGTCAATCCCAATGAACTTCCGCTCTCCTGGGCACACATTTTTTTTTTAAATCTGTTTGCGGATTTGAATTTAATTTTAACTTTAATTTAAGTAGTCACTTGTAAAAATCTCGGCCTATGTGCTCATACCCATTGGGGGATACGTGGTGGGTACGTTCGTACCCACCACGTACTTCCCACGTCAATCCCAATGAACTTCCGCTCTCCTGGGCACACATTTTTTTTTTAAATCTGTTTGCGGATTTGAATTTAATTTTAACTTTAATTTAAGTGGTCACTTGTAAAAATCGCAGCCTATGTGCTCATACCCATTGGGGGGTACGTGGTGGGTACGTTCGTACCCACCACGTACTTCCCACGTCAATCCCAATGAACTTCCGCTCTCCTGGGCACACATTTTTTTTTTAAATCTGTTTGCGGATTTGAATTTAATTTTAACTTTAATTTAAGTAGTCACTTGTAAAAATCTCGGCCTATGTGCTCATACCTATTGGGGGGTACGTGGTGGGTACGTTCGTACCCACCACGTACCCCCCACATCCCCCCCAATGAACTTCCGCTCTCCTGGGCTCAAATTTTTTTTTTTAAATCTATTTACGGATTTGAATTTAATTTCAACTTTAATTTAAGTAGTCACTTGTAAAAATCTCGGCCTATGTGCTCATACCCATTGGGGGGTACGTGGTGGGTACGTTCGTACCCACTACGTACCCTCCACGTCCACCCCAATGAACTTCCACTCTCCTGGGCTTAAATTTTTTTTTTTTAAACTGTTCGCGGATTTGAATTTAATTTTAACTTTAATTTAAGTGGTCACTTGTAAAAATCGCAGCCTATGTGCTCATACCCATTGGGGGGTACGTGGTGGGTACGTTCGTACATACCACGTACTTCCCACGTCAATCCCAATGAACTTCCGCTCTCCTGGGCACACATTTTTTTTTTAAATCTGTTTGCGGATTTGAATTTAATTTTAACTTTAATTTAAGTAGTCACTTGTAAAAATCTCGGCCTATGTGCTCATACCTATTGGGGGGTACGTGGTGGGTACGTTCGTACCCACCACGTACCCCCCACATCCCCCCCAATGAACTTCCGCTCTCCTGGGCTCAAATTTTTTTTTTTAAATCTATTTACGGATTTGAATTTAATTTCAACTTTAATTGAAGTAGTCACTTGTAAAAATCTCGGCCTATGTGCTCATACCCATTGGGGGGTACGTGGTGGGTACGTTCGTACCCACTACGTACCCCCCACGTCCACCCCAATGAACTTCCGCTCTCCTGGGCTTAAATTTTTTTTTTTTAAACTGTTCGCGGATTTGAATTTAATTTTAACTTTAATTTAAGTGGTCACTTGTAAAAATCGCAGCCTATGTGCTCATACCCATTGGGGGGTACGTGGTGGGTACGTTCGTACCCACCACGTACTTCCCACGTCAATCCCAATGAACTTCCGCTCTCCTGGGCACACATTTTTTTTTTAAATCTGTTTGTGGATTTGAATTTAATTTTAACTTTAATTTAAGTAGTCACTTGTAAAAATCTCGGCCTATGTGCTCATACCTATTGGGGGGTACGTGGTGGGTACGTTCGTACCCACCACGTACCCCCCACGTCCCCCCCAATGAACTTCCGCTCTCCTGGGCTCAAATTTTTTTTTTTAAATCTGTTTGCGGATTTGAATTTAATTTTAACTTTAATTTAAGTGATCATTTGTAAAAATCTCAGCCTATGTGCTCATACCTATTGGGGGGTACGTGGTGGGTACGTTCGTACCCACCACGTACCCCCACATCCCCCCCACAAGTAAAAATCTTAGCCTATGTGCTCATACCCATTGGGGGGTACGTTCGTACCCACCACTTACCCCCCACATCCCCCCCAATGAACTTCCGCTCTCCTGGGCACACATTTTTTTTTTAAATCTGTTTGCGGATTTGAATTTAATTTTAACTTTAATTTAAGTGGTCACTTGTAAAAATCGCAGCCTATGTGCTCATACCCATTGGGGGGTACGTGGTGGGTACGTTCGTACCCACCACGTACTTCCCACGTCAATCCCAATGAACTTCCGCTCTCCTGGGCACACATTTTTTTTTTAAATCTGTTTGCGGATTTGAATTTAATTTTAACTTTAATTTAAGTAGTCACTTGTAAAAATCTCGGCCTATGTGCTCATACCCATTGGGGGGTACGTGGTGGGTACGTTCGTACCCACCACGTACTTCCCACGTCAATCCCAATGAACTTCCGCTCTCCTGGGCACACATTTTTTTTTTAAATCTGTTTGCGGATTTGAATTTAATTTTAACTTTAATTTAAGTAGTCACTTGTAAAAATCTCGGCCTATGTGCTCATACCCATTGGGGGGTACGTGGTGGGTACGTTCGTACCCACCACGTACTTCCCACGTCAATCCCAATGAACTTCCGCTCTCCTGGGCACACATTTTTTTTTTAAATCTGTTTGCGGATTTGAATTTAATTTTAACTTTAATTTAAGTAGTCACTTGTAAAAATCTCGGCCTATGTGCTCATACCTATTGGGGGGTACGTGGTGGGTACGTTCGTACCCACTACGTACCCCCCACGTCCCCCCCAATGAACTTCCGCTCTCCTGGGCTCAAATTTTTTTTTTTAAATCTGTTTGCGGATTTGAATTTAATTTTAACTTTAATTTAAGTGATCATTTGTAAAAATCTCAGCCTATGTGCTCATACCTATTGGGGGGTACGTGGTGGGTACGTTCGTACCCACCACGTACCCCCCACGTCCCTCCCAATGAACTTCCGCTCTCTTGGGCACACATTTTTTTTTTAATCCATTTGCAGATTTGAATTTAATTTTAACTTTAATTTAAGTGGCCACATGTAAAAATCTTAGCCTATGTGCTCATACCCATTGGGGGGTACGTGGTTGGTACGTTCGTACCCACCACGTACTCCCCACGTCAATCCCAATGAACTTCCGCTCTCCTGGGCACACATTTTTTTTTAAATCTGTTTGCGGATTTGAATTTAATTTTAACTTTAATTTAAGTGGTCACTTGTAAAAATCGCAGCCTATGTGCTCATACCCATTGGGGGGTACGTGGTGGGTACGTTCGTACCCACCACGTACTCCCCACGTCAATCCCAATGAACTTCCGCTCTCCTGGGCACACATTTTTTTTTTAAATCTGTTTGCGGATTTGAATTTAATTTTAACTTTAATTTAAGTAGTCACTTGTAAAAATCTCGGCCTATGTGCTCATACCCATTGGGGGGTACGTGGTGGGTACGTTCGTACCCACCACGTACTTCCCACGTCAATCCCAATGAACTTCCGCTCTCCTGGGCACACATTTTTTTTTTAAATCTGTTTGCGGATTTGAATTTAATTTTAACTTTAATTTAAGTAGTCACTTGTAAAAATCTCGGCCTATGTGCTCATACCTATTGGGGGGTACGTGGTGGGTACGTTCGTACCCACCACGTACCCCCCACGTCCCCCCCAATGAACTTCCGCTCTCCTGGGCACAAATTTTTTTTTTTAAATCTGTTTGCGGATTTGAATTTAATTTTAACTTTAATTTAAGTGATCATTTGTAAAAATCTCAGCCTATGTGCTCATACCTATTGGGGGGTACGTGGTGGGTACGTTCGTACCCACCACGTACCCCCCACATCCCCCCCACAAGTAAAAATCTTAGCCTATGTGCTCATACCCATTGGGGGGTACGTTCGTACCCACCACTTACCACCCACATCCCCCCCAATGAACTTCCGCTCTCCTGGGCACACATTTTTTTTTTAAATCTGTTTGCGGATTTGAATTTAATTTTAACTTTAATTTAAGTGATCATTTGTAAAAATCTCAGCCTATGTGCTCATACCTATTGGGGGGTACGTTCGTACCCACCACGTACCCCCCACGTCCCCCCCAATGAACTTCCGCTCTCCTGGGCTCAAATTTTTTTTTTAAATCTGTTTGCGGATTTGAATTTAATTTTAACTTTAATTTAAGTGATCATTTGTAAAAATCTCAGCCTATGTGCTCATACCTATTGGGGGGTACGTGGTGGGTACGTTCGTACCCACCACGTACCCCCCACGTCCCTCCCAATGAACTTCCGCTCTCTTGGGCTCAATTTTTTTTTTACTCCATTTGCAGATTTGAATTTAATTTTAACTTTAATTTAAGTGGCCACATGTAAAAATCTTAGCCTATGTGCTCATACCCATTGGGGGGTACGTTCGTACCCACCACTTAACCCCCACATCCCCCCCAATGAACTTCCGCTCTCCTGGGCACACATTTTTTTTTAAATCTGTTTGCGGATTTGAATTTAATTTTAACTTTAATTTAAGTAGTCACTTGTAAAAATCTCGGCCTATGTGCTCATACCCATTGGGGGTACGTGGTGGGTACGTTCGTACCCACCACGTACCCCCCACGTCCCTCCCAATGAACTTCCGCTCTCTTGGGCTCAATTTTTTTTTTAATCTATTTGCGGATTTGAATTTAATTTTAACTTTAATTTAAGTGGCCACATGTAAAAATCTTAGCCTATGTGCTCATACCCATTGGGGGGTACGTTCGTACCCACCACGTACCCCCCACATCCCCCCCAATGAACTTCCGCTCTCCTGGGCACACATTTTTTTTAAATCTGTTTGCGAATTTGAATTTAATTTTAACTTTAATTTAAGTGATCATTTGTAAAAATCTCAGCCTATGTGCTCATACCTATTGGGGGGTACGTGGTGGGTACGTTCGTATCCACCACGTACCCCCCAATGAACTTCCGCTCTCCTGGGCTCAAATTTTTTTTTTTAAATCTGTTTGCGGATTTGAATTTAATTTTAACTTTAATTTAAGTGGTCACTTGTAAAAATTTCAGCCTATGTGCTCATACCCATTGGGAGGTACGTGGTGGGTATGTTCGTACCCACCACGTACCGTCCACGTCCCACCCAATGAACTTCCGCTCTCCTGGGCTTAAATTTTTTTTTTTAAACTGTTTGCGGATTTGAATTTAATTTTTACTTTAATTTAAGTGGTCACTTGTAAAAATTTCAGCCTATGTGCTCATACCCATTGGAGGGTACGTGGTGGGTACGTTCGTACCCCCCACGTCCCTCCCAATGAACTTCCGCTCTCCTGGGCTCAAATTTTTTTTTTTAAATCTGTTTGCGGATTTGAATTTAATTTTTACTTTAATTTAAGTGGTCACTTGTAAAAATTTCAGCCTATGTGCTCATACCCATTGGAGGGTACGTGGTGGGTACGTTCGTACCCACCACGTACCCTCCACGTCCCACCCAATGAACTTCCGCTCTCCTGGGCTTAAATTTTTTTTTTTTAAACTGTTCGCGGATTTAAATTTAATTTGAACTTTGATTTAAGTGGTCACTTGTAAAAATCTCAGCCTATGTGCTCATACCCATTGGGGGGTACGTGGTGGGTACGTTCGTACCCACCACGTCAATCCCAAAGAACTTCCGCTCTCCTGGGCACACATTTTTTTTTTAAATCTGTTTGCGGATTTGAATTTAATTTTAACTTTAATTTAAGTGGTCACTTGTATAAATCTTTACAGTCTCTGTCGATAACTAAATTATAATAATAAAATAAATCAATAATAAAACTTATGACTGTAGGTAGGAATCGAAACCGAGATCAAAGTGTCGGGTTTGGCGCAAAGCGAATGAGATATAGTGGAAGCGGACCGTAATCCAACATCAGCACCATCTGTTGACTTTGTCGACTAAAAACATTAAACGGGATGGAGTGAATCCGCACTAACTTAAGTTGATATATTGTCAAAAAGAAATGAAAGTGCAGTGCAGTGGCTTCGCGCGCTACACCAGAAGCTTTGATTTTGTTCGGCGTCTTCCCATTTCTATTTCCCAATAAAGCAACTTAACTTAGTACGTTAACTCCATACCGATTAATGTTGTTGGAGAGTAGTAGCGCACTGAGTCAACAGATGGCGGTAATTTTTCTTTCACTCTGTCTTATTATCTTTGATACGAGCTGTCAAGGGCGTTTGCCTACGACGGACGGCGAATACGTTGCCGCGAGTAATACCTACGATACGCGAAGCAAGGTACATTTCGTTACTTACCTAAAATCGACGTTATGCTATCGCCACGCAGGAAGCAGTAGTTTATAGGAATGCAGGACTAGCAACTTTCCGTGCATTCCGGCAGCAAAACACAAAAATGCAGTTTAAAACAAAAATACAAAACAACCCACAAGAAAAGTCATAATGCACCTGAATGACAGTTACCGGCACTGTAATAAACAAATAACATTTAAACAAATAAACCTAAAAGATTGATAACTTTTAATACTTTCCAAAATATTCGGTTTGTTCTTTTTGGCTACACTTTCTACACTTTTCTGCACTAATACCATGGATACACTGCTTGTATACAAATTACGTTATTCAAATCATGATATACGATACAATATAGCATGATACACAGCCCATACATGTTATACTTTGACATTTAGCTATCAAAGACACAATTTCTTCGTGCTAAACGTTGCAGTATGATGTTCCGGCGAATAGCACTTTCATTGCTAATAAAGAAATGTACAAAGCGGACCATCATATCACACACAAAAATGAAATACGCTCAAAGAATTTTAACTGACGGAAGAATATAAAAATCCACAAGTGTTGTTCATTGGAATTTCAGTTGATTTTAGTAACAGATGGCGCTGATGGCAGTTAAAAGAAGGCTATATCAGCTAAAATTATCGAATTTATATACAAGGAAACAGGTTTGATATTACGTCGATATCAGCTCGTTGACGTACTATATGCATAATATTGGGTGATATTGACGATATTATGATTTGTATACGAGCTGTTTATCCAAGGTATAACTCTTGAGCGAGTGCAGAAAGGTGTATAGGGTGAATGAAAAAAGAACAAACCTAAACGATTTCGCCGCGCCATCTATTGTAAATCATATCTGGTTTGAGAATCGGGTAAAGGTTGTTGGCGAATAAATGCTGTATCGATTATTGAACTTCGATAAACGGAAAATTCCAGGACGGTTTTTCCGTTAGAAGTTTTCGGGTCAATTGCTATACCATCCATAGTAAAGACCGGACCTGTAAAACCTAAGGAGACTGGAGCGTGAAGGTGAAAAATGAGGACCTGAACGAAATAATAATAATTTACTAAAATGTCGCGAAACTGTGCATTCGTGCAGCCAGTGTCATAACAGCATCAAAGTATTGATTTAAGCATCATGCATACGACTTCCGTTTCGCCATTTTCCAGTTACAATCGTTCCTTTCCGCTTTTTTCCAGTAACAAGTTTTCCGTTCCGATAATATGTCAGTGTCTGAACACTATCAAGGCGAAAGTCGAATTAGGAAGCGTTGTTTTCGTCCAGTTTTCTTTTAGTCGTCTGAGGTTTCTCATCCGAAGAAATAACTTCCAGACTAAAGTCTAAAAATTTATTTTCAACAAAAGTTCTCTCCGTGTACATAATAAAACGATAAACAAAAGAAGGAATTTAAGCGTTCGGCGCATATCCCCACGGGTCCAATTTTTGGTTCATAAGCGCCAGCGACGAATCGGCAACTTTCGACAGGATCTCGGCCAGTTTGTGTTTCGGGTAGACGGCGTACAGTTGTCGCTGCTCGGACGCGATATCATCGGCCAGTCGTACGCAATTTTTGTAGTCTCCGGACAAATGTAGAACTTTATGGAGCAACAGGACGACTTCGGGTATGCACAATTTTCGTAGATTCTCCATCTGAACTGCACGATTTTCCCACGCGGGAATATCGTCTTCGTGGACATCCTTCGAGGTATCGGGATCGACAAGCCAGCCCTTGTCCGGAAACAGCAGTACGTTGAAGAGAAGATCGCGCGTAACTGAAAGCGAAAAAGGTGATTAGGGAAAGGTGTACGGGGCGAGCTAGAGGCGATTCTTACTGCGTGACTGTTCGGCCAAATTCATTTTCCATCGATCGACCTCGGCTTTGTATGTCTGCTCCTTGTGCTCGGAAGCGATACGTTCCGTGAAATTGGTGCTATTCTTGACGAGTTGCGGCTCCTTCGGCCGGTTATGGTAGAGATGTGTCCAGTCGTTGAAACCGTCGATGGCGGCCAAGTACGTTTGATGGCAGAGGAACTCCTTGATGCTGCACTCCTCCTTGCACGGCAGGTTCTCTTTCGAGCCGTACGTGGCGATTGTTTGTGCAATTGAATCGGCCGGAACAATTTTGAACGCCTTCCGAACACATTCGATTTTAGTTTCGGCCAGGAATGAACGAATCATGGCATTGGTCTGCCACAGCAGTTCGCCGCGTTGTTGCGGATAGAACGTGAGCCATTCGAGTGCAGCGATCTTTTCCTCGTCCAGCGGTAAGGTTGCGGTTTGTAGCTGTCTCTCGGCGGTATAAGTCGATTCTCGGTTTCGTATCGTTTCCACGGTGTAGGTGGTGATCGATTCGACGTCCAAGCCACCGGACAAAGCTTCTTCTAAAGCTGCGCTTCGCGCTGTTGTCTCTTTAATCGTTTCCAGGTACTGCGAGAAGAGTAAAATTTGCAAGTCGCCAGCCAAAGCGGCCGTGTAGAATGCCACCAACTGCGGATCGCCAATTTCGATTAGACACTCGACGTACGATTTGATGATCTTGTCCGAGACATCTTCCTGGCATTCCTTACCGATCTGCTTCAGGAAGAGCACAACGTGACTGAGAAAGCGGAGCATATGCGGACCGAGGTTCTTCTCATCGACCCACCCACTAATCGAGCGCATCATTTCCGGAATATCGTCCAGAATCAAATACTTCTGAATAACGTACATCCGATCTTTCGATACGTTTCGAACGGCAATGCTCTTGTGTGCGGACAACTCGTCGAATATCTGTTCGAGCGACATTTTCCCGTTCCAGTATTTGTCCGGCATCGGGAAGTAGTTTCGCATGCAGCACGATCGGATTTCGCTCTCGACGCGAATATCGATTTGCACTTTCAAGTAGGCCCACAGCAAGTCCTCCCAGGAATTGCTGACGGGAGCGCCGAGGAGTGACTCGAGATGGCCGCAGAAAGCACCGGCTATGGCACGCGTGTAGTCGTCGAATTTTTTACTGTCCGCCATCATCCAGGCGCATTTCTTCCAAATATCGCGACGCGGATTGCCCTCGATCGGAAGTTTTTGCGTGACACTTCCCGAATCGTAGTTGGGGTCCTCGTGAAGGCGCCAACCTTCCAGAATGGCTGCACGCCACGACTGTCCGCAATGCTCGCAGAGAGCCTGCGCTTCTTCGATACGCCCCTGACGGATTTCCATGAAAATCTGCTGGGAGAGTCGCGATTCGTCTTCTGTATCCAGGTCGTGAAGCGGCTTGCGTTCGCGAATCGGAGCGTCCGGATCGAGACTGTTAACGATGGCCCGTCGACTTTCGAACGCAGTCTTTTCGGGGTTCTTGAGTTGCAGCAAGGTGTTCTCCCAGGCGACGGTCCTGTCCGTGAAGTGCCCGATTTGAATGGTATTTGTTTCAAGGGCGCAGAGCTCCAGCCAGTCAACGATGAGCTGGTACTCGCGGAGATTCGCGTTGTCTGAAAAAGAGGAAAACTCAAATCAAACCTCCAGAGCCAAGTCGGCTGCGAACCAAACATACTTGAGTACAACTGTGCAATGACCTCCTTCTCCGACCCGTCGAGCGGCGGAACATCGCAATCCGGATCGTCCTTCTGAACCATAGTTCTGTCCTTGTACAGACAGTACAAAAGCCTCCAAGTATTTCGCTCCTGCTGCAGCCAGACGTTGTCACCGAGGCGGTACTTTTCGTTCAACCGTCTGCCCGACTTCACAACATCGTCCAGAACATCCGTACACGCCTGAATCAAGTCCTGGATAATGTCGAACACTTCCGAATCGTTCGTCCGGCTGTGCAGGATCTCCAGAAACTGCGGATACAAAACCGAGGTCTTTTCCTTGACGGTCACGTCGTCCAAAGCGCTCTTATTCGTGCGGTCGACTTCAAATAGAGACGAGTGCATAAAAGTGCTGTTGTCCAGCGAAGTGTTGCTCATAATCGTCGATTCCAGCAGACGACGAACCTCTGACTGCGCCATCGTCATGGAAAGGTCCATTTCCATCCTGTCCAACGCCTCGTTCGAGTCCTTGGCACTTTGCAAGTCGTGCCCGGTACGAATTAAACCGCGTCGCGACGTCGTTGGCTCGGTAAATCTCGAACGATTCATGGCGGCAAGTGAAACTTAATCAACAAACACTTAACTTAAAACAACCGGCTCATAACACAACGAAAATTTGAGTTAGTTTCAAATGAATATTTTTTTTTAACCTCAAAGCGGCGGGCAGACGAACGCTTTTTGATTCTGACAGCCCGGCAAAAGCAAAACATCGACAATGCGCAGCAAGCGGACAATACTGAAACTTAATGATGGTCGGCACCAAATGTGAATACATGTTGACGTCAATTTATTTGAAATTTTGGCGGTATTTTCGACGAATATCCTTTTTTTGTGTCCGCTGTTATTATCACTGCACTGTATGCGCGGTGTCCAAACATTCAAAACAAATAAAAACGGAATCTGCTTCAAGGTAAAATAAATCTGGGCTGAAACTGGTAAAATTGGCAAACCTTTGACACATTTTGTGTGTCCGTTCCGATTTCAAACGTTCCGGCTACGCTTACACGAAGCGCACTAGGTACTTGATTTGCATGGAAAATGGAACTATTCAGTTTTGTAAAGTTTGAATTTTAATTTTTTTTACTAATTTCAACTTCTGTGATATTTTTAAGAATAACGTTGCCAGCGTAAAAATAAAATAAATGTTACAGTTGCGGAAATAATGGCGAGGCATCAAGTCTCCCCATGTTTCCCTATTAACCGTTATTATTCTGTTGTAAACAAGTCGGCCGTTTGTACGTTAGTTTGTTATTTATAAAATAGTTAAACTAGTAAATAATGGTAACTCTCTTTATTTTATTTTTCCTTACACCTCTTCACACTCTTTTCATTTCATATTTATCCCATTTTACTTTATTATTTCAATAATCCAGTACTGTTATCGATTTTCTAAAAAAAAAATTTGCTACCCTGAAAATTTTTTTTCACGTTTTATGACTAGTAGATACGAAAAATGCAAAAAAAAATTCAGTCCGTCTGTCCGCAATCGTTTGAAGGCTCGTAGCTCCCAAACCCTTTGAGCTATTAAATTGGACTACATTTTGTTGGGTAGGGATGTGAGGAGGGAAGTGGGGAAGTTTTTTAGACGGAAAATTTTGGTTTCTAAATCTCAGCAACCGCTTATGCTAGGAGGTTCAAATTTGGAATTTATATAGAACTTCGATAGTGGACCCATTTGCAAAAAAATTACCAATATCTGTGCAGGGATGTGGGAGTGGGAGGAAAAATAATGCGTCCGAAACTCAAGAAAGCAGAGATCGACACATTCTAAAATCCATATCTCCAAAACGGTTAATATCACAAAATTGAAACTTAATGAATATCTGTAGCTATACTAAGAGAATAGATCGGAAACAAATTTTTGAGTGGGAACAGTGTCGCACTTGGGAGGGGGGGGGGGGGTGAAAAAATTTAGATTACGATATCTCACGAACCAATTGCACTAGAAAAATAAAAATTGGTTTCTAAATAAAGGTTGATAAATAAAGTTTGCTAAAAGAAAAATCTTTTAGTCGAGCAGGAAAGTGGAGGGGATAAGAATTTTGCTAAAAAATCACGTATCATATATCAAGAACAGTGTAAGATAGATTCATAAAATTTTTACCGAAAGTAGGCCTAATAGACCCCTAGCAGAAAAAAAAAATTTGACGGTGAGGGTGTAGAGGGTGAGAATGGGGGAGTGTGAAAAGGAAAAAGTTCTGATTTTTATATCTCGAGAACCTATAATGATAGAAAACTGAAACTTGGTATTTAGATAGAGCTATAGTAGTAGCATCTAGGAAAATATAATTTTTTATAGTGGTAGTATGGTACGGGGGTGAGGGGTGTTTTTCCTATCTATAGAACGGCTTATGGTACAAAGTTGAAACTCGGTATATATATGTGTAAATTAACTAGAAAAGTAATTTGGGTAAAAAAAATTTTGCAAATATCCATTGGCGTTTGGAAGGGGGGCGAAAAAAATTATTAGTGAAAATGGAATGCATATAATTTTCACGATTTTCGTCATATCTATTAGGTCTTCCCAAAAATTGAATTCATTTTTATTCTACTGCTTCTTCATATAAATACCTAGAAAGTGTTTTCAGGATTTTTTGAAATTCGACCCCTAAGGGTGTGTAACGGGGTTGTATACTTGTTCACGAATTCTGCCATATACCCCAGGTCTAATTAGATTTCGACTAACTTTTCACTTTCACGGGCTTGCGTAATAATCGCAATCGTTTTTAAGTTTTTTCCTTTTTCAGCCCCTAAGAGGGTATAAAAGGGTTGAACACGTTTTCACGAGTTCCGTCATTTCTTCTAGAGGTGATAAGAAATTGAATTGGTTTCTACGTGCTGTTTTCATATTTATTTATTAACTCCTTTCAGAATTTTTGAATATTCAACCCCCAAGTGGGTGTAAGGAGGTTGCGTATGTTTTCACAGATTCCTACATATTGCTTAGATCTGATGATATATCGAATTCATTTTTACTTCCTAAGGTTTCCTATATAACACCCAAAAAGTCAATTTCAATATTTTTAGATATTCACTCCTAAGGGGTGTAAGGGGGCTGTATGCTTTTCAAAGCTTCGATCTATTTTTTAGCTTTGATGAGATATTAGATCGCTTTTCACTTCCACAAACTTTTTATATAATCGCCTACAAATAAATTTTTGGATATTCAAACCCCAAGGTTTTGCAAATGTTTTCACAATTTCTGCCATTCCTTAGTTCTGATGAGATATAAAATTAGTAATTACGGCATTTGATGTAATGACCTAAAACCAATTTCACGATTTTTCCAATTTCAAGAACCAAATGGGTGTAAAGAGTTAGCTTACGTTTTCGCTATTTTTTAAAAATCCTCGTGTCTCATGAGATATCATGTTGCTCCTTATGAAATCGTTTAAAAACCTGTTTTACAATTTTTTCGAAATTCAAACCCCAAGTCGAAGTAATGGGTTTGTATACATTTTAACAATTCATCATATCTCTTTATTCTGATAATGTAGTAAATTCGTTTTTTCTTCTATGGGCTTTTAGAGTTCATAATATACCGAAATTGGAATTGTCTACACGGGCTTTTCCAATGTTTAATCGGCTAAAAATCTCTATTTTAAATATTTTTAGAACAAAATTAACTTTCCAAGAAACGTCATAATCTCGAAACAACTGATATATATACTCCGACTTTGACCGCTCCCGAACTTTGACCCGAAAATAATAAAGTTTCGCCCAGACCATTGGCAGATTTTTTTCTTTTTTTTTCAAATAAAAACCAAGAAAGAAAACTTGGCCTAAGAAATGTAGCCCATAACAATTTAGACTGTGCTTGAACTTTTGTAGGTTTTAAATTTATTTATTAATGACAAAAAAAATCGTGGTAGTTACCTGAAAAACCGATAAAAACAAGAGTTTTCAAAAACGTTGCTAAACCATTTCATGAATAATTCTGGTAGTCTGGATTTTATGGTCTGAATTTTGTGGTCCTATCTTATTCAGATGTCGAGGTACTTGAGAAAATCCACAAATACATACTTATACTCTTTATTTACGAAAGTTCTAAAAAGTGGTGAACCTATTTTTGCGGGCAAAATAAGGTTTTCCTTTAGGTCCCTCAAACGAAGCAATTCGAGCTAGTCGCATTTTATTTATACTAATGTCAGCGTTAAATGCTCAATTTGACTAGTCAATTAAATTATTATCATTCGGGAAACAAATCAATACTCTTAAAATAATAGTTTTGCAAAAATGAATGAGATATGATTAGCTTAGAAAAATGACACTGATAAATCGGAGCATGGGCGTGTCCTTCTTTTTCAATCACAAAATTATTTTTCCTAGTAGGTGGAAGCATAGCCGTAATGTAGAAATACGTTTACCTTAAGATAACCAGGCGATAAATCATAGTCAATTGATAGTATCGTGCCTTCTTCATCGAGAGCAAAATATTGTTTATACCTAGTAATATTGAAAAAGTTTTGAAGTTGGATGATACGAGTGGGTAGATAAATCTGACAAAAAATACCTCATTAGTCACAAGACTCAATATCATCCGATGTGGTTCTCTGAACTTGAAGCCTTTAATTGTATCTCGTTTATCTGGAGTTATTTAATTGGTTTCATCTTAAAACTTCTCCGCAAAGAATATCCTCATTCCACAACATTTTTAATTCAAGAACAATTCCTTTCAATACAGTAACCTTTTTTTAATTGTCCTAATCTGAATAAGAATGCTTGGTTGGGTGAACCTTTTCGTGCAAGCCGTTTTAATGGAAAAACGGAGAATCTCGATAAAATATTTACTTGTGAAGTACGAAATGCGTCTCTCCATTTTCTTCTCCACTCAATAAAGCCTATTTTACCAGCGAGAAGAAGAGAAAAACAGTTGTGCAAGCGAAGACGAGAAAAGGCAAATCGTGTAAGTTACAAGTAAAAAAAAATTAAAACACTTAAAATCTTAATAACCCGGGAAGATTGTTGTCCCGCTAACACCGTCCCAAAATCTCGAAAAATTTGGTGACTATGATTGGAATGAGAAAACGGTTGGAATGCAGTAAGAATTGATATTAATTAGCATCGAATTACGTGAACTGAACTCAATTTAAAACAAAACAAAAAATTGTGCCCAACGTTGGGCGCCACAATTAACAAATACTTACTAAAAGAAAAACTGATAATGAGTGTAATTTGTAACCGAACTGATAGTTAACTCACGACCAGTTCAGGTTAGGTTATATTCGTTAACTATTTTTTGTTATAAACATGGCGCCCAACGTAGGGCACAGTTTCTTATATTGTTTTAACTTGAGTAGAGTAAAAATAATTGGATGTCGATTGATGTATTGTAGATACTTCCCATTTCGTTTTTTTTATTGCATTCATATTAATCACATTTTTTAAAAATTTTGGGACGGTGTTGGCGTGACTATTATCTTTTAGTTGCGAGGTGTATTTAACTAGACCACCAGACGTTCCAAATGAAATGGCCCACTCTTAATACTTAATAGCACCAGCATGCATACAAATTTCAAAAAAATAATCCCAGACTTAACATACACTTGACTGGATGTAAAGATTCTTTTGATAAACAAATTATTAAATAATTTTATTCTTGTACCTACCTCACTCTCTGGAAGACGATATGCTAATACCGTGGAACTTTGAATGTCATTCAAATGCGTTCGAAGGCTGTTGAGCTTCACTTCTTTCGTGCCGCTCATATTACGGACTGTTATCAACGTAAGGACCTTAGATGCACTGAATCTTTAATGATGTCTTTGATGTGAAAGGATTATTGAATAGATACGAGTATCGGGTGGTTGAATATAACGAGTAAATGCTCCTTTCTCGAAAGCAAAAGAACGAGGTTTTAACGATGCAACGGAAGAAGTCGTTCGTGATAATGAGGTGCCTGCTAAGTAGTCGCTTCTTCCAGCTATAAAATGCTCTATTACATTAATAGATAGAAGGAGCCTAATTAATTTTTTATAAGATTTCTCCTTTTTAGTGACTTTCACAAGGATGCGACAAGAGGGCTGGTTTTTTTCGAAATATGATCTTGATGAAGGAGCTTAAGTAGTTTGTAATTATTAATGGGTGAAATAAGTCTGGGAAACGTGTACGTTCCTAAAACTCTCCTAAAGAGAAATTAATAAAATATCATTTTGAACAGAATTACTGAAGTGTATTATTAATTATTTATTTATTGCTTGTAGTAGCATCATGAGTGATACCACCCAAGTTTTAAGGCCACACCGGGTAGGTACTTGGCACACATGTTACAGGTACTCAAGTGTAATGAAGCAAAGCAAATCTATGAAACCTATTTTTATTGTTTAGGGACAGGACTATAAATTAAATTCAGCACCACTTACTATTGCATTTTTTGTAATAAATCCTAAACGCATTTTTCTTTTATTGAATACTATGGATTTTTAATCGAATGATTTGAAAACTAACCTAGTTGAAACACAAACAATTCCACACGGTTTTTAAATTCATAACGTTGTGGATGAACTTTATTCGAAGAAAAAACCTTATTTATAATGTTTTTCAAAATAAAATAGTAAAAGACAGAACGATGCAATTGAAGGTATCATAAAGTTTCCAGCAAAATTTGTTCCTTAGATATTGATAACTAATATATTTAAAAGATTTAGCTATATTTCTATACCTCTTGATTCCAATCCAGACCCTGTTTGGGAATGGTCTGTATTCTAATTTTTTTTAAGATTTTGTCGATCGTTTGCCATTTTTACGCATTGGTTCACAAAACTTTGATTTTTGTTAAAAATCAAGTGTTTTGCTAATCAATACTGGATTAGTTTAAAACCAAAATACTTCAAGTTTTGGGCAGCCTCGGAAACATTTTGCCTATTTTGTACAATCGGTGTGCTACAGTCCGGATCCATGGGCTATATATCGTGCCTTCCGCACATTTGTTTTCATCCACTACACAAACCTTGATGCCAGAGCTCCACTCACAGAAGGAAATTTCCTCTTCTAAGCTTATAACATATGCACCAAACAGCACCATCTCTTGCGAAATGGTTCAGTGCTTATATATCCTAGTTAATCCTAAATTCCAAGTTAACTCTTGAAGTTTGATGGAATTTTTTATCCAGTAGATTGCCAGCACTGAAATTTTCCTTTTCTTTGAATTTTCTTTTATTGAGTTCATTCTACTCTAAGATACTTTACGGATGCCCATCAGATAGCATGTTAACTTGACATGAATTTGAATGCAAGGTTAAGTTGTTTCATTTGAAATCCTGGGAAGAGCTTATAGTATATCCTCGCTACTATGTAAGGTCGTATGGTATTATGGTGGAGAGCAATTCCAGATAGAGTTTCTTCTCAGAAAACTTAATTGGAAGAAAGGAAATTGATTGAAGTTATCCAATCTATAAAATTATTTGTTGTGGTACAAGCCAATGGAAATTAATTGGTAAGGGGTTTAAATTTTATTTGCTTTCCATATTTGGTCGAAATCTTGCACCTAGATTATAGGTACATTTTTCTGATTTATATTTAAACTCTTTTTTTTTAAATTAAAATTACATTAAGAGCCTATATTTAATCTAAAATCTATCTTAGAAAGGTGGAAATATGGACCACCTCACACGTCTTTTATCTTCCTCGAAAACTGTTTTGTAAATTCAAAGTTTCAAATTTATGTGAGTACATAATCGGTCTAGAGGTTAAAAAATTAAAACTTAATTTTTTATTCATCGTCCATAATTTCTTCTCATAAAACTAAAACTGGAAAATTAAATTTGAATTTGTATATACGTCCTTCTTCTAGATATTTCTCGCATATTCTTCAAACTTCTTGCATGTTGCACCCATACTATTGAATATGCTGGAAATATTTCGACTCAACACATGCAGTATATAATCACAGCGGGGCTTGTACGGCATCAGTTTTCTACTACGAAAAATAGAGCGGATAAAATATCGGCATAACCTGTTAGGGGTTAAATGAAATTAAAAAATGCTGAAACAAATTTTTAGCCGATTATATCGAAAGTCATTTAAAGCAAAAAAAAAACAATTTAATAGTCTACCCTCCAAAAAAATTTCAACTTAATATCTCAACAGGTTTGTAAGTAACGCGCCTTCAAACTCTTTTGAGTACGGCGAACAGACGGACATTTTTTGTTTTACTTTGTTGGGGTTTACTGGTTTTAAAACGGGAAAATACAAAATTTAAGGGTAGAAAATTGTTTTGAACTTTTATGTCGATCACAATATTTCCTTTTTTAAAGAAAAAATAATAAAGTAAAAAAAAATAATTTATTTGTGACCTTATGCAAGATTTGATTTTTTTGACTTCTTCACATGAATTTTTTTAATAAAAATGATTAAGGTGTACATCAAAATTGTTAAGTGTTTATTTCTTGTAATGCGTGTTAACATTCCCTACATCTAAGGATTCGAAAACATTTTTAATGAAATGGAATTCATAGTTAATCGATCAAAAATAGTGGATGAAATTGTTCATTGTTCCAACGATTTTTTCATTGATCTAAAGACTTTTGTTTAATGAAAAGTATACATTAATATTATGAATGATAGTGTCTACCGAGTTGTAACCCAAAGTGGGATTACTGATTCCCCAAATTTTGGCTATTTGGATAGTTGAAGTGGATTTATCATTGTTTTTTAATTTCACTTTTTCGACCACTGATTCCAGATTTAGGATGGCCTCCCTTTTGTCATAATACATACAAAATTTTATTGCTTCTTTCCATTCTAGGGAAGTAAGTTAATTTGAGTACCGCAATGCTTTAGGCTGTTCATCAGAAAATTTTCATTATTTTATTAAAAATCCTGATAATTTAATTTTTTTGAATCTTCCAGTTTATCCGGTCACTTTTATTTATTACTGAATTTTTCTTTGGATATACATTTTATTTCCGCTCCAGTATTTTAGATGCCGAATTTTATTTTAACTTTTCGGGGAGTTTGACTTATCAAGAACTTTATATATTCAAACTGTTTAACTTGAGTTTTAAGAAGACAATTTGCCCTTAATCCCGTCATTTCGGAATGATTGTTTTTAGTCATCAAAGCGCTTTTACAATTTACTTGCAATTAGTCTTAATTTGTTGTGGTGCTCCCAATTACAAGATACAGCATAGTTCACGGCAATCCGTTATTCTTCTCCCGATCGATTTAAGTACAGAACCTAAAGACAAGGGAGTGGGTTATTGACTTTCCAGAAAAACTTACTCGGAATACAAAACAAGACAAGCAATTTACTTTGTTCATTATGAAGCGAGTCCTTCACGCACATACCAGATAGGCATCAATACTTCCCTTGTATCTCGAGACACTCTAAACTTGCAGAAAACACAAAAGAATAATCACATACAATCAATTATTCACTAGGCGTTAACAAAACGAAGAAATCAAGAAGTTACGCTGTTATTATTGGTGTGGCCAGACTAGGAACCTCAAGGATATATGGAGGAATCGTACTTTAGTCGGGGCCAAGGATTATCACTGGTAAACGAATCGATACCGCAAGTGGATTTAAATTATCGATGAAGTGCTCTGAAGCGCTTAGGCGATGTTTACGCTCTGTTTCAAGGATTTAGTAATTAACGATGGAATTAAACTTTCGGGATAGGCAGTGGGAAGGATGCCACCATGTCTCGAATGTGTTCCGTTTGTATCGAATCTTAACTCGTTGTTACCAATGAAATTCATATTTAATGTTCATGAATAAAAAATTTCAAATCTGGCAAGTACAAGTTTAATTGGAAAGAATAATTGTGAGCGAGAAGTTCTTGAGCTTTGGATCGATGGCCTTCAGAACATAATACGAGCCTATTTTAAACTTCTATGAACAAGTTGCTAGATTCTGGGGTGACAAGTTTCCATCTTTTGCTTATGGAATATTTGAGTAGATACAGTTGTAACAAGTTTTTGAATTTGATTCAAACTTTACTTACTCATAATTATTTCCTAGTGACATTGAAGTATCTTTCATAATAACGGAATAGAACAAGCATTTTATTGTCACTCCAAAAGAGGAAGGCAGGTACTTCGGCATAGTCGGGACAAAATACGTTAAATTTGAAAAATAACGAACTTGTTTGTAATAGCTGAAGTTGATGGTTTATTCATAATCAATTGAAACTAATGAAAAAAATTTACTCTTATAATTTACTGTTTAAAGTATGGAAAAAAATTAGCTTAAAATTGCGCCAAAATATTTAAAGCATAATTTTCGATCATCTTCTTCGAAACTTAGAAAGTGAAGTGACTGTTCTCAAAATGATTTTGAAATAGGATTTTAGACACTCTCATAGATAACTTAAAAATCATAAGTTCTTAGTTAGAAAAATAAATAATAATAAATAAAATGAAAAAATATCCGTTGTATTTATTGGCCAGACTATTGGTATTGTTCCTTCTTCTTTATGATGTGACTACAATAACATCAAGTGGTTAAATAGATTTTTACGTTAATGTCTTGACAATTTCAATATTTTTAAAATTAAAAGCCTTGATCCAAGACATATCCCAAAACGGGAAATGAAATAACGAGATAATTTAAAAAAATTTCTTGTAATGGGAATGAGTAGAAAATTTTTTGACCAAATTTTTTGGCTACAGTCAGACGTTGTGTTCAATGCTGACTTCCAGGGGACTTTTATTTAGATCTAGCTTGCATGGATTTGTTAATTTTATTTAGTTGGAAGTTTTATTAAAGTTTTTTTTAGTTTTTCTTAATTTTAAGAATTATTTATTTATTTTTCATTATTATTGAATAGTTTTAAGGGATTAGTTAGGTACTGTCATCAGGTCGAATATATCATTTTTTTTAAAAAATTTTATATGAAAGTATGACATCTTAGAAATAATCTCTGAAAATTTCAAGACGATCGGATTAAAACTCGCAAAGATACCGGTTGTTTCATAGTCGTCGTAATAGTCTAGTTCGAATACTTTTATTTGCACCGAAAACTTTAATCGCGTTTATTTCAAAACTAAATTTTTGAAGCCCGGGCGTAACATAACTCAAAAACTACTGCACCGATCTTCATGAAAATTTCCATGCATCTTCGATATGAATAATACTCGGACTGTTTTTTTAAATTTAAAATTTTTATTCTTTTTTACAAGCAATTTTGGCAGGCGGAAAATCCTCGTCTTTAGTCCTCCACGTGGGCGCCTGCTGGTAATGATTAGTCGGGATGGATCTGGTTTCCACTCGATTGGTCAGCTAAGACTTACACACACGCTTTCAATCGAGTGCTGTGGTCATTAAGACTGAGGTACCCAACTGTGTGTTTTAACCTCCCGTGCCGTCCTCCCATTACCTTAGTATTCCCATATCCAAGTCAAGGTGGAAATCATCGTGCCGATGACTGCATGGCTGAGGGAGAGCTCAGTCGCGAACGATAGACTCCAGATACCGGGCGACCTCTGGTTTTAATTAGCCTTCCCATGGTAATGCGGTGCTCTGCCATGGGCGACCATCCCCTTCACGCGCTATTCGTGGGTCCAAGATGAATAGTAACAACAACAAAAACAACACAACAACAACAACACAGACGATAGAGAGTCTCCTGGAAGAGGTACTTGAGAGAAGTCTCGAGGAGCTCGACCTGAGGAGTCCTCAGCACACCATCGATGCTGAGATGGAGGAGAGACTGCTGGAGCCGGCAATCTCCTCGGGAGAGGCCAAAGACGGAAACGGCGGAGCAGCCAGTGCCAAAGAGATGAAGCCGACAGAGTGTGCCATACGGCCTACTGAAGGAGATTCATCTGGGCAGCTGGAGGCTAATGCCGGGAATACCGAGGCTGCTCCCGCGCGTGTGCGTGCCACAGCCAGGCGCCGTTACTCGGAAGCCAAAATGGCCAATAGGCGCTATAACACGAACAAATTTTTGCTGAAGAAGATCCTGGAAAAGGATCCGGCTTCCCTAACGGAGCGAGATCAGAAAACGATGCAGAGGTTAAAGGCGCGTATCACTGAATACGAAGCATCTAACCCCGTTGCGGCTCCGGGTTCTAGCGTGAACCGAATTCAGGCCAACACAAAAGATCGGCCAACGAAAGCCAGTGCTAGTAATAGTACAAGGCGCGTAGTCCGGCACGCCAAATCAGCACCGATAGCAAGTACTAGTGGTAGTACAATGCGCGGAGTCGAGAGGGGCGGTTCGGGGCAACCCGGCAACGGGTTGTCGCAATCGCAGAACAGAAAGGGGGTCGGAGCAGCGCTGCCAGTTGGCGATGCGCGAGTGCGTGCGGAGAAAACAAGAGAGGAGTTCTCAAGCAAGAGGCTCCGGTCCGAGGAGGATAGTCCTAGAGACCCAAAAAAGCCGAGGAAATTGCCAGGCCAAGAAGGAGAACGGCAGACACTCAGCTCAGTTGTCAGGGAGCACCTCAAGGTGGCCATCATCGACCTAGGCCACAGCGAAGGTAGAGTTTCCGAAGGCAACTGGAAGCTACTCCTAGCGGCTCTACGTAGCGGGTTGCTTAGCCGCTTCAGAAGCAAGCAGGGTCTCCCGGCTCCGCAGTTTAGCGCCACAGGATGGCACAGAGGGTTCAGGACGATCGAATGTCTAGATGAGCCCTCTCTGGAATTCGTGAAGGCGACGATATCGTCATTGGTGAACCCGTGGCCAAATGCACGGTTGGCTGTGGTGCAACGAGAAGACGTACCCGATAGGCCTAAATGCAGAATATGGGTGCCGGCGCCAATTATGGCAAAGGAGGATGTCTTAGACATGCTCCAATACCAAAATCCAAGGATCCCGCCGGGTGACTTGGATATTTTTAAGGCGGAGGAACCAACGGAGGAAGGCCAACCCTTCGTGCTGCGACTAGGGCCAGACGCCGTCTCCATCATCAAGGAGAACGGCGGGCGACTGGTCTTCGGTATAGCGGTGGTGACCGTCAAGTTCTTTGACAAGAACATGGTTCACACCTCGGAAGTGGGATCGGTAAGCGCCAACCCAGGCGCTGGCGACAAACCGGAAGTGGGGTCATCAAGGGCCAATCCAGGCGCTTGCGACCAGCGAGATATAGAAGGCACCAGGGGTGCCCAGGTTGAGTGCGCTCTTTCCGATGTTCCGGATAGTGCAAATAAACCTGCAGCACTCTAAGGCAGCCACTGCCAACCTTTGTGCGTTTCTCAACGAGGAACGCATCGACGTCGCTCTGATCCAGGAGCCGTGGATAAACAGAGGTAAGATTCAAGGCTTGAAGTTGAAAAACTTCGTGTTATACCACGCCCGCGGCCACAATAGGCTAAGAGCGTGTATTCTCGCCAAACGTAATATTAACCTGTTTCTACTTTCCTCCCACAGCTCAGAGGACCTTGCCGTGGCCAGATGCGAGAGAGGGGGGAGCCTACCCCCTTTTCTGGTGGCCTCGGCATACATGGCACACGATCGCTGTGCTCCGCCAGACGAGCTGAAGACACTGGCAGAGTATGCTAGTAGGCAAGGAGACAGCCTTTTGGTAGGTGCTGATGCCAACGCTCACCACATCCAGTGGGGCAGCTCGGATATCAACGACAGGGGTGAGTCTCTTTTTGATTTCATAATAAATTCCAATCTAGCAATTTGCAATACGGGTGTGGAGCCAACCTTCGTGACTAAAGCCAGGAGGGAAGTGCTGGACATCACGCTCGTCTCGGATTCCAATGTTATCAGGGTGAATAAATGGAGGGTGTCGAGTCGCGCATCGTTCTCTGATCATTGCTTGATTAGGTTTGATGTAACAGACAAAGCCCCCCCCAATGCGCCTTTCAGAAATCCGCGCAAGACAAATTGGACCAGATTCGCCAGACAGGTCTCAAAAAACTTGGCAAAACCGCCGACAAGCCCTATAGAATCCGGGCCAGAGCTGGACAAAGAAGTCGACACGCTGACGGCGAAGTTGGTCGACGCTTTTAACCGGTCGTGCCCTATTAGCAAACCCCCAGGGAAGACATATCCTCCGTGGTGGGATGCCGATGTTAGGCTGTACAGAACCATCTCCCGCAAATTGTTCAACTTAGCTAAGGACAGTAATCTGCGGGAGGACTGGACGGCGTACAGAAATAGTCTTAGAGATTTTAAGAAGACAGTCAAACGGGCCAAGCGAGAGTCTTGGGGACGCTTCTGTGAATCAATCGAGGAGACAAACGAAGCTGCTAGGCTGAGAAGGATTATATCCAAAGATCCAGTCGCACCGAGCTACCTCCGGGACTCCGCGGGGGGTTGGACGGAGTCCAGTAGCCAGACTTTGGAGCTGCTAATGAGCGTGCACTTTCCGGGTTGCTCCGAGGTACCACAGGACAGCATAGACAGTCCATTGAACGAGTACGTGGGACAGGAATCCTGCAACTCTATTGTCAGCTCGGGGAAGTTAATATGGGCAATCAGGTCATTCCTGCCTTTTAAATCGCCAGGAGTAGACGGGGTTTTTCCAGCTATGATGCAAAATGCGCTGCCCTGGTTAATTCCCTGGCTACTGGCGATTTTTAGGGGATGCCTTGCTCTCGGC
Source organism: Beris morrisii (assembly GCA_951812415.1). Classification (NCBI taxonomy): domain Eukaryota; kingdom Metazoa; phylum Arthropoda; class Insecta; order Diptera; family Stratiomyidae; genus Beris; species Beris morrisii. Next base: position 4,965,353 of record OX638312.1, on the reverse strand, counting down.
CACATTCCCTGCAAATGGAGGGAGGCACGAGTCATCTTCATACCCAAAGCGGGAAGACCAAGCCACATTTTAGCGAAGGACTTCAGACCCATAAGTCTGACCTCCTTCTTACTTAAAACCCTCGAAAGGTTGCTGGAGATATACATCCGCGACAAAGCGGGGGTTATTGCCCTGTCGGGCTCACAACATGCCTATACGAAAGGTAGATCGACCGAAACGGCGCTACACCAGGTAGTTCTGGAGATTGAAAAGTCTCTGTCTTTTAAAGAATTCACTCTCGCGGCCTTCCTAGATATCGAGGGTGCCTTTAACAACGTTAAAGTTAGGGCGATCAGCGATGCACTGAGGGATGTGGGGGTGGAAATGGGGCTCCGTAACTGGATAACCGCAATGCTAAGCAGCCGTGTCATTGAATCGACACTGGGCAGTAGCACGGTACGCAGGTACACGGCCCGGGGTACGCCACAAGGAGGTGTGATTTCACCACTACTGTGGCTCTTGGTAGTCAACACGATTTTAACTTCGCTAACCCGCCAAGGTGCGAAGGTGATCGCATACGCGGACGACTTGGCAATTCTGATATCGGGTAGGTTTCTGCCCACTATAAGTGACCTGCTCGAAAGGGCACTCACACTAGTGAGCGCGTGGGCGGACAGCTGTGGACTGGGGGTCAATGCCTCAAAGACGGAGCTAGTTCTCTTTACGCGTAGAACCAAAGTCCCAGAGTTCACACTCCCTAAACTGGGGGGTCTCACCCTACAGCTTACAGACAATGCTAGGTACTTAGGTATAATCCTGGACCGGAAACTTACCTGGAGTAAGAACATCGACGAGCGACTAAGGAAGGCTCTAGTGGCCCTTTACGCTTGCAAAAAGATGTTCGGGAAAAAGTGGGGGATTCAGCCAGGGATGGCTCACTGGATGTACACGGCCATAGTCAGGCCTATCCTAACCTACGGAATTTTGGTGTGGTGGGTAGCGCTGGAGAAATCCACCTACCTCACTAAACTCACCAAGGTTCAACGTCTAGCTTCCACAGGAGCAACGGGCGTACTTGGCACCACACCTACAGCGGCACTAGAGATGATCCTTCATCTTCTTCCGCTGGATATTTATGGGAAGAGTGTAGCAGCAAAAAGTGCCGTTCGCCTAAGACAGTCAGGCAGCTGGGTATCTAGACCCGGGGGGCACAGCAGCATACTCGGCCGGTTTAGTGAATGTAACCCGTTAGAGGATACAGACTACTTGATTCCGCAGCTCGAATTCTCTAGAAGATTCTCAACGAGGATCCCTAGCAGAGAGGGGTGGAATGTGGATCAGCCCCACGAAGGGGCCTGTCATATCTACACGGACGGTTCGAAGACAGACGCGGGTACAGGTGTAGGGGTATTCTCCGCCGACTTGAACCATAGCGAGGCATTCAGAATACCGGACTGCTGTAGCGTATTTCAGGCAGAGATGATGGGAATCGTTCAGGCTTGCAATCTGCTAGAGGCTTGTGCGATGCAGAACAAATCCGTCGTCATCCTAACAGATAGTCAAGCGGCGATCAAGGCGCTTGACTCACACTTGATCAGATCCCGCCTCGTGAGGCTATGCAGGGATAAAATTAGTGCTCTATGCACCCTCTGGAACGTTACAATTTGTTGGGTTCCGGGTCACAGCGGGATTCCGGGTAACGAGGCTGCGGACGAACTCGCAAGGAGAGGTTCGGCGCTGAATCAAGCGCTAGCTCTTCCAGTGATGAGGCCCATAGAGGACATTAAACATGCTATCGACGTGACGGCCATATCAGAGGCTAACACAAGATGGTCAGGCCTCACATCGTGTCTCGTGGCCAGGCAGCTTTGGCCGACCCTAAATGCGAGCAGGACAAAGTTTATCCTACTTGGAGATAGGAATACTCTTCGTATCCTAATTGGTGTACTGACGGGCCATTGCCTGATCGGCCGGCACGCCAGAAGACTAGGTGTTGCGGACGTTACAGATCTGTGCCGCAGCTGTGGTGAACCTGACGCTGAGGAAAGTATTTTCCACTTGCTTTGCGAATGCCCGGGTCTGGCCTGGAGGCGCGAGCGTACTTTAGGTACGCGCTTCGCCATAGACTTGGGCGAATTCGCAAGCATCAAGCTGAACAAGCTGCTGCAGTTTGTCAGGCTGGCGGGGTGGTTTACTTAAAATGTTGTCTTGGGCACACGGGTACCTTTTTCCCGTGCATGTGGGATCACAACGGACCCATTGGCGGTCTATGTGCTTGGTCGCGAAGCGACCACCCACCTTACCTAACCTAACCTACAAGCAATAATAGGTTGATTTTTTAAGTGAAATTCGACCTGTTTGGTTCACAACCATGCCAAAAATTAAAAATTTCATATTTTTCAAAATTAATTTTTTTATCCACGAAAGAGACTAATATATTAACTAAATCCTTTCGATTTTTGTATTTTAAATAATCCTGTGATGACGTACGTTATGCACTGCAAGTCATCTTTTTTTCAAAGCTTCAACGAACCATTGCTACCAGGGGATTATTTATGAATATTTTTCAATGAAAAAATTCTGAAATATTCTTCAATCATTCCTTTTTTATGTGCCGAAACATTAAAATAATTATATCCATTCAGAACTGAAAATTTTTTTCAAAAAACTGGCTTTTTTTGACCTTGTGACTGTACCTAACCACTTGAGTTGGATTTAGTTTTAAGTTTTAGTTTATGTTATTTTAATAAGTTTAATTTATTTGGAAGGGGTTTCAATTGCATTTTTTTATTGATTGTGTTATTTAATTTTCATAGTAACACGAATATTACATTATATGATATTATATTAATCTTTTAAATTTGTTTTTTAAATGTTTTAAATGATAAATGCCGTGTAGCTGGTGGTACGAGTTAATATTAACCAATTTATCGCAAATTTGGAAATTGCTTTCTAGATAATGTTACAAATTTAATGGCTAAGTAGTTGTTCAAGTCGAACTAAACTAGTATTACAAGCATACCATGATAGTTCGAATTTCTTATCAATACTGCCAGAGAAAACTACAAGCAATATCCAATTAGAATACCATAGACAGCTCTACACACTTCTCACATGTTCACGCTCCATCGATCATGATGAAAGTCTTTCGAAAGAATACATGCAGTATATAAGCGCAAGAAGGCTTGTACACGTGAACAGTTTTTTACAGCGAAAGCGAGACAACGTTTGAAAAAGGTTTTCATTGATAACTCCGTGTAGTAAATAAAAAGCTCGAAGAATTGCCACGTCTAAACATTAATTAATTAATAAAGCAATGTCTTACTTTATTAGTTTAATTTATTTTTTCTGTTACTCAAAGTCTCGGCAAACCCCTAGCTCGCAACAATATTTTTACGTAACCCTAGTAAGTAGTCCATTAAAAAGGTATCTTTCACCTTTCTTTTCGAAACTAGTGCGGAACCGTCTTGTGTGGGTTCTTCTACAACCTCTTGTTTGTTTAATTTTTATCAGAAAGTGCAACTTAAAATTCCATCAGCACACACCTTCCTTTTTCCTTTTTTCTCTCACGGACACGCCACTTTGATTTGATATTTCGAGGTGAACGTGATTCTCTGACGTTCTACATGCTTTCTACTTTTCACGATTCTTATCAATCAGGACAATGGTCATGTTTGAAAAAGTAACAATTGAGAAAAATCAGAAAAGAATTTACTTCAGTTGAGGTATTCGTCCGTACGCTTCTCACCTTTACGTCGTTCACTGTAATAATTGTAGCTACGTAGTCGGACCGTTTCCTTTAAGTCAAACCATTCACTGAAAATAATTCTTCCATCAAGATTCTTTAATTCAATGAATTGAAAATAAAGTCGAGAACATCAATTTTGAAAAGTCGTCATTTTTGTCCTTCGTTTAGGAAGCTATTCACGCTCAACTTGAAGAAAAGGAACTGTCCGGATATCCGAATGCCACAAAAACTGATATGACCACTCTCGAATTCCAGTTGGGTGGATTCACTCTATCGGGTCTTATTATCTTTGCCTTTGCGGTGTGTATTTGTTCGCAGTACGGTATGGTATTCAGGGATAGAGCTCATCACCTCTGGGAATCCAATGAGGTATGTAGTAAGGAGATATCCTACCGGAATAGCCTTAGTGTAATAAAATAAGACATACCGCTATACTATATGTAGCATATGGCAAATCATACACCTGTGAGTAGCAATGGTAGCATTTTGAAAGCAACCAGAAAGGATACCCAGACTAGAACGGGACGATAGCTGCATTATTATTCCACCTGAACATGACCGAAATTAATACTTGGCTGAAATGGGCAGACATGGTAATGTGAGCTCACATCATACGAATCGCAAAGCGCTTAATTGGAGGCGATCATGGACGACAAGGACTATTAGAATAGGAATTGCGAATGTACGTATTGTTTGGTCCTGTTGTTGGAAACTATAACAAAGGCACTTGTTGCTATGGAAGGCATGTCGAATATGGAATGACAATAACAATATCGGTAATTTGGAATAAATGGAATAGACCCGAAGCTACCGTAATGAATTTGAATGGAAATGTAGATAGAAGGTTTTTTGGAAAGAACTAATAATGGGTGACTATCTTATTTTCCAGTAAATATAGTTTGTTTGTACTGCTCATGGTTGGATCAAACAAGAGTCTCGGCCTTTTATTCAGAATTCACAGACTTAAGTAAACTAATCCAGACGTTTTCTGTAACGTTTGTCATTGGAAGAAGACAACTTATTTAGAGATGAGACATAAAGTGGAAGATATGTTCACACCTTTAACTGACTAATATAAAATACTGCCAGAATTTTTAAGAACTTTCGAATGAGTGGCAGAAGATCAATACGAAATTTTAAGACTAGTTCCAAAGTAAAGATGGTTCTCTCATTCCAAAGTCCAGTCAAGACGACCTCGTACTCACTAATTAAGAGAATGTTTGTCTCGACGTCGGTATAACTATGCATCGATAAAATAAATTCTTTTTGTGAAACACAAAAAAAAAAAATACATTTTGCAAATTTCATGTATATAATTTCAATACAAAATATTTGGCAAGCAAATTGTAAAATAATTGAACAAATATTTATAAATTGGAAATGGACGCCATATTTATAAAATAAAAATGTTAGAAACTTCCCGAAATTATTTTTTCCTTAAACACGGAATTTTCCACAAATCTTATATGTTAAAAAATTGTGTAACAATAGCAACAAATTATAAACTATTTTAACAAAATAAATTATCTAATCTCTAAATTAAATTTTTTACGTGTTTTTATACAACTTTTTCGAACCTAATAAACTTCTTTATCTATGGTATATATCACCGAAATTACTCTAACAAATAAATATGAAGAAATAAATAAGTTTTGAATCGTATTCGTAGCCGAGAAGTCATAAAAATTACTATTTGTGAAAAACATATTTTAAGGTTAGATACAGTACAAAAATGTAAGAAACTCCCCGAAATTATTTTTTCATGCACAAATATGACCAAATAGTTACTGAAATAAGTATCGAGCCAGATTCGTAACCAAGGTACAAATAACTAGTTCAAAAAATCATTATTCCTGATAAAATAGCGTAAATAACGTTATACGAGTGTATACTTACTTAAAAAAATATTGATTTTTACTGGAAACTTGTTTATTAAAAATGTACTATGAAAATATTCACTAAATCATTGAGTTATTATTTACTCATGTTTTAAAACTAAAAGTATCCACAATAACTTCCAAACTAAATTCATGACTAGAAAGTCGCCAAATAACGTTTTACTAATATTTTAATAATAATGAATATTAATATTATACGTATGTGAAAAGACTAGAAAATGTCACCGAAATAACTGAAAAGTTTACTTTTTAGTAATTTAATGACTAGCAGTTTTTGTTGGTTTAATTAACCAGAATACGTGCACCATCATATTGTTACAATTGAGATATAATTAAACTCAATTACGACTAAAATTGTCGGGACGAAATCGCGACTTATCATAAGAATTGGAATTAAATGACTTAGAAGTTGTATTTGCTTTTGTTGTGCGCCGTCGGACCGATGCCGTCACTCCTTACTTCAACTTTAAGGATATGCCGTGTTAGCTGTGTACATCGGTTTAATAGTTTTTCTTGATTCCAGTAGTTCCATCGTCTACGAGTATTGCCTTATATTTCCGTACATTGCTAAACATGATGAAGGTTAGCTTTCAGTCAAGAGGAAAAATATGCTAAACTACGTCCCTAAGGAAATACCCGACTAATGGGTTGAAAATTCAAAAACTATTCCGTAACCTTCTCGAATTACTCAAGCCATTTTCCTTTCAATCCGTCAAATTGTAAGGTAAAGTTTTTGTTTCGAAGAATTTAGTTTTGGTTTTCAGTCGTAATTTTCTTAAATCCTTTTTCACAACAAATTTCCCTTTTTTGCTGATATGAAAATTGATATCTTTAAAAAAAAAATTTGTGTAAGAAACTTTAAATGTGCTGAGAAGCATATTTAGGAAACGAATAAGGATATTCATATAACAAACCATTTAGAATGCAGACCTATGTATTAAGAAGATTGCTCAAATTCGCAACTCCATGGAGATTTTGTCCCATATTTTCGTAGTGTTTTCTACAGATAAAGTGACTTTAAAAACGGAAAAGTCCCACAACTGGTCTCATAACAGGTTCCTGTAAAAAAAATTTACACGGGATGACATATTTAGAAACTCGATTAAGTTTTCCATGAAAACCACATGGTGATTTTATACATAAAAACTTTTCATGTTGGTTATCAGGTTGTCCTTTAAGGATGAACAATTTCTGTTCCCAACAGGGTTAAACCACAAAATGATTAATGTTTGAAAATTTTTATTTTCCGGTATCAGTGCAGCCTAACCGATTAATAGGATCACAAGTTCCTCGATTGGAGAAGACACTACTTGATCTAGTTTCGAAACAATACGATGAAATGACAGATAAATTTCACTGTAAAAGATCAGAAGGCATGTTTCGAAAAAAGGTTGTGACAGTGGTTTATATTTTTTAGTGGCATTCAATCTTGAATGATTGAAGTGTGGGCCATAAGATGCAGGCCCTATCCATGGACCTCATGTATAAAAATTAGAAGCCTTACCAATTGGCATATTATTTAATGAAATAACTGATAACTTCATATTACATTATACATTAAGTTTTGAATGCATCGAGTGTGCGTTATTTATGTCTTCCAAACGCTTAATGCCAGATCTAGAAAGAAATCTGGTACCCTTTAACTCTAACATTTATTGGACATCCGTACGACAAAGTTGTGTGCCCGCTTTATTATGGAAAGGCTATCGTATAATTTATTAATTATCGTAAAGGAGTCTCATTTCTAGATAGATACGAGTCTTGTAAGAAACTATAATTACTTTTATGTAGAGCTTCGAAAAGAAAGATGCTACTCGTTTCCCTGTAAAAACGCTTACCTAGCTCTAATTATCCTTGCGAAAAAAGAAAAGGGAATGTTTTACTGGGGGTTCACAAAGTAAATCCCATTTGGAACCGTGTCACAATATCAAATGTTCAAATGTAATCTTAAAGTGCTTATTCCTCAAGTAAGGATATATCGAACCCGATTTCAAGGGTTTTTATAAAATTAATTTCTATGGGCAACATTTTCACCACTTTCTTATCCTTTAGTTCAGCGATTGCATTTATTTCTATTCTTCGATTGTGTAGATTGTTTCAGTTGGGTTTTGCAGACGGAGCGGTTTTTCCACCGTTGAACATTTCACTGTATCTGTTTCTTTTTAATGTAGAAGGCAAATATCTCGAAAGGTTTTTGACAATTTAAAGAGTAAAAAAAGGGTTCAGTGTGGACTCAAACGAGGTGTAAAAGATTTATTTGGTCCATGAACGAGAAAGGAACTATTCAGGTATTGAGTAATTTTTATCGTATCGGTATTATACGGTCAAAAGTTTAATCCATTTGAAATGATAAAGTGTGTTTTGTTTTGTTGTTTTGAGTTATTAGGCGGAATAGAGTACTAGAACCGTAGAACATAGCCTTTGGTATGAGAAACAACTTTCTATTGACTTCACAGTTTTTTGGATTACTCTGGAATGAATGGACTACGTATGACTCCCAATGAGGCATAGTAGCAATTCTGCTCTACAGGAGGAAATCCTGTGCTTGAGCTTTTATCGGCCGCAAGGACTTACGACTTTCGAGTGTTCGGTCTTATGTTTTTCGACCTGTGAATGCCTATCTTGGACAGTCCAGTCATTTTACCAAGCTCGTCCTTCGGAATAAGATTTGGTCCGAATACCAACAAACACATACATACTACATAAAAATTCAAAAAATTTGGTTTCACTTTTTACAGAAGCGGAAAAGCTTTAAAAGCAAGGATAACAAAAATATCTAAAGCAGTGAAATGCATAGTCTTGTACAGCTATTCTCCACCGATAATCCTTTATGGCGCTTGTATTAAGCTTTAAACTTTTGGTTAAATCCGCTAGATGTCTTTTACCACAAATTCTTGTAGCTTTTAATTTCAAACACATTTTACTATCAGCAGTGTAACTCGGTCAGTTGGCTAAAGAAACTTACGTGGGTAGGTATACTATACCTATATTGTTGTGTTTTCATACGGTACAATTTTTCAGTAATGATGGTGGATTTACAATGAACATTTCTGGTGCTCTCCTCACCATAAACCAATAAGATGGCTCGTAGAGTCGAAAAAGTCCTTCATCAAATTTTGAAAAAGTCTCATTGTCTTTAGAGTTTCAAATTCCTGACTAGAAAGTCGACCAAATAACTTTTTAGTCATACTCTTGCCTTGGAACAGTCTGCATAGTTATCTCAAGAATAAACAATGTAATAACGTCATCCGGCCAAAAAGTTCTGCAATCTCAACGAAATAACTTAAAAGTTATTTTTTAGTCATTTAATGACTAGAAGTTATTTTTGGTCAATTAGAGAATATATCTGTGACAATAAAGATGACATATAGTTATAATAAAACTCTGTAATGACTTAATGGATAAAATATAATATTAAAGCAATTAGCATTTTGTTTTATTGTCATGAATTAAGTCAGGAAAATCGTTGTTTTCTTTTATTGTCATTAATTAAGCCAGGAAAATCGTTATTAATAATTTTAATTTGTATAGTGTGGGGAACAGTATTTTCCAACATGTTATCGTAATGATAATAACTAATTAAAAGATCGTCCTATAATGTTAACGACATATGTATACATATGTATAATATAAACGAAGAGAGTGTATAATAAATTATTTAAAAGTATTCAAGTATAAAATGAATTAAAAATTAAATAATTAATTAAAATTAAAGCAGATAACGTAATATTAGGTGTGTTTTTTTGCGCCTTATGCAGAACAAAGTAGGTTAGAAAATTTACATACAAAATATCAACAACGTTGCTGTTTTTATGATACTACGTACTTTTTTCCGTAGGTAGTAGGCTAGATTAGAGAATTTATCGCGAATAGCTGCCCCAGTGAGTTTACTGGGGCAGCTATTCCTTTTAAAATCTATAATCCAGCCTACTATCTAAAGGGAAAAGTAATAAAAAATAACAAAAACAGCAATATTCATGGTGTTCAATGTAAATTTTAATCACTACTCTGATCTGGTTAAATGCGCAAAAAACACACTTATTAATGCAAATGTTATTGTGTTAATTTTTTTTGTAATTATTATATTATATATTATTTTAATATATTATATAATTTTATAATAGATTAATTTTTTTGGTAAAATATGTTTTAATATCGAATAATTAATGAGATTAATGCTGTTATAACACTGGCTATTTCCAAGATTGAAACAAGTGCAAGAAAATCAAATTGTGCGACAAGGCGAATAACATTGAAAAAAAGAGATTACCGATAAAAATCCCCTTTTCGGCGCTAGCGGCATCTAGTAATGCTGTTATGACACTGGCCATTTTTCAAGTGCAATAAAAGTCAATAGTGCGCCAAGAGATTACCGTTAAAAATTTGCTAGCGGCATCTAGTAGACGAAATTAACAACTGATTTGATATGAAAAATACTAGTTTTAGCGCGTTTCATAACATAACATGACACTTTCCATAATTTGTACAAAACGAACTGTCAAAAACAAGTCTGTATCGGCTGGAAAATAAAGTCCGCAGTGGATTTTTCTTGGATTGAACTGCAAGAATGTTGATATACACTGCACGAATACTCTATGTTGCGGATTTTTTTTGACAGTTTGGCCGATTTTTACTGATCGGACTGTCTCTCTCAAACCACTGTCTAAATTGTATGTTAAACTCTCTATCTCTATCGGCAGAAATAGGCAGTGTCATAACACCATAAGTATGTTTCAGGCATATCAACATTAACATTTTATTCGTAAACTGCCCATAGAAGTAACAATATCTAAAAATCCCGAAATCGACTTTACTTTATTATTTTCTAATAATACAGTATTGTGATTGATTTAAACAAAAAAAATGTGCTACCCTGAAAATGTTTTTTTTACGTTTCGTGACTAGTAGAAGGATGCGTTTTAGACGGAAAATTTTGGTTTCTAGATCTCAGCAACCGCTTATGCTAGGAGGATTGAAATTGGAATTGGAGTTGGAATTTATATAGAGCTTTGATAGTGGAGCTATTTGCAAAGAAATTGTCAATATGGGTGAAGGGGTGTAGGAGTGGGGGGGATACGAATTTTTCTAAGAAATCACGTCTCATATCTCAAGAACAGTGTAAGATGGATGCTTCAAATTTTTACCAGAAGTGGGCCTAATAAACCCCTAGCAATAATTTCAGGGATGAGGGTGAGGGTGGGGGAGGGTGAAATGGATAACGATATAAAGCTGAAACTTTGTATTTAGATAGAGCTATAGTAGTAGCAAGTTGGAAAAATATAATTTTTTATAGGGGTAGTATGATACGGGGGTGGGGTGTTTTTCCTATCTATAGAACCGCTTCTGCTACAAAGTTGAATATCGGTATGTATATGTATATCAACTCGATAAGCAATTTAGATAAAAAAAATTTCAAATATCTATTGGCGTTTCGACCCCTAAGGAGATGGAAAGGGAGTTGTATATTTTTTCACGAATTCTGCTATATCCCTCAGGTCTGATCAGATATCGAATATCTTTTCACTTTCAAGGGCCTAAAATCTGTTTTTAAGTTTTTTCCTTTTTCCGCCCCTAAGAGGGTATAAAAGGATTGAACACGTTTTCACGAATTCCGGCATTTGATGTAATAACCTAAAAACCAATTTCATGATTTTTCGAATTTCAAAAACCAAGGGGGTGTGAAAGGTTTGCTTACGTTTCCCTCGTGTCTCATGAGATATCAAGTTTCTTCTTATGAAATAGTCTAAAAGCCGGTTTCACAATTTTTTCGAAATTCAAACCCCAAGTGGAAGTAATGGGTTTGTCTGTTCTGATAAGGCAACAAATTCGTTCTTACTTCTATGGGCTTTTAGTGTACATAATATACCGAAATTCTAATAGTCTACACGGGCTTTTCCAATGTTTAATCGGCTAAAAATCTCTATTTTAAATATTTTTTGTTTAAGAACAAAACTAACTTTCCAAGAAATAATAAAGTTTCGCCCAGACCATTGGCAGATTTTTTATCCTATTAACGCATAAAAGTCAGAAGATATTTATTTTATTTTTTATTTTCCTCTCGTATATCACATTTACAGTCTTCTGGTTCAAAACTTCTCCATCCTGAATGCCACAATGTTTCTAATTTACAATGAGACGAAGAATCCATTTTACCTGCCGGATAGGACAGCATAAGATAGATCTAAATTATTTCTGGTTATAAATTTAAGCACTTCAAGAGGTATGATTTTTGTTAAGTAAACCGATGGTGGTTTACATATTTGCGCACAACATTAAGACTAATGTCCTGCTACACAGAAACATAGCATTACAATCTTGAGGAAACTAGGGATTAATCAAGCAAATGGTTGGTAATCTACTAAACCGAATGTTAGATACGAAAATGGAATTCATGGTGGTGTAAAACAACCGAAAGTAATTACTTAAACATGACAAAGTATTCCTGTTCTATTCTGATGGTGTGATATTTACCTTTCATTGCCGAAATACAAAAATGTTTTTTTCTTTCTGTTCAGTCATTACGATTACGAGGCTATGAATAGCAGAAAATTTGCGCAGTGTTTTTTTTTGTGAAAAATTTCACCTTATAGGTGGCTAAAAAAAATAATTAAGATTTTCCAGTTCTCTTGAGAAACGCGGTTTTGCAGACTAAAAGTCGTGTATAACAGTTGTGGGTTGTAAGCGCTCTGTACATTGCACAATGAATTTTCTTTCGTGCAGCGAAAGGAATAATACAAGGTTCGACGATGAACGATGAATTCAACACCAGGTTCAAGGAGTGGATGAATCTGCCCCTCATACAACTACAATAAAAGATTTCCAACCCTTCGATGAGAGGAAATTTCGCGTTCCACAAATATGAGCTTCAAGGTGGAACGTTAAGCGGAATAGACTTTATCATTTTTATAAAAATTGTTGTTTAGTTAAACGCGGCATTTAGTGCAATACGTTGGCTCTTCGAATTAAATTCAATTAAATCTTCAACGAGTACGAGACCAATTTAGAAAATCTGATTTACGAATGGATTTTTTCTAGATCGAATTTTGTTCGGTTAAACTATTTTTCTTGATAAGTCAAGGACAGGAAAAGGTTCAACAAGGGATTCAAGATTTCATAATTAAGTTCAGGATCAATTGTCGAAATATTCGGCCTCCAGCTCACTCATTGTTACTGTGAGCAATTCGAAATTACATCGAAACTTTATAATTAAAAGGAAGGGATTTTCAGTTCCCAAAATTGAATCAGGAATTCCTTGATGCGAAAATTTATCCTTTATCCTTGGATAGATTTTTGGGATAAACGGCATCACGCTGTACATTTTGTTTTATTTCTTTTCAGTCCGTCAAGTGTTTGGTTTCCTAGGTTTTATCTGTTGGGATGGCATATGGGACTCAACTCAACCCTACTTGTATTTCATGGAAAATAGAAAAGAAAAGTGAAGAATAAAACCGGGGGATTGTCACTAGATAAATCAACCTGACAATGAGGTTGTTTCACATGGAAAGCTCTTGATAATTTTCGTCCTTTTTTTTTGGTTTTTTCTTATATTGTTATATAGTTATCCAATGGAGTAAAGAATATTGTATTTGTTTTTGGAATTCTTTTGTGTGGAAGAGATAAAAAAGAAATATTTCGAATGGAAATGTGATGTTCCCCCAAAAAAAGAATTCTTTTACGCAGTTGAAATCTAGATTAGCTTAAAGTGTTTCCATACTTTTTTACTGCTTACTTTTTGGATATTAAAATTGTCAAAACAACGATATAATTTTGATTTTTTTGACACTTTTTGACATATTGATTTTAGAAATTTGGCATTTTTTTACATTTTTCATTCGGTAGTTGCTTTGGTTTATGGTTTTTTTTCAACATTTTTTAGTCTAAACAGTCTTAAGATAAACTGCTGTGTTCCGTTCAAATTAAAGTAATAATCCATAGAAATTTCAATGTAAAAAGGTTAGAAATAAATGGGACATATCCTTTATAGGATTTTCTTTATGACACGGAGCAAAAAATTTGTGTATTGCTCCAAATTTCTCTACATCTCAAAAGATATCACTACTAAATTGAAATTTATAGATTTTGAAAAACAAATTTTTAATTATTTTGATTATTATGTTTTGATTTTTTTGATTTTTGACATGATAATCTGTTGATATTCAAGAAGTAGAGAAGTAGAGTTCTATAGAACATTGTTTTAACAGCGAAGTTTGGAGAGATTCAACAAAAATCATGCAGTTTATGATGGTGGATAAATTTTATTGGAGATTGGGTATCCTTTAGCATCCTTCCCAAGACAAGCGTGCAAAATAGATTAGGAATTTAGATCTAGGTTGCAAAGTTATAAAGGTTGTAAGGTTGGCCGAAATGAAGCAAGCCAGAAAAACTTCAATACCTACCATAATTTTTTCGGTGAAAGTTTTGTCAAAATTTCTCTCTACCCCAATATGTTTGAGTAATCAAATTATATTTTAAAATTTTGACAAAAAATGTTTTGGTTATTTTGATTTTGTAAATTAAATTTTTTTTTTATATAATCTTAAGAAATACAATATCGCTTTATATTGGTATTAATAAAACCATTCATTTCATGGTGGAAAATTTCAAAAGACTATTTCATCAACTATTTAGCAGTATCTGCGAAATAGATGAGAATGAGATTAACCAGTTCTGTAAGGTTGTGTGAAAAGAACTGCCTAAATTGGAAATAATCACTTCAACCTTTTGCAATCCTTTCCATGAAAGAATTGGTTTAAGGTTGGGTTCCTTTTTCAACAACTTCATAATTTTTTTTATACGCTACTATGATTCATTCAGATTGTCGCAGTCAGCATTATTTCTTTGTAAGGAAGGACTAATCTTCTCATTTTTGGTTTTATAAAATAAGGATTTATCGAAATCATTTTCTTTCTGGTAAAAAAACCAATTTTATGTATGAAAAATAATCAAAATTTGACGTAAAATAAACGATACTCTCTCCAGAATACCCATATCCCATTTGACCCATTAATGGCAATTTATCAGCTTTAAATGGGAATTCTCTCGTACTTAACGCCTACCCCATCTATTTAACCAATATAATCCCACTCTCAATTAGACCAAGTAACATATTATTATGGTCGATGCTATTAATCCCGAAAAGCCTTTCCAATAAATTCCATCTCATGTTCCATTCTTAGCATTTGTTTGCCGCGAATGCCGGGCCCCACTTGTCTTTTTTCCAATTTTCCTCATAAAACAGCTTCAGAATACGGAAAGAAACCTCAGCACCATATCTACTTTAACTCCGAACAACTAACCACTTCCAGGACCTTTAGGAAAAAGTGCGTGCCTTGTAATACAATAAAACCCTCCTCATCCCAACTTAAACCCTTTGTCAAGGGTGAAAAAAACCCGAATGGAAAAGCTTCATCTCTCGACAGGACCTTGAATGGCGTGATAGGGTCGCATTAGGCTTAACATTGTGGGCTGGTTGCCTTCAGGTGCAAATGACTGCCAATATTACTCTCATCGTTCAGTTTCAATGAAAATACACCAATTTCTCGATAATGTCCTGTCTGGAGAAATAATTACAAAGTTCTGCGATTTGTTCGCTCCAGAAAATATCGTCCCTGGCCGAAGGCGACAAAGGTTTCTGGGTCAGGCTCGTTGCCTGGGTTAAGGTTGTTGGTTCGTCTTTGAGAGACTTGTCCGAAACCACCTGGGCTGGGTTAATTTCCAAATGAATAGCACCAGAAATTCATTGCACAAGCGTCGGAACGCATAAATTGATGGGAATCAAAGTAGTGGGAATGCCTGTGGTTGTAAATTAATTGAAGAGTACCCGTATTTTGATATTAATCTCAAAGCTGTGAACCTGTAAATAACTCGATATGCCAATTGCACACTCTTGTAACCACATGGCAAATATTTGCCCAATACACGTAATCTTCCAAGTCACATGGACTTCCGACTAAACTAATATTTGTGCAATGGATCAATCAGATGTATTTTACGACTCAAATGAGGACCATAATTCGGTTTCTGGTTATTGTTGTGTTTGATAAGACGATGACTTCAAAGGAACAAATTCCGTTTATTTTCTTTCTGTTGAACAAGTGAGGTGTCTACGAACTGTAGTAGTAATTACTAGGTCTGACTTTGAATATTTCTATTTTAGGTTCAGCTTCGAATCCAACCAATGGACATACTGGCCTCAAGTTCACAGTACAACTTTCTCTCACTTCTTCTGCCTGCCATAATAAGTTGTTGGGTAAAATCCGGTTCGACGGATCAAAAAATGTTCGATTTTTTTCCAAACAAAGATTGATCGCAAGCTCCAGTGAAATTTCTTTACAATCATTCAAGAAGGTGTATCGTGAAATTCCACACACCTTCATTAGCGACAAGTGGTAACTCTGGATTAATAGAGATGCAGTTCAAAGCAGAAACATACAACTGCTATTTCGTGATTTTTCAAAACAAGGTGTAGACAGCAAAAATATAGACATCGCTTCTTTTCTCAAAGTTTTGAAAGTCAATCAATTTATTTTCCATTTAGTCGTAAATAATTATCGGCAAATTATGATTACTGTAAGATTAGGGAGGGAAGTTGAATAAAACGTGGCTTATCTATTTTTATTCAAATGTACCGGACATAATAAAATAAATTTATGATTTAACAGTGATATTTCGTTTTAAATATACATAACCATATTATGCAACACGAAGAAAATACATTCTGGCCGACATTCACAAAAGGATTACATTCCATATTCTGGTCCTACTCACTATCTACATCCTTTTTATGGGTACAATTCTCTAAGGAGCAATTCGTTTTTACCTTCCAAGCTACTTACCTAATAATATAAATTCCACTCAAAAGTGCCATCTAAATACATTTAAAATATTCTTCAGGCTTAAGTTCGCCATGATGATGAATACTCGGCGGTAAGCTTTGTCCTTAGTATGATAAATTTGTCGACCAGAATAGGTATTTTAACCGTGCAGCATTTGCCCTACTTCTTCTTCCTCCGTACTCTCCTTAATGATCGTCTTAGTTCCAACTGCCAAGACCCGGTACTCGTAACATAATTATTAAAGCCCCCGTTCTACTTCCTCGTTGCGACAATTTTAACACGTTGCACTTTTTACTGGCTATGTACTTGTCGTTAAACGTCGTATCTTTAAAGCAAACGTAGGATCTATCACACTAATATCGTTAAGGTTGTGGAACAATATACGGTGTCTATCCTTTCTGTTGGTGGAGTATCGTTTGCTGTTTTTCATATAGTCGTGAATATGGGAAATTGTTCACGTTGCACCGAATTGAGTGTGGAATTGAGCTACCCACCTATAATAATTGCGCAAAGTCGATAGAATATCCTTCAGCAGTCGAGCCTGATGGTTCCCACGCTCCGAATTCGTTCACGTCGATATGAATGAGTACGTTTTGATGGAAGTTCTCATATAAAGGACGACTAACCCAACGTCGAGCAAATCCCTTCGAACATGGTTTTGGAATTTTTTCATGCAAACCAAATTTTTGGATGGGTGCCAAAAAACGGCTTATTTTTTTATTCGTTTTTTTTTGCCTAAAGTTTAAAGGTTCGTCCTTTTCCTTTAGAATTTGTGCTGGTTACCGGCTGTTTGAAATGTGTTGGCTGTTGCAAAACACTGTTCCATTGCAGATTGCGATTATGTAAGCCCTCGTATATTGCGTTTTTCTGTCCGTACGCTCTCGTGGATAACAGATAGCGCTACATGATAGTACCAACTGTACAGTATTTTTATGTCTGGACAATTTTTCTGCCAGAAACACTCTTACTTCTTGTTCATACACACGTTATGAACATGGCGATCCTCAACCTTATGGCTGTGTAATTTTAAGGGAAAATTTAAAATTTTTATCACCAGGTTATAGCAACGATTGTCTTAGCGAGTGTAACTGATGGCTTTGTTTAAGCGAATATTCGTTAAACAACGGACAATGTAGTGACCTTATGGATTCATGATTTAAAATTTTAAGTATTATATTTTTTTTTGCCGTGGCGGACCCAGTTTTTATTCTAGGTTTCTTCGAACTTGAACAGCTTAAAGAAAGCCAAGCACCAATTATTCGCTCTTTCTGTAAATTTTTTTTACGTAACTTGTGGGCTTAATCTTATCATTTAGCTTTCAATTTTAAAAAAAATTGTTGTATAGAAATCCATTTAGCCCTTCTTCTCTTGTTTCCTTACAGTCCAACACACTTGTTTCTTTGTCCGATCTGAATGAAAAGTAGGGAAAACATGGTGAATATAAGGAAAAGCGCAAGTCTCAGGATCTCTGGAATGATACACTCATTTTCCACCCATGTATTTGAAGTGTAAACAGTTTATGTCAAAGCGTGTTTTATGCAGCCACAACAGCAAAATAAAAAAATACGAAAATAAATAAAGAAAAATATGTCTGGGCGCAACTTTATTATTTTTTGGGTGCTGAGAGGCGATGTAGGCTACTACGCAACTGACAATCTAAACAATACCTTTTAAATAGCCTCCTGGTTATTCTTTAGGTTGTCAGTTGCATAGTAACCTACATTACTTCTCAGCATTGAATGCGTTCCGAACTTCTACCCAAAAAAATAATAAAGTTGTGCCCAGACTGTTGGCAGATTTTTTTTTATTTATGTACGTATTTTTTTATCAATAGAAGATTCCATAGAAGTAAAAACGAATTCGATCACAGTAAGCCGAAAAGATTTTCGGATTTCGTGAAAACTTGAAGTATACCTTATACCCCCAGGGGGCTTAATATTGAAAAATACTTAAATCGGTTTTTTCTGTGCTATGCTATGACTATGTTTAAAGCTTTTAGAAGTGAAAGTGAATTCCAAATCTCAATAGACCTAAGAAATATATCGGAATTCGTGAATATGTACACAACAACTGTACACTCCCTTAGGGGTTGGATATCGAAAAATTTTAAAGATCGTTTCTAGGTGCCTATATAAAGAGCTCGCAGAAGTAAAATTGCTTTGATAGCTCGACATGTCTAAAAGTTTTAACGAAATTCGTAAAAATGTGGTTTCACGGATCTTTTTTTATTCAACCCCTGAACGCCAATAAAAATTTAAATTTTTGTTTGCTTTGATTGCTCTAGTAGTGCATCTACATATATGTACTAAGTTTCAACTTTCTAGCATAAGCCGTTTCTGAGATATAAAAAACCACCACTCACCTCTGCGTCTTGCTACCGCTATCAAAATATGATATAGTCGTAAATTTTTAGCTTTCTATTCATTACGGTTTTCGAGAAATAAAATTCAGAATCTTTTCCTTTCTACCCTCTTTCACCATCACCCTCAACACCCACACCACCAAATTTTTTCTAGGATACCTCTATATTGGTTCTACCTATATAGTCACTTTTTAGCTTTCTATGGTTTGTGTTTTTGGGTAAATAAATATCGAAGTTCTTTTCTTTCCACCACCTCCCACCATCAGCCCCTTCATCAGTACCTTCAATATTTTTTCCCTACTAGAGGTCTACTTACTCCAAATCCTGTAAAATTTTCAAGATCATATCTGGTACGGGTTTTAAGATATAAAAATTAAATTTTTTTAAAAATTGCTACACCTCAGCTTTCGTGCTCCACCTCCCCCCTCAAAAAGTTTACTTTCAGTAGGCTCCACTTGTGATCCCATATACAGAAACCAAATTTTATTTTCCTGGTGTAATTGGTTCGGAAGATATTGTAATCTAAAGTTTTTCACCCCCCACCCCCAGACCTCACCAACCCCTTAAAAATGTTAGCCCTTGTCTAATCTCGAAATATCCCTAAAGACACCACAAAGTTTCAACCTTCTGACATGAATGGTTCAGGAGATATGGGTTTTACAATGTTTCAATCTCGATCTCAAGTGTGTCTGATACATTGTTTTTCCCCCGACTTCCACATCCCTTCACCACAATCGACCAATTTTTTGCAAATGGGTTCACTATTATAGTTCTACATAAGTTCCAAGTTTCAGCTTCCCAGCGTAAGTGGTGCCTGAGATCTAGAAACCAAAATTTTTCGTCTAAAATGCTCCCCCCTCATCCACCCTCACACCACCACCCCCAAAAGATACCATTCGCAGGGGTTCACCCGCTTTCTAATTTTATTATTCTAGCAATAGAGTACAGTATAATCTTACTAATCAGCTACCATGAAAATCAACCACCAGTCGGATTAGTGGAAACGGCGGATTACAGTGTATATGTGCGGTACAGTTAAGTTTGGCAGATTATATTTTGTTACAGATGGCAGAGTATTGGACTTGCGATACAGAAACCCGCCGATTACAGAGGGTTGTACACTTCAACTAGCCGAAAAAATAGCGATATCGCACATTTCTGTTGCGCAATCATTAATTTCAGGATTCTAGTCCCAACTGAAAAAGTAAATATTGTTATTATTTGTCTGAACCTTGTCAACGCTTATACGAAATACCAGATATTTCTAAGTGTATAGAAGTGAAAAGCGAAATAACACGTTTAGCTGGTTGCCTAGTTTGGGTTGAAATCAAATTACGGAATGCATCCGCAGTTCAATTAAACCCGATTGCATATTTACCCGAAATTTCGAATCTGCCGATACATTCAACGTGAATTGAGTTGAACTGAAAACGAAAACAAAATACGACTTCCCCAAGCGATGGTTCCACTCGTATGCAATGTGCCATATATCTGCCAAACAATTATCCAAAGTATAAGCGGACAAGAGCTGCAAAATCGAAATAATCTTTGCAATAGATTTCTGCTGCACGGAACTAATTATCTGGTCCAATAGCCACAAGACTACAAGAGCGGCTTTGTTGAAACTACCAGCGACCGCCAGTTATAAAACGACAAACATTGCGATTTTTAATGATTTTAAAAACCTCAATATTTTCCCCGAAGATGTCACATATCTGCAGTGCAATTTCCAAAAGATACTTGTATTATGTTAAAGCATGGTAAGCAGGGAGAAGGCCTAGTGCTTATTCGATGCAGAAGCTGGAGCATCAGCAACGGCATTAGGACCATCGGGATTCAAGGTGAAATAGCTATGATGAGTGCCAAAGGCATACGCTTCAGCGCCTGTGCCTTGTGGAGAACGGCAAGGACGAATACGGATATGAGATTGTACTCGCTGTATTCCAGCGCTCCTTTTGTACGTTTTGATACGAAATTAATGCAGACTGCCTGAAATATTCAGGTCAAAGAGCATCTTGATATGTACGTAATAATTGGTCTTGTTCCTCACAACAGGAAAATCCTGCAAGGAAGGTTCTGTGCATGTTCCAATAGCGTCCCACCTATTGCCATTTAAATTGAAAGGTAGAGTTTATGGAAGTGGCCACTTACAACATTTCACCACTCGAAACTACTCGGGCCTCGAACGAGGAAGGCATTTTTGGCCATTGTTTATTCACCGAATTTCAAATTCGAAGCGAAACTTACGAACGAACGGTCAGCATATTATCGGCATGGTCTTTGGGTTTTACTGCCGTGTTATCATTACCCTTAAATTGATCGCTAGTATTATCGGTTACGTGACTGCAGACTACACTGCATGCTAACTTCCTACTCTTCGAGGAGATTTCTAAAAACGCACAGTAGCAAGGCCCCATGACGACTATAACAGTATCCACCCTTCCCATTCAATATATTATCAAGGTGGCCACACAATGGGGCTTATGTTAATTGATTTTCGAGTAGAATAAATGGCGCAGGAAGTTCGAACCATTCACCTGCATGCAACATTGAATCGCCACCAGGGAACGGGGGTGCGATGGCAAGCCAGTTAATATTGTATATTTATAAGGAAAAACTCATGGAAAGCTCATTAATCAAAGAATTTTCCTGGAAAAATTCCACCAGGAAACTCATCCAGAGCAAGTTTGCTTAGCCAATTCTACGACTGCTATGATTGAATGAGGAGTTCGAGAAGGTCGGTTTGGAGGAGGAACTGGGATTCACCAGTGAAATGTTAAATCCATTAACAGAGTTCGAAGAGCCACTGAATTTCTTGGAATTTATGGGTAATCAATGAACTAGACACAGTTCAGGAGTTTCTTCCATTTTCAGTTCAGGAATTAGATCCACATCCAGCTAGTTCGATTTTATAGAAGTTTAAGGCTATAAATATAGTGAATTGCACCGGAACAGAATTTACGTCTCAAGGCCTGTGGGGGGACTTACAACATTGAATATAACGATTCCATTCGAATATAGAGCAGAAATTTACCTAAACGTTTAAAAATGATTATGGATGTTGCTTAAACATTTTGGCTAACTGAGTTATGATATGACCATATCCACTTGAAGGATTGGGTTGAACAGTACACCAAAAGCTTTTCGTGTTTGCTTTAAAAAGCGGAATTGGAGTTTTGAGCCAATCACTTATGACTTAGCTGAATGATACCTGAAATAGGAACATCGGATACGGATAAATTGAACGGCAATTCCTTTTGACATCCGAGGGAAACAATAACCACGTTTCCATGAGCAGAATTGAGTTTGAGTTTAGTTGGGGCTCTCATACAAGTTTCAACTCTAACTAGGATTGAACCTGAGTTCAACTCGCCACGACAACATAGTAAGTGATTGGTTTCTTATTCTTCTTCAAAATGAGCGAGAGGTAAGTAGTCCGGACCGTACCGAATCAATTCAGATCAGGTTAAAGTTACACAGAAGACTGAGAATTATCACAAATTTGTTTAATATTAAATGTATAAGTTATAAATCACTTCTTCATTCAAATTTCGACATCCAGACAATTTAGTTTTAGTTCAAAATAAAAACAAACATCGGTTTTCGTTAAATCCTGTCAAATAAGTGATAAAACGCATATTCGTGATCTGTGCATAGTTTCAGTGGTAATCAGCGATCACAACGTGTCTAAGAAGCAGATATTCCCACCGTACCATTCAGAATATCTAACATCTAAATACCTTAATGCATATTCTACGTTTAAGTCCCAATACATTCTGAAATTAATCAATAAGGAGGGATATTCAACGCAGTAGTCTCCTAAAACAAGTTGAATTTGCCTGGAATCTGAGTACAATTCAGCAAAATATCAAGAAACTACCCCGATACCGAACGACATTAAAAAAAATCCGTGACATAACCACTCATTTATCAAGAATAATGTTAAAATTACACGAAAGTTACGAGTAAGTACATGAAAGTATTCCCAATGTGCAAACTATACAACGAAATCAGCTCCACGAATTCAACTCCCCAGGTACCACTGCAATTCATGAATAATTTACAGAAACATTTTGCCGCAAAAGTCCTGCAACAAACCAAAAAAAAAAATTTATAACTAATCCCTGGAGATGGATAATTGGCATAAACTGCGGGATGAACAATTGATTTGAAATATGAAAGGGGTTGGTTTCCCTGGAGAGCCTTTTGCTCAACATTT
This sequence comes from Beris morrisii, assembly GCA_951812415.1. Lineage (NCBI taxonomy): Eukaryota > Metazoa > Arthropoda > Insecta > Diptera > Stratiomyidae > Beris > Beris morrisii. Next base: position 4,942,312 of record OX638312.1, on the reverse strand, counting down.
TTAACAATTATCCATAGATAATCTCATCTCGTTATCGGGCAGATACCCAAGTGTTCGTCATTTCTGCGTAAATGGTTCCATTGTTCGAGAAATATTAATTGCCTTGTCTGGATCCTGGATCCTGGTGAAGCCCGTATTGCAATGTTAACCCCATATTAAGTTCCTGTTTTTGGTAATTACAAAGTTCCAAGTAAATGGAGGTCATTCCTGGAAATTTCAATTGTATTTTTTTTGGACATTACCCTCTTTAGATTACAACAGACTTTAACAGGATGAGCCACATCTTGCTTTATGAGATTATTTGCTCGGCTTTTAAGTGCTAGCCAAACACATTATTCGTTTAATTTATACTTTGAATTAACTTGTTCATATTTTCATGTTTCCGATTTTATATTATTTTTCTTATTATTGAAATTTTGATGGCAGCAATTTTAAGAGGTCAAGTGTAATTTGTGAGGTTAATCGCTATAACGAACAATATTAACTCGTTGAACCCAACGTTACTGCAAATCCAAATTTATTTTTTTACCAAAATACTTTGTTAGTATTTATTGAAATGTCTTTGTAGATATCTTCAATTTGTTGTAGCCTCTTCATGCGGAATTATTTCACAAAAAAAAAATTACAGACCAAGTTTCAATATTTTATCTTAAAATTTTCGGGAGATATCGAAACACAAATTTTTTATCGCCACCACTTTATTTCACTGTTCCGCTCAAAATCATGATTTTCTCCCCAAATTGTCTGAAAAAAATACCTGAGCTCCATCTTTTAGCTTTAACTGTTTACGATATATGAAAATGGAAAAGTTAAAATTCCGGGTATGGAGCTATTTAGACATTTTCTATAGCCTATCACTTTAGACCGCTATTGTTTTCCTCCCGTAGTATATCTACTCGAACATATAAGTTTTAAGTTTCAACTTCCTAGTAAAGGCCGTTCCAAAAATGTCTTGAAAGTTTTCGCTGTAAATCTTTCCGCTCACAATCTCACCCCACAAAGAGTTTTTTGACAGAGATCCACTTGGTCTACCTGCAGCAAAATCTTTATAACGATACCTTCCCATGTTCTTGAGATGTCATGGAAATATAAAAACAAAATGTTTACATACGGCGGATAGACGGACAATTTGTTATTATTATTTTTTTCTGCTAGCTCTAACGTGACAACGTCTGACCGGTGCCAACGTCTGACCGATTTCAGATCGACGTCTGACCGACGTCTGACCGACGTCTGACCGACGTCTGACCGACGTCAGATCGACGTCATCCAATCATAAAAATAACACTTTTTGCCTCATAATTTCAGTTTTCTCAATTTTAACTCAGCACGACGTCTTAGAGGAAAAGTTGTAACTGAGTTACATCTTAACTCAATTTTAACTTTTTGGTCGTCATTAAAACCTCCAACCGACAAATACTAACTAGTGGCCATTGAATGACTAAAAAATAATTATTTTCAGTTGCTTCTGTCATATGGCTTAACTATCTAGTTTTGAAAATCACTCAGCACGTTGTAAAGGATGTAAGTTTTTATCTAAACACGCAGTGTAAGACAATCGGATTCCTCGATAATAGCTACAAGCGATATATAGCTCGAGTCCTTTGATTATTACAAAAATGATAACGAATCCGAGGGCACAACTAACATGCAACAACATTAAAATGAGAACGAGTTTTAAAGTCGACTTTATAACCAAAAAGTTGTGTCAATAACTTTTTTTTATAACTAGAGACGCTTTAGTTGGCACAACTTTTTGGTTATAAAGTCGACTTTAAAACTATTTGGTCTACTTGCTGGTACTTATTTGAAAAACATTTTGGTTACAAACTTGACTAATTTATTTGAAAGACTTCGTAACTGGTGGTCATATTTATATACGAAAATGTTATTCAGAAGACTTTATTAAATATGAAATTTAGAAAAATGGCTTCCATAATTGTGGAATAGAAATTATTTTACTATTATTTTTTAATTTACAATGAGATGTTAAATAAAATAGAGTTATTTTGAAACAAAGTGTTTTTTTAATAAAAGGTCACTGAATAACTAATTGGTTGTATAAATAACCAAATGGTCAAGTGGTATGGTGGTACAAGGTTGGTGCAGAGTTATGCCGCCGTCGGAACGATCATGAAATTATTCCCCAAATTAGTCGGCATGACGTCTGGCGGGATTGACGCGACGTTGTGGTTATTTTTGTAACCTCGGAACAATGTCGGGTGTCGGGACCAAAATTTCGGTCACAATATTTCTATTATTCCAATAAAACAGTAAAATCTATTTTCGAAGAACTTTCTTTTACACAGCTATTAAAATCCGTAATGGCATTGCGGATATTACCATTTTTTTCCAAAAAATTCGACTTAAGCATGAAAGCCGCAATAGAGCTTGTGTACTTTTCGTGTGTGACAGGTCAAACATTATACGAGATAAAACACATCTAACTTCACTTACCGAAAAATTTTTTTCCGAGAATAAAAATTCCACACACGTAGTCCAATTTGTCACCTCTGCATTTTTCAATGAATAAAAAATCTGTTTTTGTCGGCAGTAGTACCGAGTAACGGCTACCTTTGCACTACGTTAAATACACGGGTATTGAAACGTCTAGTTGAATTTGCATTTGTCAGACATTTAACGAAATATTTTTGGGACAATCACGATTAGATTTAGAAGTTGTTTTTGGGTACTGTGATGAAGGTGACCAAAACTGTTTCTTTTTGGATACATGTCCTGTATAATTAATTTCAAAAAATAGAACGAAAAAACCTTCCGTCTTATAATATTAGACCCATAAGACATTTCATTTCGAAATTTAGTAGTGCAGTAGCTAGTCCTTTCAATTTTGATATTGTATCCGCAGTAAGTTTTTCGTTTTAAGCACATTACAACTGCGACTATTTATGTATCACAAATTGAAGACACTTCTTACATCAATTTAGTGATGCAAGTACCTTTGAGTATTTGACAAATACTGTCAGATTGGGTGTATTTGATCCAGTGTGGTGACATAAGTCAGCCTTGTATAAATGGTTCAAACTCTGACTCCCGCCTGCTTAATCATTGATTGCATCGCACAGTAAAAATAAAATTATTTATAAGTTTTTCTTAAAATACTATAATATGTTTCCAAAATATCCCACAATCTGAAAATATATTAACTCTGAATTTTCGCCTTCAACCCGGACTAGCTCTAAATATTTTTGTGCTCTGTTCTACAGATAAGAGCCCATTTACCTCAGAATCAATGATGCCCTTGGCATAATATGCCATTCAGGCTCACTTTCACACCTATTGCCGATAATCGCCAGATCTCCGAATTTAAAATTTAGTAGTGAAAACCCGACCGCGATAAGTTCACACAATATGGAGGAAGCTTTGCGGAATTTCAATCACATCAAAAGCTTTATCGCCGCTGTTGAAACCAAAAATTTGTTCATGAATTGCACATAATTGAAGTTGGAACGAAAAAGTAGAGTAGTTTATCTACTCGGAAAATTAAGACTCCAGTTAATAAAAGGTTGCTTGCTTTTTAAGGTTCGTTAATATAGTTGAGTCTGCGGCTACTCGTCGGAATACTGACAGGGCACTGCTTGGTAGGGAAGCATGCTATGCGTATGGAGATCGCTGACTCTGACGTGTGTAGGTACTCCCTTGACCTATATGCTGAGGAGGACATCACCAACATTTTGTGTGAGTGTCAAACGGTTTCAAGGAGGCGACTGAGGTAGCTGGGCAGTCTTTTCTTTGACAATTTAGAGGACCTGAGGTAGATAGAGCATGACAAGCTAGTCAAGTTCTTCAGGGATCTGGGTTGTTTAGGGGATGTTTAGTGACCTACGAGGCTCTGAAGGGATCGCTATGGGCCCTTTTGGTGCCTAGTGTGCGCGGTGGCTCAGCGCTTCGCCCCTACTTAAAACTAAAAACTAACTAATATAGTTGTGAGTTTTTCATACATAAATACTGCATGTGCATTTGATTTACATTAGAAAAATATGTAGAAAATTACAAGGTATTTTGATTGCTATTCAAGTGGTTGTTATGCACATACGGATGAGCAGACCCTGGCTTCAACGTAATCTTATCTTTGTAGCCTTTCTTACCTTGAACATTTTGCTATACATTCAAGTTCATAAGTCTAAAATATTTATTTTAAATATGAAATACATATTTCTATTTTCACCTATGATTACATGATCCTAACATGAATTTAGGAATACATAGTCCAAATGTGAGAGAATTTCTGTAGTCAACTTCCGCGATAGGCTCGAAAACCAACTCTTATATTAGGTGCAGCTTTTGTTTATCTTTCGGTTTACCAAAGTTGAATATTCCTGAATATAGGTGGATAGCATCTGCTCAAATTTATACAATTTGCCCAAATAAATGTTGCTTGTACGCTCCTTTACAAAATACCACTTTCCAACGAGAAGCCTCTCTTAAAGGACATACTTGTAAGTGTGCGTAATCATAGTTTACACTATGTAAAAAAAATATTCTTGCATACCTACATATAGGACAAAACATACCGCAAACTAGTTCGCTGTATAGTTTGGCAGACTTCCAAGATGGTTAAAAATTTAATAACATTGCAAATAGCAAATGCCATTATATTTCATAAATGAGATATTGTAATACTTTTACAATTTAGGAATTTTGGCAAGAGCTATCCTTGAAGAACGTACTTGACCTATATTTAGGTTTAAATTTATTTTTTTCCACAGAGTGAAAACTTGAGCCATTGATCGGAATTTAATAGCATGGAGCAAATGCCTGCATGTTTGCTTAGTATAAATCAAAAAGGAAATTTCTGGAAAGACAAATGCATCGTTCGTTTAAATTAAACTAAAATTAGGGATGTTTTAGTCATAAAAGTACAACGCCCATTTTGGTTTTGTATGCTTTCAGACCGTTTCCTCTAATGGCCACCATTCGACCTAAATATCAACCATTACGATTTCAGCCAAATGTTCAATTTGGATTGGGCATTAGGAAATATATGCAAATGTAAAGTTTTTTTTACGATGGATTTTGGTAAGAGAAGACATTTTTCAGTTGCAAACAAATATTGTTTTTCAAATCTATTTACTTCTTGTGTTCCTCTCCATTTTATTCACTTAAAACAATGGCTTCCGAGTAAAAATAACAAACGGCATATCTTCTTCAGCATCATTAGTGAATAGGTGTATCGGCAACTTTCTAATTGCCAATTTAAGTCTAATTGGAAATTAGTAACTTGTTGATTTAGGTGGCCATGTCCAATTTCTGAGTTCGTCAGATTTTTTAAAAAAAACTTTACAACAACGTCGTCCAAATTATCCTTAAGGACTTCCAGAAACAAGGACATAATATCCTGTAAGAACACAAGTGCTGAAACCACAATTCAAGGTAGAAATTTCGCGCTTTAGAGAAACAACTTATTTAAAGCACTCCTTTCAAGGACTCGAAACCAGAAAGGGGCAGTAAAAATGTTGGGCAGAACAAAACCTTGTGTGAGTGACAACCACAAAACACAAGTCCTTAAGATAACTATGATCCGAACACAAAAGGCCAAGAATATAAACGGCAAAATGCCATAGAAGAGTTGAATTGATTTACATAAATTAGCAATTTGTATTGTAGTTGTGTTGTCCCGGATAGTAGTGTCCTTTTTGCCTCTTGAGAAACTTGCTTGCCTAGACATCGTCCTTAAGATCTAGTGAAATATATTCTCGTTCCAGTGTTGAGGAAAGGCATTTTCCATACAAAAGGAAAGAAAGCGACAGAGAGATGGAAAACTTTTCTTATCAGAACACTGCCAACAAGACTATTATTTTAATTAAAGTCGTTCATTTTAGACTTATTTTCTGGGACGAAAAAAAGCACCAAACGTGGTCCTGAACTCCTTCAAAACTGAAAATTTGAGAAGGCTGTGATATAGAGTACACAATCTCGCCGGAATTCACTCCGATGCAAATCTTTTCTACAAACAGAAACAAGAGGAATTATGTTTCCGAGTTTTTTTCGCCGTAGTCCTTTCTAATGTTTACCTAGTACCCGGATGGTCTTAACATTTCTTTCGCCCGGTTAAAAATACGCTATACAAATTAAACTCGAAATCGTGTTTGTCCACTAACCAACTACTTCTCCGGCTCTCCGAGTATATCCTGGTGAGATTGCGTTTTTTCTGTTTTTAGTACAAAGTGGACACCTTGGCACCCGAGAACTTTTTCGTCCTGGAATTTTTTTTGCACTAATTGTATTTAACTTTTGTAACGATGAGTTGGTAGATTTGAAAAAATCTGGTATCCTATGTGCCAATGCGGGCTGGCCAAAGACATTTCGCGTCAAGAACAAGTTGTTAATATTCATGAGTAATACTGTTGTGTTCATGTCCTGGCAGTTGATCGAAACCAGAGATGAAAATAGAGGAATTACTCTAGTAATCCCAAGAATAATTTCGAAAGGGATTGCTCTCGGTCTGTGGTCTGTATAGGAAAGACTATATAATAAATGAAATCAGGAAGGATGCATGCATGTCCTTGGCAGCATTCCAGACCACACAGAGCCTTCTGGATTACGAAAATTATTCCATCTTTCTGAAATGATGAATGGAAACTACTTGATGATAACATCATGATTGCTCCGTATTACACGTGGACATTATTAATCATGGAGTTTAATCGATTTGTTAGAGAGGACGGCATTGTATGATGTATTATATCAGATACAGGGCCATTACACTACTTGATGTTATAAAATGATGTCAGCCAGTGATCAGGATTCGAGCACCAAACTTCCACTTCGTTTGTATTACGTTCTTATAAGAAGGACTCATTAGATAGCGATATATATATTTTGTGGCATCTCAAGAATCCTTTGTAGGGGTGCGACGTTTATGAAATTCAACGAATGCGATTAACAAAAAACGCAGTTTTCATTCAGCTATAAGATTTCGCTCGATAAATTCCAAGAAACACTCAAATAATTTTGTGGTATATGGCGATTGAATTGTAGTGCATATTAAAGCAAACCTGTCATTAAAAAAGTGCGACTAAAAATCAATGAGAACAAACTAAACTTATTGCTAAAATTGAGAATTAACACAAAACTGATTGGTAAATTTTAGAAGGAGAAAATTCATTCACAACTTCGGAATATACGCGCACATGGTCAGTCCGTTTATATGTTTTTTATAAGTTTAAAATTATTGACTATGTTCGCTGGCAAATGCAGTCGAATAGTGTAATAGTAAAAATTATGTTTGTCAAACTTTTAGCCTCACAAACAATATTATAACTACTTTGTAAAATATTTGACAAATTTTGAATAAGACTAAGCTGCAATATTTAAAAATTTTTGACTTATTTTCAGTTATTTTTATTAAAGCTTGACTGTTTACTACTCAAACATTAGACTATTTTTGCTGGCAAATTCAGTCGAATAGTGTAATAGTAAAGCTTATATTTGTCAAACTTTTAGCATGACCTACAATATTATATAATAACTACTTTGTAAAATATTTTTAGTCAAAAAGTTCTTATTTGTACTTGACAAGGTTTGTTTTACCGGAAAGATATATTTGTTTCTTCTGTCAAATTTTTGTTTTTAATTTTTTTTCTAAAAAGAAGAAACCGTCAATTCTTCTTTGACATTTTTGTAGTAAAATTTTTGACAGCTATGAATACCTACTTTGAAATATTTTTATTGACGAGAAAATAAACTTAATGGTTTTTAATTTTGACATTTACGTTGTCAGAGAAGTCACTCCCACCCACGACATGACGGTGAAGACGCCACTTCCGTAAGTCTACACGGTTTTAAAAAAATTTAATTTTTAATACAATTTTAATTTAAAATTTTCAGTATATATAATTTTTTCAAGTAAAAGTACTCATTTCAAGCACTTTTACACGAAATTGCAAGTAAAAGTACTCATTTCAATCACTTTTACACGAAATTACTGGTATATTAGTAAATTATTCATGTACCTACTTTTCAACTGAACCGCATAATTTACATGAAAAATCTCACAAAATTACGCGACTTTTCGTGTAAAATTAACTATTATGAATTGAAAATTACGTTCTTTTTCATGTAAACCATAAAGTTGGACACTTCGTTCGATTTTGTTTTCAACTTAAATGAAAATGAAACGCCTTCGGTGGCGCAGTGGCTACGCACGCCAAACCTACGCAGCGAAACCAGCATTGATCGGGTTCGATTCTTACCTACAGCCAAGTGTTATTAAGAGTAAGTAAGTAAGAAATAATATTAGAAATAGAAATAAGTGTATCTTGAAGAGTGCTAATTATACCATATACTTTTCTTAGAGAGAATATTCAGCTGCTTTCGAAGTTAAAACTTACTGATTGCAAATTGAAATTTACTAACCGAAAATTGAAAATTACATTCAAATTGACTATTAGATCCCAATGTAAATTTGCTTGAAAAGGTGACGCATATTTCCCTACTATCCAAAAGGTGCAAAAGTCAATGGATTTTTTTTAATGTGTACTTTGAAGAGAATCTAGTATTAAAGTGAACGTTGGTCACTAACAATTTGACGAATTTATCAAAAGGTTACTACTTTTTTTACTGCCAATATAGTGCAGCTACGAAGGCTTTAATAAAGGGATTATTTTTCGGATCAAATTTAATAAAATAGAATTTCAAATTGAAATTCTGTAACTCAACATAAAACCGGAAAAAAACGCTTCTAAGCATGAATATGAAACGTATAGTATTTCAAACTCGTTTGCGCTTAACATTGCTCCTGATAATTTTCTTCAGTCACAAAAACATAAAACTTCACCTGCAGAAATTCATGAGAAAATCGATAATTTTCCATCATCCTTTTAAAACACCTTTTTTCGCTTTTCTTACAAAGTGCCACCATTTATTTCCTTATTTTTTTCCCCCATAACTTCGATTTTATTTCTTAACGGAATTTCCATCCCTTGTGTCAGGAATTTAATGAAAAGCTTGCTGTACGCAAGGGGACGGACGACTGGAAACAGAAAATTGCTGAAACCGTAAACACTATAGAGAAGCGTTCAAAATCACTGTAAGCACGTTTCGTTACGATTTAAAAATTTTGTTATATACATATTTGCGAGAATATTGGCCCACGTTGGGCGCCAGATAAAAACTCAGCATTTGAACATTTCCTGAAGTCACATAATCCGTTAATTAGGGACGAGATTTTTTTTTATTCCCCTCGCTTTGTGCTATGCTGGTTTCTTCTTGAGAAAACGAAATTTTGTATGATGCTATTTTCACTTTAACTCGAATCAAATTTTAGGAGTTGGGATCTTTTGAGGTATCCTTGAATGGATACTTTCTGACGACTAACTTTTTTGAGATTAGCACACAGCGAGTGAAGCAGGAAGTTAGCAAAACGGAAAGATATCATTTTGTCGGGGGAAAAGATTTCAACAATTTTGTTTCTTCCAGCATTTTTTTTCCCTACTAATTGAGTTAAATTATTAATAAACTTGTATGGTGAAGCTTAATCAGCTTAGCATTTTATTCAGAAGATCGCTAATCAAGTCTTGCGGAAATCAATTATGTAGTTATATAAAATGGACTACGTTCTTGGAAATGCTGATAACTGTCCTTTGAAGTAGATAATCATTATTTGATTTAAATATTACGTAAAATGAATGGTTCTATTAAAGATGAGAGAATAATTAAAATAAAGTTTGGTTTATTTCGGTGAGATATGCAATGGTCACGTGAGTTCTTTCATATAATGGTTATTGGAGAATGAGGTGCAGTTATGGGGTTGCCTCACTCCTGCGACGTACTACACCCTTATTTCTGGAATATGTCTCTAGTACCATCCGTGAGATACAGAGATTAAAAATTTATAACCTGTGTCTAAAAATTTTATTTGGAACATTTACTGAGTAAGTTCAATTGCATTAACCGAATTTTAGAGTGCCACGATTCCAGCTCCGGACGCATCATTCAGCCCTCCCTCTCTTTTAGTAACAATCCACCTAAATCGAACATTTTTTCACGCTACACTATCAAGGCTCTATATAAATTTTAAGTTTCAACTTCTTGGCATAAGCGGTTCCTGAGAAATATTATAGAAACCAAAATTTTCATATAAAAACCTCTTTCTTGTTCCTGAAATACGGCTATTCCCAAAATCTGCCGGCAAAAAGTAGCCAATCTGCCCACTAAACATTTTTTAACTTAGAATTGCTTGTGAGCTACGAACGCTCGTCTATCAGTACGGCGGATGGACAGACTAGACTACTCTGAAATGTTAAAATACAAATTATGAGAGTAGAAAATTTTTTTTAAAAAACAATCGCAATACTCCATTATTGAAGTAATAAAGAAAATTATAGGAGCACATAATATTTTTATTATTTTTTATTTTATTTAAAAAAATTAATAAAATTCACTCTAAATCCATATATCCAATATTATCAAATTCATTATTGTCGATGTTATAAACATAAAAGTGAATTTGTTATTAATATTGTAGATACCATAAATATCGAATTTGATCTCCTGCAAAATCAGTTGATAGGAAAAACTTTCAATCTGAAAAGGAAAAATTTCGTCAGCAATTCCGCAAAACAAATTTTTTCTTACACTTTCATCGAGTCTCTTATCCATAGGTGGAACGTTTTCATTCACAATTTGCCGAGTCATTTTCGATGAAGTCACAGTCAAATTGACAACATACATCAAAAGAATAATGTCGCAAAATGCGGAACCAATATAAACAAGGTCAAGCTTTCGTAGGCGACTAGCTCTAGTGTCTAAGTAAAACAAGAAAAGCGCAAGAAGTAGACTGACGAATCTTTCGAAAAGGACAAATAAAATTTGAAGCTGGAAAACACCATTAACTTCGGACGCAATTGACGAAACACGGGAATAAATTATTGCCAATTTATCGATTCGGTCACAGGCGTCACAAATTTTCTGCATGTCCATTGCTTTTTGTTTGACGTTCAGTTTGGCACTTTTTATTTCGTTTAGGGTGTATTTCAAATTTTCATTCAGTTTTTCTATCATCAGCATTAAATTCAGTATTGCAATGAACAAGCTATTCAAAACATTTAACGTTATAAACCAAATGGTATCCACCACTAAGGTCGAAAGTACCATAAGAAAATTCGTTTGTTTACCAACATATATAATTAATGTAAATTCGTACAACATTTGCAAAAGGATGTTCAGTTCCTTGAACAACAACAATATGAAAAATCGCGTATCGAAACTTTTTGTATTTTCGAAAATTTTTGTTATGAGGTCCCAATATTCGGTGACAATTTGGAGGAATTTCGTTTTATTTTTAACTTGTTGCAAACAACTCCACAGTGATACTATGTAATAGTTGATGAAACAAAAAGTTAGTACAAATCGCTCGTATTGATGAACTCCAGTTTGGCCTAGACCGTCCATAAAACGGGGCAACGCAACTACTAGAAGGACTGTGAAAAACACGCAGAGCGCACAACTGTAGATAGACAGCAATTTTGACGGACGAAACTGACGATTTTTGAAATCAAAGTTAATACTAAATACGCCACAGAGTTGTAAAATGTAGTAGTTGTAGACGACTAGCTTGTAACAAATTTGACTTTGTAAGTTCACCATTCTTGATCACATACTGACTAGAAAGAAAAACATAAGTCTAGGTGCATAGTGTGTCTGAATCAATAGCAAGTAGGCCAAACGTATGTGTAATATCGATTCCACCTTTTCGATTTGATCACATCAATTTCAATTTAATAATGCTGAACATACAACATACTTATACCTACTATGTTAGAATAAACTTCGAATTGATATTAATTAAGGAAAAAGAAACCACTTAGTTAAATGCAATTGAGAATTCGATTTGTAATTGATTTCCTTGAAATTACTGTACTACATCAATTCATCATTATGTCATTATAGTTGGGGGTGGACTCCGAATTAAAGGTAAATATGAAAGTAAGGCTCACAGTACCCACTCAATAAAAACGTTCTGAAGGACCGACAACAAATAAAATGGTGTCGGTGATTCATTTTGCTTATTGATTAATTTGTAAGCACTTGAACAGTTGCGCGGTCAAGTTAAATTTAATTAGACGAGCCGTGGATAGATTTCTTATTTGTGTGAATAATCCTTTAAGCGTCTAATTCTTTAGCTGGAAGTTTAATGAGAAAACCACAAAAATATCCAGACTGTCGACTAGCATTCTTGGGTATAGAATTTTGCACCGCCTTGAACAAATTTTCAGCAACAGGTACAACCAGTAATATATAAACGAACTTTGTCCGTAACCCTTGGTGTCAGCCGCATTCTAAGTTTGTATTGGATAAATAGCAGTAGTAGTTCACACGCAGCAAATATCGTCCGAAATTCCGTTACTGTATTCAACGTCCAATATCGTCAAGGCCTAAATACGACAAAAACGGGAGGTAGTGCAATGGTGGAAGGATCAATTTTCCTCTTGAAAAACGTTCGAACATTTTACGAGTAAACTAAATATTGCCCATGCCTAATAAAAATTTCCAAATTTTATTTTATATTATTGAACAAAAGTACACTCTAAGTAATCAATACGTCTATCATAAAATTTCTAGATGTAGCTAAAATAATATAACTGACTATGAATATATTTCGTAAATTGCTTTTAATTATTTCTTTTTTCAATGTATTTATTTTTTTATTTTTCAACTGTGACGCAACTGTCACCTATAAAACGAATTGGGGCAATAAATAATATTTTTTTAACAATATCGTTTTCAAGAAATCGTAACTGCAAATCTTTTATTGTTAAAATGTAGCGTTTTCAAAATCTCACGTTTTCAAAATCTCGCGTTTTCAACATCTCACGTGTTATTTAAATTAACATATTTTTATTATGTTGATAAACGGGCATATATAAAAGATAAAAGGATTAAAATCGATTTTTAGGTAATTAAACCCGTGGAAGTAAAACCCAATTCGAAATCATATCAGATCTAAGAGATATGACGGAATTCGTGAAAACGTATACAACCACTTTACACCTTTGGAAATTCTAACATTATAACCTTTGTATGGAAAAATTGCATAGAATGGCCCTTTAATTTTCATGTATAGAATTTATTTTTTTTCATCTTGGAAAGTTATCCTAAAAGAGGATTGATGCAGTTGGATACAAATCGGAGGCTCAGTATCTGAATTATTCTCTTACAGCAAAATAGTTTGGCTTAAATTTATTAAACTGTAATTCACATGTAGTTTTCTTTTCAGTGTCAATAACAAAGTAAAATGATTTTACTGTGATCGAATTTTGTTCGGAAAAAAAATGTTGATAGGGGTAGCAAGGTACGGACCTCGGAGCAATTTTTTAAATCTCAGAAACGATTATGCTAAAAAGTTTAAACTTAATGGGTATGTGCATATATACTACGGAAGAATAAGAACAAAAAAAAAGTTCATATTCTTGTTAGCGTACAGAGGTGGGGTGAAAAAATGTCCGTGAAAGGTGTTTTTCCACATTTTCACGAATTCCGTTATATCTTTAAGCATACCGAGTTATCAAATAAATTTTACTTCGGCGGGCTCTTTATATAAGCGCCTAGAAACATTTTTCCAAATCTCTTGATATTCAAACTCCTTACGGGGTGTAAAGTGGTTGTGTACATATTCACGAATTCCCATGTATTTCTTACTTCTATGGAATCTTCTATTGATAAAAAAAATACGTAAATAAATAAAGAAAAATCTGCCAACAGTCTGAGCGCAACTTTATTATTTTGTGGGTAGAAGTCCGACACGCGTTTAATGCTAAGATGCGTTGTACGTTACTATGCCATTGACAAACTAAGGAATAAGTAGGAAGCTATTTGGAACGTTATATTTTAGGTTGTCAGCCGCATAATAAACTACACAGAATCTCAGCATTAAACGCGTTTCGGACTTCTACCCATAAAGTAATAACGTTGCGCCCAGTTTTACTTTGAATCATTTGTGAGCTACGAACGCTCGTCTATCATTTCGGCGGATAGACGGACTGACTTTTTTTTCCTTTTTGATATCCACTAGTCCTGAAATGTTAAACTACAAATTTTGAGAGTTTTTTTAAAAACGATCGCAATACTTTATTATTAAAGTAGTAAAGAAAATTATAGGAGTACATATTTCCTTAATCTTATATACTAATCACACTAACTCCCACGCATTGGCGGATACAGAGGGGGGGCGGAGGGGGCGGCCGCCCCCCCAAGAGTAATTCCGAATTTTCTAAACGTACATACCTTCTTCAACCGTTCTCCGATTTTTTTTACTCCACTCCACTGCAATGTGGACTGTAATTAGCATTTACTGTAGTTCTGCGGTGCAATACAAAGCATAAAAGAGAACCATGATGGTGGATTTACCATACACTCAACGTTTGAGGCGCGCCTCTATCTCCACCATATAATCAACCAATCAGATGGCTCGTGCAGTCGCAAGAGTCTAATATTCTTCAACTTTTTCTCCGACGCATGCTTCCATATGTGTACATACATACAATGAACTGTGTTACCACACAATTCGCAGCTCATCGTATCTTTGTCGTTTCGCACTTATAGGCAAGTTGCGCCGCAAAGGCATGTTGAGTGTAAATTGCTTTCAACACAGCAAAGAACACAGCCGACGAAACCCGGTTTGCAATGGCCTGATGGGAATAGAGGCTCGCCTCGAGGCGAGCCTCAAGGGTGAGTGTAAAAGAATCGTGACAAAAAGACTACAAGACAACATATTGCGTAGGTAATAGGGTCATTCCATCAAGAACCGACAAGAATGACGAAATTTGTGACCTTACCATCTCCGATTCTTTTGAAAATTTTTGTACTTTAAGAACTAATGAAAAAAATAATTGAAATTCAATTTTCTGTTTCTATCTTTTTTTGTTAGTTATAGTATGTTAAAGTTTTCGCAAAAATGGTGTCCGAGTCCTCTTTGAAAATGAATATCTCTGGTAATTTTTATCCTGGAATAATAAAATATGGCCTATTTTAAAGGGGAAGGCTGTCGCAATAAAAATTATCCTTGAAATTTTTTTCAAGGATAATGATTTTGTCCTTTATCCCTGAATATCTCAAAACGGTTTTTTTTTATTTTTTTCGGCTATACTGTTTTTCAAAACATACCAAAAAATTAACTTGGGATCTCAATGGGATCGGGGTCAAAAAAATGGAAGAACATTATAGTGGTTCTCAATTATTTTATAGAAAAAGGGTCATTTAATCAAGAATCGCCAAAAGTGTGACCTTATCCTCGCCAATTCTTTTGAAAATTTGTGTACTCGAAGAATTAGTGAAAACAAAATATGATTTCAAGTTTTTGTTTCTATCTCATTTTTTTTGTTAGTTATAGTATGTTAAAGATGTCCCAAAAAAGATGTCCGAATCCTCTTTGAAAATTCATATCTCTGGTAATTTTTATCCTTGAATAATAAAGTAGGGCTTATTTTAAAGATTGTTGTTGTTTTTGTTAGTTAAAAAATGAGATAGAAACAAAAACTTGAATTTCAATTAATTTTTTCACTAGTTCTTCAAGTACAAACATTTTCAAAAGAATCAGAAATGGTAAGGTCACAACTTTGGCGATTCATGATGGAATGACCCATAATAAGATGAAAACAATGTGATCCCGTTTTTTCTATGTGCAGTTTATGTAGCTAAATTCACACAGAACTTGATCAAACAAAATAGCCAAATCAAAAAAATTTCCGCCCCCCCCCAACAGCAAAGTCTGGATCCGCTCCCACGTCTTACGACAAATACATAAAACATTAGTTGAAATGGGTACAGATACTCAATAGCTCTAAAGTAACTTTATTAGAAACTTACACTGAAATTTATACAGATTATGCAAAATAAAGCGAATTTGAATAGCAGTAGGTACCTACATAATATTTTTTTTATTTCAATTTTATTTAAAAAAAAAATAAATAAAATTCACTCTAAAGTCCCATTTGATGAAATTGAACCAATATTATCAAATTCATTAATGTCGATGTTATAAACATAAAAGTGAATTTGTTATTAATATTGTAGATACCATAAATATCGAATTTAATCTCCTGCAAAATCAGTTGATAGGAAAAACTCTCAATCTGGAAAGGAAAAATTTCGTCAGCAATTCCGCAAAACCAATTTTCTCTTACACTTTCATCGAGTCTCTTATCGCTAGGTGAAACGTTTTCATTCAAAATTTTCCGGGTCATTTTCGATGAAGTCACAGTCAAATTGGCAACATACATCAAAAGAATAATGTCGCAAAATGCGGAACCAATGTAAACAAGGTCAAGTTGCCTTGGACGATTAGCTTTAGCGTTTAAGTAAAACAAGAAAAGCGCAAGAAGTAGACTGACGAATCTATCGAAAAGGACAAATAAAATTTGAAGCTGGAAAACACCATTAACTTCGGACGCAATTGACGAAACGCGGGAATAAATTATTGCCAATTGATCGATTCGATCACAGGCGTCACAAATTTTCTGCATGTCCATTGCTTTTTGTTTGACGTTCAGTTTGGCACTTTTTATTTCGTTTAGGGTGTCTTTCAAATTTCCATTCAGTTTTTCTATCATCAACATTAAATTCAATATTGCAATGAAAAAACTGTTTAGAACATTTAACGTTATAACCCAAATGGTATCCACCATTAAGGACGAAAGAACCATAAGAAAATTCGTTTGTCTACCGCCATAGAAAACTAATATAAATTCGTACAACATTTGCAACAGAATGTTCAGTTCCTTGAATAGCAACAATATGAAAAATCGCGTATCGAAACTTTTAGTATTTTGGAAAATTTTTGTAATTAGGTCCCAATATTCGGTGACAATTTGGAGGAATTTCGTTTTATTTTTAACTTGTTGCAAACAACTCCACAGTGATACTATGTAATAGTTGATGTAACAAAAAATTAGTACAAATCGCTCGTATTGATGAACTCCAGAACCGTCCATAAAACGGGGCAATGCAACCACTAGAAGTACTGTGAAAAACACGCAGAGCGCACAACTGTAGATAGACAGCAATTTTGACGGACGAAACTGACGATTTTTGAAATCAAAGTTAATATTAAATACACCACAGAGTTGTAAAATGTAGTAGTTGTAGACGACTAGCTTGTAACAAATTTGACTTTGTAAGTTCTTCATTCTTGATCACACACTGACTAGAAAGAAAAACATAAGTCAAGGTGCATAGTGTGTCTGAATCAATAGCCAAAGGTATGTAATATCGATTACACCTTTTCGATTTGATCACATAAATTTCATTTTAATAATGTTAAACATACAACATTCTTATTCTAGGGTAAACTTCGAATTGATATTAATTAAGGAAAAAGAAACCACTTAGTTAAATGCAATTGAGAATTCGATTTGTAATTGATTTCCTTGAAATTACTGTACTACATCAATTCATCATTATGTCATTAAAGTTGGGGGTGGACTCCGAATTAAAGGTAAATATGAAAGTAAGGCTCACAGTACCCACTCAATAAAAACGTTCTGAAGGCTCGACAACAAATAAAATGGTGTCGGTGGTTCATTTTGCTTATTGATTAATTTGTAAGCACTTGAACAGTTGCGCGGTCAAGTTAAATTTAATTAAACGAGCCGTGGATAGATTTCTTATTTGGGTGAATAATCCTTTAAGCGTCTGATTCTTTAGCTGGAAGTTTAATGAGAAAACCACAAAAATGTCCAGACTGTGGACTAGCATTATTGGGTATAGAATCTTGCACCGCTTTGATCAAATTTTCAGCAACAGGTACAACCCTTGGTATCAGCCGCATTCTAAGTTTGTATTGGATAAATAGCAGCAGTAGTTCACACGCAAATATCGTCCGAAAATCCGTTACTGTATTCTTAGTTACTTAGTTAAATGCAATTGAGCATTCAATTTGTAGTGGAGTTCCTTTACTGTACTACATCAATTCAAGACTCCGAATTAAAGGTAAATATGAAAATAAGACACAGTACCCACTCAATAACAACGTTCAGAAGGCTCGACAAGAAATAAAATGGTGTAGGTGGTTAATTTTGCTTATTGTTGGTTTGTAAGCACTTGGACAGTTGCGCGGTCAAGTTAAATTTAATTAGACGCGATGTGGTGAGGTTTCTTATTTGTATCTATCATCGTGTAATTCTTTAGCTGGGACAAACAGTGGGACAAACACAAAAATATCAAGATTGTCGATTAACATTCTTGGGTATAGAATGATGCACTACTTTGAACAACTTTCCAGCAACAGGAACAGCAAGTAATTCAAACCTTTACACACTATAAACGAACTTTGTTCGTACCCCTTGGTATTAAGAGGAACTCTAAGCTTGTGTTGGATAAATAGCAGCAGCAGTTCACGCGCAAATATCGTCCGATTTCGGTTACTGTGTTCAGCGTCCAATATCGTCAAAGCCGTGATGTTGAGAGTTAAATACGACAAAAACGAGAGTTGGTGCTATGGTGGAAGGATCGATTTTGTTCTTAAAAAACGTTCGGACATTTTAAACTAAATATTGCCCATGCCTAATAAAAATTTCCAAATTTTATTTTATATTATTTAACAAAAGTAGACTCTAAGTAATCTATAGGTCCATCATAAAATTTCTAAATGTAGCAAAAACAATATAATTGTCTATGAATATATTTAAATGTAAATTGCTTTTAATTATTTTTTTTTTTCAATGTATTTATTTTTTTATTTTTCAAGTGCTGACGCAACTGTCACCTATAAAACGAATTGGGGCAATAAATAATATTTTTTTAACAATATCGTTTTCAAAAAATCGTAAAAGCAAATCTTTTGTTGTTAAAATGTAGCGTTTTCAAAATCTCACATTTTCAAAATCTCGCGTTTTCTTCTCACGTATTCTTTAAATTTATATATTTTTATTATGGTTAAATATCGAAAAATATATTTCAGGACTAAAATCGTTTTTTAGGCGATTAGACCTGTGGAATTAAAACTCAATTCGAAATCATATCAGGCTTAAGAGATATGGCGGAATTCGTGAAAGCGTGTACAACCTCTTTACACCCTTGGAAATTCTAACGATTGGTGTTGTGCTGATCTGGTGTTTTCAGGTATAGAATTTGTTATTCTTTTAATCTTGGAAAGTTATCCTAATAGAGGATTGATACAGTTGGATACAAATCGGAGGCTCCACAGTATGTGAATTATTCTCTTACAACGAAACAGTTTGGCTAAAATTTATTAAACTGTAATTCACATGTAGTTTTCCTTTCAGAGTAAAGTGGTTGTGTATCTCCTTACGAATTTCAATATATTTCTTAGGTCTAATGAGATATCGTATTCATTTTCACTTCTAAAGGCTTGGGGATTTAAGCATTTTTTGATGTAAGGTATTGTTCCAGTTTTCACGAATTCGGACAAATCTTTTAGGTTTAATGTGATCGGTCTTACTTCATATTTCAAACTCAAAGAATATTTATTTATAATAATTCAAAATGCATTAACAGAGCAAGAATGTTTTAGAGATTAGACTTATCATCTTAACAGCTAAGTTGTAAAAATTATAGCAATAGGCAATGAAAGCTACTTAAAACTAACTTAGAACTAAAATATTACAAAGTAATTTACATGATTACCAGGTTATAATTATGTGTGACAAACTGCAGGATGCAGTGAAAAGATCGAAAATGCAATGTTTACTTCATATTGATCTATAAAGTAATTTACCCCTAAGAGGGTATAAATGATTGAATTTTTTTCCTATTGGACTTCCATGAAATTTGCCAAATTCTTGCGAATACTTGCGTTATAATTTTATCTCAGACTGAGATTAATGTTTCCAGAAACAAATCAACTTAAATAGACAAGCAGCACTTCAATCCAGACTGTTCTTATTTCGTTTCTATCAATTATTCGATTTATTCACTCGATTCGCCGATTATTTCAATTCTGTTACAAACTGTGCGACTCGTAATGTCGCTTAATTCATAAATAGCCGGGGATCAACTGAAACGTTCCTTTTCGTCTTTACTATTTTCGATCTTAAACGGAGAATTTCCGAACAATTAGATTGAATGATGCGAAAGAAGATTCTTGGGAGGTGCCGGAAGGATCAATTGATGCCAGGCTTATTGTGTGGTTAATAAATATTCAACGGACTTCGCATTCATTACGGGTAACATTTTAAGGGTACGTAGTAGACAAGAAGCACAAATTACTTAAGATGAAGTCCATCCGTAATTGGAATGAAATTGTTTTTTCTTAGTGGCTCTTTAATGGGCAATTATAAAAATTTCCGTTTTAGGGAGTCTTGCGGTTTGTTAAAAAATGTACACCACAGCTTCTTAGCGAAAGAGTTCAGACGCGTTTGGTCAACCATTCGAACAGAAGATTTTAGGATATTTGTCTGGAAACTAGCAGAAAAAAATAGTATTTATTCAATACCGAACCTAAACCGATTGGATTTGTTCAGTGCAGGAAAATAAAAAATTGAATCTCTAATTTTCGAATTATCGTGCGTCAGATTGATGATTACCAATTTTTCGGGAAGATTTTGATTTCGTAGGATAACTTCTGCTAAATAGAAATGAAATGAAATTTTTAACTGAACGCGTTCGATGAAATACATGTATTAAAACAAACCGAAGGAAAACCGAAAACAACTTTAATTGAAACTGTACGGAAAAGTTGGTGATATGAATTTTAGCTTTTCTTTCTGTAGGTGAAAAAAAATTAATTTTTAATTACAAATATAATGTACGCATGTCAAAACACAACAAAACGCTTTCTTATTGCCCTACAGTTCACCTAAGTGATTCACTTGCCAGTTATAAATTAATTCATCTAAGTAACGTAAGTGAACATATTCTCACTTAGATGAATCGTTAGTGGTTCATTTGCGATACTTTCGATTTGCTGGTAAGTGTCTGTAATTAACAGATAAAATTTCTTCAAACAATTTAGAGAATATACACTGTAAATGAATCTAAATAAATTTTATGAAAAAAATGTAACGCTCTCACTTCTAAGCAAAAAATGTCCTTTCTAAATGTTCTATAGGTGAAAAGAAATTTAAAAAATTATTGTGTTGTTTTGGACGAATTGTAAATGCAGTGCAATGAGATGATTCACATACGAGCCTCCTAAACGATTCAGTTACGATACACCTTCATGATTTACTTACGAGTAAGAAAATAGCCGGGTGTAGTCCAGTGGTAGTGTACAGGTCTTGAAAACATTGCTACCGGAGTTCAATTCCCACTCGATGCATAATTTATTTATTTGCATTTTTCAGTTGCTATTGGTTCAGAATATTAATATAAATCGTGAACAGTGTGGAATGTTTAATAGGGTCAGATTTAAACCTCTGAGCAAATGAGTTCTGTTTACATTCTTATCAGATTAACAAATACCATCAGAGCTGCCAGACAGTAGTTAATTTGCTGTAGGCAACTTTGCTGTTCTGGTAGATCGTATCACAGCCAATAGTACTGAAAAATTATGATCATTTACACCTGCTAGTACACTGTCATACCCGGCCCGATTCCTGATCTTCCTTCCCATTCCTAAAACTGATTAAGTTCGGTATCCCCTTTCTTTCCACAATTCCTTCCAACTCTTCTCTCCTTCGCACCAAGAAACGCGGAAAAATATTTGATAGAACAATACCGCGGCCAATTGGGCTCAGTTTGTTCTTGAAAATTAGCCAAAAACAGCCATCAGCCGTAGGCGCCGTGCCGTGGTGCAGTGGGATCACAACGGACCCATCTAGCGGTCTATGTGTTAGCTATCTCTGTCAATAGCTACCCACCTAACCTAACCTAACCTAAGATAATAGAATGATCGGAAATTCACTTAAGAATCATTTGTGAACATATCGTCAGCGTAATTCGTAAAATACCTGACTCAATTTTTCACGAATATTTATGTTTTGAATCAAGAATAGCGAATTTTGTTTGAAAACTACCGAGCTCCAAAATATTGTCTACAGTCATGAAAAAAGAGAGTCATTTCGTTTGTTTCCCTATATTCATACACTAATGGACATACTTCGTTACGACGAATTGTTTGGGATTCACTTGCTATACGATGTGATATCTATTTGTTTGTTCAGATCTCTCAAAAATATAAATAATGAGACCAGTTTATTTCCGTGCCGGTTTTCTTCGCAAAGTTTCAATGACATTGATTGAAACACACTTGCCTCCGTTTCTAAATGTCGTGGAATGGAATCCGATTTAGGACTAACATTCCTAGCATAAACGGCAGAAGCCACTTAAAATGAGGGTGAACGTGCCCTTTACCGCGAAAGTGAGCTACGGATTAATGTCCTTTTTCTGCTGCTCTTATTTATATCAGTTTCCGTTCCGCATAATATCTCTTTTCAAACAGGATTTTTTATAATAACTCCCCGGTACAAAAATCTTTAAAGCATTTGTTACCCTGGCTACAATTGTGCATGACGACGATTTTTTGTCGACCCTCGTTTTTCGGATTTATTTCCGTTGTAGAACCAACCACCTACGCTTCTCCGGGCCCCCCCCCCCCCCCTCTGACCCTACTCATAAGGATCGATTTCCATTATATCGATGTGTGGTTTTTCGTCATGGATGCAGGGAAAACTCGAACGCAATTTCACGGGATTTTGGACTGTGTGAATCGGTAAATATTGCAAGCTCATCCAGAAATCCGAAATAAAACTTCATTTGTTGATTCCTGCTGTTCCTGGAGTTTTGTGTTGATTTTGTTTTTGCTCTCTTGACTGAAGATCAGAAAAATCGTTGATTTGATATACAGGAAAATAATTGGTACAAATTGTTCGGAATTGTTGTTTTTGTGTGATTCCTTCGTATAATGTACATGTTTTACGCAGGACTAAACATTTGAAGTCTCGAAACTCTCCAAGGTCTTTGCAAACTTTTTTATTGTTGAATTATTCTGTAAGTTTGTTTCGTGGGTCCTCGGAGCACAATTTGTCCGTTTCGACTTTTCTGATGTTGTCGTGAAATTCAAACATGTTTTCTGAACTTTTCCCGAGCAGTACTTAAAGCCGAACGAATACCCTCTTTGTAGTTGACGAGAAATATATGATAAGAAAAATAACTTTTGATTGAATTTAAATGTCAAGAGTTGTTTCAGTGCTGGAAAATGTAGTTGCAGAATACAAGATTATTTTGAATGAAAATTTCAAACATGAGCTCCAGGTTCTTGAGAAGGAAGTAAATTACCACGATAATAAAGAAGATACATTGAAGTGGTCGGATTGAAGGATCTCTGCTTTTTATAATTAAGATACACAATGTGACCATGTTTTTCGAACCAAATTGGAACAAAAAATAATCAACAAACAGATTCTTTGTACCAGTCCTAGAAAACTTAGTGAACCACGACGATCAGTATCGATAATGAACTGTTCTTTGGTACCTAAAAAGTATCGATGTTAAAGAGGCAAGTCGTTGGTTCCAAAATAATAAAGAAAAATAGCTTTAAATCAGGTCTTCATTGAAAATTGTTTTTTTCATATTTTACTATGAAGAAAAGAAGAAACTTATCAAAATATTTTATAAAATACGCTTATTAAATTTCGATTAAAATCAAAAGGCAAAATGAATATATGGCATGAAAAGAAAATAGTTTTATAATGAAAATACACGTTTTCCAGGTTCAATACTGTTAAATTTAACCTCCTCCCCCCCACCCTCCAAAAAGATACCATTCGTAGGGGTTCACCCAATCTACCCACCATAAAAATTTCAATTTAATATCTCAACGGGTTTGTGAGGTATGCGCCTTCAAACGGTTTTGCGTACGGCGTACGGCGGACGGCGGACGGCAGACGGCGGACGGCGGACGGCGGACGGCGTCTACGGACAGACTGACATTTTTTTTTGCTTTTTTGGGGTCTACTAGTCCTAAAACGTGAAAATAAAAAATTTCAGGGTAGCAAATTTTTTTGAAATTTCGATCACAATACTTTATTATTAAAAAATAATAAAGTAAAATTAAACCAAAAATCTGCCAATGGTCTGGGCGAAACTTTATTATTTTTCGGGTCAATGTTCGGGAGCGGTCAAAGTCGGAGTGTATCATGAGTTGCTTCGAGATTATTAGATTTCTTGGAAAATTATTTTTGTTCTTAATATAAAAATATTTAAAATACAAATTTTTAGCGGATTAAGCATTGAAAAAGTCCGTGTAGACTATTCGAATTTCAGTATATTATGTACACTAAAAGCCCATAGAAGCAAAAACGAATTTGTTGCCTCATCAGAATTAAGAGATATGACGAATTGCTAAAACGTATACGAACCCATTACTTCCACTTCCACGTATACAAACCCATTACTTCCACTTGGGGGTTGAATTTCGAAAAAATTGTGAAACGGGTTTTTAGACGATTTCATAAGAAGCAACTTGATATCTCATGAGACAAGACGGATTTTGGAAAATTTGTGAAAACTTAAGCAAACCCTTCACACCTCCTTGGTTCTGGAAATTCGAAAAATCGTGAATTGGTTGGCTGTAATAATCAGTTTTATATCTCATCAGAACTAAGGGATGGCAAAAATTGTGAAAACATATACAAACCCTTTTGGGTTGAATATCGAAAAATTGAGAAATGGGTTTGTAGGCGATTATATAAAAAGTCGGTGGTAATGAAAAGCGATCTAATATCTCATCGAACCTAAGAAATATGTCGAAACTTTGAAAAGCATACAACCCCCTTACACCCATTAGGATTGAATATCTAAAATACTGAAATTGACTTTTTGGCTTTTTTATATAGGAAACCTTAGGAAGTAAAAATGAATTCGATATATCACCAGATATGCAACCTCCTTACACATACTTGGGGGTTGAATATCCAAAAATCCTGAAAGGAGTTAAAAAATAAATATGAAGACAGCACGAGAAAGTAGGAACCAATTCAATTTCTTATCACTTCTAAAAGAAATGACGGAACTCGTGAAAACGTGTTCAACCCGTTTATTTCCTCTTAGGGGCGGAAAAAGGAAAAAAATTAAAAATTAGCTTTAGGTGTTTATTACGCAAGCACGTGAAAGTGAAAAGATATTCGATATCTGATAAGACCTGGTTATATAGTAGAATTCGTGAAAAAGTTTACAACCCCATTTTCACCACCTTATCGGTCGAATTTTAAAAATCCTGAAAACGCTTTCTAGGTATTTACATGAAGAAGCCGTAGAATAAAAATGAATTCAATATTTGGGAAGACCTAATAGATATGACGAAAACCGTGAAAATATATGCATTCCATTTTCACTGATAATTTTTTTTGCCCCCCCTCCAAACGCCAATGGATATTTAAATTTTTTTTTTATCTAAATTAGTTTTCTAGTTGATTTACATAAACATACCGAGTTTCAACTTTGTAGCATAAGCCGTTCTATAGATAGGAAAAACACCCCGCACCCCCGTACCATACTACCCGTATAAAAAATTATATTTTTCCAAGATGCTTCTAATATAGCTCTATCTAAATACCAAGTTTCAGCTTCATATCATTATAGGTTGTTGAGATATTAAAATCGAAACTTTTTCCTTTTCACCCTCCCCTACCCTCACCCTCAAACCCACACTTCCAAAATTTCTGTTTTCTGCTAGGGGTCTATTAGGCCTACTTCTGGTAAAAATTTGAAGCATCTATCTTACACCGTTCTTGAGATATGAGACGTGATTTTTTAGAAAAATTCTTATCTCCTCCACTTTCATGCTCCACCGCCCCCTTAAAAAATTTTACTTTCATCAAACTTCTTTTGTCAATCTTTACACACGAACCAAATTTTATTTATCTAGTGCAATTGGTTCGTGAGATATCGTAATCTAAAGTTTTTCACCCTCCACCCCCGTACGCCACTGCCCCCACTCAAATTTTTGTTTTCGATCTATTTTCCTAGTATACCTGCAGATATCCATTAAGTTTCAATTTTGTGACATTAACCGTTTAGGAGATATGGATTTTAGAATGTGTCGATCTCACCTTTTTTGCGTTTCGGACGCATTATTTTACCCCCCACTCCCAAACCCCTTCACCTATATCGGCAATTTTTTTGCAAATGGGTCCACTACTGAAGCTCTATATAAATTCCAAATTTCAGCCTCCTAGCATAAGCGGTTGCTGAGATCTAGAAACCAAAATTTTCCGTCTAAAACACTTCCCCCTCCTCCCCCCTCATACCCCCACCCCTCCAAATTTGGCCACTTCAAGAAGCCTACCCAGTCTATTCATAAAACAAATTTCAATTTAATAGCTTAAAGGGCTTGGGAGCTACGAGCCTTCAAACGATTTTGCGTACAGCGGCGGTCGACGTACGGCGTACGGCGGACAGACGGACTGAAATTTTTTTTTGCTTTTTTTCTACTAGTCATGAAACGTGAAAACAAAAATTTTGAGGGTAGCAAATTTTTTTTTTTTAAAAATCGATAACAATACTGTATTATTAAAATAATAAAGTAAAATTGCAGAAAATGGTACCAGGTACCCGCTGCCGGTAACATATGGGTTAATTTCAATGTTTGACTGCGAAGAACACACTCCAAGACCTCCATTCCCAACACCGAAAAAACCAAATTTCTTTCGAAAAACATTTTAGAACTTACTACGATTTCTCTCACCTGACCTCAAACATTTGCAAAGTTCGAAAAGCAAAACGTTCTCTTAGCAATCCCAGGTATTTTGAAATCGCAAAGATTTTTGTATGCATGGATATTTGCCAGTACTTAAAGGAGTACAGCCATCCCATTTAACTTTCCTGGTACTCGTTGTCCGTTTGATATGTTTATAGATAGTTAGATGTGAACCTTTATCTGCCGAATTGCTGTACGGACAGCGCACAAAATTCGGGGTATGGGCTTGGCTACAACACAAAGAATAGTTTCTGCTAAATCCACTCTGTGTTTTTTTTTTGTGGTTTTCCTACACGTTCTTCAGGATTTAGATTAACGAAAACCACTGAACTGAGCCGGATGCGAAATCCTTTTACAAGTCGATACACTGAAATTTGAGTTCTTATCTTTAAAGGACTCGCTTTTCAATCGGTTTGATAAAATTCCTCAATTTCATCTGAGACACAGGGCGTGAAGAAGAACTGATTAGAAGTTAGTTTCGGCAATACGTTTAACACTTGAATAAACATGTAATTAATTTTCTTTAAGTTCACGTTTCAACCTAATCGCAAATTATGGAAACTGATTGTATCAGAAATATTAGTAAACACCGAGTGGATTGAACTCATTCGTTATATGTTGAAAAGTACGGCAAAGCACCAATGAATATATACCCTAAGGGTTTCTTTAAAATCGCATTCCTTCGTAATTCATCCGCCAAACAACATCAACTAATTAGATCCAATCTCCATGAAATTGAAATCAAACAGGACCCTCATATAATATATTGTACCTCAAGGCAATAAAATCACACGCTCATCACTCACATCATTTAATTCCTAAGAGGACCCATTAGCGCCACCCTTTACTTTTTGCCCCATCGAATTACGAGCGAATATCTTGGTCCCGTGGGTTCCTTGTGTGAAAGGATTATTCACGATATACTCGAAACTGGAGATCGTGTGTCATCAAAAGCCAACAGGTGAGACTTTTCAAAGATTTAAACTCAAATTTCCGCTTAACAAATCGCTTTATAGTCGAGGTCGTTAATGGCAGCCTTATGAGGATGTCGTATGAGTGTAAGGCGTTAATCGAATTTGAATATGGTTTACGAAAAGACTCTTAACACATCCGTACTTCTACTCAGTCTTGTGCCCATGAAAAGCAATTAAACGCTCAAGTTTAAGGCATTGTCTTGTACGCGATTGTAAAGTTAATGTACTGTGAAATGACGTTGATTGCGGATAGTGTCGGGTAGTTCGTATTCGTTTGACCTACTTTTAGTAACGATTGTACTACTGCTGCGATACCCAAATAATAAATGGAATACTGAATTCCTTTTTTAGCAGACTGGTTCCATCAATTGCAGGTATAAAACAAATGTTTTTAGAGTTCCGTTTTTCTGTGAAAAGTTTATACAACGTCAATTCCGCCTATAGAAGACGTCCAGCATGCCAATACTGTAGAATTGTCGGATGTCCGAATAGTCGGAAAGACTTCGGATGCCTATTTCGTACCGAATTTGAAACGGTATTAAAAATCCGACTCATCTAAATGATTTCGATTAGAAATCGGAATTATAATGGGTACAATATCGAATGATGATATCGGTACGAATTCGGATGCACATTTTGTATCGAATGCGTTACGCCACAAAAGATCCGAAATGTCTGAAAGATTTCGGATAGAAATCGGAAAGTCCAAGTGCAAACTGCGTAGTTCATGACATTGTGCACCGTGCGTGGACATATTTTACTTTATTATTTTTTAATAATAAAGTATTTATATTGTTTTTTCAGGAAATTGAAGTGATCGGACGAGTGTCGCTTAAGTTATAATATGGTGAATTAAATTAAGTAAGTAAAATTTCAAAACCGTAAGTAAATATGAATATTAATTTTTTTCAAAAGCATTATTCCCTTCTTATTCTAATTTTGTATCGTACACCCCTGCTTACGACTAATCTTCGCATGAACTGACCACGGGTTTTGCGTGGACCTCAGCAAATTTGAATATTCTTGTTAGAGATAGGCGAAGCAGTGCCTTTCAGTGAAGTACTTCACTCCGAGTCACTCACTTTAAGTAACGAGTTCAGTGAAGTACTTCCATGTAA
Organism: Beris morrisii; assembly: GCA_951812415.1. Lineage (NCBI taxonomy): Eukaryota > Metazoa > Arthropoda > Insecta > Diptera > Stratiomyidae > Beris > Beris morrisii. The sequence goes on along the minus strand of OX638312.1, from coordinate 4,913,606 downwards.
CTGTTCGTTCCATCGTTCGTTCGCGAACTAGTTCGTTCTTTTAGAGCATAGTTCAATACTTGAGGGGAGTTCAGTGATGAGTAGTCGTAGTCGAAAGACAGTAGAGCAAGAAAAAAAAGGTTCGTACATCTAGAAGATGCTGAGCAAAAAAAAGGTCAGTAGATGTACCATAGATTAGCAAAAAAAGAGGTTCGTATAGTTCACTCTGTTACTCTCTATTTTTCTTGAGTAGGTATATCGTATTGATTTTTTTTGTCATGTGTTCAATGGAACTGCAGTTTACCAAAAGGAGTGAGTACTTCACTCACTCACTTCAACGAAATGCTCTTTTGAAACAGTTCACTCGTGAACGACCCATCTTTAATTGGTGTGAAGGATTTTCAAATTATCGAGATAAGAAGAAGTAAGTTGAGCTGTGTTTCCTTAGAAGACTGTATTTAAAATATTTATATTACAAGTCCTGTTTAAAGATCCTTGAACGGGAAACAAGGGACGGGATTAATTCCAGCATAAAATTTTTTTTCACAATGCCAAGGATAAAGTGAACAAGTCAAAGAAGAGGAAGATTTCACTATCGGCATGCGTAGAATAGGAAAGGATACTGCATACATATCTAATAATGAAAATGTTTTAGTTTATAGTTACTTTATTTTTTTTTTTATTAGGTACAATTTTTTTTTATTAATGACTGGAAAGGTTTCCGTTATTGATTTTGTTATTGTATAAATTGTTTTCAATTTTAAATAAATTTATACCATGATAATATATTTATTTTCCGAAAATTTTCTTTCTGTTTTAATTATTTTTTCATTGAACTAATGAAACTGTTATAATTCTCTAAGAATTCGTTATAGGCTCGAAAACTTTCCGACATTTCGAATCGAAATCTAAACGACATTTCGTACCAAAGTTTACGCTACATTTCATACTGTACGAAATTCCGTACTAAAAGTCGGTACGAGTTCGTAACTACATTTCATTCCGACATCTGTATCCGATAGTTTCCGATACGACTTCGAGACGAAATCCGCTCAAAAATCGGCAGCCGACACCGACAAGGTGGAGCGATTTCAGAACGAAACAGATACTTTTGGTTTGCTGGGGTTACTCGTTGAGCGTCAAATCAATTTTAACACATTGAGTACAACAAAGGCGAAAGACTTTTAGTCGAAAGGACAGTTTAAAATTGGTTGACCTTACAACATATATTAAGGATTTGTTCGAAATATTGACTACGATCAATTTGATTTCATTTGCAGACGATACAATATTATTTGGAGAGAATGGTTGTTAACAATATTCTGACACTGTATCCCAGAAAAATAAGTTATTGAACTTTTTTATTGACCAAAATTGATGTGTCGTACGATTTGATATTAAAGATACATTTTTCGAATTGCACAGTTTTCTGCAAATGTCTACCACTGATATCACAATTCTATCTTGGGTCAGCTATTACAATTTTTAAGGATATTTAGAGGGGTAAAATTAGTACCTTGTCCTGCCATAAATATTGATACAGGTGTAAACGCGACTTTTGCGGCTGATAGCCTAAACGCAGCCAAATGTTATGTTGCAAGTTTTGACAGTGGATATGGCTCTACAAACGCGCCAAACAGTTTCAGTATAGCTTAAGCCGTCATGATGGAATGGTTCGAAAAAAGAGAACCGTATTGCTGTTATTGCTCTTCATAAGAAGTGTGGAATAGAAAGGGCTCTTATTTTTGATTTATTATAACCGTTGAATATCACGCGTGTTTTGTGTATCGCACTGTTAAGCTGTTTACTGATACTGGAAATGTAAACAACCGTAAAAGATCCGGCCGGCCTCGAACGGCTCGTACGCCACTGGGCATCAATGCTGTGAGGTCGCGAATCAATCGAAATCCTGTCCGCAGACAAAAACTGGCTCGTGAAATGGATATAGCGCCGAGAATCATGAGCCTTATCCTTAAACAAGACTTGGGACTTACAAACGACAAACAGGACAGCGCCTTACCGTTGAATTAAAAAAAAATCGGAAAAACAATCAAGACACCTGTTATCGCTGTACGGTAAAGAGAATTAGAAAAAAAATCCTATTTACTAACGAAAAAATGTTTACCGTGGAGGAAACTTTTAAGCAGAATAATAGGGTATATGCACGATCCTCCAAGGAAGCCAGTGAACTGCCAGGTGCCAAGAATTGAACGAGGTCATTATCCCGCATCAATGATGGTTTGGTGGGGAGTATCCTATTACGGCGTCACTTCCTTACATTTTTGTGAAAAGGGTGTTAAAACAGCGGCAAACTAACAGCGAGACATTTTAAGGAATGTAGTGGAGCCCTTGAATCAAACCATGTTCCAAAGCAGATCATGGATATTCCAACAAGACTCTGCGCCCGCTCATAAGGCCAAAACAACTCAACAGTGGCTTGCAAATCATGTACTTGAGTTTATTAGTACTGAATGTTGGCCGGCGGCCAGCCCAGACCTTAATCCGCTCGACTATAAGTTGCAGTCATTTTTAGAGGATACGGTCTGTAAAAATGCCACCACAACCTGGAGTCATTGAAGCAGGCGTTGGTAGCAGCTGTGGACCACTTTCCCATGAATATCGGCCGTACAGTGACCGATGACTGGCCTCACAGACTTCGGCGCTGTATTAAGGCAAATGGCGGCCATTTTGAATAATTTTTTTAAATTTTGTGGTTTACAATTGACACAATAAAAAACTGAAAAAATTATTCAAATCCAACCAGTAGTTTTATTTTTGTAGTTAAAAAATCTTGTATCAATATTTATGGCAGGACAAGGTATAAGTCCGAACAGAACAAGAGGAGATCTTAAAAAAAAATATTATTACCAATGCAAAAGATTTAAAGGTAAAAAAACACTATTCTTATTTTGGTATTACAATTTTAAACGATTTAACAGATATAATTGAAAGGAGTACCTAATAATGTCCAATACATCAACTGCAACTATTTTTGTGCAATACAATGATATCATAATAGGTGTGTTTTTTGCGCACTTATCCAGATCAGAGCAGGTTAGAAAATTTATATACGAAATAACAACAACATTGCTGTTTTTATGACTTTTTTCCTTAGATAGTAGGCTAGATTAGAGAATTTTTCGCAAATAGCTACCCCTGTGAGCTCACTGAGGCAGCTATTCTCGTTAAATTCTCTAATCAAGCCTACTATCTATGGAAAAAAGTTATAAAAAAGTCATAAAAACAGCAATGCTATTGTTATTTTGTGTATAAATTTTCAAACCTGCTCCGATCTGAATAAGTGCGCAAAAAAAACACACCTAATATTGTTTCCATACAAATGTAAATGACATTTACATTTCTAGATTGATATGATTTTTTACAAATTTCGTTTCCGTAAGTCATTGAAAGCGTTAAATCTTTATTGCAGTTTTAAACCATCAATTACCCAAGACTAACTAGCTTGCAAACGTTTGCCAGCTAATTTCGAAAAAGGATACACATTTCTAATATGGCATTCGTCATCTGGTTATTATATTTTTTGTGGTTGTTTCAATAGTCAGCTTCGTGTACATTTAAATGTCGTCACGTAGCATTACAATGAAATTTTAGTTTAGAAAAACTAAACAAAGGTGTTCTTATAGTCACCTTATTCTTACTTCATATACCACACGTTGAAGCTTGGTTTTGGGATATTTCATCAAATTTTGAAGGATTGTATATAAAAATATCATGACACAGAAGGAATTAAACGTAGTAATTTAAAGTTAGCCCTTTTTATCCAATAAAAAATGTTTAATTCTACTCTTTCGTTGACTTTGTCAGCTTTCATTAAGCCAAGCCAAAACACAAACCAAAATTTAATTTATATTTTGATGATTTCGTCAGTTGTAATAAAACTTGTCAAGCCAAGTCAAGACACAAACCAAAATTTAATTGTAGCAGACGCATTACATAAACTGTTATGACTACACGTAGACAAAACTGACTATTGGTCCTCTTTCTTTTATCATTATTTCTGTGAGTTCTTCTTTTGAAATTATTTTATTGATATATTTTGATGATTGATTTTTGTAAAGATTTGAAAATATAAATAAATGTTGAGTTTTTTTCTAATGTAAGATGTTCTCACTTATTTTACCTATTATTTAATACTGCTAAAAAAGAAAATTGAAGAATATTGTAGAGAACTGATTCGTTATAATAAGTATGTGATAGATATTAAATTAGTTTTTATTGGTATGAAAACCACAAGACATAGGTCTTGTATTCCAAAATCTGGTATTCCCAAAATTGAAAATATCGCATCCCCAAACCCCGCAATAAACTTCGGATTCGGTTTGGCTAAAATCGCTACGATTCATTATTTATTTTTATTTTTTTATGAGCCTAAAGGCGTATAGACGATAGATGAATATTGTGAAGGATTTCAGTATCTATATGCTATAAAACCCTAGCGAAGTTTTAACTTGCCGCCATGAGACTTTTTCAAAAACCTTCGACCCCCTTAACTTGTAAAATCTAAATAAAAAAATTTTGTCCACCCTTAAGTTGTTATGAAAATCAGGAGGTCACACAATTTCAAAGCGCTTTTGAATAACGGAATGAAATTTCCGAAGTTCTTTGTCTGTCTCCCGAGTTATATTATTAAAATGTTAATTCGTTCTCAAAATTGTATTATTAAATTAAGTATTGTTTTTAATAGCAAATAAAATAGTTTTTAAAAATATTTCTTTTCATAGAAAAAATGACGAAATGGCATTTTGCCATACAAAACCCCGTTGCCTTTCTCATTTATTCCATTAACCTCGATTCTAAGCCTGAACCGGTCTCCTCGGAACTGTTCATAACTCCTTGCAACCACAAAAATATTATTATCATCCACCGAACGTACATAAAATACAGTCGGAGCACCAAAAATATTTCATAATTAATCCGCTTGGCTTTACTGAAAATTACTAGAAATTTTAATTAAAATCCAAAAACAAATGCAATAACGACTACGTTACGAATTGGTGTGCAAGCGTCCCTACGGACAACAACGTACATACCAAAAAAGGATTTCAAGATCCTATTCACGGGTAGAAACGAGAGTCTTGAAGGTATTTTATGCGAAACCATTAAAGGGTGGAATATCTTTCGGCCATCAGCCAGTGTACTTTCAAGGATTCGCTTAAACATTAAACTGGCTGAGGATTTTCCGACGAAATCTCAATTGACTAGAAAAACACTTCAAAGGATTATGAGTCAGCACACCATAAAAAAAGTCTATTCGTTAGGGGATTAGATCAATATAATCCGGGCAATTACAGGTAAAAAGTTTTTAGGATGTCAGAGCAGTTAAAATGAAAATAAGTCAAATGTATGGGGGGATGCTAATAAATTTATTCCGATGGGGTGGAGCGAAATAATCTAAAATGGTTTTTGATGAGACTGGACTTTATTTTGTGTCATCAGAATTAATGAAATATTAGAACATTTTCATTTCGATTAGAACTGTGATAAATATGAAAAAAGTTTTGAAAATTTATTCGCATTTTTTTTTTTTGGTACCACTCGAACATCAGTTTTCTGCAGATTTTTCCACTTACAATATTATTTTTCTCGAAAAATGAAAGCCACAGCTTTCACCTAAAAAACTGTATAGATATATTTTTCTATACGATGCTTAGTTCTGCAATTATTCCTTATACTAACATCAATTATTAGAGAAATTCCAAACAAAAATTAATGTTACATTCTATTTTCATTAATTCAATTCCCTTTTTTTATAAATACGTTTAAATAGTTCAAAATGACTGTCAATTCTTATATTTCAAAATATCGAAATAACGTGAGAAATTGGATTTCGTGAAAAATATTTTAAGAATATGTTTAAACCTTTTGATGTCATTTGTCGAAAAGGTTTTTCATTGAAAACGTTAAAGCTTTATTATAGTTTCAAACCGTTACTTACCCAAGACTCACTAGCTAGCAAACGTTTGCCAGCTAATTTTTAAAAATGGATACACATTTCTAGTATGGCATTCGTCATCTGGGTATGTAGCTGTGTCAATAGTTAGCTTCGTGTACATTTATATTAATGTCACGTAGCATAACAAATCAATTATATTAGTTACGAAGAACTGAGCTAAATTTTTTTTATTCAATTTGTCGAAAATATTTATGGATGCTTTCAAATGTTGTGTGCCCATAATGAGAAAGATCTAGGTCCTATTTCTATAGTTAGCTTTGTTTACGTCTATGTTGGCCACACGATTTGTTATTATAAAAGTATGAAAAAGTTGATCTATCCCATCCCAATTCTTCTTCAACGTCAAAACTGCAATGTATGTATAAAGGTTTCTACAAATTAACGCAAGTTTGCATGAAAATAAAAATATGTACCTATATATATATTCGCCACATTTACAGCAGAAAAACTTTAAATTCTGTCTTTTTTTTTATCCATTAAAAATTTTTTAAATAAAGTCTCTCATTGACTTCGACAGCTGTGGTAAAACTATGAAGCTAAGCAAAGACATCAACCAAAAGTTTATTGTACATGACGTTATAAACTATACTAGGTACTTATAACTACTTGTAGACGAAGTCTAAGCTCACTATTGGAACATATCTTTCAAATAAATCTAAAAGCGTAGACTATCCTTTTCGAGTAAATCAGAAAACAATGATGTGAAAAACATTTACATGAATGAATTACTGGTCTTTATCATAATATTCGAAACATTAGAAACACAAACATTATATCTTGTATGTTTTTAACCCTATGTGACTCGGAAATTCCAACAATGAACAAATTGAACTGAACAAGTTTAAGCACTCGACTTCCTCGAAACACTGTCTTCAATTTGTCCCCTAATTATACTCATTATTAGAACGTAGATGCGAACAGTTTGTGTTCTAGCTATATTTTGACCAGACTATAAATTCATTATGCTCAACTCAAATGGAAGCCAGATACAAACTTTGCCTATCTCAACCTCAAGAAAAGTGTCCTGGTCACTTCCATACAGTTTGTATACAGTGTGACTTCCTTAATAGACGAAACTGTTTGACTAGTTAAGAACTTGTGGTATAACGCCGTCAGACAAGACAATTTTATGAAGATTGAAAAACTTTTCCACTTCACGTTTCCCATAAAATCAACTTCGCACGAAGCTGTTTAAGTGAATTTACGAAATAAAGCTATAAAGCTGAAAAAGGAAATCAAGGATTCGTTCACGGAATGGTTAGGTAGGTTGGTAAGAATAACATGGTACATTGCTACATACTCGTACTGGCTGCTATTGCTGTTAAATTAAAACTGAGAGCAAGCAAGTACCTTCGTTCCAGGAACCAATTCTTATTTTGGGGCAAATAGAGCCTTGAACCATTCCGTGATTCTACCCCAATACTTGTTCGGTATAAGGACGTACATGAAACCTAGTCGGCACGGACAAACCATTAAAAAAAACGCTTCTGTCGGTTACTTGGGTCTAGTACGCTCCACTAGAGCCTTGTGTGCTAAAGGATTTCGGTGAGAATCTGCAAGTCCTGAATCCTTCAGGATATGCTGTTCGAGGTACGTGAATCTGTAGAACCACTGCACGCCCCACGTCTAACTATTACAAAGGACCAGGCCTTCTATTAATTTGCCCAGGCGCAAACTAAACAAATTTAACTATACTGCATCACAGGAACGCTAATAACTCGGGACACATATTCCAGAATATATTCCCTTCCCAAATATTCCGGCAACCATACTGCCCTGGTAGTTTTTTGGCGGGGGGGTACTTCTACATTACACCTAGCATTGTGAAAATGGTATTTTGTGCGCGTCCAGGCTCCACTCAAGGACGACAATGCCGAGATTTATCTGGCTTCAAGCCAATTTCGGAGTTGGAAATTTTTGGGTAACGAGGACTTGCACTAGTTTTGCACATTTGAAGAGGTGGGTAAATCGGAATGCCATGGAGCCTTTTCGGTGGTTAATGTTTTCTCTGAACACACACAGAACCTTCCATGTATCCTTGGAGCAAACTATCCTCTCCATTCGGCTCCATATAGCTCAGATCTAGAGCTAAGAGGTAATACAAGTATGTTGGTGTATACGTACGAGTACGGAATACTTCGGTCGGGAAATTTATAAGAGTCTGGTTTTGGCAATAATTGAAATTGGTTGGACGGAAATTTTCCGAATGGAAATTGGCAGAATTGCAGTGCCAACACTTTGTAAAATAAGACAAACTTATCGGAATCTCAGGAAGTGAAAATATCTGACCTTTGCTCACTACCCGTTTTCATATAAACTAGAAATTATTGAGTCGTTCTTTCAAAAGGCAAGAGTTTGAGAAAATATTCAAATTGTTACATGCTGCCAAACGAGTCTAATTAAATTTGAATTCCAGTACGGCAACAATTCAGTTTTGGGTCCTCAATTACGAAATACTTCTGACGATTTTATGAGTTATGTACTTAAGTTCTCTCCTGGAAATTTTTCGAGTGAAATTAATAAAATACAATCAAGTTTTGGCTCTGTTTCAAAATGTATACTTACAACGGAAAGGACCAAGAAATTGCAAAATTCTTCGTCGACAAGTAGGAAACCTTCAGTTTCCTAAGAGCTGTAATTTGTCAAGAAGATATTTCTATTAAATGGTAGTTTGGATTATTGGTGCTTTGTGGAACTTTTACCGTAGTGTTTGTCCTAAATAAATTATGGTTGGTGCAATGTAACTGAAACAAATTGCTGATCGTTGTCGCAAAAGTTTAAATTACTAGTCGAGAATATACACACTGTGGTGCAAGAAAAATGCATCGAGAAATTAAGAAGTTCTTGAGGAACCAAAGCATTGTGCGCCGAAATAAAATACTTTCTATCAAATACATGATATAAAAAAGTGTCTAAAGCCACCTAGATTTATTCAGTTCTCAGGTCGGAAAAGTATCTACGCAATGTAGTAGGTACCTAAATACCTAATTAACTACTAAACTTTTTTTTTGTGTATGCAATAAATCAATACGTACGCATAAAAGTAACCAAATTAAATCAGGTTTCAATTTGCAAATGCTTTTAACTTAGACTTAAATGAGGGTTGCTTTTGAGGTACTTGGGAACTTTCTTCTTCACAAATTAATATATTATTCATTACGGCGGAAATATTCTACCCAATCTTTGCACGTTATACTTATACCCCCGTGACTAAGAAGCCGATGATTTATTATACAGTTCCTACTCGGTACATCGCACTAGTTAAATTCAAAGGGCACATGGAAGATGGAAGGTATCATGTGGTAAGAAATCTCCTTAGATACTTAATCAATTCAACACTTAAGTCTTGGATGTGTTTGAAGGTGCGTACTAGAAGGAAATTGATGAAAATATTAATTTTCTTAAACTAATCACAATCGATATTTGTTGCTGAGGTAGGCAGAAGACAACTATGTCAGGAATATTCGTAGCTACTAGAACAAAGTAATGCTGTTTTGAGACTGGCTACACTCTAAGAAAAAATGACTAGTTTTAAAGTAGGAAAATAAGTTGCCTAGGGTGCTGTTCTAGAGCCCCACTCTTTCGGCCAGCGCTGCTTCCCTTTTTACCCGATTTTCATTCTGTTTAATTTTTTGAGTTGCTGGTTATCTCACCTGCTATGTGATACGTGACTATTGGAAGAAACCCCTTTTCGGAAAATTAATTTTTTCACCAAAAAAATGGGAACAAACACAACTTTTCTGAAAAAAATGCTAAAAATTCGAAATTCATATAAATTAAGCGAGAAAAACGCAAAAAACAAAATCAAGTCGAATTTTTTGGTTCTAGAGCTCCATCTTTTCGGCCAACACTGCCTCATTTTTGACCCAATTTTCATTCTGTTTGATTTTTTGAGTTAGCTGGTTACCTCACCTTTAATTTAATATGAGATACATGGCTATTCGAGAGAACGGTTTTTCGGAAAATTGATTTTGTTACAAAAAATATTAAAAAATACACAAGGGGAATTCATAGAACACTCCGCTCCGCACCTCGCGATGAAAATTAAAAACGCAAAAAATTCATTCATAGCTTGCTCGTTTCTTCGCTCTGTACCCCGTAAAGAACATTGAAAAGAAAAACGAGACGAGAAAAGTATGATGTGTGGAAAGCAACAGCACAAAGCTCGCCAATCGGAACATACAACGCCATCTTTTGAGCTGAGGTGAAGTTATTCATGATACTACTATAAGATATAAATACAATGCTAGAACGTAGAATTACCATACAAGAAGTTCTGATATTAATATGAAGAATTTCAGGCGTATCGTCTTCTTTACGAGTCACAAAAAGAGATAAACGCTGCTTCTTTCGGGGTGGGAATAACCGACTGAAAATGCAATTTTACACCCAGCATTAGGGTTGTTTTTGTTGTTCGTTGAACAAATAGCCCGCGCAAAAAGTATTAAATCGCCATAAAAGTAGAACGTGCGATATTACGACTTGCCCTTTGATGAATATGCCCCATAAAAGTTCCATCAGTGAAACAGGTTCCTTCCATATTCGGTCGGTGTTTTTTTTTGGCAACCAGCATTCCACGCTAAACCACAGCAATATGAATATCGATGCGATTGCATGGAATGCTATGCTACGATGAAGCGTGTTGCAAGGTCCTTCAGAATGAACTCACCGCTATAACAACTACTGTAAAATATGAGAGTTTATAAAATATGAGTAGTCAGCAAGGACCAAGTTTTTTATGGGGCAGATAATTTTGGACGGTGAAAAAAAGCAATTTGCAGTGGACCGTTTGTGTATGGTTTCCGGGCCACCACGTATTTCATGGATGGAATCGTATCTTGAAGGTCGATTTGTTACTGTCCTATTTTTACAATGTTTGGAAACAGAAAAAAACCACATCGGTTCGGTTTTTATTTACTCGCCGAGTATGTGAAAGTACGAATTTTTTTTTTACCAGACACTTAAGTGCCTGTATAAAAATACCGCATCTATATACAAGTCTTAAGTTTCAACTTCTGAGGTTGCGCTGTCTCTGAGATGTGACATTTTGAGTATCTGCTTTAAAAGTCAAGCCACAGTTGCAATACCCGCTTGTCAAAAATAGGATCTAGGTCATGAATCCCAATGAATTAAAAGATAGATAAAACGATAATGATTCATCCGATACAACTGAATTTAATGGTTTGCTTATCGATTGCACTGGATTTGTCTTCATTACTTCGAAATTCTCGTTTGAAAAGGATTTTGCGTTCGACACTTGAAACATATAATACCCTACAGGGAAGATCACAATAAAACTCTATTTGTATATTTCAAACGCTATTAAGATATGCAGCATTATTAGTTTCCTTCCAGTCCTGGTACATTCCACAATCTTTCATGGAATAGGATTGAGATCGAAAATCAATTTTCAATGATGCTACCTTCCCTTTTCGATATAGCTCCGTCATTTGAAGTTACTCGAGTGCCCAATGGAATCCGAAACTCGAACGAGATATACCCGAGATAGGAACGCTTTTTATCCGATCCTAGTCGTCCTTTATTTTAGTATAGTTGCCTTTCCAATTAAGACAAGGGGATGGAAATCGATTTTGAGTGGAAGAAGTCATAGAGACGGAGATAAATTCAAACGAAGGCGTCCCTCTCGAATTATCCCACAAATTAAGGATAACGTGATCTGGAACCGTAAAAGGTGTTGTAATTAAAGTGTTTTGTTTAATTTTATCAGAAAGCGCAAAGAATAGTGAATTTAGGTAACTAAGTCGAACGTCTTCTGAATACTGGGATGGGGTTTCATTATCAGAACGTTCAGTCGAATGTGATTGTCGGGTTCACCCCAAGCACCGACTACGTTCTTTACTGCAGCCAACTCACATGGACACGGCTGCTCTATCTGTATGCTGCGTACATGAGAGTTTTCTAAAAGCTCCTCATACATTTCACGCATGTGTATGCGTGAAAACTAGCAAAAGCTCATATGAATTTTTATAAAATTTTCAAGTCAGACGCTGATGACTCACTTTGAGAACTGAAATCTGGGTTTCAAATTACTACCGCTAGACGGTAGTACGCGCGTTTGCGTGAAAACTGGCAAAGCTCAAATGAATTTAATTTCTTATTAGGTGTGTTATTTTCAACTGGATCAGATCACTATTGAAAAAAACGATGTATCTTTACTGATCTTCGCGGTTCGCGGATCTCGACGGCTCAGCAGATCTTTACAAATCTTTGTGGTTTGCAGATCTTCACGGCAGATCTTGCGATTCGCGGATCATCACGGCTCGTGGATCTTAAAGGTTTGCGAATTTTTGAGATGATGTAGATAGAAGATGGAAAATGGATGGTGGAGGATGGAGGATAGAAGATGAAAAATGGAAGATGGAGGATGGAGGATTTAGTATAGAGGATTCACGATGGAGGATGGAGGATGGAGGATGGAGGATGGAGGATGGAGGATGGAGGATGGAGGATGGCAGATGGATGATGGATGATGGAGGATAGAGGATGGAGGATGGAAGATGGAGGATGAAGAACGAAGTATGGAGGATAAAGGAAGGAAGATGCAGAACGAAGTATGGAGGATAAAGGATGGAGGATGAAGAATAGAGGATATAAGATAGAGGGTGTAGAATGGTGGATTTAGATTAAAGGTTAAAGATTAAAGATTAAAGATTAGAGATGATTAAAGACATAAAAGATAAAGGATCAAGGATCAAGGATCAAGGATCAAAGATCAAGGATCAAGGATCAAGGATCAAGGATCAGGGATCACGGATCAAGGATCAAGGATCAAGGATCAAGGATGAAGGATGAAGGATGAAGGATGAAGGATGAAGGATGAAAAATGAAGGATGAAGGATCAAGGATCAAGGATGAAGGATGAAGGATGAAGGATCAAGGATCAAGGATCAAGGATCAAGGATCAAGGATCAAGGATCAAGGATCAAGGATCAAGGATCAAGGATCAAGGATCAAGGATCAAGGATCAAGTATCACGGATCAAGGATCAAGGATCATGGATCAAGGTTCAAGGATCAAGGATCACGGATCAAGGATAACGGATAAAGAATAAAGGATTAAACATTAAAGATTAAAGATTAAAAATGAAAGATTAAAGATTAGCCCCGCAGTACTGCATAAAAGCTAGTTGGAGCGTAGCGCGCGTCAGCCAAATATGAACGCGAAAGCGAGTTTTAATCTCTTTAACCCTGCAAATTTTTAGATAACGATATCTATTAATTTCAGATCGAACGGGGAATGAAACAAATTGATATTGGCTTAAAAGTTGAAATACCACAAATGAAAAATGTAAATTTTCATTTTGGAGTTTTAGTGTAGATAATACTTTTTCCTAAATCTATAGCAACAAAAAGAAATGATATATATATAAAAAAAACATTTTAAAAATGTAAAAAGAAGGTGTCGGGTTCAACAAAAAGGGATGATATTCACAGAGTCGGTTTTCTTTTTATTAATATTTCCACTTACACTTGTATACAAATTTGTGATATTCATTTTTCCAAGAAACCCGACAATCGCTCGGAAAAATATCCCCCCCCCCCCCCCCCCCCCAAAGCAACCAAAAAGTAAACTTTGCACATCATCTTTATGCTACGACGAGCGATTGTCGAGTTTCTTGGAAAAATGAATATCACAAATTTGTATACAAGTGTAAGTGGAAATATTAATAAAAAGAAAACCGACTCTGTGAATATCATCCCTTTTTGTTGAACCCGACACCTTCTTTTTACATTTTTAAAATGTTTTTTTTATATATTTAGATGACTACAGCCATGGCTTTAATCTAATGGGGCGTGAATATAGTGTTCTAACGTATTACAGACTAAAGCGTCATGTTCACGTGTCAATTCTGTAATTTATGTCTAATCAAATGTCAGAATGCTTGACCTAAGCGTTTCTAGTTGGACAAGGAACCGATTTCTTTGCAGCTTATAGTTGGTACAACTTTAATATATTAATACGTTGACCAACTTTTTCGACATCCATCAATTGGCCAAAGTGGCAGGGTTTTTTTTCCGAAGCCACAAGCACACATACATCCCGAAAGCATTGTAGTAATAATAATAATAATAATAAATTTTCGAATGAATGAAAAAACAAAATGCTGGAGCAAACATTTCTTCAATATCTCCATCAACTGTCAAATATATTTTTCGACCCTACTCAACTCCAAGTCGTAACTAGAAGTCGAGTGAACAATATATTCAATAACGAGACGACAAAAAATATGGGGCGTAGTACCACTTCTTACGGATTTCGTTACAGGTGTGAAATTGTAAGTTGCGGTGTTTCGAGACTCGAAGTGTTGGTGACGGTGAGCTTTGATTTAGAAATACACTTCTTGAAGGCCTCATTTCACCTGACTGTTTACTTCCGTGTTTAACATTTCCAGGTATCACGGCAAAAGATATGATACAGTCCTCCTCTAACTCACCCCTAACTTCATACTCAACCGCAGTATCAGGGGCTTCTGTGTTGCGATTTCCTTCAGCCGCTTTCAATTTTAAGAAAGAAAAAAAACAGGACTTTATTGCGCCATTAAGGTGTGCGATGGTTCGAGGACTTTTCTTCCAGGTGATATGGTTTCGGGTCTGGTAGGTGATTTCGTGTTTTTGATTGATGCCATATCGGCAGCAGTTGACACCCCGTTTGACGGTGTTACAAGAAAGTTTTGTAAAACTGTTCAATATTGTTTATGGGTGATTGACGCCGTGTTATTTTATACGAATTGGGAGAAATTTATGATAACATTTATAAAAGTTTTAAACGAATCAGTTTAGTTTGATTTTTTCGAACATTAAGTGAAATAATGAATGGTACGAGTATGCTTGCGATGTAATATGATAATGTGGAAGGAAAAAGTTCAGAAATTCTTTATTTAAGACGAAAATACTGTAGTGTCTTGCAAGATCACATCTTCACACAATTTTTATGAACAGATTGAAATGCACTGTATTTAACTATACATTTATCAATGTTAAAGACAAGTTCAGTGAAAGGCGACACCATGATAACAATGCTCAAATAGCATTTGGTCAAAGCTATCATACTTTTATTTTTAGTGTCCACATTTTCCCTACCAAAGGGATACATTTAATGAGTTAGTTAAATTTACCTTATTATCTCAAATATTTAATGTGACGAATGAGGCATCAAAGACGTTTTAAAATTATTTTCTTCACCTAGTACCTACTTAAAAATAAGTTAGGGTAAATCAGAAATTAAACGAAAAAATGGACACTTTTTAAAGACAGGATCATTTAAAAAAAATCTGCCAACAGTCTGGGCGCAACTTTATTATTTTTTGGGTAGAAGTTCGGAACGCGTTTAATTCTGAGATGCGGTGTAGGTTACTACGTGACTGAAAACCGGGAAAGCGGTTAGAATGGGGTCGCGCTAGAATACTTACACTTCTGCCACATGTAACATAAGAGCTACATAATTCGGTCATACTCCGGGACGCTGTCTGAGTGGTAGTATAATAGGTGTGTTTTTTTGCGCACTTATCCAGAACAGATTAGCTTAGAAACTTTAAATACAAAATAACAACAACATTGCTGTTTTTACGATTCTTTATAACTTTTTTCAATAGATAGTAGGCTAGATTAGAGAATTTCTCGCGAATAGTTCCTCCAGCCTACTATCTACAGGGAAAAGGAATAAAAAATAGCAAAAACAGCAGTATTCTTGGTGTTTTCAATGTAAATTTTAATCACTACTCTAATCTGGATAAATGCGTAAAAAAACACACCTAATATCAGCTATTACGTAATTATGAAGCGATTATATAAAAAGTCTGTGGAAATAAAAACCAATCTAATACCTTATCAATCCTAAGAAATATATGTCGAAAGCCTTACGTCCTATTGGAGTTGAATATCTAAAAATACTGAAATCAACTTTTATTCGATATCTCATTAGAACTAAGAAATATGTAGGAATTTGTGAAAACATATGCAACCCCCTTGCACCAACTTTGGGGTTGAATATCCAAAAATCCTGAAATGAGTTTTTAGATATATATAAAATAAGCTCGAGGAGTGAAAACTAATCTGATGTCTTATCAGTCCTAAGAGATATGATGGAATTCGTGAAAACGTGTTCAACCCGTTTATACCCTCTTAGAGGTTGAAAGAGGAAAAAACTTGAAAACGGGTTGTAGGTGATTATTAAACAAGCCGAACAATCAGACCTGAGGGATACGGCCGAATTCGTGAAAACAACACCATTACACCACCTTGGAGGTCAAATTTCAAAAAATCATGAAAAACATTTCTAGGTATTTATATGAAGAATACACAGAATACAAATGAATTCAATATTTGGGAAGACCTAAAAGATATGACGAAAATCGTGAAAATATTCGCATTCCATTTTTTCTGATAATTTTTTTTTGCCCCCATTCCGAACGCAAATGGATATTTTAATTTTTTTTTACTTTTCTAGTTGATTTACATATACATACCGAGTTTCAATTTTGTAGCATAAGCCGTTCTATAGATAGGAAAAACATCCTCCACCCCCGTACCATACTACCCCTATAAAATATTATATTTTTCCAACATGCTACTACTATTGCTTTATCTAAATACCAAGTTTCAGCTTTATATCATTATAAGTTCTAGAGATATACAAATCGGAACTTTATCCTTTTCACCCTCCCCACCTTTACTCTCTACACCCACAAAACCAACATTTTTTTTTCTCCTAGGGGTCTATAAGGCTTACTTCTCGTAAAAATTCTAAGCATCTATCTTACACTGTTCTTGAGATATAAGATGTAATTTTTTAGAAAAAATCTTATCCTCTCTACTTCCATGCTTCACCGCCCCCTTAGAAAATTTTACTTTCAGCAAACTTTATTTGTCAACCTTTATACACAAACCGAATTTTATTTTACTAGTGCAATTGGTTCCTGAAATATCGTAATCTAAAATTTTTCACCCCCCTACCACCGCACGCCACTGCCCCGACTCAAAAATTTGTTTCCGATCTATTCTCTAAGTATACCTACAGATGTTTATTAAGTTTTAACCGTTTAGGAGGTATGGATTTTAGAATGTCTCGATCTCGACTTTTGACCGTTTCGGATGCATTATTATTCGCCCCACTCACACACCCCTACACCCATATCACCATAGAAGTTCTATATAAATTCCAAGTTTCAGCTTCCTAACATAAGCGGTTGCTGAGATCTAGAAACCAAAATTTTCCGTCTAAAATGCTTCCCCCACCTGACCCCTTACACCCCCACTCTTAAAAATGCGGTAACTTCAAGGGCCTACCCAATTTATTCAGAAAAAAAATTTAAATTTAGTAGCTCATAGGGTTTGGGAGCTATAAGCCCTCAAACGATTACGGCGGACGGCGCACAGACGGACTGAAATTTTTTTTTGCTTTTTTGATGTTTATTAGTCATGAAACGTGGAAACGTAGAATTTTCTTCTTCTGCGTTTGAATAGTTGAACATTGAAGTTATGCCCTCTTACTGGAACAGTATGGACGTCAGTTAGAGGGACGAGTTTTATTAATGTCTTAGAGAAAAAGTGCTGGTCTGGAAGCGCAAATTTTACAATTCCATACCTTTGGAAAGGCTCACACAATAAATACGAACGATAAAAGCGAGCATAAAATTATCTGAGTTTAATATATTTATCTCTTTTGCTCACCATGCTTTTTAGATTCCACTCACAATTAAATTTTGGTTGGAGGCTTCGGTAAGAACAACTTATTTTAAAAGAGCTGACGAAGTTTAGGAGAGAGTAGACTTAACATTTTTCTCCTGTGGTTCTCTAGAAGCGCAATGTAATGCAGAAGTGGAGAATACAAACATTTTTGAAGAAAATCTAGTATTCTATCCTATTCCAAGAACTAATTGAAATAAGATCTTGAGACTTATACAGCAGGTAGTCCCCATCTTCTCATTTCTAGGGGAAAAATTGGGGCTAGGAGTGGGGTGGTAGAGGGCTGAAGAATGCTAAAAATAGTGCAGTAAAAGATGTAGGAGATATAATATAAATTTTCGTATTTTTTTATCTCATGTACGGGCTATGCTAGAAAGTTTAAACTTAGTAAGCTACTTATCTTGAAACAAAAACGGCCGGAAATTGTAATTGGTGGTTTAATGGGTCACTAGTATTAGCACTTATGCCACACCTCGGTTGTTGTAACCGCTCCTATTTCCGTTTCGATGAATTTGTGTAAATAAATACATAAAAACATTTGACCGTAACTCGACTACAATTTTGATTGTTTTCACCAATTTACTTCAATCAGAATTTTAATATCTGTCAAATCTGTAATCAAAAGAACTGAACCCATCTCCGTGCCACGATGGATTACTGTTACGAATTCGTTGGTTACATTCGCTCAAAATATTCGGATATTAATGTTATAATTTTCTGGATTGCTGCCAATTTAATTATCGTGAAAACTGGTTACAGATTGTAAACCATATCCATACAGCTCATGCTACGTCTATTGCAGTATAATACAGCCAGTTTGAAATAGTGCAAAAGTATGCATTGAACATTCGGGCGTATGTTAGCAAATATACGTCAGATCCCAGAGAAGCTTAGTTTTCATCCGTCGTGATGATGGCATTCATTTTCGCTGACATAATATTTCAGTCAAATTGAGATGAGAACTTATGAAACGAATGGTATCCCTATTATATGAGGGTACCTATATTTGTCACATATGTAAGTAGAACAACTCTTAATTGTACACGAACCATACATACCATACGAGCCGGGCCGTATGTTGAAAGATATTGAAGTTTAATAATAGTTTCGAAACTGGAAGCTGGATACAGATACTGGCCAACCACAGTCATTGAAGGATCGAAACAAGGTCATAAAATAAAAACAGCTTAAGGGTATTTTGTGTTGGAGCATGAGTTTTTAGCATTAGCTTTGATCAGCATCGGAATGGATTTAATTTCTTGCGTGCTTACATTAATACGATGAAAACTGAATTGTTTATGAATTGATTGCCGTAGGGATGAAATTAAATATCACTGACAGAAAATCCGCTTTTGATGGCAAATAAGCCATTATTACTGGAATATTATTTACCAAAAGATTATAATGTTATTTGTAGCATATACAATATACAACTAAAGTGAATTTGAGAAATACTTACTCCAAATAAAATAAAATCCATGTTTTCTTGCGCCATTCATCCAGAGTTAAGGAGGGTAGATAATTTCCATATAAAACAATCAAAACACCTGTGTCTTTTTGTGACATTTTCCCACAGATAGTAGGCTACACTGTTTTAAAAAAAAATTAATTTTCAATCCAATTTTTACTTGAAATTTCCAGTATATTTCATTTTTTCAAGTAAAAGTACACATTTCAAGCACTTTTACACGAAATTACTGGTATTAGTAAATTAGTCATGTACCTTTCCACTGAACCGTACAATTTACATGAAAAGTCTCACAAAATTACACAACATTTCTTGTAAAATTAGCTATATTTATATATGAATTGAAAGTTACGTTCTTTTTCATGTAAACCACGAAGTTAAACGCTTCGTTCGATTTTGTTTTCTATTGAAATGAAAATGAAACGCTTTCGGTGGCGCAGTGGCTACGCGCGCCAAACCTACGCAGCAAAACAAGAATTGATCGCGGGTTCGGTTCTTACCTACAGTCAAGTGTTTTATTAAGAGTAAGTAAGTAAGAAATAATATTAGAAGTAGAAATAAGTGTATCTTAAAGAGTGCTAATTATACACTTTTACTTTATTATTTTAATAATACAGTATTGTTTTCGATTTTTTAAAAAAAAAAATTTGCTACCCTCAAAATTTTTTTTTTCACGTTTCATGACGAGTACATACGAAAAAAGCAAAAAAAAATTTCAGTCCGTCTGTCCGCCGTACGCCGTACGCCGTACGTCGACCGCTGTACGCAAAATCGTTTGAAAGCTCGTAGCTCCCAAACCCTTTGAGCTATTAAATTGAAATTTTTTTGATGAATAGACTGGGTAGTCCCCTTAAAGTGGCTAAATTTGGAGGGGTGGGGGTGTGAGGGGGAAGGAGGGGGAAGTGTTTTAGACGGAAAATTTTGGTTTCTAGATCTCAGCAACCGCTTATGCTAGCAGGCTGAAATTTGGAATTTATATAAAGCTTCAGTAGTGGACCCATTTGCAAAAATATTGCCGATATAGGTGAAGGGGTTTGGGAGTGGGGGGAAAAATAATGCGTCCGAAACGCAAAATAGGTGAGATCGACACTTTCTAAAATCCATATCTCCTAAACGGTTAATGTCACAAAATTGAAACTTAATGAGTATCTGTAGGTATACTAGGAGAATAGATCGGAAACAAAAATTTGAGTAGGGGCAGTGGCGTACGGGGGTGGGGGCTAAAAAACTTTACATTACGATATCTCACGAACCAATTGCACTAAAGAAATAAAATTTGGTTTCCTTATAAAGGTTGACAAATAAAGTTTGCTGAAAGCAAAATTTTTTACGGGGGCGGTGGAGCATGAAAGTGGAGGGGATAAGAATTTTTCTAAAAAATCACGTCTCATATCTCAAGAACGGTATAAGATAGATACTTAAAATTTTTACCAGAAGTAGGCCTAATAGACCACTAGCTGAAAACAAAATTTTGGAAGTGTGGGTGTAGAGGGTGAGGGTGGGGGAGGGTGAAAAGGAAAAAGTTCAGATTTTTCTATCTCGAGAACCTATAATGATATAAAGCTGAAACTTGGTATTTAGATAGAGCTATATTAGTAGCATCTTGGAAAAATATAATTTTTTATAAGGGTAGTATGGTACGGGGGGGGGGGGGGTGTTTTTCCTATCTATAGAACGGCTTATGATACAAAGTTGAAACTCGGTACGTTTATGTAAATCAACTAGAAAACTAATTTAGATAAAAAAAAATTTCAAATATCCATTGGCGTTCGGAGGGGGGCAAAAAAAATTATCAGTGTAAATAGAATGCATATATTTTCACGGTTTTCGTCATATCTATTAGGTCTTCCCAAATATTGAATTCATTTTTATTCTACGGATTCTTCATATAAATACCTACAAAGCGTTTTCAGGATTTTTTAAAATTCGACCCCTAAGGCGGTGCAAAGAGGGTTGTAAACTTTTTCACGAATTCTACTATAACCCCACGTCTTATCAGATATCGAATATCTTTTCACTTTCACGTGCTTGCGTAACAATCACCTAAAACTTATTTATTACCTCCTTTCAGGATTTGTGGATATTCAACCCCCAAGTGGGTGTAAGGAGGTTGCATATCTGATGATATATCGAATTCATTTTTACTTCCTATGGTTTCCTATATAAAAAAGCCAAAAAGTCATTTTCAGTATTTTAGATATTCAATCCTAATGGGTGTAAGGGGGTTGTATGCTTTTCAAAGTTTCGACATATTTCTTAGGTTCGATGATATATTAGATCGCTTTTCATTTCCACAGACTTTTTATATAATCGCCTACAAACCCATTTCTTAATTTTTGGATAATCAACCCCCAAGGGTTTGTATATGTTTTCACAATTTTTGCCATTCCTTAGTTCTGATGAGATATAAAATTGATTATTACGGCCAACCAATTCACGATTTTTCGAATTTCCAGAACCAAGGAGGTGTGAAGGGTTTGCTTACGTTTTTTTCGAAATTCAAACCCCAAGTGGAAGTAATGGGTTTGTATACGTTTTAACAATTCGTCATATCTCTTAAGTCTGATAAGGCAACAAATTCGTTTTTGCTTCTATGGGCTTTTAGTGTACATAATATACTGAAATTCGAATAGTCTACACGGACTTTTTCAATGTTTAATCGGTTAAAAATCTCTATTTTAAATATTTTTATATTAAGAACAAAAATAATTTTCCAAGAAATCTAATAATCTCGAAGCAACTCATGATACACTCCGACTTTAACCGCTCCCGAACTTTGACCCGAAAAATAAAAAAATTTTCGCCCAGACCATTGGCAGATTTTTTTTAGCTGTTTTAGTGTAAATTCAAGAGAATATCCAGCGAATTTGTTGCTTTCGAAGTTGAAATTTACTGATTGCAAATTGAAATTTACGGACCGAAAATTGAAAATTACATTCAAATTGACTATTACATCCCAATGTAAATTTACTTGAAAGGTTAGGCATATTTTCCTATTATCCAAAAGATGTAAAATTCAATGGATTTTTTTACTGTATAGTTTAGAGCAATTTTTGAATATTTTTCGCAGGATAACATGGGTTGGCAGGATAACATGGGTTTTAGGATTGATGAACTTTGAACACGGGACTACACACCCAACTACGCAATCTCGTATTCCAACATCCTGTATTCCGAAATGCCGAACTCGAAAATGGCTGCATAAAAAAATCCTGTATTAAGTAGTAAGATTTTGGAATACGGGATTACGTATCCAATCCAAGTATTCATATCTAATCTATAGAGCGAAAAAAAACTTACAAAAATAATTTCTTATAAATTTAAAATCATTGTTCACACATACTAGTTTTGTTATACACTATTAGGATGAGTAATAAAAATTTGTACAACAACAGTCTCTAACACTTATTATATCCTCCGTGTTTATTGAAGCAGTAAATTTGGCCTACATCTGCTATTCAGAAAATCCCATCATTTTAAAGAACAGTAAGCTAAAACTTTTGTTCCTAGTATTCTTGTCTGAATGTCGAAATGCTTATACGATTACGAATGAAAAAAAATGAATGTACGTAAGGATATAATCGCATAATCCTATTTTCTTCACATTGTTGTACCTGAAATGAAACAATCTTATAAAGCCAGTATATTCTTTAACTTTGAATTACCATCAGATATTCCATTCACGACTAAACCGTAAAGTGCGCTATTTATTCTAAACATTCCAGGAATTTTATTATAGCGTTGCAGGGAAATGAGAGAGAATTGAGACTACGTATTATAATATTTCCAGAGGTAGATACCTATTTTTTTATTTGTTTATTTTTTAACAAATTCGATGAGCTTTTCAAGAAAAATAAAAATTTTTTATTACGAAATACGAACATATTTATTCGAACGACTTAAATATTATTATGAGTTTTTAACGCTTTTAGAAATTTCAAAATTGTCGAAATCAATAGTTCTGTTGTAAAATAATATTAGTTATTGCTCTGATATCTGTTTCTTAACATTTGAATTATGGTTGAAAATATTGCAATATTTTTGAACATCGATTTGGCTCTTTATTTTTCATGAAAACTTTCTTGTATGGTGCAAATGCTTGGGCAATCCTTGACGATTCTATAATTTATGTTACGTCATGTATGATTATAATAAAAAAATTCAATGTTACAGATTAAATAAATTTTGGGTTTTTAGTGGTAGGGGGGATACCGGGCGATACACTCAGATGAACTGATTATTAATTTTTTGTTTGCTAAATTACTTAACGTGTCCTTCACAAAAAATAATTTTTAATAAATTTTTTTTGTCAAATATTTGACAACTTGGCATTCATTGATTTTACTCTCCATTTGAAATCTGCACTATAATAAATATGAGATTTGAACAGTTTTGTAGCTCCACAGAGGAATCCCAGTGGCGTGGCGTCCATGGAAGCAAGGGAAGCATTGCTTCCCTTACATTTTGCTGAAAAATATCTAAAATGCGTTTTCTAAATCGCGCAGAAAAATCGCGAAAAAAGTCATGTTTCAAACATTTTCTTTGGCACAGTCTAAATAAAAGTTCGCAAGAAACTACTAGCGAATATCTCACACAGCCGAATTAGCAACACCACGAAAAAGGCAAGCGAAAGAAACCAAGAAGAAGACACATAGAAGCAATTTGAAAGTTGCATCTATGAGCGTTCATTTCATTCCGTAGTAAACCCACTGTAATGTCATGAAAAAAAAATTTCGTACACGGGCCGGTGGATGCAATAAGAAATTTGTTTCCATGGGTAGTAGAACACATTTTTGGCTGCAGCGGAGAAGCTTTCAGCAAGCAGATATGTGATAAGACATAAGTGCTACCAGAGTAGGATAGGAATTAAATTCTGAACAAAGTTTGGAATTGAATGGTGGTAAATAGTTATATTTAATTTGGTTTTTAGATCTCAGGAACCACTTACGCCAGGAGGCTGAAACTTGGAACTTATGTAGAACTATGATAGTGTAGCTATTTTCAAAAAAATTGGCGATTAGGACTGTGGAGTGTGGGAGTGGAGGGGAAAGCAATGTGCTCGAAGTGCTTGAAAGCTGGGGTTGAAACATTCTAAAATATATATCTTCTGAATGGTTGATGTCAGAAGATTGAAACTCTGTAGTTGTCTTAAGGAATAATAGGAGATTAATTAAAAGCTAAAATTTTTGGAGGGGTGGTGGTAAAAAATTTTGGATTAGAATATCTTCCGAACCAATTATACCAGGAAGGTAAAATTTGGTTTGTGTATATAGGATTACAAGGGGAGCCCATTGAATGTAAAATTTTTAAGGTGTGAGGTGGAGCACAAAAGTGGGGCTATATTCATTTTTAAAAAATTTCATTTTTATATTTAAAGAACCATACTGGATATGATCTTAGAAATTTTACAGGAGGTAGGCCCAATAGACTTCTAACAGGGAAAAAATGTTGCAGGTACTGGTGAAAGGGCTGATGGTACTAGGGGGTGGAAACTAAAGAACTTCGATATTTATTTCTCAAAAACCACAAACCATAGAAAGCTAAAAAGTGACTACATAGAGCCAATATAGAGGTATTGTAGAAAAAATATGGTGGTTTTTTATATCTCAGAAACGGCTTATGCAAGAAAGTTGGAACTTAGTATGTATATGTACGTATGCTACTGAAGTTATTAAAATTCAGATTTTTATTGGAGTAGAGGTTGAGTAAAACAAATGTCCGTGAAAAGGGATTTTTCCACATTTTCACGATTTCGTTATATATTTTGGACATGCCGAAACAAATTTTACTTCTGCGGGCTCTTTATATACGCGCCTAGAATTGTTTTTCCCAATTTTTCGATATCCAACCCCTTAGGGAGTGTAAAGTGGTACTGTACATTTTCACAAATTTCCGTATATCGAATTTAATCGAAGAAAAATCTGATGCAAGCATTTTTCGATATTAATCCCCTGGGGGTGTAAGGTATTGTTCAAATTTTCATGAATTCCGAAAATCGTTTAGGATTAATGAGATCAAATTCGGTTTTACTTCTATTGCCTCTTCTATAAAAAAAAATTCATAAATAAATAAAAAAAAAATCTGCCAACACTCTGGGCGCAACTTAATTAATTTTTTTTTTGGTGGAAGTCCGAAACGCGTTTAATGATGAGATGCGGTGTATGTGACTGCGACTGACAACCTAAAAAATAACGTTCCAAATAGCCTTCTAGTGGAATATAATATAATAACAAATTTTTGATATTAACCGATTGCTTCCCCTTGTTGACGCCACGCCACTGAATCCGTATTAAGTTCAATCTTAACTCATACAGAGTTGGTTCAGATAAATAAAACTAATAATTTTTAACTTTAATATAAATTTATTTTGCAGCGAAGCCCAAAATCTAAAAGCCTGGCTAATCTTCGTCTGTCAGAACGCACAATACCTCAAGAACGTGTTAAGCAGAGAATATTAATCCGATGCATCCGAAAGTTGGCTATACAAATTTAATATTAAATTTGAATCAACTCAAAAGGTAAGGCTGTTTTTTCAGACACCGGTAAAACCGGCGCCGGAACCTGAACCACCGCCATCTTCAGCCGGTCGTGCTCTTCATAAGCATCGGATAAACCAGTGCAGGGCCGGTGGTCAACGAGTTTTACTTTGTGTTTCGCTGCGATACAATATGAAGCCGTACTCTGCTACAATGAAACGTCGGCTTCTAGTGCTACAAAACTTGAGGCGGAAGTACAGATGCCAAAAAATCAAGAAACATCAACATTGGTGTTTTATTTATGTTTCTTGACAACGAGTAAACGCTTGACTCCGTCGAGAATAACGCTGGCTGCAAGAACCGGAGTTGGAGGTCGGACGGGCACTTTTACCGGCATTAAGTAACACTGAATCGGATGCCAGGCCCGGTTCCGGCTCCGTTTTCGCCGTTGTGTGTGAAGAACCGAAAAAATTAAGAGCTCTTTTATCCTCATTTTGAATTCAAATTGATACAAATAATCCGAAAACTTTTGCTGCAATTAGTCGAATCGAAACCCATAATTTCTAGCTGGCAACGATATGTCAGCTTGTTCTAAAATTGGAAAAGTTTCGTCCCATCGTTATTCGCCACTAACCTCTTCCATGAAGGTGATGTGGACTCGATAAATTTATATCTCTCTATCTCAATGAATTTAAGCACAATATTCTCTCCGATGTCCTGGACAGACCTGACTTCCCTTTCAGAAGGAACCACCAGATGGCTGAACACTAAAAAAAACTTTTCCATTCAATCATACTTTTTGCTATAGAATTTGGCCGGTCTTCAGACCTGCATAGCAGGCAGAGCATTAGCCAAGGATTTCACTGTGAAATGTTTGTTTGAGTTTTTCACATTTTCAGGAGCACTATAGCAAGCCAGGTGCCATTCAAGTCTTCTGTTGACGACCATTCAGTGGAATGTTCTCTTCGGAAATTATACTTAAGATAAGAGACCTATCAAAGACACTATGACTTCCTGTTCCTGCCGATTTGTTATTCTCTTCGTAGAGTTCATTTCTAGGTTCTACACAAATCGAAATCGATTGGGCCAAATAAAATGGAAAATGTTGCTATTCCGGGCCGTTATCATCATTCCAATAGTCGAATTGAGCTCGGAAAGTTCTTAGTGCAAGTTTATCTAAGGTTTTCACCCCCTTCTACCCCGCGCACCTTCACATCAACCTAAGAATTTTGCCTTAGCTCCTTGGTAAATATTTGATCATGTTATTGGGGGTTGGTGATGATTAATGCGGGACGAAGGTGCAACTTCCTTACCTAAGTTTTAGCTATGAATAACTGGTTTGAAATATATTTGATTTTGGGCTTGTGTGATTGCATTAATTTCGTAAAATTGTTTGCACAATTTGTTACTTATCTAATTTGCGGAAATGTTTGGATTAACTGGGGTAGTATGTATGCTAGCGAGTCACAAGTACCAGGCTACGTAGATGGAAGAGTTTTCTGAATTTCTAAGAAAACTGGATGTAACGATATTTGGTATAATTTTGGTTATGAAAAACTGCCAACAGTCTGGAAACTACTTCATTAATATTTTTCGGGTAAAGTTTGAGATAGGGTCAAAGCTTGGTTGCAATAGAATTTTCTGCAATTTCCATCATCACCGTAGCACACGTTTCTGTTCATCCTAAACCTTTTTCTACTTCAATCATCCAATTTTACTTTATAATTTTTTAATAAGTAATGTGATCGACCTTAAATTTAAATAAAATTGCTACCCCTAAATGTTTAGGACTAGTAAACCTCAAAAAAGCAAAAAAAAATTGTCCGTTTGTCCGCCGTACGCAAAAGCGTTTTACGGGCGCGTCTCATAAACCTGTTCGGATACTAAGTTGAAATTTTTTTCGTTTCTGGGATATTTCTTACAAGAGGCCCCGAAAAACAACCAACCAATTCTTGAATCAAAAATTTTGAAATAAACCCGAAGAAAAATTATCGGAATTCGACGATCAATTTCTATAAAACGGAACTTACTCGAAACTCAATCCATTAAATTTGATTTTTGAGTACCAAGAAGATTGAAAGAAAAATGAGGTAATTTAGTATTTGAGAACTTGAACAAAGCCGATCAAATATCGAATTTTCAGAAAGTTAAATCTTTCGTATTTAGTAATCATGAGAACCGATATTGCTGCGGTACTGATTTGGTTTACGCAAAATAACGTTATTTGCTAAGAATCATCTACAATTTCGAAAATTTAGCCTCAGTAGATCACCAGTTTTAACTAGAACTAACCGCGTCCCGATGCTACGCTCACGTTTGTATAGTGCTATACTATCGGAACTGCAAAGCCATCGGTTTCCAATCTTGCTCCCCTTTTTTTTCTCTCGTTGCTCCCGTTGCTCCTTTGCTCCGATAGCTCGGTTTTTTTCTCCCATTTCTTCCGTTACTCCCGTTGCTCCGTTGCTTCCGTTGTTTCCGCTGCTTCCTTTTTTCCCGTTTCTCCCGGTGCTCCATTGCTCCCATTTCTCGCGTTTCTCCCGTTACTTCCGTTGCTCCTATTACTTCCGTTGCTCCCGTTGATCCCATTTCTCTGATTTCTCCAGTTCCTTCCGTTGCTCCCGCTTCTCCCGTTGCTCCCGTTACTCCCGTTGCTCTCGTTGCTCACGCTGCTTCCGTTACTCCCGTTGCTTCCGTTGTTTCGTAGTTCCCGTTGTTCCTTTGCTCCCGTTTCTCCCATTACTCCCGTTGCTTCCGTTGCTCCGTTGCTCCCGTTACTCCCGTGTCTACTGTTGCCCCCGTTGTTCGATTTTGTCAGACGTGCACACCGAAAACACACGAACTTTCGCGAAACTATATCAAACACACTCATTTGTTTGTGTCGCTCGCCACCTATTATAGAATAGTTTTACTAATACAGAAAGCTTCGCGGGCATGCGCTCAACATATCAATAAAGTTTCATCACAATCGAATCAGTGGTGTAGGAAGGCATACGGGACAAACAAACAAACAATTAGATCACCAGTGGTACTAAAATCGCGAATATATTGGAAAAATTTCGAAAAAACAATTGTTTTTGATTCGATTTTTCATAGGAATTATCCCCGGACTATTATACATGTTCCCTGAAAATATGATCAAAATCGGTTGAGCGGTTTATGAGTCTATAGGGAACATACATACATCCTCTTTTATATATATAGATTTATTATATAAATAAACGCTAAATATTTATATATTTTTTAATATTCAAATTTTGCGTTGAAGTTCTGAGAGAAAATTTTCTAGGCGCTTGTGGAACTCTCCAATTGTAAAATTTAGAGGTAAGTAACAATATCTTTCGTACACCAACATTTTTAAAAATTTTTATTAAATGGAAATGTTTGAACTGCAGTTTCATCCAATTTTTTTCAGCAAAACAATAACACTGTATTCCATTTCTCCGCTGTTCTATGTTAGTTAAAATACTTCACTCGAGTGAAAACAAAAATATGATATATGTAGTACACATTCAAAGATACATGAAAGTAATCAAGATTTTGTAAGTAAGAACGTCTAGACTGCAGCTAAATGTGAAAGCCTCGGATTTGTGGATTTGATCAGTGACAGTGCACGAAGTTTGATCACGAAAATTTTCATTTATTCATATCGTTATGATAATTACAAAGTATCGTGCAACTCCTAACTATATCTACAGGATAACAAAAATTCAGAAGTTTGCCAGCCCGTTGGAACTGCTGTCCCACATGAACGGCATCCATACATTTCATCATGGACTTAGTCGTATAAAACTCATAAAATTTAGCGCAATGCATATGGCGCGAGATTCTCGTCTAATTCATCAAATTTCTGTTTCTACTCAGCAAGTTATGGTGAAAATATGCAAGGAATGAGGCATCCATAAAATGGTTTATGTGGCCCTTTAAGTAGAAACCATTTGAACAATTCTAGGGGTTGGTATAACGTGTTAGTACCCATCTTTGTCTCGAAATACCACCACCTCATACACATCGAGACACCGAGACAAGAAGGAAAATAATTACATTCCTTTTCAAAGGTATGAAATTAAATTTCTTTTATACACACTCGTTCGACGTAATAATTTTATCTAACCGGTGAGATAGAGACGTGAATTTTCATATTGGGGAAAAAGAAAAGTGAGTACGAGATTAAATAGCGGGCGGGTGGTTTGTATACTCAGTAGTGTTTCAAACACGCCAAGGGTGGGAAAACTTGGGGGCGAGAGTCTCCTAAGCACAGGACTCTAGTTGATATTTCACCTTTTGTTTTTCCGCCGCAGGTGGTATTCTGTTAACATTAACAAGTGGTGATAGCACAGTATGTGCGTAGCATTATTAGTTAACGCACTCCTTGTTTCCGTTCTTTTATGTCCTTAAGGAGAAGACTTCAATATTAAATATGATGGATGAGGATTCCGGTAACGCCAAACTATGAGATTGTGCTTTTTGGGCTCAGAAAGCAAGCCCAAAGAAAAATTCATTTCCCAGGGTAAATCGATCATTTCTGTGATTTGGCAACACCATCAGTCGGTATGGGCTAAAACTACGAACATCATTATGAAGGCGATGCATTACTCGAACTTATGCCCCAGTTTCGTATAGTTGTCGGTATGAGGGGTTGATGAAATTTTCCGGAATTGTTGGAATGATTTTTGCAAAAGACAGGCAGAACGCATACCTACCCCCCTATGCTCTTCAGGGAAAGTTAGTTAAAAAGTTTTCACTGTTCAGCGAGTGTTTGTTCTAATCAGAACATCAAAAAGCTTTTTCAAGTTTGAATTATTCAAACTATACGTTGGGATTGTTTTATACTATCAGCAAAACTAAGTGAATTATGGTTACTGGGTGTAAGAGAAAACAATAAATTCATCGTATTTGCAGCTCTTTCAGTGCATGGTTCCCTAAGGCCGTTAATAATTTTCATTTTTAATTACCCATTACTTTTTAGAAGGGAAATGTACTTTAAGGTGTCCAATTAGCATAAGGATGTGATAATGCTAGTCTATTATGCGAAAGGTCATGAGCTCGAATTCTACTCAAAATTCCACTCAAAACATGAGTTATTGAAAGTTTTCGATTCATAGAGAGAAAGAAAAAGGCCACCCTTAAAAATAGTCTTACTTAATGAATCATAGGTTGAAATAAATAATGCAAATCCTTGCTAGGTTTTGGAAGGTTTCATGCAAATCGCCTTGAAAAAATATGCTTTTTCATCTACCCATGTGCGAAATGCCGGAGTCGACCAGAGTTGCGTACACTGCCCAGAATTGGCATCCCATTGTCCGCCAAGACTTGTCGATCGGTATTGTTTTGGTACTGACAAACCACCAGACCAGTATCGGGCCAATCCTGGTGATCAGTACTCCGAGTTGCTGGGCGTATGTCGGGCCTAAAATTGGCTTATTATTGGTGTCGAAGCTCTTTCGGCATTGGCTCAAGGGTCGGCTCTGTATTGGGCACATCTTGGTAGAAATATTTTTTGTTTCTCAACATCAATTTTGATTCGGCTTAAACCCTATTACTAGAATGTTTCAGATTGGCCTAGGACTTGGACTAATGTGTGACAAGACCATGGTTCGAATCCGAGGGTGGGCAAGGTGTAAGTAAAATCAATTCGCATTTAAAAAAAAAAATAAATAATAATTTGCAGGAAAATAAATTCGTAGTTGGAAGAAAAAAAAAGAAAAGGAAAAACATTTTTTACTTTGGTTTTTTTTTTTACTGACGCCCCAAAACTTGCAGTCAGTATCGGGCCAGAGGTTCACCAAGAGTAGGACCAGTGTGATCAAATCGACTTTGGCTCGGCAATGATTTGGTCTAGACCACATACTGGACCCGAAACATTAGCCAGTACTGGCAACTCTTTCACCAATACTAAGCCTGTGCTGTGCCGTTCTGCTTTTCGTACATGGGTAATAAAAAATATTTAACTCTACTCCTTCGTTAATTTCGTCAGTTGCTTTCTGTCAAAAGCTAAGCCAAGACCCCAACCAAAATTTATTTGTGGCAGGAATTTTTTATGTACATGTTACATTAGTATTATGAACGTATTCATTCAAAATAAAATGGAAGAAAATGTAAATAAATAATAGGAGCACTTTCGCCAACTTATAAATTGGTGCAATCTTCTTGGTAGGGACCGAATGAACTTGTGCTTATATTGGTACATGTTATGTTGTTGGGATTCTTAGGATTAATCTACAATTCATAAACCCTTTCAAACAATTTATAACTTTATATATCTTCCCAATGAAATTCGTTTCGAATTCAAACTTTCGTTAATTATTTACCAAAATGAAACGTTCTTGGAATATCGTGCGTTGGGATAGATACATATGTAGATGTTTCTTCAAGAATTTTTTCCAACCCAATTTCCACCAAGATTTTAATCAATGTTAACGTTTTGTGTGCCACATAAAAAAACAGAACATTTTTCATTCAGAAAATTAACTCGAACCCGAACCATCTCATAGTTACTTTCGAAACTATGAAAAGTTTTTGACGAAACTTTGTGGCGAATTTTGTGAATCCTTTCTGGTATTAAAACCATACTAGAGATGGGTATGTGAACATCTCCGAACAAAGGTAAATTGGTCGGATGTGCATCATGGAAAAAGTTTTTACCGTCATAATAACTGAGTTAACTTTTAAAACTAATTAAAATTTTACCGAAAACTTTATTGTACTGAAGACTAGAGTGGTTAAGAGTGAAGAAGTTGGAAATTTTAAAAGGAAATCTTGTCATGAATTTTACCGCGAATAATTGGTAGCGAGAGTGATGACTTAATTATCAGGACTACGTAAGCGTTGGTGTACAGTTACACCAATGCATTGTCGGTAGCACCTGTTGAAACTTTTCGGGACAAATTTAAGAAAATTGTAATTTTAATATTCTGTGTCGTCGAACTCTAACAAGGAGTTTAGTGAAGAAGTTCGATTAAATTGAGGTTAGAGTTTAAAAAGAACTTACTTCGTTGTTGTTGACCATAGGTACTCCGTTGTCGTACAATACAGAACCAGAACGGGTTTTTAAAGGTATTCTCGGAAGTACTTATTTTTTATTGTGTTAACATTCATTTTCCGATATTTATTAGCCGTTGTCGTCTGTGTTGTAAAACATTCGAAACACACGCAAGTGCCAAAATTGAGTTACACGCGCGACGAATTTTAGAAAAGAGACTACCAAAGCGACGCGATTAGATCTAGGTGATATCACTGTTGGTTGTGTCACATCTCATAACGCGTGCGTTAATATTTTTCCGACTTAATGAAAATACATATAAGACATATCGTTGCTGAATCGACCATATTCTTTTAATCAATACAAACCATTAAACGGTGTAAACGAATTTCACACTTTTCAACTGCTTGTCAAGAGTTCCAAACCCCATATTTCAAGTAGCCGAGTTTCGAACCGAATAAGTGCTACTACGTTCCTATACCGAAGCGTGAAAGCTTTCGACCTTTTGAGTCGAACGGCATTTTATTCACATCAAAAACTTTATCGTCCCCTTCGGATTCAAATTTTAGGCCGAACTTGTTGGTATTTCACTAAAACTCGATTAAAACAATAAAAAAAGAAGTTTAATATTGAGCACTATAGATACTGAAAACAATTCAGTTTAGAAAAATTATAAAATCCGAAGCGTGAAAGTTTTCGACCTTTTGAGTCGAACGGCATTTTATTCACATCAAAAACTTTATCGTCCCCTTCGGATTCAAATTTTAGGCCGAACTTGTTGGTATTTCACTAAAACTCGATTAAAACAATAAAAAAAGAAGTTTAATATTGAGCACTATAGATACTGAAAACAATTCAGTTTAGACAAATTATAAAATTTAACCAGATTACAAGGCGGAAGGTGGTAAAAAATGATTGTTAAGATGGATGTGCGGACTCTCGCCTGTATCTTAAATGAATAATTTTAGATTAAAGTCATTCTCGTCAAATTCTTCAGTTCAGCTATGTTTCTATCTACGCAAGTTATTCCAATGCTCCTTCAAGAAAATGCCATCCGAAAGACTTAAATAATATTACCTACGATACAAGATAGAAGGAAGGCAAATATTTCCAGCATTGTTAAATTTCTTGCGTTTAATTGCATTTATTCTCCCACCCCGAACCATAAGGACCCTAGATCACTTCGTTTTGACCACAAGCTACCAGTTATTAATAAATCATTACCACTTGAACAGTTACAATTATTTTCCTCTCATTTTCCTAAATTCGCAGGCGAAATCCGACAGAGTAATTTGAGCCATAAAATATAGGATAGTTACCAAACAGTGTGGAAAATCTCCTTCTAAAAAGATGAAAGTTAAGAACAACAGGAACAGCAGGAAAAAAATACAGAAAGCAATTATGGAAAAAAAAAGTGGAAAACTTGACGTGAAAACGAGGGAAAAAGACTGCCTTGTCGAACAATAACGGCGGGCAATATTACTAATACGATATCCTTAGACGTCCTTCTTTGCGGGCTTCTCGCAATTCGACTGAGACGAGCAGAAGATAGATGAACAGATTTAATGAAAACTGGAAGAAAAGTATTGGACGAAGAAAATTAATTTTCCAGCTTACAAATCGTCAAGAATACTACTTTCATTCTTTCGCACTTAAGACGCGAAAGTATCTTTCTCATGTTTCCCGAAAAAAATATTGTGAATATTAAAGGAATAAAGGATGTGTTATTAAAGAATTTCAAAAGGGAAAAACATGACGTACTACTTTTCAAATCATATTTTTGTTAATTTTCGGAACGCAATTTTTCTAAATAATTTTTAATTTATTTTAGATAACCTTTTTTTATTGTTTTAATATTACAATAATATTTGAAAAATGTATTTAGGTGCGAATAAAACATAATACTTTTACGTGAAATTTATTTCTTCGAAGTGGTTTTCCAAAGAATCCGTTAAGATACGACCAGTAGCACAGGTAAGGTTTACGGGGCTCCAGTTCAAAGTGCCCTGCCACAAATTGAAACAGAATTAAATTCATAGAATAAAAGCTATCACCTGGGTAAAAAACTATATTGAGAAAAAAACCCTTCGACCTTTTCAGCGTACCCACGCTCCATCTCTAAGGATTGTTTCTACTTCGCAAATAATAGTTTGACACATGCCGAAACAATTAATTGCAAATTATGTCAAACATTTGTACGAATTGAAATCATACATTGATGTGAAACTCGCAGGCATATCCTGTCTGACAAGGATATTGGTCACTTTATAATACATAAATAGTTTAATGACATCGTTTAGTAATTGTCGATGAGAGCTTTGATTTATCGCACAGATGATATCGGTTCTTTGTAGATTGTAATATCTAATTGAATGAAAACTGTGAAAAGTATCGATTTCAGTGTGACGACTATACTCGCTGTGTTCTTTTGTGCCCAGGCTTGAAGCAATTCTATTGATTAATAAATTTGCCTTCGAGATTCTGGGGCATTTGTTTCGATAAATGAATTTTTTTCATAAGGTTTTGAAGAATCTCGCAGACGAACCGACATAGTTTCTAAATATCTGTGAGATACATGCAGATTTGAACAATATGGTTGACGTTTCTTTTACAAATATTTTACTGCTATATAGCTTCAACCCCATCTAGACTTCAGCGTAAAAGAACGTATAGAAGAAAGTAAATCTACCTATAAAGTATAGTAATGTGTTAGGCGAAACGAAAACGAACGAAAGAGGTACCTTCGAAGTAGATTGATATAAACTATACAGTTCGCTACTAGATGTCAGTGAAATAAAAGCGCGCGAATTTTGAAAGAAATTAAAATATTGGCAAGCAATTACAATTCCGGCACTCAACACAAAAAAATATAACTCACACTAAATTTCCCGAGTACAAACGAAAGGGTACCCTACCCTTAAAAGGGTACCCTACCCTTTGAAAACAAACCTTTACGAAACCAAGCGCCATCTATTAGTGACTACTGCAAATGTCCATTCCGCCCATGAACACAGTACTGGAAAACGAACGAAATATTTCGTCGCGAAAAGTGAGCGAAATATTAATTTTTTTATATGGAATTTGACAGTTCATTTCGTTTCGCCCGGAACAAAGTACTAGGCTTTACTATTAATGATACCCATAGCCATGCCAGCTTAATATTAGTGAACAGCTTTAAGGATTTTATCTCGCTGCGGCCAGGTAAGTGTTTGATAGGCCTTTGTGTGTGGATTTGGTGTTACCTTTAGTCAGCACAGTTCATGTTCTCTCCTACTCCATTTTAAGAGTAAAATACGTTTTTATTTGCTAAGTATCTATAATAATAATAAAAAAATATTTTTTTATCATAAAAACAGGTCCTGGCTAACTAGTGAATGGCTAAAAGAATTTCGGTATATACTTATGAAAAAAATGCATTTGGGTTGATTTTTTTAAATATCCTGAAAATAAAACGATTCATTATTGTTTCGTTCGTGAATCATTTTTGCGAGCGGATTAGAATTTTGTTCAAGATTCAG
Source organism: Beris morrisii (assembly GCA_951812415.1). Lineage (NCBI taxonomy): Eukaryota > Metazoa > Arthropoda > Insecta > Diptera > Stratiomyidae > Beris > Beris morrisii. The sequence goes on along the minus strand of OX638312.1, from coordinate 4,877,507 downwards.
AAAAATTTTAGTTTCATTTGAAGTCGATCGTATAAACGAAGTTTATACCGAAGCAAAGATGTAATACCAGAAAATAAATGAAATTTGTTGAGGAATTATCACAAAATTTTTTCGTTGGAACCGGATTCATAGATTTTTCCTTCAACCTTCCACTAATAACAAAAAATTAACTAAAAGAAAATATCAGGTTTCACTGGAGATGTAAACTTAAAAATTTTGTTCTGTAGATTTCTTCTTTTTTTAAATAATCCTTTCTGGAGTTTAGGATCCTTTTCAAGAGGTAAGGACCTAGTTTAATTAGAAATCCAGCCTAAATGGTTTCCTACTGCGGATATATTTTTATGAGGATGTGGTGTGGAGGTGAGAGAGAGATTTTAGAGAAAATTTGGAACATACCTGAGTAAAGACCAAAGCTAAAAAAAACTGAAACTCATACAAATGAAATAATATCTTAGAGAATTATCTAAAAATTCGTTCTGTGAACTGCGCAAATCTCAAACATATATTGCATTATATTTGGGTTATATTTAATAAAATTCTGACCAAGCCTTATTTTTTATCTCATCAAAAATGTAATGAAATTGGGCATATTTGGATACATCACTTGTAAACTTACAGCAAAGGTGTTATAAAGATAAATTTCGACAATTCTCATTAGAAAGATAAATAAATGGGAGTATGGGAAATATGTTGACGTTTTGTATTCATCAACAAATCGAAATTGTTAATCGAAAATCTGCATCGAATTTATTATGCTAATGAAAATTTTCTAAATATTTGCATTCCATGAAAATTATATTTGATTACGTCAGGTGCGAATAATTTGTGCCGCATTGATATGAGTACTAATAAATTCCAAATTCGCACGGAAAGTATTAATGAAATTTTTAGGGAAAATTGAATTGAAAATTATTTTAAATAGTTTATCATCAAGTCAAATTGATTGAATTATAATTTAAGTATTTTATTGCATTAATTGTTATGTAATTATGCCTTTAGTTAAAGCTAGCGGCTCTATGCTTTTGGTAAGAATACGGAACTGGACTTGAAGGTTAGTCTTGAAAACATTAGGCCGGAATGATTGCATGTTAATTATTTTCAGTGGCATTAGCAGCTTCAATGATTTGTGGGCAATGTAAGCAAGACTCGTTTACTTAAGGGCTCACATATCCCTGTGCGCTGAAAACTGAGTAAATTTGAAAAATTATTATAAAGGTTATATGGTAAAAAAAAAAATAAAATTGTTGAGTTTACATATCTTATTAACTATTCAACTAAAACAAAAAAAAAATAATTTTTTTTTAATATTAACATTATTTTATAATAAATATAAATGGACTACTGATGAAAACCATGGTGCCTCCTTGTCGACATCATAACTTCATCAAAAATAATTCAATTTGCAAAAATAAAAAAGAATCTTGTAAAATAATTTATTAATAATAGTATGACGGAGGGAATTTTTTTTTTTTCAAAAATAAAGAAGTTACAGTATTTCAAACTTTAGTATACAGTTTAAAAAAAAATTGTGTTTAATAATTTATAAAAAATTGTCCAACCAAAAAATTAAAAAAAACCTCTCGTAACACTATAGAGAAAATAATTATGAAAATTTGAAAAAAAAAATTGAAAAAAAATGACAATTCACTTAGTTATCGTGCTGAGTGTCAGTCTAAAAATATAGTTTCGAAAAAAACGCGTTTAAAGTTTCTAGTAGGTACAACATGAACTTACGGCTAGTCTCCCATTCCAGCTTCGTACTGTACACCTTCTTCCCCTTGTATCTTCCTATAAACTTGGTCCTATAAACGACCTTGTTTTCTAAGCAACCCAGGTTTTGCGAACAAATGAAATACGAAACGCAGCTGTCGATAGAGGCGCGGCAGTTAGCCAGGTCACAATTATTAATATAAATTTGTAACGTAGTGGAATTTTCTTAACATTTTTTTTTTCAAATTCTAAATTTTCTTTCTTAATTCTTAAAAGAATAACAAATGAAAATCTGTAAAAAAAAAAATTTTTTTTTAAATTTAGGGGTATGTGAGTCCTTAATGCTTAATCATTCAGTAGTGATCCTATTAAATATTCTGCACTATTTGTTTTAATATTTTCAAGCCAAAAGTAACTGAAAAATTAATAAATTCATTTAAATAAATCATGCGTTGAGTAAGAATTGAACTCGGTACATTACTCGGAGCATTGTTTTTAAGAGCTTGTACATTACCGCTTGACCTATCGACTTCTAATATAAAAACTGTTACTTTGGTAGAAAAAATCATAAAGAAGAGACATTTTGATATCAAGAAAATTTATTCCTGAGGTAGCTGAAGACTTTTTTTTAAAGTAACGAATACTTGAGAAAAATTTTCTTACAAAAACCTCCGCCCAACGTATGCCCCTGGCCAAACAACAGACCAATCGGAAAAAAATGTGTATATGGATCACTACTTTTAGGCATTTTTTTGTCAAAAAAAAACACTCGTACATGGAAAACATACAAACAAATTATTGTGTTATCGTCTCTATTTAAAATATTGTGTGTTCAACGTTATCAAATTCAGTAAGTCTAAACCACCTGTACAAGGACCTCTGAAAAAAGTTCAAACTAAGTATAATTAAGTTTAATTTATGGTTCTGTTTTCGTTTTCAAGTTCAGATCTGTAATCACATATTCGTGATGTACACATCCGGAATAAAAACCTCGGATGTTAAACTGAATTACGGCATCAGCTCGAAACCGGATCCTTTAATGTAATTCGAAACCATTAGTACCACTAACACCACAACATTGCGGTCATTGCGTTGCACTCGTACTGTGACTTTCCCCAATAAGCTACAATTCACAGTATGGGAACATACTGGATAGTTACCCAGTAGTTTTAGCCCAAACAAACACGTTAGGGTATTGCAATCGCATAATATTATGTAAGTGCAACAGCACTACTGAATCAGACCAGAATTGCTTGTGCTCGACAGCACACAGAAGCGAGTTGCAGTAGAATCAGCCGGGATATAAATGCGGTAACCCGGGTCTCGGAGAGCGGTCCTTTTCTAAACACACAGAGAAGTCTACTAGAAAATGGCATACTTTTATCCTAATTAATATTTCGTTTGCTTTCTTTTGTCCGGCTTAGCAAAGCCGAAATTCTTCGAAACCAACGACTTTGTACTCGAAATCCTACCGTATCGTGGCAAGAGGATTCCAAACTACGAATCATCTATTCTCCTTTTAGGTTGCATTTTAGTTTTCCAGGGCTTACCTTAACTGGCCAGAAACAAATTCAGGGTATTTTCGGTTTCAATGCTCGAACGAGGAGGACATTAAATCGGGGATCGGAAGTAAGGGCTATGTCTGCACAAACATCAGGTTGATTTTAACAGGGAGTAGGATGCAAATGGTATTGCATGAACGGTCCCATGCATTTTCAATTAACTTATGAAAAAATTTGTGTTTGCTTTTTTCAATTTTCATTTTCCGCAAAGGATTTTAAAAAAAACCCGAAGACTTTGCCACTAAGTAGAATAGCTTGTATGCATCTAATTTCAAGAGGCATTTACTGCAGAAAAAGTTGAATTTCGAAGTCAGTCGCAAGTTGCTTTTGTCGAGCGGTGGAAGTGGAATTCTGTAAAGTGGAGAAGATCAACGGGTAAAGAAACCGAAATTCATTCTTTTATACACTCAAAGAAAAAACATTATTATGACCACCATATTTTGGGAGAACCTTACTATGATTGAGGTTATAGTTGCCACAATCATGTTACAACATGTAACACAGTTGTACTAACTGAATGTATTTTTGTAATAACTATAGGTCTATAGCACAAATTTTACCATTTAGTTACTTGAACTATGGTTATGCTTTTAGGAAACATACAACAAAATTATGGTTGTGGAAACCTAGGTGTGTGATTCACGCAACCTTCTTTTTTAATAGAACGGTTACGCCAATCAATAAAATCGTGTGACATGGTTACTTGAAACATAGTTATGTTTTTAGAAAAGATGTTATATGTTTAGCTCAAACAAAATTATGGTTGTAAAAACCTAGTTGTGTGATTAACGCAACCATGTTTTTTATTAGAACGATTACGCCAATCATAAAAATTCTGTAACATAGTTATGTTTTTAGGAAACATGTTATGTTTGGCCCAATCAAAATCATGGTTGTGGAAACCTAGGTGTGTGATTCACGCAACCTTCTTATTTAATAGAACGGTTACGCCAATCATAAACATCATGTGACATGGTTCCTAGAAATATATAATGAAAGTATAAAAATTACCAAAGATTTGAATTTTCAAAGAGTACTCGGATACCATTTTTGAGCAAACTTTAACATATTTTCACATACTAATAACTAAAAAAAAATTTGATAGAAACAAAAAATTGAATTTCAATTATTTTTTCCACTAGTTCTTCAATTACAAAAATGTTCAAGAGAATCGGAGATGGTAAGGTCACAACTTTGGCGATTCTTGACGGAATGACCCAAATATGAACTTACATGATTGCACTCACCATATCTTAACAAATTCTAATGTCGCACTGACCATATTCATGCTTATCACAATCACAGTATGGTTACGGCAATCATAATATGTCAAGTAACATGATTGTACTGACCATCTCTAATCAAATGAGTATAGTTGCACTGATCATTCAAAGTTATGTCAATTATAGTATGGTTGCGACAATCATATCTAATATCTTACCTTACATGATTGCACACACCATATCTGGTATAGTTGTGGGAATTATTTTATCAAATTTCATGGTTCCACTGATAAAAGAATATTGTTGCCGTGATTATAATATACTTTTACATCATGTAACGAGAATGAATGATACAACAATATTAAATTTCAGAACGGATATATGTTTAATGAATCCATACTATATTTTTATGAATTATATGCTATGACTTGGAGCATCATATCCATGATCAGAACTTCAGTCAATGTAACCTTGGAATAAACATAGTTTTTCTTTCATCTTATATTCATATTAATATTTATTTCCAATAATGTAAATTTCTCTTAAATGTAAATATTGCTTTAAGTGGTCAGGCTGTCGCGTCTTCAACTATTGGTTACATTAGTTTAGCATGTGTTAGTAAATAAAGTTCTTAGTATTAATTTTTTTAGGAAAATGGAAAGAATTCATTCTTTTAATTATTTAAAAAAGGAAAAATAAACAATTGATCTCCTGACGAAGAATTAGATGCATTCTTTTGGCGTCCAGTTCGAGCATGATGAAAAAGTCCGTAGAAGAATGATACAGAGCAGAAGAATTGGTTTTTGCTTTTCACATCTAGATGGCGCTGTAGCTTTATCAGATACATAATATTCAGTTGATAATAGGGAGAAAACTCACAATGAAACAGAACAACACTTAATATCAATTTTGGCCTTTTTTCCATTTCACTAATCAGTTCTGCATTAGAACGCATCTATTATGTGACAGTACTGTGGGGAATGTGATGAATAAAATTGTAGGGTCCGAAATAGATTTTCACAAAATTTAGTTATACAAGTCGAATTTTTCAGAATTTGTTGAGAAGTCTCGGGATTTCATCAAAAGTAAATCAGGTATAACTACAATTACAAGGAGCAGGGGTGGATACAGAATCCAATTATGGGATTTCGTGTAAAATAAAATAATAAAAAATAAAATGTAAAAAAACCGCCAATGGTCTGGGCGCAACTTTATTATATTTTTGGGTAGAAGACCGGAACGCGTTTAAAGCTGAGATGCCATGGAGTTTACTGTGCGACTGCATATATTATATAGATAGATGTTTATTTCGTTCCAATAAATATTTATAAAAGTATTTGTACAATGTTTCTGTTGATTTGGTGCTCAGATTGCATATATTTTCAGCCATAGTAATTCAAAGCGTTTGTTTAGTGCATAAATTGAAGCTATTTGTGATTAGTGTTTAATTTGCATAAGGGAAATTGGAACAACAAAAACCTTATTGGTGCCTTAAAATTACTTAAAACTAGGCTAAACTAAACTAAATTAAATTGATTAGCATGTGAATACATATAGTGTAGATTATTTTATAATGAAATGATAGAGAGAATCAATGCATTTTCTGAGAGTGCACACTTTGTAACGAAGCTTTCTTCTTGTTTTTTGGCAAATGGTTCGATTAGCGGTATCTCAGCTAATTGGTGTGGCGATCGAGTAGAAAAATCCCAGGGCTTATTCAGGATGATCTTGAGAAACTTGTTCTGGATTATCTGGAGCCGTTTTTTATGTACCTTGGCGCTTACATTCCATATTGGAACGCCGTACGTTAGGAAGAGTCGCATTTCCGTCTTATAAATAAGTAATTTATTTTCCTTAGAAAGCCTTGACTTCCTATTGATAAGTGGGTAGAGGGTATGTATACTTTTCATGGTTTTGCTTACGGCTTCCATGGTATGATATTGGAACGTAAGATTGCTATCAAGATGAATGCCTAAGTATTTTATGTTCTTTGACCATATAATGCTTTCTCCTAGTATGTTTATGTTGGGGTTAAGAAGGTACTTATATGAGCGGCGCTTGGTGAAGTATATAGCGCAAGTCTTGTGTGGATTAATTTTATGTTATATATTTAAAACCTTTAAAAGTAAAAGTGAATTCGATATCTCATTAGACCTAAGAAATATATCGGAATTCGTGAAAATGTACACAACCGCTTTGCACTTTGGTTGACTATCATAAAACATATACGTACGTAAGTTTCAACTTTCCAGCTTAAGCCGTTTCTAAGATATAAGAAACCAGCCCCATCACTGTATCATGCCAGACCTATCAAAACTTTTATTTTTCTAGCATGCCTCTCTAGTGGCTCTACATAGTAGTCAGTTTTTAGATTTCTATCCTTTGTGGTTTTTGAGGAATAACAATCAGCATTTTTTCCCTTCCACCGCCTCCTACCATCACCACTTACACCCACACCCTCAATTTTTTTTGCTAGAGGTCTACTAGGCCTAAATCCTGTAAAATTTTTAACATCATATTTTACATTCAATAGACTGCACCTGTAATCCTATATACAGAACCCAAATTTTGTCTTTTTGACCCAATTGTTTCAGAAGAAATTGTAATTAAAAATTTTTTATAAACCACCCCACACCCCACCTCCTAGTATCATTATCATTTCTGCAGTTCGTTCTCCAGTTAAACTCCTGGTTTCTTCCGTCCGTCCATTGACCATTGACTCTTTATCTGGAAAATCTTCCCGCATAGAGAATTGCTGTGGTTGGGTATTAATAACATACTCGGTATGAGAAGTATTCTTTTGGAACACATATTAAGTTATTTGATGCCACTACAAACAAGTCTGCGATAGTAAGGTAGTACCGATTCTTTCCCTTCTCCGCTACAGCAAGTACAATTATTTCCAACAAGTCCACAGCACATTAATATCCTTTGCGGACGCATGTTTCCTCCGTATGTACATTTTAATTTTACACATCATTTAACTGGATTTATTGGAAATTTTACAATTTAATGAAAATGTTGCTGCTTACGTTCCATAAAAAACCGGCCGGCCAACCAAACAGAACGTACACCCAACAAACAATTCGTTTTACATATCCGTACCGCAAAATAAGTAATAAAAATATCGTGACTGGAATGCTTCAGCATTTTAAGCGTGTTTAAAATCTGATAGAATTCATCGCAGACACCGACAAATTTTGGTTTCGAATGTATTCATTAATTCAAAACAGTTGGAAAAATAAGGCGATCCTTTCTACGGAATGGAAATGATGATATGCAATTTTTTCAGAATAAATCGACACATTTGGGTTGGCAATTCCCTCCGCCTCTTTAGCACTGAGTGTGATGTTTTTGCTAAAGGACATGAATTATCGTCACTAGTATTTTGGTCTGTTGTCAAAAACCATACCGTCTACTTACGACTGTCATAAATGAAATATTTCATATTCCAAGATGAGAGCGGTTCAAAGAAAAAAAACTTTGTAAAGCGGTTGTAGGCTGTACCATTGTTGCCAGATAACAACATTTCAACAGCCGCATGGGGTGGTGAACCAGAAAAGTGGGCTGGCTAGTCGTATTTTGCACAAAAACGAACATGAACATAACAATTGTGCCCCTGTCCAGCCTTGTAGTCACACTCAACTTTTTAGTGGGCGGTAGCATCTAGTGAAACTGCTTTTCCGGGCCTTTTCAATAGTCGACCTTATTCAGTTCGAAGTAAAATCGATAGAATTTACATAGCCTAATATTCCGTATGGCATATGTTCCAAATTGTATTCTGTTCATTTTTTTTTGTGTCTGCAAAAATAATGTTGACGTGACTATCCTGTTGCAAAAAAATGGGAAAATGTTTGGGGATAGATTGTGGGTGGTAGAAGGCGCGAGTAGAAACATCGAATATGAGCAGAAATGCGAGCATGTAAATCTACTAAACACAATTACCTGACCCTGTCCTGTAGGACGCTTCGTTTTGTGAAAATCTCACGATGTTACTTTTCCCAGTTACTCCCTTGTACTTTTCTTTCATTGTTCTCCTGGGTGTTTTTTTTATTCCGAAAACGTATCAGCACATATGTGAATGTTTTCGTACAGGGTGGCTGATAATTTCAAGGACTTGAAATGAGTAGCAATTAATAATTGTAATGGGTACTATCGTTCAATTCCAACTCTATTAATAACTCTATTCGGTAATCTGATAATATCGATATATCTAATTTTTAAAAAAGAAAAAATGCAATATAAAAGTAGTTACAAATAATATTTAACTTCAATTATAAATAAGAAAAAAAATAATAAAAATATATTGAATTAATTAAAGTAAAATACTATGTCGTTCGAAAATGAATGACACGTCATTGGATATTTCTACACATTTTTAACAATTGTTAGAATTATTAGCCTACAAGTTGCTCAATATTAAGGTAAAATTGCAGTGTATTCACTACAGATGAATCCAATTGAATTTGCACCAATTAGTGGGATATTTAAAAAAAATATGGGTCTTCCGTCTAAAATGTACCATGCATTTTCCAAAGCCTAAAAAAATTAAATCAAATATGGAAAATGTATTATATATATTAATTTACGCTCACAATAATTTTGATTAAAGATACATTTGAATTCACTTCTTCTAAACATATACATAGGTACTTCAGATAGGCGAATCGTTAATAATTCACTTGCAAAATTTTTGTCTTTTTTTAAACATGTTTTTAAGTCTTTATTGTTTTGCTTAAAATTTTTAATTGGGTGTTCGGTGGAAAATGTTCAGTGAGTCTTATCACTTTCAGTTGCAAATTATTTTCGCGGTTTTATGAATAGACCTAAAAAAAGCAAAAAAAAAACGATTATCCGTCTGACCGCCGTCCATTTTCGCAAACTCATTTGAAGGCTCGTAGCTCCTAAGCCCGTTAAGCTATTAAGTTAAACTTTTTCTAGTTGGTAGATTGGATTGACCCGTTTAAGGTGTGAGAGGTGAGATGGGGAGCGTTTCAGATTGAGATTTGCTTCAGCATATTGAGCGGGACTAACTGGCCGATGAGAAGAGGGTTTGGTATTTATTTTTATTTTTATCGCATATATAATTAGCAAAAAATTTATTTTAGGTTTTTTAGATATTAAACCCCTAAGAAACAGTGTAATATGAGAATTCACGAATTCTGACATATCTCTTATTTCTGTGGTGATATTGAATTGATTTTGAACGAACTTTTTATAAAATTGCTTAAGAATTAATTTCAGTATTTCCTCATTTTCAACTCGTCAGGATGTATGAGGGGGTTGTATACGTTTACACGAATTCCGCTATATCTCTTAGGTCTGTCGTGGTACCTAATTTCTTTTCATTCCGAAGGGCTTTCTACCTAATACAATCGTCTAAAATACTTTCTTTTATTTATTTTTTTTCAAAGGATTAAATTTTAATAACAATTTGAGTGACCTTGATTGCTTGAGTTATTGTGCGTTCGAGCAGAAATATATAATACTTTTGAGAAGGTTCTTAGCTACTAATTACAGTCATAACATTCTTCGTTTAATACACTTATGCCACCGTATTTTAAAGATTTTTCATTTCAAGTCTCATAGGTTTTTGATTTAATGATTTAAGTAATTTGGAAAACATTGAATTGTTTGAAGTAGAAAAAAATTGTTTAAATTAAAAAAATATATTTTCTTTTGCTCACTTACACATTTAATTATTTCAAGAACAAAAGCCAGCACTGCAAATATTTTTATTCGAAAATGGTTTGAAAGGAAATTTCCAAAGCGATTTGACTGTTGGATAGCGAATTGACCTGCGAATCGAAACTGACTCTCTAGATATAAAATAGTGTACACTGTTTTAAAAAAATTGAATTTTCAATACAATTTTTACTTGAAATTTCCAGAATATTAAATTTTTTCAAAAAATAAAAGTACTCATTTCAAGCACTTTTACACGAAATTACAAGTAAAAGTACTCATTTCAAACACTTTTACACGAAATTACTGGTATTAATAATTTATTCGTGTACTTTTCAATTGAACCGTACAATTTACATGAAAATTCTCACAAAATTACGCGACATTTCGTGTAAAATGAACTACAGTATAACTTCTCTATAGCGGACACCTTTGGGGAATTCAAAAGTGTCCGCTATAAAGGGGTGTCCGCTTTTCGGGGGTATTGAGTTTAATACCTAATTCATTGGGGAATAAAGAACTGTCCTCTATAGGGAGGTGTCCGGTTTTCGGAGGTGTCCGGTAATAGAAGTTTCACTGTATATTTATATATGATTTGATATGAATTACATTCTTTTTCATGTAAACCACGAAGTAGGACGCTTCGTTTGATTTTGTTTTCTACTGAAATGAAAATGAAACGCTTTCGGTGGCGCAGTCGCTACGCACGCCAAACCTACGCAGTAAAACGAGAGTTATTCGCGGGTTCGATTCTTACCTACAGCCAAGGATTTTATTAAGAGTAAGTAAGTTTTGTGGGCAGGAAATAATTTTAGCTATACAGCATATATGTCTTCAGCGCTGATTACTCCAGTTTTGATTTTGGATATGTTTTTAAAAACTCCCCTTTAAATTGAAATAACGTTAGCTTGGAACAGTCTTACAACTCATTCAAAGTGTACTTAAAGGTCACTCTTTTTCGTTTTTTTGATACATAATCCATTATTTAATTTCTTATTCTTCTTTCATTGTCGTTATACGAGTACTTTTATATTTTTTTTTTCTCTAATTTATTTACATGAAAAATATTTTGTTTGTAATTCGTGGCAATTGTATAATTGGAAAAGATTTTCTGTTCAATTGTTATTGTTATAAATAAATAAATAAACTAATTTTTCTGAATTAGAGAGCTTTTACTGCACTTTACTATAACAATCTGGAAAAACTTGTTTCGGTTTCTTATTTAAAATAAGTGAAAAATATAATTTTGCTTGAACATATTCGGAAAGAATTGCTGTTCAATTTCGAAGCACCCTGTCAGTACCACCAGTAATTATAATTTTCACGGTACCTGTATACATACAAACGGATTGTATAAAAACTAAATTTTACCAATGTTGGATTTATGTATGAAACAAAGTACCATTTGCCCGGTAACAAAACTGCTGGAAGCGCATTAAATACTCTATTCTGTCTGCAGTTAACAGTTTCAGTTGAAATTTAAGGATATTTTTTTATCCTGGCAGTTCCACATACGAAATGATACATGGCCAGCACTCATAAATCCATTCTTTGTTCTTGCTTATCGCGCAAAAATATCGAAATTGAGTTAGCAGTGCTGCAAAGGTTAAAGATTTAGTTTAAACTTTTCATACCTTTGAACTACGTGTAGACTTTATTTCTATGCCTAAGAAATCAAATCATTCACACCGGTTTAAGAATCCATCATTAATACCCTTTACAGGTTCCAAGATGGACACTCTAGAATACCCGCTCAAATACCACCACTTAAATGCAGAGAATTGAGCTGGAAATATAGAAAACTAACTAGAACTTGGTTGTCGCTGGTGCCACAATAAATCTAGAAAGTCCTCAATTAGATTGTATACACATTGATTGACAAGATCCCGCGAACTCCTTCTGTTACCTTCCAAACAAAAGTCTTTAAAAAAAACAGTCTCACATGCCACACTTGAACGAAACTTGAGAATGCGATAAGCTATCGCGCAACTTAAGAATGCGATAATTCTCAAGTTGCGCGACGCAAACGAAGCGCGCGGCGCACTGTAGTGACTGCGCTGAATTGCTTCCCGCAACTACTAAATAATATTATCGAATATTAAAATATTTTTTTCACAGCCTGCAAACGTTTTTATGCATTAATTTTCCGATATTTATTATCCTTAAGTCGTCTTTTATGGTAAAAAACTAGAAATACATTTGACGCATGTATCAAAAAACGCGTTACACGCGTGATGAAATTAGAAAATAGCTATTAAAGCGGCGCGATTAGAGCAATGCGATATCACTATGACAGGTTACCCTTAATAACATGTATTCTAATCAGTTGTTATCGCTTCGCATCGCTTAACGCGTGTGTATCGTCCTCACTACAATTCCACCTTTATTTCATATTTTCCGAGAGTTGTAGCAAAGCAGAAATCATTTTTCTTCCGTAACAGTCGAGGCTTTTCCTGAAGTCCCATCGATTCGTTGCAAACTTTAACGACTTTTTCTATCTCCAGGTTCTTTTCGATCAATACAAAAGCCAAAAATTGTTCTGACCAATAATTTAAAATGTACTTAATTTAACGTCAACACCATTAATCAAACATAAAACAAGTACTTTTTGACACTCAAACACATCAAACTTTGTTTCAGTTTCTATGAAAATCGTATAGGTACCTACCTCTTGATTTCGAAACAACGTGGAAACAACGAGGAAAACTTTCAACTTTACCATCTTTCTCACACATATGAAGGAAACAAACTTGAAAAACTATGAATCAAAAGCGGAAACTTTTGTATTCGGAAAACTTTTAGTAAATTGAAACGTCATAAACAGAAACTATTCTGAAGGAAAAGTTTGTGAATGTGCCATGGCACAGACTTATCGAGAAAATTTTTTAATTTACGAATAAAACGGTTGACTTGGAAATTAAATTTTGTTTTACATTGAATGACTGTAGCGGAAGGCAACATCTGAAATTTTTTTAGAACTAATGCGATAAGATGGGGCTTTTTAAAGAAGAGTCTGAAACCCTATTTTAACTCAGCCCTCAAAAATAAATATTAATTATTCCGATAGCCTAGGAGAATTCAAACATATCGGGATAGCAACATTTATTTATGAGGGCTGCCCAAAAACTTCATACTAAGTGAGCCCAAAAACTTAGTATGAAGCTCACCCTTCAATTTTTTTGAAGAGCCGTTATTAGTTTTTGGAATGAAATAGTAATTCTATTTGACCCTAAATCGAAAATCTAGTGAAGAGTTTTCTTAGCGAAATCTTTTTTTTCAATTTTCTAAACTTATCTCCGAAAGTGCAGGACTCTTCGACAAATCGTTGTAAAAGACAAGAAATTTAATAATGGAAACAATATTACAAAAAACAAAACACTTTTCTCCCAAATGGTAGAATCTTTCATCGGTTTCCTGTAGAAATGATGTAACTTAACTGTTGTCTGAAGGTCCTTTGATATTTTATCCTTACTCTTCAATTTTTCAGGGAAAATTACAAATCCATTTTGTCTGTCCTGTGGCTACAATCATAGAAGAAAGTCTTTATGGAACATATATATATATATTTATCTTTCGCATTGAGTAGTACTGATACAAACACCCCCTTTAAGTTTGCGAAAGATTTAATTTTAGCTGTGCCCTTAAGGAAAACCGCAAAGACTTTTCTTCAGAATCAGTGCCCAGTGCTTTGAAAATATATATATACTATGCACATGACTAAACGAACGTTTTCAATGTTTTCTCAAATCGACAAAAAGGACAACTTCCTTTCGACGGAGTTACAATATCACGAAAAATTTGTTAGATGCTCCTAGAAACGTATTTGTGACTTTCACTGAAACTGAACCAAAAGGAAACGATTTGTGGTACTCGTAGATATGTCCAAACAAGCGGGTGTACAAAACGATTGTATTGTAGTGACAATGCAACGCCCAATGTATTTATTTTTCCGTATGATCAAACAACGGAAGGCTATAGACGATTGCCTTCACATCATATATGAAAAGGTCTTGTTAACGTTTAATATACTTGTATCTTTGGTACAATACCTGGCACAAATAATGTCAGGAAAACAAAAATCTATCAGTAATCGGGTAATGTTAGCATTGTTGTCTGTTGTCGTTTTACGGTACCGAAATCGTCCACCCACCCTATTGATGGGCAAGAAACACCCAAGGCTGTCGTGGGAATTCCAATGGGAGTTGTGTTGAACACCCATGGGTGTAAACGCCGCAACCATGGTTGTTGGCATCAAACCATTTTTATTTATTATATAATTAACAATTAATTAGTTTTTTTCATCAAAGGAAGTAAATTAAAATTAAACGTCGATCCCCTAGAACCCTCTTTTTCTCTCCTCTCTCTTTCCGAGTTCCGCTTAAGTTAACAATTCTTTTAATAGTAGTTTATAAGGTAGTTTAATGTAGTTTTAAGTTAGGCTAAGTTCCATTAGAAGGTTTTTTAACCCTTCTCCTTCAAATATTCATACATTCGAAATCAGTTGCATGTAGCTAAATAGCAGTAACTTGGCTGTAAAAACGACTGTTTGATCTCCATATTTTTAAGAATAGCATAAGTTTGTTATAATACACTAAGGGCATCACAATAAAGAATTTGAATTTAAATTAATATCAAACACTCATCGTAGTTGAGAGCCTTCATGGTGTACAGTACACCCATAGTAATTGAGAAACTCCCATACGTGTACTGTACAGCAGCCATTTGATAGTCTCAAGAAATACCATAGGTGTACTTCATTTTAGCACATCCATGGGATTTGTTGGACCAGTGATGTTTCACCTCACTCTAAAATTTCTTTACTTTTTGCTTGATTCCACCTTCACTTCCCTAAAGGCGCCCATATGATATTTTGAAGGAAAGGGTTAACAGGGAAATGTTTGAGACTTTGAAAAATGGCTTTTCACAAATTATATTTATGTAACACAGAATTCAATCCAAAAATTTAATTATTTTTATTCAATTGCTTACCTTTTTTTGAGATTGCCTCAATTACGGAGGAGGCGAAAAAATTGTTGTTGAAAAGGGTATGCAATAATTTGAGATAAAATGTTAAATTAATTTTTATTTCTACAGGTACATGATTTTAAGATATTCATTATCGATACTGACGAAAAGTCGCTTCGCTCTGATGAGATACTGAATTAAAACAATAAATTAAAAATCCGATTTAATCCAGCCTCTTCTTTTCTTCCGGGTATTACATTTGAGCGTAATTTGGCCAATTATAATTTTATTGCTCGCCTTACTGATGCGTATGATTTGAGCGTGGGATTTTTTTCGAAAGGATGTTTATTTTGCCCCTAACAAATGAATGCCAAGCATATTTTTTCATCAAGTTCAAAATGTTAAATAACAAAACCTTGATCAATTTTAGTATATTTATTTCGCGTTTAATCTTTTTCTTTACTTTGTGAGGAGTTGTAGGAGGATTTCTGCTTGGAATCGAAACTGACTCTCTAGATATAAAATAGTGTACACTGTTTTAAAAAAATTGAATTTTCAATACAATTTTTACTTGAAATTTCCAGAATATTAAATTTTTTCAAAAAATAAAAGTACTCATTTCAAGCACTTTTACACGAAATTACAAGTAAAAGTACTCATTTCAAACACTTTTACACGAAATTACTGGTATTAATAATTTATTCGTGTACTTTTCAATTGAACCGTACAATTTACATGAAAATTCTCACAAAATTACGCGACATTTCGTGTAAAATGAACTACAGTATAACTTCTCTATAGCGGACACCTTTGGGGAATTCAAAAGTGTCCGCTATAAAGGGGTGTCCGCTTTTCGGGGGTATTGAGTTTAATACCTAATTCATTGGGGAATAAAGAACTGTCCTCTATAGGGAGGTGTCCGGTTTTCGGAGGTGTCCGGTAATAGAAGTTTCACTGTATATTTATATATGATTTGATATGAATTACATTCTTTTTCATGTAAACCACGAAGTAGGACGCTTCGTTTGATTTTGTTTTCTACTGAAATGAAAATGAAACGCTTTCGGTGGCGCAGTCGCTACGCACGCCAAACCTACGCAGTAAAACGAGAGTTATTCGCGGGTTCGATTCTTACCTACAGCCAAGGATTTTATTAAGAGTAAGTAAGTTTTGTGGGCAGGAAATAATTTTAGCTATACAGCATATATGTCTTCAGCGCTGATTACTCCAGTTTTGATTTTGGATATGTTTTTAAAAACTCCCCTTTAAATTGAAATAACGTTAGCTTGGAACAGTCTTACAACTCATTCAAAGTGTACTTAAAGGTCACTCTTTTTCGTTTTTTTGATACATAATCCATTATTTAATTTCTTATTCTTCTTTCATTGTCGTTATACGAGTACTTTTATATTTTTTTTTTCTCTAATTTATTTACATGAAAAATATTTTGTTTGTAATTCGTGGCAATTGTATAATTGGAAAAGATTTTCTGTTCAATTGTTATTGTTATAAATAAATAAATAAACTAATTTTTCTGAATTAGAGAGCTTTTACTGCACTTTACTATAACAATCTGGAAAAACTTGTTTCGGTTTCTTATTTAAAATAAGTGAAAAATATAATTTTGCTTGAACATATTCGGAAAGAATTGCTGTTCAATTTCGAAGCACCCTGTCAGTACCACCAGTAATTATAATTTTCACGGTACCTGTATACATACAAACGGATTGTATAAAAACTAAATTTTACCAATGTTGGATTTATGTATGAAACAAAGTACCATTTGCCCGGTAACAAAACTGCTGGAAGCGCATTAAATACTCTATTCTGTCTGCAGTTAACAGTTTCAGTTGAAATTTAAGGATATTTTTTTATCCTGGCAGTTCCACATACGAAATGATACATGGCCAGCACTCATAAATCCATTCTTTGTTCTTGCTTATCGCGCAAAAATATCGAAATTGAGTTAGCAGTGCTGCAAAGGTTAAAGATTTAGTTTAAACTTTTCATACCTTTGAACTACGTGTAGACTTTATTTCTATGCCTAAGAAATCAAATCATTCACACCGGTTTAAGAATCCATCATTAATACCCTTTACAGGTTCCAAGATGGACACTCTAGAATACCCGCTCAAATACCACCACTTAAATGCAGAGAATTGAGCTGGAAATATAGAAAACTAACTAGAACTTGGTTGTCGCTGGTGCCACAATAAATCTAGAAAGTCCTCAATTAGATTGTATACACATTGATTGACAAGATCCCGCGAACTCCTTCTGTTACCTTCCAAACAAAAGTCTTTAAAAAAAACAGTCTCACATGCCACACTTGAACGAAACTTGAGAATGCGATAAGCTATCGCGCAACTTAAGAATGCGATAATTCTCAAGTTGCGCGACGCAAACGAAGCGCGCGGCGCACTGTAGTGACTGCGCTGAATTGCTTCCCGCAACTACTAAATAATATTATCGAATATTAAAATATTTTTTTCACAGCCTGCAAACGTTTTTATGCATTAATTTTCCGATATTTATTATCCTTAAGTCGTCTTTTATGGTAAAAAACTAGAAATACATTTGACGCATGTATCAAAAAACGCGTTACACGCGTGATGAAATTAGAAAATAGCTATTAAAGCGGCGCGATTAGAGCAATGCGATATCACTATGACAGGTTACCCTTAATAACATGTATTCTAATCAGTTGTTATCGCTTCGCATCGCTTAACGCGTGTGTATCGTCCTCACTACAATTCCACCTTTATTTCATATTTTCCGAGAGTTGTAGCAAAGCAGAAATCATTTTTCTTCCGTAACAGTCGAGGCTTTTCCTGAAGTCCCATCGATTCGTTGCAAACTTTAACGACTTTTTCTATCTCCAGGTTCTTTTCGATCAATACAAAAGCCAAAAATTGTTCTGACCAATAATTTAAAATGTACTTAATTTAACGTCAACACCATTAATCAAACATAAAACAAGTACTTTTTGACACTCAAACACATCAAACTTTGTTTCAGTTTCTATGAAAATCGTATAGGTACCTACCTCTTGATTTCGAAACAACGTGGAAACAACGAGGAAAACTTTCAACTTTACCATCTTTCTCACACATATGAAGGAAACAAACTTGAAAAACTATGAATCAAAAGCGGAAACTTTTGTATTCGGAAAACTTTTAGTAAATTGAAACGTCATAAACAGAAACTATTCTGAAGGAAAAGTTTGTGAATGTGCCATGGCACAGACTTATCGAGAAAATTTTTTAATTTACGAATAAAACGGTTGACTTGGAAATTAAATTTTGTTTTACATTGAATGACTGTAGCGGAAGGCAACATCTGAAATTTTTTTAGAACTAATGCGATAAGATGGGGCTTTTTAAAGAAGAGTCTGAAACCCTATTTTAACTCAGCCCTCAAAAATAAATATTAATTATTCCGATAGCCTAGGAGAATTCAAACATATCGGGATAGCAACATTTATTTATGAGGGCTGCCCAAAAACTTCATACTAAGTGAGCCCAAAAACTTAGTATGAAGCTCACCCTTCAATTTTTTTGAAGAGCCGTTATTAGTTTTTGGAATGAAATAGTAATTCTATTTGACCCTAAATCGAAAATCTAGTGAAGAGTTTTCTTAGCGAAATCTTTTTTTTCAATTTTCTAAACTTATCTCCGAAAGTGCAGGACTCTTCGACAAATCGTTGTAAAAGACAAGAAATTTAATAATGGAAACAATATTACAAAAAACAAAACACTTTTCTCCCAAATGGTAGAATCTTTCATCGGTTTCCTGTAGAAATGATGTAACTTAACTGTTGTCTGAAGGTCCTTTGATATTTTATCCTTACTCTTCAATTTTTCAGGGAAAATTACAAATCCATTTTGTCTGTCCTGTGGCTACAATCATAGAAGAAAGTCTTTATGGAACATATATATATATATTTATCTTTCGCATTGAGTAGTACTGATACAAACACCCCCTTTAAGTTTGCGAAAGATTTAATTTTAGCTGTGCCCTTAAGGAAAACCGCAAAGACTTTTCTTCAGAATCAGTGCCCAGTGCTTTGAAAATATATATATACTATGCACATGACTAAACGAACGTTTTCAATGTTTTCTCAAATCGACAAAAAGGACAACTTCCTTTCGACGGAGTTACAATATCACGAAAAATTTGTTAGATGCTCCTAGAAACGTATTTGTGACTTTCACTGAAACTGAACCAAAAGGAAACGATTTGTGGTACTCGTAGATATGTCCAAACAAGCGGGTGTACAAAACGATTGTATTGTAGTGACAATGCAACGCCCAATGTATTTATTTTTCCGTATGATCAAACAACGGAAGGCTATAGACGATTGCCTTCACATCATATATGAAAAGGTCTTGTTAACGTTTAATATACTTGTATCTTTGGTACAATACCTGGCACAAATAATGTCAGGAAAACAAAAATCTATCAGTAATCGGGTAATGTTAGCATTGTTGTCTGTTGTCGTTTTACGGTACCGAAATCGTCCACCCACCCTATTGATGGGCAAGAAACACCCAAGGCTGTCGTGGGAATTCCAATGGGAGTTGTGTTGAACACCCATGGGTGTAAACGCCGCAACCATGGTTGTTGGCATCAAACCATTTTTATTTATTATATAATTAACAATTAATTAGTTTTTTTCATCAAAGGAAGTAAATTAAAATTAAACGTCGATCCCCTAGAACCCTCTTTTTCTCTCCTCTCTCTTTCCGAGTTCCGCTTAAGTTAACAATTCTTTTAATAGTAGTTTATAAGGTAGTTTAATGTAGTTTTAAGTTAGGCTAAGTTCCATTAGAAGGTTTTTTAACCCTTCTCCTTCAAATATTCATACATTCGAAATCAGTTGCATGTAGCTAAATAGCAGTAACTTGGCTGTAAAAACGACTGTTTGATCTCCATATTTTTAAGAATAGCATAAGTTTGTTATAATACACTAAGGGCATCACAATAAAGAATTTGAATTTAAATTAATATCAAACACTCATCGTAGTTGAGAGCCTTCATGGTGTACAGTACACCCATAGTAATTGAGAAACTCCCATACGTGTACTGTACAGCAGCCATTTGATAGTCTCAAGAAATACCATAGGTGTACTTCATTTTAGCACATCCATGGGATTTGTTGGACCAGTGATGTTTCACCTCACTCTAAAATTTCTTTACTTTTTGCTTGATTCCACCTTCACTTCCCTAAAGGCGCCCATATGATATTTTGAAGGAAAGGGTTAACAGGGAAATGTTTGAGACTTTGAAAAATGGCTTTTCACAAATTATATTTATGTAACACAGAATTCAATCCAAAAATTTAATTATTTTTATTCAATTGCTTACCTTTTTTTGAGATTGCCTCAATTACGGAGGAGGCGAAAAAATTGTTGTTGAAAAGGGTATGCAATAATTTGAGATAAAATGTTAAATTAATTTTTATTTCTACAGGTACATGATTTTAAGATATTCATTATCGATACTGACGAAAAGTCGCTTCGCTCTGATGAGATACTGAATTAAAACAATAAATTAAAAATCCGATTTAATCCAGCCTCTTCTTTTCTTCCGGGTATTACATTTGAGCGTAATTTGGCCAATTATAATTTTATTGCTCGCCTTACTGATGCGTATGATTTGAGCGTGGGATTTTTTTCGAAAGGATGTTTATTTTGCCCCTAACAAATGAATGCCAAGCATATTTTTTCATCAAGTTCAAAATGTTAAATAACAAAACCTTGATCAATTTTAGTATATTTATTTCGCGTTTAATCTTTTTCTTTACTTTGTGAGGAGTTGTAGGAGGATTTCTGCTTGGATATTAATTTTTTGTTTTTTCGCATTCAATGATCCGATATACTTTTTCAATGTTCTACTCCTTTTTTTCGACACCTTCTGGTTTTTTATTGTTGTTTGTTGAAAACAAAAATATTTAAGTATTTAAAAATTATCAGTTTATATTTGAATGTATCTTGAACTAAATATTGCCATAAAGTATAGTGAAGGTTTTATTTCAGTAAACAAAATTCCAGCACAGTATTTCGATAAAAAAAAAGGATAAAATGGTTCTGAGATGATAAAAAACTTCTACTAACATTTTAGTGTTATACAACGTAGAAATTACAATCGGATTCAAAGAAAATCGTCCTTAATACCCTTGCAAAGTTAAGCTCCCGTCCCATTTTAATATCGTCAATCACCTTGCTGACTTTTACTATGGATTTGGACTACAGAATAAACCAGTAAAAAGTCTAAAGTGCCTTTTTACCATCCACCTTGTTCCTAGGGACTATCGTAAAAATAAATCCGAAAACGGCATTGGCAATAGAAAGTAGGTACCGATGAATAAGTTATGTAGCGATACCGTCGACTCTATTCAGTTCACTTCAAGTATCCGTTTTTTTTCTCTCTAGGAGTCGATATTTAAGTCCTGTTGAAAGTCTTCTTAATCGGCATCAAATTTGTTGGGTTTTTTCTTCCCGTAAAAATGATTTGCTCCTATAAACGTGGGCTTTGGAGATCATTCTAGCGATTGATAGCATATTTTCCCCGGAAAATTGCCATAAAAGCCGTCTTTGTTGATTGAAAAACTTTAAAAATTTATCGAACCGAAAACGTTTGTATCAGTTTAGTGTATACAGTAACTGATAATTTGTAAGTACTTAATATCTGCGTTCATTTCCTTTATGGAAAGAAGGTACATCGTTTTGAGTGTATTTTAGCTGCAGGAATTTTTCGCTGTACTTAGTTTTATGAGAATCTGATGCTGTTGAGAAAAATGTAAAATTTGAGCTGGAGATCAAAAACATGTTTAGCAGAATACTTCAGTTCAACATAAAAAAATCAAACGATTCTCCCAGTGAGCGGCAAATAAACTTCAAGTCCTCAAAAAACCCAAAAAACGTTTGCAGGACAAAATTATATAATAACAATTCAAAACAACATGAGAATTAAAATTTAAATTATTTTAAGAAGATTTGCATTCACAAAATGTAAGCAGGAGATTATTGAAATTCTACAGCAATTCTTAAACAATAGACAGACAAATCTTTTGAGCAGTAGGCAAATATGCTCACCTTTTCTAGTAAATTTACATTGGGATGTAATAGTCAATTTGAATGTAATTCGGTCAGTAAATTTAAATTTGCAATCAGTAAATTTCATCTTCGAAAGCAGCAAATTCATTGGTTATTCTCTTGAATTTACACTCTAATAAAAGTGTATAATTAGCACTCTTTAAGATACACTTATTTCTACTTCTAATATTTTTTCTTACTTACTTACTCTTAATAAAACACTTGACTGTAGGTAAGAGTCGAACCCGCAATTAATTCTGGTTTTGCTGCGTAGGTTTGGCGTGCGTAGCCACTACTGCGCCACCGAAGGCGTTTCGTTTTCATTTCAGTAGAAAACAAAATTGAACGAAGCGTCCAACTTCGTGGTTTGTATGAAAAAGAACGTAATTTTCAATTCATATATAAATATAGTTAATTTTACACGAAATGTTGCATAATTATGTGAGACTTTTCAAGGTCCAGTTGAAAAGTACATGAATAATTTACTAATACCAGTAATTTCGTGTAAAAGTGCTTGCAACTTGAAAAAATTAAATATATACTGGACATTTCAAAAAATAATAAAATAATAAAAATTGGATTGAAAATATTTTTTTTTTAAAACAGTGCACTGTGAAAAGTAACTAATCGGATATTACTAAAATTTTCCGCTAAATCTAAATTTTTCTCACCTTATTTATTTTACAGATTATTTGTAGATGACGTCGTAAATAGCAATAAATTTTCAACGCCTTTAAAAAAATCTGCAAACAGTCTGGGCGCAACTTTATAATTTTATGGGTAGAAGTCTGAAACGTGTTTAATGCTGAGATGCGGTGTAGGTGACTATGGACAACCTAAAAAATAACGTTCCGAATAGCCTCCTGGTTATTCCTCAGGTTGTATATAATCACCTACACCATCTCAGCGTTAAACACGTTTTGGACTTCTCCCTATAAAATAATAAAGTTGCGCCCAGACTGTTGGCCGATTTTTTTCTAGTTTTAATTACTCTAGTAACGCATCTACATATAGGTACTATGTTTCAACTTTCTAGCATAAGCCGATTCTGAGATATGAAAAATCACCTCCCACCCCGAACCTTGCTACCCCTATCAACAATTTAGGATATCTCTATAGTAGCTCTATACAGTTTTAAATTTTTAGCTTTCTATCCTTTTCGGCTTTCGAGAAATTAAAATCAGAGTTTTTTCATTTCGCACACGCACACCCCCAAATTTTCTCCGCTAAAGATCTACTGGTCCTAACTCCTGTAAAAATTTCAAGATCATATCTGATACGGTTCATGAGATATAAAAATGCAATTTTTTGAAAAATAACTATCTCCCCACTTTCCACGCTTCACCTCACCCCTTAAAATGTTTACATTCAGGTGACTCCACTGGTAATTACCTATACAGAAACCAAATTGTATCTTCCTGGCATAATTGAGTCGTATGATGTTGCAATTCAAAGTTTTTAACCCTCCATCCTCATACCTGACCACCCCCTCTTCAAAATGTTAACCCTTTTCTAATCTCCTAGTATCTCTTAAGACAACTGCAAAGTATCAGCTATCTGACTTCAATTGTTGAGGATATGTGGATTTTAGAATGTTTCAATCCCAGCTTTCAAGCGTTTGGAAGCATTGTTTCCCCCCCCCCCACACCCACTCCACACCCATCAACCCCTATCGACCATTTTTTTGCAAATGGGTCCACTATCATAGTACTACATAAGTTCCAACTTTCAGCATCCTAGCATAAGCGGTTCCTGAGATCTGGACATCAAAATGTTTCATCTAAAACGCTCCCTCCTCCTCAACTTACACCCCCACCCCTCCAAAGAATACCACTCGTAGGGGTTCACCCATTCTACCTACCATAAAAATTTCAACTTAATATCTCAAGAGGCTTGTGAGCTACGCACCTTCAAATGGTTTTGCGTACGGCGGACGGCGGATGGCGGACGACGTACGGCGTACGGCGTCTACGGCGGACAGACGGACATTTTGCTTTTTTTTTCTTTTTTGGGGTTTACTAGTCCTAAAACGAGAAAATACAAAATTTTAGGGTAGCAAATTTTTCTTAAATTTCAGGTCGATAACAATACTTTATTATAAAAAAATATATAATATATAAAGTAAAAATTAGAACGAAATATGTTTTGTGCTTACCTGTTATTTATTTTCCACTAAAATTTCAAATCAGGAGGGCCGGTTCGTATGCAAGAACGAACGAAAACTCTATTACGTATTTCGCTACACAGTGCTGATATGCACGAAACTAAAGTTAACATAAATTTTTAATTTTTCAAAATCAATGTACACCTTCGTAACTTCCTCACAAAAGTCCTTGAATCATTTGAACATAATATTGTTGAATGCATACCCTGGAAACCCGAACCACTTGTCAATTAAATCCAAGTCTCAAGAGAGAACTACAATCTCCCAGTAACCGATTAGAATGACATGAAAATCTCTGCACACTTCATTCATGTTTTACACATGCCAGCAATTGTGTTCGAAATCTCTCGAGTAGACACACAATGCATGAGAAAATCACTGAGTGATTTTAACTCACCTGTAGCGGCATCTCGAGTAAAAGCTCGGATCGTGAGTAGATGGCAAGTAAGTGTACAGTATAACACCGCGCAGTAATGACAAGTGTAACAATAGTTAAAAGTGATAATAATAAAGCTCTTTGTTTTTGAATTATTCGATCGATCTCTACAATTTCCTATATAGAAGCCGAAATCTATCTGAGACATAGTTGAAAATTGTCTAAGTGCTGACCATAGTCCTTGTGTGTCCTTCTGATAGCATCCATATAAATGTCCTTATTATCGTCGATTGCGTGTACGATAACTAGAGAATGCGCTTAGCTGCTAGGTGTTATAAATAGATAAAAGTATCGCTACACAGTATTTTAGTGTAGACACTTTTATGAACAAAAGAATTACTATGCAGTTATTTTAAAGATCGGAAAAATTGCTTTGGAATTTGATCATACTAGAATCTTTCTCAATCCCAACAAGCGTGGAATTGGATGAAGGCCGAAGTTACTCCAATATGCCGATAGTTCTGACCACTCGCTTTGAAAAAACCATAGACTAGAACTCAAATCGAAAAAGCGGTGTTGAACGAAATAAAGCTCCTGACAAAACGTAGGCCGAATACTTTGTGATAATTGTGGCTTAAAAAACTGCCTAAAAATGTTCATTCATTGTGTGAAATTCCAAAAATCAGTAGGAGAGAAACTTTCCATTCGCATCTCATCCACTTAGTAAATTTTCACCTGACCTTTTAAAAGCGTGAGAATAACCTTGCTCCTTGCCCTGAAACCTCGGCAAACAAAAACATCGAATTCGCATTAAGGTTCTTTGTTCCCATCTCCCGTAATGGAGCTTCTGGTTCACTACCTAGTCAATGAATTGTCGGCCATAAATATTTTTTATGACGTCCATTTATGGGATATGATCACCTGATCCAAATACCTATTTTCAATTTCAGAGTCGTAAATAATAGTCGACATTTTACGTACGTTACAACCGAAAACACCGACAAAATGGCGCTCGGCTCACTAGAAGTATTCGAACCGTTTTCCTGAACAATAGGACCACAAAACATAAAGCGTTTCCACAAAATATAAATTGCACTGGTACAAAAATATGGCGGAACCAATGAATTTCCACTCCATATTTAATTCACGTCATCCACTTTACCGCAGTTCACTGAAAGAAGGCATGATGGAAAGATGGCGATGAGAATTCGTCCTTACGGGGGTGAGTTATTCTTCACGCACCTTAAGTATGTCAATTGATATGTACGCAGGTTTCCAGCGCAAAGTGGAGGGTATAGTCGCACGAAATCCAGTTATTTTATATTTATATTTATAGGCTGGCAGGTTTAATAAATTTTGAAATTGTCCCTTTTCAACTAATACCGCATGACATATATTCTGTTTTTACTGCGGCAGATCTTCCAACAAAATACCGTTTAGGGGCAAACCCAGTCAACTTTTCGGTGAGTCCTCGAGGAGAGAATAAAAAAACCTTTTAATTTTGATATCGAAGATTTATTGATAACGTGTAGTGGTTGCGTCACCTGTTTTGTTTCATTTTATTTCTAGACGTGATGCTGACGATAGGAGTACTCGTCCTCCCACTACCCATGGAGCAGAATGGACGACGATTCGGTCATATTGTTTTGGCCGGAATAGGAGGCATCGTCGAAGGGACAACCAGAATCGTGATGTTTTGCATGATTAAATTTCCCATGGATGACATAAGACGGTTTCGGTTTATGGTAAAATGGGATCAGATAGGTGATATTAAAGACATTGCTCACACAGAATCTTAATTTTATTATTTATTGAACATGTGTTTGGAGGAATTTGGAAGCCTCGTGGTGAAATACTGTTAAGAAAGTATAGAAAACTATAAAAATGACCAGTAAGGCTTGGTTCAATGAAAGTCGTGTTCACTGGAAACAAGATTATACGAAAATATTGTTCAAAAGAATTATACACAATTTAATAATTCACTTCGTCAAAGGACTCATGCAGAGTTTTCGACAGGATATGAAGCCGTGTAATTTTAAGGAACCAATAAGGTTTTTTTTGTTGCAATTTTCCTTATCCAAATCAGAACAGATCAAAAATAGCCTTAAATTTATGCATAAAAGAAACATTATGAATTACTATGGTTAAAAAGATATGCGATCTGAGCACCAACTGATGAAAAATATTGTACAAATACTTTTTATAATATAAGCATCTATCTATCAATCTAAAATAAATAAAAAATTATTATTATTAAGTAAAGGAAGAAAAATACACCATCCATCCGTGAATCATAATGGTCTTATTCAATTTATTTTTTTTTGGGATGTAACTATAATATGTTTTTAAGAAAAAACTTCATATAAAATTGATGTGAAAATAAAGAATAAAAATAAACTACTTGTGCACTGAAAAAAATACTGTTCTTAATATTAATGAATGCTTTTCATCAAACTAAATTCTTTAGATTAATGTAAAAATCGTTACAACAATGACGAAAATCATCAAATATTTTTCATGATATAGGAACCGTACATTGATACCATGAATCTCATTTCATTAAAAATATTTTCATCAATTTGTATATATAGAAATGGTACTCATATCCAAAAAAAACCAACACCTAGGAATTATGATGCACACCTTCATCATATTGATTAAAAAGTTCTTATAAACAAGGCAATTTCGCTTGGTACTCGTAAAATATGTATATTGATTATGTTCATAGTAATAATGAACACATTCATTATATTGAAGAAAAAGATCATCGCATAGCTCAATGTTACGGGTCCTCTGTTGGCTGCTAATTTTTAGTTAAAGTTCACACAAACACACACCAACAGATAATCTTTGGCACGTAATCAAATGGTGTCAATTGTTCCGCTGAGAAACAGTCGCATCAGTAGCAAAAATTTCGCACAAGTGTATGGGAACTTTTCTGCGTTTTCATATGGCATAAAATACTGAGAACGGAGGCACATAGCCATCGCGCCATATTCATCTGTCTCTTTGTACTTCCAAAGTTTCGATAGAAATATATAAAATGATCGAATTTTCATTTCTCTTTTTTAGAGTATTGATTACAGTGACAGGATTAATCACACCCAGTTGAACTTCGAGGCAGTACTTCTGCATGTCGCTAATGTTTTCTTTGAAGACAAGTTCAAATGGAGTAAGGACTTACCAAAATAAGGGGTGGTTATGCAACTGGTAAGCGCTCATATCAAATTTTTGCTGTTGGAAAAAAACGAATATAGAATTCCGAATTGCTTCAGTTCTAGAAATGTGTCTCATATAAAGAGAGTCTCTGATAAAGGTACGCGTCCACTAGGCGGGTCGGGCCGGGCCGGTCGCAGAAATCTGCCTGCCATACATTGTTATGGAAGTGCGTCCCCTGAACTAGACTCGCGACGGAGCGAAGTACGTAGAAAAAAAATGCTCGCCGCACCATTGCGATGTGGCCCGCCTCTAGTGGACCCATACCTTAACAAAGCAATAAAAACGAATTATTGAACTGACAACCTTGTAATGACTTCGGTAAACGCACCCACATAAGCCATGTCTTCTTCAATTACCTCACAGAACCAAAGTAGTGCATTACATGTCATGCAATTGGAAATGCCTTACTTTCGCGGACATTTGTATGAAAAGGTAATTAGCAGTGTAATCGAGTTGGTAAGGCCTGGGTCATTACATTTCGTTGATTAAAACATCGATTCGGTAATCAATGCCAGTCCTACTGGGCAAATATGAATTTATACCTTAATATGAGGAACAATACACTTATAAGGCCGCCCTTTATACAGCTTTTCGCTTTAACGGCCTTTCTCAATTATGGGAATTTTTCGTTTTACGGCCCAAAATGTTTCCTTATAGGGCCTGATTTTGGATAATGCTCCAAGACGTTCGGTTGATTTATTACTTAAAATAATTGATTCGTTATACGGCGTTTCGCTTTACGGCCAAATTTCCCGGAACGTATCTAGGCCGTAAAGCAAGGTGTGTATTAGTAACATTAATTACTCTTTTCATCAATATTATGAATTTGTTCATCATATTTTACTCAATGTGACCCATTTAATAGTAATAATGAATCTGTACTTTAATACGATTTATTGTTTTCATCAATATTATGAAAACGTTCATTGTGACAATGAATTTTAATATCATTTCTGTCATTGTGTGTGTGTGTGCAAAGCAGACCAAAAAATGATGAACAGTTATGCATATTATTAATGAATATTTACATCGGATCAAAAACAATGATTTTTTCATTATGATGATGTGCATTTTAATTGGTTGGATGTACCTTTTTGGTTCAGTGTGGAAATAATAACAATTTCGAGACGTTTATACGAACAACCTGTACATGAAAAAATTGATTCGATATCTGATGGCACCTAGAAGATCTGACGAAAATATTTATGGATTTTGTCAGATCTCCCAGGTGTGATGAGGTATCGAATAAATTTTTTCTTCCCCAGGTTGTCAATTCTTAAAGAAACAGAGTTCTCAAAATTAATGATTCTTTGAACAAAACAACCGAATATGAACCGCACATTTTTAATACTCTGAAAGAAATTTCATTAAAAATATTCTAATGGTATTACAAATTAAAACTACAAATTTTAATTTACATATTCATCATATTGAATAAGATTTTCATGAGAATAATGCATCTCTTTCAAGATTTTATGTTCATAGTAATAACGAACACATTCATAAAATCGTAAATATTCTTACGTGGAGTCCTCCACAATTTACTGAATTTCCAATACGATGGACATTACCATGATGAACGATTTCATAATATTAATTAAAAGTTCTATATAGAGACAAAATTTCCAAACTATTGCATAAAATCAAAAAATCAATAAATCAAATAAAATAAAATAAAAATTGTTAATGTTTCTAAATACATTTTAAACGGAATCATTACCATGCGATATCAATTCATTGTGTAATTATTTCAAATTATGATACATATATGCGGATTATGTGAGTAATACTCTACTCAATCAATCGCCAAAAATTTATAGAAAACACGGCAACATATTCATTACCAAACAAACAATTTGCCGATTTAATTCAAGTTGAGTTCAATTATATCTCATGTTTCCAATTATTTTACCATTCGCTAATTGTTTGTAACAACATTTCATTTCATTATTTTATAACAATGGATAACTAGAATATTTTCCATATTTATTGCATCAGAGGCTGTTATGTCGAAAACAAAAAACTTCAGTAAAGAAATCAATTTTTAAACTTTTTAAAATATACGGATATCGGTAAAAAATCCTCAAGCATGGCTACATATGTGTAAAATAGAAGGTTCCATTCTAAATCATTGTTTCAAGCTGAGAGTGTATAACCCTAGGTCTAAACAATTCTCTTAACTAACTGCCACCCAAGGTAAGGTGATATTATAGCCGCTAATTACTTCTAATAGGTTGTTTAGGTACTCTTCATAAGAGTAATCGTATATCCAAGTCTTGTTTCTTACTAATACACGTAATTACGGTTGTTCTTCTTATTGGCTAGATTCGAGTATGTAATTGTTTGTCATAAATCACATTTGAGTTCTAACATTATTTCCGAACACCGATCCTAGAAATTGTAAATTGGAACAATTGAACGTGTTGTCCTCTGCCGTGATCTAATTTTGCCTTCTGTCCTGGGAGCTACGCGATAGTTTCTATAGCAGCAGTAAACTAGAATCTCAATATCTAGGCTGAATGTAACACTAACGGCTAAAGAACCTACCTATGCTCGTCCATACAAACATAGGTATTTGTTCTATTCACTTATGTGGGATATTATAAGATTCATCCTCATATGAATTGAGATTTGCATTACCATAATATGTTTGTTGGCCTGATCCTTATGATATGGTACATGTGTGCGGAATGGTTTCAGAATAATCTGATAGGACATGACGGGAAACGACTCCTTCATAGCCGCTGGGATCCTGAACGTTATTACGTTCAAACAACTCCGATTTAATCCGGATACATTCATGAAACGCATATCTATGCCAAATTGATACATTGCAATGCAGTCCTTGGAGTAGCTTGCACAACGCAGTCAGTTTACAAAAGTGAAAACAATAGATATATGAATATGGGTTAGTTCTATGAAATCTCAGATTCGATAAGTTGTTTCAAATGAATTGATAGACTAATAACTGAAAAACGAGAACGTTTTGAAATAGAGCTCTAATACTATTATTTGATCTACTAGCTTCGGATCGTCCTTAGTATCGTTATCTTTCAGTAGTAGATAGTTTCTGGCGATGGCTATTTTGGTTATATACGGAAAACCACCATGAATCAGAACCTTATGATTAACAAAGCTGCAACAGTTTTTGCTCAATCTAAAATGATTGAAATTATTGTTAAAGTAGGACAGTGTATATCCACAAAGTTTGCTCAAAAATGTCGAGCAGTAGATTTCTTGCATTTCAAATAATAGCTACAAATATCGGGAAACAGTGTGCATTTTTCAAAATCGATTTATTTTTAACTGGTCTACTGTAGATACTGCACTATCCGTTTGCCAACTAGCATAACATAACCTTAAAGATATAATAACCCGTGTCGTCGTCAGCAAATCATCGTAAAATCAAGGAAAAAATAAAAGTTTATAGTAGTTTAATTCCAGTTGTCTAAATTTTTAGTCGAAACGACGATGTCAGTGCGACGTCTTACTTAGGCAATCCAACTGACCAAAATAAATGTTGACAATAACTTTTAACTTACTCTTTTTTAAGTCGTAATTTTCGACTTGCGCCTTAGATTTTTTAATAATATTATTAAGGCAAAATAAATCTTAACTACTATTCAAAATCATATTACAGGAAGTAAATTGTTATTCTACTACTTACTTGATAAACTTGTTGGTCATAAATAAGACTCTAACGCTATTTGGACTACTTTCAAGTTTCGAATTTATCTTACAAGTTATTTAAGAAAGAAATTTCGTGGCTACAAGTATGACTTGGTTACGAACATGACTTGGTTACGAACATGACTTAAAAATTATTTCTGTAACTTTGTGGTAAGAAATACCACTAAGAAGTTATTTGAACAGCGGTTTGGTTGTGTTTATGTGCTAGAAATGTATTATTTTGCTAATAATAACCCGACTTATTCCAATCCGAGTCAAATGGGGATGGGCTAAAGGGCAATGCATATTTATGCCGATCCTGATTGAGACGACCCAAAAGTCATTCCACAAAGTAGTCGTCACGACGTTTTTAAGACGTTGATGCGACGGTTAACGCGTAATTGTTAGAAATGTAACTAAACATATAGTCTATCCGAATTGAACTTTTACAATTGCTGCCTGAAATATGTGTTTAAGATGACCATTAAACATAACACCAACAAGAATGTATCTTATGCCATACAATATGTACCACTTAACCCAGCAAATATTGAGTTACCATTTAAGTGGATTGTGCATATGGTCTTTTCAGATCTTTCGTCTCGATAAATTATGTATAAAGTCACCGACAGAATAGTATTCAGTCGATAACATCCCTTTTCTTGGCTCAATCTTACCCAGTTCGGATACTTTATTATGGAGACATAATCACTATGTGTGGAAAACATCGCCTTAAGGACCCACTTTGAACTTGGGAGTTGCGAAGCCTGATGTTCATTTCACAGTAAGAGGGAACTTTAAGCGTCCTTCCCTGTAGCCTCTATCCACAAATTTTATGCAAATATCATTGAACAGAGTAGGGGGAGGTTGTGGTGGTGATGGCGGAGTTAAAGAGAGAGTAGATATCCTCACGATATTCTACTATAGGAAATATTGTATATGTTGCTCATGTGGTACTCGTATAAGGTTATCTGGATTGTATCTACATACTCGTATAAGATAAATATGGGATATGGAATGCTGGTATGGTACAGATGCAATTTACTGCTAGTTGAATTCGTCAGTTGAATAAACAAATGACATGTTTAATTTTCCAGATATCAGATCTTGAGTTACAGATCAATATTTGCACTTAAGAGGGGATGAAACGTGTCCCAACAAAAGTAACGAAATTCAATACAAAGCCTGCAGGATACAAGTACGATTCCGTTTATAGCTCTATGTTTGAATGAATCGGTTGATATGTTACAAACGAGTGTAGACTCAATACTTTGAATTTATACTGTACTGACAGAATTTCATAGCTGTTCAATGTTTTAGTATCTAGTATATCAGATTTTAGGCGATACTCATGAATTGTCCACTTATCATAATGTGGTCGTCTATTCATGGGGATTGTCCACAAATATGCAGTAAGTTTTCAAGGAAACAATACCTCCTCCATGATTGCGAAAAATGCCACCTTCATGAAATTTTGGTTTCCGGATTAATATATAATAATCATCCTTCCCATTTCCCAATATCAATTTTCCGCGGGAAAAACGGAAAATTTCAATTCCACTGTGGTCAAATTTCACTTTCGATCTTTGGTCATAGGATATGAGATATTGTCCGCCCACTACATGTTTTTCAGTTCTCACGAAGTCCAGGTGTAATTTCTCGCGGTGCATCTCTTTTATACTCTAGATGAAATCTATTGAATAATGCAATACAGCGCGAACTTTCTTAACACATAGAGCCAATTATGCACTCCATACAAAAGTTCTTGAAAAATTTGTAAATTTCTTCGTCTAGAAGAGATTTGCTTCCTTATTTGAGTCTGCGATGTCCATACAGGTAATTCGTAGCCACATCTTCTAGCAAAATGTCACGATTTACGCCTTCTGGAACCAATTTCCTTTGCATAGATTTTTTGGTGTCCGTCCGTATTCATGAAGGTCGCTAAATAACGATGGATACAGTAAGTCCGAAATAATATCTGTTTAAACTTCAAGATTTGTCCAAGGCTTAGTAAATACAACACTGTGGACTTTACGGTATCGTTCAAAGCCCGTATGTTTCCTGCTCCAAGTAAATGTTCGATGTGTGCATATTCCTCAAAAGTGAACTCTGCAAATACTCTTAACAAATCTTCAATTTACTTAGACCAGTAAAGGTATAGTTCCGTCTTGCGAAATGCACAATCGTTTTTGTTTAAGACGAACTCCTTACACAAGACACTTAAAAACTTTTCCTAATTTACTTTAAAACGTTGTGCAGAACGGAGTTTATTGGGATCCTCGTGTTGGTTATGTACACGAATGTGTGTTTGTTTAAATATAAAGTGAAATGTTTTATTTACAGATTTGGATTTTCAGGTTTTATCTTTTCCAAGCAAGAAATCCTATTAATCTTCTTAAACTTTCACCGCATACAACTCATAAAACTCTAGCGTTAATTATCGGATAATCGCTGAAATTAACTTTTTAGAACAATTTTTTTGAAGTAATTCAGCTCAGATCTTTAAAAGTCATTTGAATTTATGTAATTGATTACGGCTTAAAGTAATTTACGCAATAAAATTCTCCGTTAAATTTTTGAATTTCCCGTGCTGAAATACCTTTGTGTTGGTAGACTTTGCGCTGACAAGTGGCTTTAGAAGCCATGTTAGATGCTTTCTTTATTGTTGGCTGTCGAGAGGGTTGCATGTAATTTCATGTACCTACGAGTATTCAGTAATTTGTGGAAGAAAAGGAAGTATTAATTTGCATTAACTTTTGCTTTAAGAATGATATAAAGAAAACCACCGTATGGAAAATGTTGAATATTGTTTCAGGCGAGTCGTCTATGAATAAAACCACAATAATTCTGTGTGATCACACACCATTGCTTAGTTTTGAATTGCCTGGCAAGGCCGGTGGCTTCTACCTATTTTGGAAGATAAAAAAAAACACCACAGGTTGACGTTTTGCAAATGTTGAGGAGCTGAAGACAGAGACCCCAAGGCAACAAAAATTCCATACCGAAAATTGCGTGCCAGGATTTCCTTGAAGATTGGAAAAAGCGCTAGTACAAGTGTATATAAATATTTTTTGGAAAGCCTAGTATTTTTTGATGAAACCTCATATAAACGAATTGTAACTGCTAATAGTTCAAAATTCCTGAATATTTTCAATACTTTGACACTGAATCATACCAACACCTGAAGTTATATCGCGAGATAAAACAGTTTTTTTAATAACTGACCTCTCCACTGAAACTGGTCCACATTGCTTACAAAACAGTAAAAAAATTTGTGAAAATTACTATCCTTAAAGCAGTAAAATATTCCGCATAAAATATTTCATTAAATTTTACAAAATTGAGAGTAATTCTTAAAACTTTGTATTTTTACACATTTAATTCATAAATATACTGACTGGGTAGTAATATTACAACACCGCATGAAATTTGTAAAATTGATTATTGTGTATGAAATTATGAATTTTGCATGTAGTTTTGATACTCTATGCGGAGTAATTTGTCATTGTGTATAAAATTACGCATTTTGCATGTAATTTTGATACTTCAAGCGTAGTAATTTGTTTTTTGTGATATGACCGCTTCGTTGTTTAATTCACTTGTTTCGTGGTTTTGTGTAAGGCGTGATTTAAAATTTAAAAAGAAAATAAAGTTTATAGTGTGTGAAGTTTGTGGCTTTAAAACAAATAAATTAATTTTATTTAATAAACTTACTATCTACCCTTTTTAACCTATATCCTGCTTTTTTCCCAATTATCATGTGTTGATTGATCTCATTGAATTTTTCCAATTGTCGATTGATGTGTCCTTTGCCCTTCAAAATACGTCTGGGAATTCATCTGCCGATCATTCGGTTGAAGCCTATTCGTTTATATTAATAATAATAATAAGCAAACATAAACATGTAACAATTTTGTAGTACATATGTAATACATATTAGTTTTTCCGCATCGTGTGTAATTTTACGCACACCAGCAGTAAATTTACACATTTTAAGCGATTGATTTCCACACTTATGTGTGAATTTCCGCATTAATAGTAAAAATCATAAGAGTGCGTAAAGAAATTTCACAATAGTAATTTTAATGCTCTCAGAGTAGGCACTAAGTTGCCTACTCTGAGAGTAGTAACAATTTTTTACTGTGTACCATTAGCCAGTATTCCTGATAAATGCACCTAAATATTAGCAGTATTTGGCGGAAAGGAAATCCTAAGAATATATTTCAAGGCAGCTAAATGTCGGTTATTATGCGAAAAGCCTTCATTCTGTAGCAATTCCGAAATTATTACAGTTGACCGCATGAAGATGCAAATTTATTCCAAGGAATCCGAAGCTTAATAAATTTTCTAAGTAGTTAATGAATAAATTAGGTGCGAAATAGCATCCCTCATTTCATATTCGAACAGGGTACGCTGTATGTTTATCAAAGCGATGAAATAAATTTTCGAAATTTAATTTTCACCTCTGTCTAGAGCGAATTTAAGACTGATATCATGTAGAATTTGCAAATATTGACTTTAGGCTAATATCAGGGTAAATTTCGTTTTGGTTGATACGAGAATCGGCAAATATTTAGAGAATTATAAATTAAGCTCAAATTAATGTTTAGCTTCTAAAAATAATCAATAATCTATTCAATAATATTGTCTAATGTAAAGTTGGAAGCTCTGAGTTATTAAGCTGGAAAGGGAGATGAAAAAAAGTCAGAAATAATTTTTTTTCCAAAAATTTTCATTTGTACTGCACTCTAAGAAAAATTTTATGAATTTCACTATAATTATTGTAGGCAACTAAATGCCAACAATAATTGTAGTAAATTTCTCCTTATAGTATGATAAAAATACACATTTTTTTGTACTTAAATACTATATTGATGTGTAAAAATAAATAAATTATAGTGTAAAATTGGTATTAAAGTTAAGTATTATAATTTTCACACTAAAAATTATGTAAAATTACACCCCAAGTTCTAATCTTGTTGATTTTTAAACAAAAGCAGAGTACTTTGAGCAAATACTGTAGCACATACTTGTACCGCTATCCAAAACGCACATCAATAGTTATAGGGATAATTTATTACTTCCGTTGCAATCAATAAAATTCATAGCAGTTGAAAGGCTTTCCAAATACATCCCACAATGCAAATTTACATATTTTTTTAACCTCCAGAAAAAAATATTTCATAATACGCAATATATAGAATTAAATGAAGAATATATTCGTAATTAAGTAATAATACAAATTTAGATTTGTAATTAAACATTAAAAAGTATTCAATCTTAACAAATCTTTTTTTCTTATTTTCATATTTTTTAATAAGCGACGTATTGTGGTATCACTGTCGTATTGCTAAGTATCTTATTTTTTTAAGTCACAACAAAAAACAAATTAACTTTAATGCACAACGTCAGTGTAACAACTGAAACTCTATCGCTTTCTTGTTAATATTTTTCGTGATCACACAAATTTTTGATTATTATTACAGAAGTGTTAGTAAATTTAAACAGAAGTAGTAAATTTACGCAAAAATTGATTATTTTTCATTTACTGTTTACACATCTAGAAACTAATATTAAACAGTTTATACAACCTTCCGAATGGTTTACTGCAATAACTGTTGTAGTTTTGACTAGTAGGGTAATTTTACACAGAAGAATACCACAATAATTATTGTAAAATCTATTCAATTTTAAATACTTTTTTAAGAGTGTGCTCTGAATTGCTTAATTTTACTTTGATAAGCATTACCATTCGTGATACCGAAAACACACCAAAATGATGCGAGAACTCGTTTGGGGTACTTAAACAAACGCACAACATTTACAACGATGCCACCAGTTCTTAAAAGCTTAGTACAAACATAAAATTATTTGAGTAGTTTCCCATTAAACATTATGGTGAAAGTTCGCTAAGTCGACTTATGGACGAACCGCATTTTCTTCAGAAAAACGATAAAAAGCCGTAAAATAACAGCAGCTCGAATTGAGTTCGTCGCATCGAGGAATTTTTTCGTTTTGATTGCACCTTATGTACGAGAAACTGTTTAACTTTCCTTTTTTCTGTGAAGTGACTAGGCTCAACATAACATACAGAAGATGCAGAAAAGGAGTATGAACTCGTTGTAGATTTATTGATACAATTCAATTACGATGTACATTGCGATATGCAAAAGTTAACCGTTCGCAAAGGTCAACTGTTCGTTATGTGCAATATCAAATCGTTTAGGGTATAGAACTGCGAATCATTTTCAATTCGTTGTTACGATTCCCAAACGAATTACAATATTTTTTCTTAGGCAAATCGCTAAAAAGTCCTGGTGCTTATGACAATTGAGTACAATACACCATTACCAAATCGGATCTAATGTCTCACAAGGGAATACTTTTATATCATATTCTGTTCAATCTCTGACCAATTGAGCTATAATTGGGCATCTCTCAAACAAGACTCTTACAATTTTCTATTCGAGCAGGTACTACCTACTTACATTCGGGTACTAGACCATATTCTTTACAACATTCTCCGTTACCAATAATATTTTATTACAGGATTCTCCTATTCATCGCTTTAGCCATTGTACGACATTTTTCTTCTAAGTTCAGAAGGCCACTAAAACTCCGATAAAAAGGCAGAAAAATATAAACTGCAAGCGATTT
The DNA here is from genome assembly GCA_951812415.1 of Beris morrisii. NCBI lineage: Eukaryota > Metazoa > Arthropoda > Insecta > Diptera > Stratiomyidae > Beris > Beris morrisii. The sequence continues at coordinate 4,839,180 of OX638312.1, read as the reverse complement.
TACCTCAATGCAAGAATATTTCCAGGACAGGGAAAACCAATTTTTTTCCGCAATTGTGTATTTTTGTGTGTTTTTGATATATACAAAAGCTTAGAAATTTTCAATTCATATTGTGTATAGCGGTAAGACCGTATTACCTAAGGGACACTATTGCAATCTTTTGAACTTCTTAGAACGTAACGACAGAACAAAAGGACTTTCAAATGGAACTAAAGGAACCTAGTTAAGTCTTCCGGTAACGAGTAACAACAGAAGCTATTATAGTTGAACCGATTTTCCTAAAAGGGATCAATTTATTATTTTTTGTAAACATTTATGAATTATAATTTCATTTATAAATCAGTGGACTGCTACTACAGCGGAAAATGTCACCCTCGTTTCTATTCACTACCGTACGAAATGGGAAAAATCCAGGGCTTAGTAAGTAAATTGTGGAAGTGAAATATGATGCGTTCTTTCCTTTGCTACTGCATAATGTAGAACAATGGGCTGGATCGGCAACCAATCATAAGGGAGAAAAATAAATAAATACTGAGGGTTGATAGTGCTCCTACCTATAGACAGAGCCACGTAACTCGGGTATTATTTAACGACAGGCTAGGGATTTCATGAAATTTACGAGGTTTTTACAATTGATTCATTCATCGATTGAATACCAGCGGTTTTGTCCACTTGGATAAAGTTGTTCGATGGTATTCCACATGTAGTGAAGTAAAACTTGCTTCCTACACAAAATTTTACAATCCAAATAAGACCTCTTTGAAAAATTAGTGTTTCTTTCAGATCAAATAATTTTGTAACATTTTCAAAAATTGTCAAAATGCCACAAACAACACTTCCACTTATAAGAGTAGGGGTTGGACAATAGATGCATATGAACGTCCCCTTCCAGAATACCTATGCAAAAAAACGTGTAATTTATGACAACTTGATCTGCCAAAAATTGTCAAAATGTCAAAAATAACACACTTCCATTTATAAAAGAGGGGTGAAGATTAGACAAAATATGCATATGAATATCCCGTTCCAAAATATTAAAAAAACTTTTTTGGCAACTTGAACTGAACGTCAATTATGTGAGTGCGAGTCAATCGGATGCATGGACATCATCATTTTTAAATAACCATCATCAACACCTCGAATCGTCTTATTCTGATTCTGTCAATTAAAGGTATGTTCTCTACTCATAAATTCAGAGCTTAGTAGGGTTAAAAATTTACTTAAAAAATCAAAAACATGATTTATGATTTTACGACTTTTTTTCGTGAGTTTAAATAGAGAATTTTTCGGGAGCAGCTACCCGAGTGAACTTACTAGTGCAGCAGCTCTGGTTAAAATTAAAAATCGATCCAACTATCCACTCCACTCTGCTTTGGATAAATGCGTCAAAACACATGCCTAGTGAGTATCAGAAAGTGCTTGAATTTCCAGAAGGAAAATATAAAAACACAAATTTAATTTAAAAGTTTTTTTGGTAAAACTTTTTGGTAAAAAATTATGACTGGTAATTTATTCGACTTCAGGGTTCGAATATTAATCAAAACTGATTTCAATAAGATTGTGGTAAAAATATTTGAATTGGATGTTTGTTGAACGACTGCTTTGACAACCAGAGAGCTTTATTTGAGAAAATATGGCACCAAAATATTAATTTTAACATAAATTATTTATTGTTTTGTTTGATTAGTTTTAAAATTTAAATATTACATGTACATACTTCGTCCACCCACTTTCTCTCTCTGAGTACCGACGCATTAAAACTTCAGCGAAAATAGACGCAAAGGGTTCCAAAGGTGTAGGACTTTGTGATCCAAATACAAATGGCTTTCTAAGGGTCTACTACCGCGATTATAATACTATTGTGGTGGTGCCGTTGTCAAATAATTTGCACATTTGAAAATTGATTAACTCACTGTAGCATAATAATTAAATTATATTCAGAGTACTTGATCTCATCATTATAGTATAGAGATCAAGTACTCGGAATTCTTTTTGAAGAAATAAAATAAAATGTAGGAAAAAAAGTCAGTTTAATAAAAACCGCTGAATCAATAAGATCTATTAAAATCATTTAAAATCGAATAAAATATCTATAATTATTATTAATTAAAAGTTTATTATTTAAACTTGAATCTATATGATTGTAAAATAATTAAATTTAATAAAATCATTTATATTCTTTAATGTATAAAAATTGATTAAATAATAGGATGAATAAATAAATAAATCACTGTTAAAAAATATAATATAAAAGTTGAATAAACCAAATGTTTTATTTTAATTAAATGATTAAATCAACTTATCACTATGTTAATTAGCAAGTAAAGTAAAATTGAAAGAGAAAGACGGAGAGAATAGGGTCAATTTATATCATTGGACCTTAAAGGTATGTTAAAATTCTCGAAAACGTATTCAACCCCTTTATTTTTCCACACCATAGTACACAAACGTAAATACGATTTTTAATTTTTTTTATTTATATCAAATATAAAGATTGTAGCATATATGTACCAAGTTTCAAGTTTCTAGCATTAGCCGTTTCTGTGATGGAAAAAAAAGTTGTTTTCAAGTCGTAAAAGTAAAAATGCGTGCACACGACTGTGAACAGATGGAACTTTTTTTTTTGACTCATTCCCTTAATACGCAACAGATTTTATCTCGAATAATAAAAAATAATCTCATTTTCCGACTTTCCGTGAAATTTAATTCTAATTTTCCTACCCCCATTTAACTCCACAGTAAGAACAACTTTCGCACATACAGAGGAATATCAAGCTGTTGTATTCAGCGCTTATTTTCCAACGATTAAATTTTTAAATCGCAAATTAACCTTAATGAGGGTAGGTTTTTTTAAATTTTTTCGCCTCGAACGAATTTAAACGAAAAACATTTGAAACGTTCCAGCACAATTGTTGCATTGCCGATGGAAGTCAGGTCAAGAGGAACGTAGACTTGCACCAGACGCCTTCCAGGGAAAATTCAGTTTTAATTGCACATTGCAATTTCTTTTAATTCACCCTCAAGGACCTGGTGTTTTTTTTCGTTGGAGAAGCGCAAACGCCTGAATGGGATACGGCAGAGAAAGTTCCCCAAGTTAAATTATTATAAACATAAACTTCCTCGAAAGGGAGTTTTTTTTTAAAATTTTGTGGTCGATAGACGCACAGATCTGAAAATGCTCTTGGTTTTCCACCCAAGTACACCAGAAGAAAATCCTCACTCTAAGAAAATTTAAATCACTTCTTTAAAGAATTTTCCCGTTTTTGTTTGATACTGAAAATTCAGTTTCATGTGCGATGAAATGTTTAAATTTACAACCCCCACACCGAAAATATGCCCACTTTCAATGTAAACTAGTTAGGTTCGGTAAATATGGTCCCGAAAGCACCTAACACCTTAAGACTACACCTCATATGGGAGCTCCAGATCCCATTTGAAATCAGGACTGAAGATCCTAACCAAGTCTACCCTTAAGTCCCTTTATAGCAAACAATGGATAGAATCCGCACATACAAATTGTCTCCCGGCCACAGTTTTCTTTAGTAATATTCTGGGCGTTAAAGATATCGAAATAAATTTTACCGGAAATTTCGTCCCTTTTTCTTCAAGTTCGGCTAGTTGGGATTTGAAAGTGTACATAACTTCCATCTATAATTCAAAAAGTACGAAAGATAATGCGACACCGGGTCTGGGTCGAAAAATTATTGTATTAATTTTTCGGGACTTGGGATAAATAAGCCCATACCTCAAATGAAGTTAGGCAACTATTAAATTGGACTTAGTGTGAATACGGCGTACGGAGGTCCTTCCAATTGCCGGATTTGGTCCAAATGTTAAATGAATTGCGCTTGGCAAATCGAATTCAACAAATAATGTCCATGAATTTCGAGGGTGATAAATCGGCAAGGAATGGGGTTGCGACCTATAGGGTGGGTAATTGAACGGGAATAGTGGTGCATCTGACTTGCTGTGTTTTAGCTCGGCCATCAGCAGGATTATTAGAAAGATCGGGAATGTCAGCAGGGCTATAATACGGGTGCATAATCCAAAGCTGTGAACCTCCCGAAAATGCTTTTGTTGAATTAAATGGGTCGGTAGTTCAGTGATTTACACCCAATTTAATCGCATTGAATGTTATTGATCCGGATTTTGGAACTATCCGAACAGCAAGGTGACAATTTGAATAACGTCGAAACTTATAGGTCAGCTTATGCTTTGAAGGGAACAAAAGTGTTGATGTGTTTTTGTTCAGATTTGAAATGAGCCATCGTTGCCATAAGGTTTAAAGGTTTGAGTCGTTCTTCGTTTATCAGACTTCCAATTTCCAATTTATACATACTGTGTAATTAAGGCTAGTTCATCTAATGCAAGAAACATTCAATGGGAATTGCTCCAAAAAAATTGTCTTCTAAACCGGGAGAAAGGACAAAATACAGACAAAAATCGACACCAAGAATTCAAGCTGTTCGGGGAAGAAAACAATTTTCACAGGATTTTTCAGTAAACTTCCATCTTCTTCGTCTTATAAAATAAATCACCAGAAATCTGCTTGTAATATTTATCAGATAAACTTTCTTAAATTCGTCAGTAAAATCTCAAAGGAAATTTAACTGAATTTTCATAATCCATTTTCGAACAACTTCCTAAAACTTAAAACCTGTCCGCAAATAATTCGTTTACCGCGAACCATAAATCGTTCAGAAATCGTTCTCCCGTCGGAATTCTCTATGGAACATACCGCCAATTAAATTCAACACTCTTCTGAAAATTGACTACGACCGTAATCCAATTTTGGCCGTGTGCCGAGGATCAACTTGAACATTTCGCCGTAGACCAAACCGCCAAAGTTTTGTCCAATTAATTGAACTCGAATAAATTTGAATGAAGCGTTGAATTCGTTGAAATAAGGTACGCGTTGAATTGAATTTTCCAAAGTTTCCGTCCACAAAACACCAGAAACATGAAATTCGTTCGAAGCTCTTATTCAAATCGTGTATCGTCAGAAGTCCCTACGGATATGCTTAGGATAGTTATGGGTCCAAAATCAAAAGGTACTAGTCCATAAAGTATGGAATGGAAACTTAAGGACGTCCTTGGGGAAGGTATAGCCCTGAAAAAGAAAAAAACACAATTCCAAATCGAAGCAACTTTGATTTTATTGTTTTGGGTGTGGACACTATGCAGACGGTACGAGTAAACGTTCGAATAAGTGTCCTTGTCGATGTCCTTTATTGCACTTAACAATGTCAAAATGAAGGGATCCTTTGTTGTTTGTTATGGCAGTATTGAGTCCTGGGATGTCCTAGAATACAAAGCCTAGGTATAGATAGCTTAGTAGATTTGGCTTCTATCGTACACAATTCTACTTCATGCCTTATGAAATTCCAAGGAGAACAATTCCGTGATGATTTATACATTCGATGCGTTCCGGGTTTCAACCAGACTCTGGATATGGAAGAGCTCTAAGGATGTCCTTCATTGGACCAGGTTGGCTATAATAGTTTGTCTTATCGACTTGGATTAGAGGATTTTTATTGCTGGGTATACCATCCCGGAAGGCAGAAATGCTTCCGACGTTACTGAGGCTGGGAATGAAAGGGCGAGATGTGATGTCAATTTCGGACGCTTTAGTGAGCAATGAATTTCAGAATGGAAATTCATTGCAAACAGTGGGTAACGAGGTGTGTCGACCACCTGAGCCAATCCTGGTAATATCTAGATTCTAGAGGACCTTTGCCTTCAAATTACATTTTGTCCATTTTAGTGGATATATACTGCCAATGAAATAGCTGCGGCGCTAAATATAATGAAATTTTCTTATTCGCGTACAATAGGAACTAGGCTTTGCGTTGCCTTGCTTCGGTAATATTTTTATTTCAATTAAAAAAATGTTGTTGTTATTCAGGGATTTTCATCCAGGAATCGATTTTCGAAGATTTGTAATTTCAGGATATTAAATTCTAAATTTTGCACTTCAGAATTTGTGCTACGTGACTATGAATTTCGGGATTTTGAATTTCGTGTTTTTTTTAACAACCAGCATTTGAATTCAAAAATCCTGTAACTTTTTTGTGTGCTTAATGGAGTGGTGTTTTTGCCTCAACCCATTAACGCCGGTGTCCCACAGGGTTCGGTCCTATCTTCAAACTTTTTCTCTTCATTTACAAAAGAAAGTGCACAGTTAAATGGTCAGCAGCGTTTCTTATGCTGATTGTTCAATTTTAGTTTGGCCAAAACTTAGATAGGCCTTTCTTCCATTCTCTGTGAATCTCAGGAATCGGGACTATTGGCAAAAATGGATATTCAGGAACTCACGACATAAATGTTGCCTATCAGTACTATGAATGCAGCATGCAATTTCTTTGAAATCATTTGAATTGCTCAGTATTTTCAAGTTCCATATAACTCCAAGAAAAGAATTTTATTCTAAGTCTACCCTACGTGATAAATTGTCTGCTTGGTATTTCTGTGACGACTGTTCTCTCAAAATCTCTGGCGAAAAAAAGAACGAATAACACAAGGCTTCTACACTGAACACATACTTGAAAATTTCGCCAAACCTAGGTAAATTCTTTTTCTCTTCGTTGAAATTCCATTTCCTTGGTGTTGTAGTTAAGGTCACATTCCACCTTAAAGTTGTAGGTACACTCGTCCTTCATATTTCATTCGAAGAATAAATCACTTTATAAATCATCATTCACTTACAGACAATTTCATCCCTAACATATTCGAGAGGAATGTGTATAATATTATTATTAGTTCTCGGCAGAAATATGATGTCTCGTTTGAGAGTCATTACTCGGTAACAAGTTGATTAATGGTTTTCCTATGTCAACTTACTACCCCTAGTATTCATCTCGACTCTAATTCAACCAGAAATATTGTTTTCTAGACGCTGCCAGTTACACTAAAAACGATAATTTTCGTTCGGAAACGCTCCCTAGAATTTCACATTGCCTGCCAAGAGTAGGGAAACTTGTCCTACCGACATTATGTTTCATGAATAATGAAGTAATGTACTATACTGCCAGCCTTTTAATACAATGGTCCGCCCTCGTTCGTCCTTTTGTTTTTCGCTAAATAGTAAAGTAGTCGTTGCTGAAATCTTGGAATTCCTTGCCTATTTAGAAATAGGGGTATGTACTGGAGGGTGAGGAATCATCCTAATGGCAGGAATATATTCGTCGTAGAGGTGTTTATTTTTTGCGCCCCCGATTACAGCAATACTCTTCTTTGCCACGTAGGAATGTAAGGAACGATACAAATGGTGGTGTCAACTCGAATTCTTGTTCTTCAGATATATTCACCCAGTCACGGGATCCTTTCTATGGACTTTTATTGTATTCCCGCTGTGTAATAATTGAGAGGGTCTAAGAATCACTATAAGAACGCAATAAATAGCGGGAAATAATTTGTCCTGATTTCTCGATTTGCTTTTATATCTTGTATTTAATTCTTAAGTGATGTGTTTATGATAATGAATGTTTCCTTCAGTATAATTATAAGCACCTGCTTCGCGATGTAACGAGTTTTCTAAGAAGTCAGGCCCTGAGTGTACTTCGTCCGTCTCGCAGATTTATGATGAAGATACTCGTATGCAATGTTGTCATATATCTTAGAGTGAAAGAATTGAACAATGTTAAGTGTGTTCTTTTGCGTCCTTATACTATGCATCCAGTTTGACATATAAAAAGTCTGAAACAATGCTACCATTGAAGATTGCCTAGTACAGATGCGCTACACCCCTATAATTATTTGATAATGTGACACCTAGAATGCGCTCATTGCTAAGAAGACTGAATGTTCAGATAAAGATTAAGGGGGTACATCCGAGTAGAAATTTATTTTTTTTCAAAAATTTTTTTTTCACTCATCTTAAAGTTTGCAGTCTTAAGAATATTGTGTGTAAATTTCATATTGAAATTCCAAGAATTGTGAAAGTTATGGGCCGGAATGGGACCTTCATGAATTCTCTATATAGAGCGGCATTCAAACGCGATTATCTCGAAACATACTTTTCAAAGACGGTTCCCAAAATCTTCGGAAAACGGCTTGACCGATTGCTTCCAAAATTTCACATAATATTTTTGGATAGGTTTTCTACTTCGCTACGTAGGATTTTTTTTTTAACTTATTTACTTTTTTTTTATCAAGCCAGAAAGGTCGATAATTGAGGTTTAAAACTGAAAATCAAGTTCAATCGGCCACCATTTTGTGAAAAATTTTTTTTTTCAAAAAGCCCTACGTAGCGAAGAGCATCATAATTTACATTTTCAGAATCTTTTTGAAATTTTTGTTTTGAATCAACCGCCTGCATGTAATCTTGGGAACCGCAGAGCGTGCGAGCGACGGACTTTCTTTACGCCGACCCTGACAGCAGCGCCCCTGATTGATATATATTTATAAAAAAAATTATGAGCGTACCTCAACATATATACTTTCGAATAAAATCAATCTGGATAAAATCGAGCAAACAGGTTTTTTAGATAATAATTAAATAAGTCTTAAATACAAAATTTAAATTTTTATTACATTGAAATTGAAAATTTAAACTCAAAAAATAAAAGTGATAAAAAACAAAAATTCCAAAATTTTATCAAATGTAGAATTAAAATAAATAAAGGAATAAAATCAAAGAAAACAAAAAACATGATTAATCATTAAATTAAAAAAAACCAATAAAGATTTAACTCAAATAAAAGTGAAACCTAAAAATTAATAAAAAATGTAGCGGCAAGAGATTTAAATTAATTTAAGTGAAAACTGTAAACTAAAATAAACTGAAAGCTGAAACCTATAAACTAGGTAAGTACACAAAATTGGAATTCAACTTAGCATTAAAAAAAACTTTTAATAAAATTAAAGTCCAAAGAAATATCAATTAATTGAAATTACAAATTTCACATGAAACAAAATTTTGTTAATTAACAAATAAATAAAAAATTTAAATTTAAAAATCTGAAAACTTATAAAAATTTAAGCTCCAGGAAATTGAAACTAATTAAACTAAACTTAACTTAAGAATTAAATAAAACTTAAAATTAAGGCAGTCGTCTGGTTTAGAGGGCAAAAAAAACCGTTTTTTTTTTTCTTTAATCGATGTTTTAATTATAGAGAGGTATCTTGGTCCTTCGATCAAATTATGAAATTTAAAAAAGGTACAAAGGGGCTGTCTAACAACATATTGGGTTCTAGAAGTACCGAGTTTAGCAGTTACAAGGTCTTACGGACTGTGTGAATGTTGTGTACGATCGTACTTTCAGCTGTTTTCTCGAAATTTTGTTTTTGTGATTTTTCCAAATTGGTGAGCGTGATAACAAAAAAACTGTTGGACCTAGCGACCCAAAAAAAAAAAAATTATATTTAAAAAGTAATATAAATGGAATTATACACCATTTTCATTCCAAAAAAAGATGTTAAAGATTAACTGAAATTGAAAAAATAAAACTAAATCTAACCAGCAAGTAAATAAATAAAGACAGAAATTTCACGCTATGTACATAAAATAGCAAATTAAGAATCGGGTAAATGAAACCTGCAACTGATTCAACCTTAAAATTAAATTAAATACAAAAGTAATATTAAATTTAATTTAATTTTTAACTATAAGCTGCTCTTATACAAAGCAGTTTTTCTACCAATCCTCACATATGCCGCTCCGATTTGGGCAAGTTGTGCTGAAGTTCATCGCATAAAATTGCAAATAATTCAAAACAAGTGTTCGAAGATTATATTAAATGAACCCTGGCACATGTCTTCTACACAAAAAAGCTAAATTATTAAAATTAATAAATTCGATTATTACTGAAAATTGCGACATCCCCACGATAGCTTCCATTAATGAATTATTGTTACTTTAGTTTTAGTTTAGTTTTCAGTTTTACTTTTCCCTACAAATTATGTATTGTATGTATTCTCAAAAGTGTGCATAAAATTTTATCTGCTCAGTGCTTACTGTCTATACCAAAGTTGTTAAGACATTACGTCTAAACTAAATGAAAATTAACTGAATTATCGAACTGTATCTAAATTTAAGAAATATTTAAATATATCTATCTAATTTTTAAGTAAATGTGGAACCAAAACATTATTATTTTTATATTAAAAAAATAACAATAATAATAAGCAAATGTAAAAACCCTTAAATCAAAATTAGAGCCTGAAAATTAAACAAAAACTCTCAAAATAAATATCGATTACAATTTGAACCAAAAATTGAACCAACCCAACATTTTTATTGATATCAGATTTAAATTAGAAAGAACCTAAGAAAATTTAAATTAATAAAATTGGATTCTTAAAATTTAAGCTAAGGTATATCTTAAAAAAAGTAAAATATGTTGATGAAAATCAAAAAATAAACCTAAAAAAATTAAATCTCTAAAATCAATGAAACTTAAATAAAACTCAAGAAATTAAATTTTTTTTAACTGAATAAGAATGAAATGCAATAATATTGGAAAATTAAAACTGAATCAAATTGAGAGAGTAAATCAACTCTAAAGTTTAATAAAACCGCAATAGAAATTAGTTGATATGAAATTTCACAAACAGATGGCAATGCGATTGAGGTAAGTAGAACGAAATAATACTAAGGAGAGATTACGAAGCCATGAATTAGTGCCAACAGTAAAAATTTCATAAATCCTTAAAATTATAAATTTGTGTCTAATAAAGGTTATTTTAAAATAATAAATACAAATAAATTAAGTAAAATTAATCTAAAAAAGTAAAAACTAACATGGCATGGAATTAAATAAAACTGAAAATTAAATAAAATACGAACATAAGAATATTAAAAAAGAGATAAAATTTTACAACTAAAAGAAATAAATCTAAGCTATTAAAATAAATACCTAAAAATTAAATACCTATTAAAATTAAATACCTATTATACCTAAAAATTAAATAGCCTAACTCTAAGGCTAAAAGGTAAAACTTAAAAATAAAAATGTTTTCCTTTGTGTGGATGAAATTTGAATTCGTAGTGACAGAATAGAATTTCAAAATATTATTTAAATCAATCAGTCCGCTCTAGGCGCGGAAGCATGTTGTTCACTAGGCAGTAGCGCCATTCAGTGCATTGTTGATGTTGTAAATAGAACTGAAGCGCTTCTCATTGAAACAGAATTTTTGTGCGCACAAAAAAATAATGTGTGTGCTACAGCAAGTTTATCTATTGTAGGATATGCGCGAAAAGCCTCAGTTAATTTTGACCAGACAGTGATTCTACCATTTCTTTTACAACTTTATGGTTAGATCTTTGCGTAATCCAGGAGCGAGCAAAGTCTTGCTTCCGAGATCGTCGTCGTTCTACCAAAACAATAAAATATAAATTCACCTTGCTAGAATGACGGTAAAAAAATATGTTTACTGTCTCCGGGACTAAAACGAGAAAATATATTTTTTGTGATAGAGCTCGCAAAAAAAATGTTTTTTCAGTATGAAAGCCGTCTTTGCACGCAATCCACAACTGGGAAATACACTATTCGATTGGTTTCAAAGCAAACTAAAGTTTTTGCGTTTAAGGTTTTTCACCTCATACTCTCTATAGCTTACTTAGGGTCCCGTCGAAGGTAGCCGAATAAAGATGGACATTTTTTGCGAATGCTTATGAATATGCCATACATTATTCAGTGTGACTTCTGTCGGGTTAGTACAATCGGACCGTCAACTTTAGCTTTGATTTAAATTATTCAGTTGCAATGGAACTCATACGTTGCCGTCAAGCAGTTTTTTTTTCATACTTTCTCTAAGTAAATTGTGTCGTCAGTCCAGGAGCTCTAGAAAAAACACCCAAGGCTCTAAGTGCTAAAATCAAAGAAATTCATTCGACGAATAATAAATTCTGTGAAAAATTCAGTGCAAACTTCGACACCACCTGTTACCGAGGACGCAGTGATTTATGATGAAAATTCGATGAAATATGAGCCTGTGAGGTATGCACTTGGCTCGGGCTTTCCGATTTTTTTTCCTTGCTCTCGTCCTGCCCACTGTAGCACAACTACTTGAAAAGGACGTGAGGACTTTGAGTAAAAAGAATGTGGCCGATGAGGGCATATAATGCTGCACAGGATTCAGTTAAGTGATGTACAATTTATCTTGGAAACAATGTGGGCTCTGGTGAGTTGTGGCCTCGGGGACTTTATGGATATCGCACATATGCACAGTCTACACTCTACAGAAAGGATTACTTAGACCTATCGATCTGGATGTAAGGCGTCCCGGATTAAAATCATTTTTCATGTAGGAAACTGAAACGGAGGCCGCTTTAAAGCCTACGCGGTTTTAATGTGACTATCAGGAGTTGATTCGATAATTTGAATATTGCGGTCGGTTTACAAGCTGGCGTTCGTTACCAAACAAAAATAAATTTTCGCCCTTTTTACCACCCGAAATAACGATATCGGGCTGGCTGGACTTTGGTCGGAAATATTCGAGGTTTGTTTGCCAAACCCGCAAAGCATCGTACCAACGGCTTCCCGCTATTGCTCGTTAGTTTCACAAAATTTCCAGCAATAAAATTGACCGTTCTAACCAAACACTTTATAATTTGTACATAATTTGAATGGCCGTTTTACAGCACATCTAGAAATTTTATAGCCACACTAACGTTTTGCATAGTTAATTCGTGTGTGGCTCGGTTTCAGTCAACTTTTAATCACAATTCGTAGATTGGTCAAACCAATCGGTTTTCATAATTTTTCCGATACCAGTGAATATTATGCTAATAGTTTATGATTTTTGGCAAATAATTAATTATACACGATTGCATTAAAGCCTACATGCTAATAAAAGGGTTTTTTTATACTCCCAAGTGAGTTTTGTAGTGATTAAGCAGCGGTCTAATTGTAATTAATAAATTTTCGGAAATTCATTTAAAATGTTCAAAGTATTTTAGATCGTAATTAAATTGATAACTTTAGGCTTATTTGCATGGCACAGAAAAGTATGTACCTAATCATTATTTTAATCATAATTGGATATACTTAAAAGCACTTAGTAGGGAAGGGAAGGGGATGGTATGTGGATCTGAAAAATATTCCCGATCGGAAAATTACTTTGTCTGTTAAATAATAAAGTACTGTAATCGACTTGACAAAAATGTGCTTCCCTAAAAATAATTTTTTTTGACTTTAAGATAATTTGAACAAGCAAAATAAAACCGCTAAAAGCAGGGATTGAAACATCCTATAAAGTCCACATCTACTAAACGGTGCATGCTGCAAAGTTGAAACTGGCGATTGATTTGTACGTACGAGGGCGGATTGATAATGACGTGCAAAAATCAAGAAGGAGTGGGCAGGTAAGGAATTCGTTATTTTTTTTTACCTGGACCATCCTTAAATAGATTACCTGCAAAGTTTAAGCCTGATACCACGTTTAGTTTTCGAGAAGCAGCCGTCTAAGCAAGTCGACTTATAAAAATTTTTAAAAATGGATAAAAATGAATTTCGTGTGTTGATTAAACACAATTTTTTAAAAGGGAAAACAGCTAAAGTAACCAAAGAAAAATTAGGTAAGCATTATGGGGACTCTGCACCATCGATCCGAATGATTTACAAATGGTTTTCTGAATTCAAGTGTGGTCGTACGAGCACACAAACCATACCAAGTCCAGGTCGTCCAAATGAGGTCACCACGCCAGAAATGATCGATAAAATTTTTTCATTGATTCGTAACTGTTGATGAAGCATGGATTCACCACTATACTCCAGAGACCAAACAACAGTCAAAACAATGGAAGGATGTCGGTTCAAGGAGGCAAAACCGTTCTATCGGCTGGAAAGGTTATGGCGACAGTTTTTTGGGATTCCAATGGAATGATATTCACCGACTACTTGGAGAAAGGAAAAACAATGACGGGAGCATATTATTCTGAGGTATTGGTTTCATTGGATGTTGAAATCAAGGCAAAACGGCTTCATTTCGCGAAGAAAAAAGTGTTGTTTCACACGTCCGTTGTTGCAACGGCAAAACTGTTTGAATTACGGTACGAATTGCTCCCTCACCCACCGTATTCTACAGATTTGGCACCCTGTGATTTTTTATTATTTCCAGACTTGAAAAAAAGGCTTGCTGGAAAGAGATTTACCACGAATACTGACGTCATAAGTGAAACCAACGCCTATTTTGAAGGGTTGGACAAATCATATTATTTGGAAGGGATCAAAAAATTGGAAAAACGCTGGACTAAGTGTATCGAGCTAAAAGGAGACTACGTTGAAAAATAAAATAAATTTTTCCGGATAAAATTATGTTATCTCAATTTTTGCACGTCATTATCAATCCGCCCTCGTATATTAGAAGAATATTTTAGAAATAAAATATTTAGAATGACGGAAGGAGGGGAGGGGTGGTTAAGCCGTGCTGGAATAGTGGTTAAAAACTTTTAGTTTCGATATCTTGCCAACCAAAACATGCAATGTGATTAAAATTTCATTCGTGTAGATAAGTTTGTGAGCAGAGTATCTAAAACGGGCGGGGGAGGGGGAGTGGGGTGTATCAATTTTACTTTATTATTTCAATAATAAAGTAATATTATTACCTTTAAAGACAAATTACTACCCGATGTTTTGAATTTTCATTTAGTTCGAGAAGCGGTTAAAGAGGGTGTGCGATAGAATAATACTTAAGCCATTGCCACAAACAATACACGATTTACGTAATTGGGTCATACTCCGGGATGCGGTTAAAGTCGCAATTTAATATCGGTTATTTCTAGACAATCAAATTTTTTGAAAAGTTAATTTTGTCACCAGAGTAGAAGTAAAAATATCGAAATATCGATTTTTAGCCTATTATACATTATAAAAAGGACGTGCAGACGTCTCCAATTTTGTTATATCTTCCTGAAAACATATGCAACCCCTACGAACTCCCCTCGTGGTTGAATATAAAAAAATGTAAAAAAATTTGTTGAAACATACGCAACCGCTTACACTCCTTTAGGGGTTGAGTTTCGACAAATCTTGAAATTGGTTTTTATCGATTGGTGAAATGCCCGTAGAAGTGAAAACCTTAGTCAGATCTCATCAAACCTAAGAAAAATGTCGAAAGTTGTGAAAACGTATGCAGCCGCCATATACGCACTTGGGGGTTCAATATCCAAAAATCCTTAAATTAATTTTACTTAATTATTTTGATAAAGGTCTTCTGATACATTGAATTAATTTTTTTCTACAGGTTCTTTAAATACATGCCTCTAGGCCTTCTAAGGCGTCTTCCACCTGCAAATTTTTAAGATGGCCGAGTATTCTCATCGCTTGCGTGGTTTGCTTACTGGCGTCCTACCACTCGCTTTGCCTTTAAGAGCACGTTTGGGGATTCATCTATCTTCCATTCGCTCTACATGGCCAGCCCACTGCAGTTTACGTAGCTTGATGAATTTTGAAGCTTCTGGTTCAATTCGCCAGTCTGTTCCTTCCTTCAACGGTCTCAAATTCTTCGGAGGACCTTTCTTTCGAAGGCGTAAACTGCTTTTCGGGATTCCACTTCCGGCTGCCATAACAGAGCACAGGTCAACTTTTGTTTTGCTTTCGTTAATGCATAACCCGGCTTCTTTTGCGGCGGAGTCGAGATTGACAAATACCTCCTTAGCACTAGGGAAGATCCTAGAATGATTATATCGTCAGCGTATGCTAATAGTTG
Source organism: Beris morrisii (assembly GCA_951812415.1). NCBI lineage: Eukaryota > Metazoa > Arthropoda > Insecta > Diptera > Stratiomyidae > Beris > Beris morrisii. The sequence goes on along the minus strand of OX638312.1, from coordinate 4,823,529 downwards.
GGTGGACTTGAATAGTAGTGTCCCATTGGTGTCGACTGCGGTTTTTCGGATGAATACTCTAGTGCCAAGTTGAAAAGCATGGGGGCTAGACCATCTTCCTGCTTTAAACCACATTCCGTTCTATAGTTGGTTGTGGAATTGGTTTGTATTCTTACTTACTTTCAGTGTTTGTCATTGTGAGTCTCGTTAGTCGGACTAGTTTCGGTAGAATTCAAAAATCAAGCATGATCTGGTACAGTACCCTCCTGTCGATACTGTCGTTTGCTTGTTTAACATCTGCGACGGTTTGGTGCATGACTGTGTTATATTCCTAGCATTTTTCAAGCACCTGTTTCACCTGAATCCACCTTGATATTCGCCAATGTTTTCGTTACTGTAGGGCTTTAGACGACCTTCAATTATTTTTGTCAGCATTTTTTAGGACGTACACAAAAATGATATTGCTTTGTAATTCTCACTGCAGAGTTTGTCTCCTTTCTTGTAAATCGGAGATATGATGCTTTTTCGCCAACCGTCGGGTGAAAGTGAGCTCTACTATCTGTCAAACCTGATGACAGCATGAAGGTTAAATCGACTCCTAGTACTTAGAGAATTATTGTTTTGTGTGAACGCTTGCAAGGAGATTGCATAGCAAATAAATTAAACAAACCATTGTGAATACACAAAAGTCGTCCAAAAACTGCTTTAATTAAAGTCAATTTTGAAAAACCGGCTCCGAATTCTTCACAGTATCGACGAAAGTATCACCAAAGTTGTACATCGTGAACAAGCGGTGATGCTCTTACAACCTGTAACTGACGTTACACCAACACAATTCAATTTTACAGCGCGCCATCTGAAGCCAATTAAACATGAAAGCGGAAAGAACAGAGCATTAATAAATTGCTTAAATTGGGCAGCAGTATGAATTTCCCTTGAGCAAGAAAAGCTCTGGGGAAGTTGCATTGACTTATCGTTTCCACAAACCAGAACCAACTCGCCACCTACCAGGCACAGCTCGAAACTCACTGACAGTTCCAATTGGACTGCCAACCGTTCGCCACCAAACGCTCCACAGCCAGCCGAAATTTCCAGTGTTTGCCTGACAGTCCGCAAAAGCAGAAAGTGCATCTGCGAACGACAGTGGTCCGACTGTCAACAACTTTTCTGACGTTTTCTTCGCCCCAAGGCTTTCCCGTCGTCCGCTTATCAAACAAGTCGCGCGGAAAAAAAAACCTGTGAAATTCGCAAAGAAAACAGTCGCGCCGAAATCGACGCAAACTGATCGTCGGTGTTCCGCGCGTAGCGACGAAATTTTCCGCGACGGTTTTTTTCCAATCGGAAGAAAAGCCCATTTTCGGTGGTGTCCCGCAACGCAAAGTTTTAGGGTTTGTGTCACGGGGGTGGCGGTTGACTAGGCGTCCGTGTGTGTGGGTTAGTGCGCTGAGTGAAATTTTCTCCAGAGGTGTGGGGTGGAAAAAGACCGCCCGTTTCGACCTAGAGCAGAGCGGCCTGTGTGTTCGGGGGTGGTTTTTGAGGTGGTGAGTTTTCGACCTTCGATCAAAATTTTTGCACGGTGGTGTACAAGGCGCGCGCGAATCCTGTCGTGCTTCTGTGTGTGAAGTGAGTGTGAGTATAGTTTTTGGGTTTTTTTTTGTTGTGATTCGCGAGGTGGAATTCTGACGTTTCCGGTCGGAAATTGTCGGACCGAAGAAATTTCGACAGGTTGCGTGCTGATCGGCTCCCGATTATTTTGCCGGCCGGTCGATCGGTGGTAGAAACCGCACCCGAATTCGCGACCGAAGAAAATTTCACAGGGGTGGCCGAAACGAGTCCTGGCTCCTGGGATTGAATGGTGTTTGTTTTTCCCCAACCCCGTGTGATTTAGTGTACGCGTGTGTGTGTGTGCGCGATGGGGATGGGGTTGATGTGGTGGACACCAGAGAGTGGTGCTCTCACTTCGGAGTGGTGGGTTTGCCGTTAACGAGAATTCAAGGATTTGATGACAGCAGACAGAAGGGTTGCATTACGGCGATAAATGGACCGTTTCTGTTAGATTTGTGTAGGAGCGGAGGATGGGCAAGTCGGTCCTTTCGCAGAATATTCGGCGGGTGTTTAATTGATAAACAAGTGCCCGCAGGCGTTGCCAAGGCTGCGAGTGGTTGGACGGCACCATGAAAACAACAGTCAGGACTGTCTGTAGTGGTCCACGGTGTGCAGTTGACAGCGAGGGACCTGACTGGAGTATTGACAACTTTAAAGGAACACTACATCCTCACTTTGGTTTTTTTTAAATCTTCAGTTAACCGTGACTGTGATTCCTGCGGACTACTCGGATTATCCTAATGAACTCTTTAGCGCTGCAGTCCGAACCCTCTTGCCTTCTCATTCCTCCAGCTGTCACGTTGCTTAAATTGGCCCTTCTTTCCTATGAGGACTTCCCGTCCAGTTCCTGGCTAACCCACAAGTTCCAACATTACGAAAAAAGGCATTCGCAAAAAATCCAATGAAATTTAATAAAAATCTGCCATCAATCTGGGCGCAACTTTATTGCTCATCAGACCTAAGTGATATGTCGGAATTCGTAAGAGCATACACGATCATTTCACACCCTCTTAGGGGTTGAATATCGCATAATCCCTAAATTGATTTTCAGATCATCAACATAACGCACATGGAAGTACAAGGGACTAAAAGATTTGTCGGAATTCGTGAAAACGTGAACAATACCTTGCAACCACAATGGGTTTAATATCAAAAATCTGCCATCAATCTGGGCGCAACTTTATTATTTTTTGGGTAGAAGTCCGAAACGTGTTTAATGCTAAGATGCGGTGTAGGTTACTATGCGACTGACAACCTAGCCTCCTAGTTATTCCTTAGGTTGTCAGTGCCAGTCAGTCACCTACACCGCATCTCAGCATTAAACACGCTTCGGACTTCTAACCATAAAATAATAAAGTTGCGCCCAGACTGTTGGCAGATTTTTTTTATTTACTTACGTATTTTTTTTATTAATAGTATAATTATTCATAGCAGTAAAAGCGAATTCGATCACATTAAACCTAAAGAGATTTTCGGAATCAGTGAAAACTTGAACAATACCCCCAGGGAGTTTAATAGTGAAAAATACTTAAATCTGTTTTTCCCGGACTACGTTTAAAGCTTATAGAAGCAAAAGTGAATTCCAAATCTCAATATACCTACCTTAGAAATATATCTGAATTCGTGAATATGTACACAACCACTTTACACCCCCTTAGGGGTTGGATATTGAAAAATTTTGAAGAACGTTACTAGGCGCTTATGTAAATAGCCCGCAGAAGTAAAATTGCTTTGATAGCTCGACATGTCTAAAAGTTTTAACGAAATTCGTGAAAATGTGGATTCACGGACATTTTTTTTACTCAACCTCTGAATGCCAATAAAAATCTGACCTTTTTTTGCTTTCATTATTCTAATAGCATATCTACATATACGTACTAAGTTTTAAATTTCTAGCATAAGCCGTTTCTGAGATATAAGAAATCCCTCGTACCTTGATACCCCTATCAAAAATTTTATTTTTGTAGAATGTCTCTATAGTGGCTCTATATAATCCCAAATTGTTAGCTTTCTATTCATTCGAGAAATAAAAATCAGAATGTTTTCCTTTCTACCCCCTTTCACCATCACCCCCAACATCAAACCACCAAACTTTTTTTCCCTACTAGAGGTTTATCGACCCCAACTCCTGTAACATTTTCATGATCATATCTGATGCGGTTTCTTAGATCCTCCTGGTGTAATTGGTATCTATAATCCAACGTTTTTCACCGCCCACCACCCCTCTTAAAAATCTAAGCCCTTGTCTAATCTTGAAGTATCCCTAACGACAACAACAAAGTTTCAATCTTCTGATATCAATTGTTCAGGAGATATCGATTTTAGAATGTTTCATTCCCGGCTTTCAAGCGTTTCAGACTCATGGTAACCCCACCCCCCCCCCCTCCCCCCTTCCCACCACTTCCACACCCCTTAACCCCTATCAACAATTTTTTTTGTAAATGAATCCACTATCATAGTACTACATAAGTTCCAAGTTTCAACCTCCTAGCATAAGTGGTTCCTGAGATATAGAAACCAACATTTTTCGTCTAAAACGCTCCCCTCTCCTCTCCCCTCGTACCCGCACACTCCGAAAATATATCAGTCGTAGCGGTTCACCCATAAAAATTTCATGTTAATATCTCAACGGGTTTGGGAGCTACGCGCCTTCAAACGCTTTTGCGTACGGCGTACGGCGGACAGACGGACATTTTTTTTTTGCTTTTTTGGGGTTTACTAGTCATAAAACATGAAAATACAAAATTTCAGGGTAGTAAATTTTTTTGAAATTTCAGGTCGATAACAATGTTTATTTATTATTAAAAAATAATAAAGTAAAATGCTTAAATCGGTTTCATTCTTCGATTAAAAAGCCTTTAGAAATTCAAAATTCAGCCTTTGAATTCAATTCAATTCGATATCTCATTAGAACTAAAAAATTAATCGGAATTCGTGAAAATGTACACAACCACTTTACGCCCCTTAGGGGTTGGATATGAAAAATTTGAAAAAAAACGTTTCTAAGCGCTTTATGTAAAGAGCCCGCAAAAGTAAAATTAATTTGATTGCTCGACATGCCTAAAAGTAACGAAATTCGTAATCTTTTTTACTCCACCTTTGTACGCCAATAAAATCTGGGCTTTTCTTTTGCTTTAATTACTCCTGTGGTACCTCTACATATACATACCAAGTTTCAACTTTGAAGCATAATCCGTTTTTGAGACACAAAAAACCAACCCCTTACCCAAGTACCTAAACAATTTTATTTTTCTCTGCTGGAGGTCTACTGGGTCTAACTCCTGTAACATTTTTAAGATCATATCTTTTTCAGTTTTTGAGATATACTTACAAACTTAATTTTTTGAAAAATGCTCATCCCCTCACTTCCGTGCTCCACCTCACCCCTCAAAAATTTTACATTCAGTAGACTGCACTTGTAATCCGTTATAGAGAAACCAAATCTTATCTTCCCGATGTAATTGGTTCGGAAGATATTGTGATACAAAGTTTTTAACCCCCCCCCCCCATACCCCACTTGCCTCCTTCTAAATTTTAATTCTTGTCTAGGCTCCACAAAGTTTCAACTTTTTGACATCAATCGTTCACGAGATATGGATTTTAGAATGTTTCGAATTTTGATTCCAGATCTCAACCGTTAGGACTCCCCCCTCCACTCCCACACCCCTCCACCCCTATTGATAATTTTTTACAAATGAGTCCATCATCATAGCCCTACTTTCCCCCTCCGAAAGGTACCACACGTAGGGGCTTACCCAATCTAACCACCAAAAAAATTTAAACTTAATATCTCAACGGATATGTGAGGTACGCCTTCATTCAATGATTGTTATCAGATAAAAAAATCGTTTTTTTTTTTAGTTTTGAATTTCGGATTTTTGTTTTTAATTAATTTTTTGAGTTTCAATGAAATTGAAATTGTCTCCTGATAAAAATTTTTTTCTATTTTTGTTTTTACCTTTTTTTTAATTTTAATTTTTATTTATTTTTTTTTTTTTATTTTTTTTTTATTTAATTTTTTTTTATTTTTTTTAACGTTTTATTTGGTGGCTATTATTGGTAAAATTCTGTACCTGCAACTGCAAATAAACGTTTTTAAGAGTCAAGAGCATGCGGTTTGACCACGTATTCTAAAGACTTCTGTATGGCAGAACTCAACTCGTTGGAGTAGCTAATGCTGTTCATTAATACACCAAACTACTATTTTGTTTGTCCTGAACTAAGTACAAAATTAAAACTTTATAGTTTAGTGCGTTCTCGAGTTGTCCCGGTTTCAGACAAATGAATTCACCGGTTGTATTCGCAGAGTGCACTCTTTCGGCCGTACACTGAAATATAATTCATCCTTTATCATCCGCATAGTACGAATATGGAATCAACTACAAGTAGCTGTGTTTCCAAACGAACTCAACTTGCTCTCATATGGCTCCTAATCCCTTCCATCCTTGATTGCCATATATTCAAAGGACTTTGTAATGAAAAACGCGTTGAAAAAAAATTGAACAAATTATCTTGTGAGGTACGCCCAACGTCTCAAAAACGCTTTTGTAATAGCACTCAAATTATTTGTTTAAGGTAAACTAGATCGATTGAAGCCCTTGGTGCATCAAAAGGCCTTTTTTCCAACAACATGAGCAAACCCAGGGCCAGGGCCCGATTTGGGCTGTCGATGAGAAAACTTGACATTGCTGACCTCTTATTGCATTATAATTATTTTATTGATTTTTTTTATGATATTATTAAAATTATTAAGGGTATTATTAAATCATAAGAGGTTAACTGCATCAGATGCAATAAGGGGTCAGAAAAGTTAAGTCTCATGATATTAAAGCAATGAGTTGACCACTTCTTGCACCAAGGGCTTCGATTCATCTATCGAGTAATGGTTTTTGTTACTAGCTGTGTGCAGACCCAAGGGTTGACAAGCGCTGAAAGAAAATCTCAATAAAAGCACAACTTTTTTTACAGACATTTGTATGGTAGACACTGAAAGGAGTATCTTTGTTATATCTCCTCCTGTTACCGTTTTTAAAATTTTTTTATTTAAATGCCTGTCTTTATGGGCATTCGTCCTTTCGAGACTAAGCATTAGAGATTCAATTCAACATACAGATACCGAAATTCAACTTTTTACAACAAAGCGTTTGGATCGACAGTCCACAAAAGGACAGCTGGTTGGTTGGTTGGTTTACGTAGTGGCCCGTCAGTCGAAACAGGACCCAATTTGATATCACAACTCGCTTAACTTGGTCGTTGAGGGCTGATGAAGTAGATACAGAGTTTATCAGAGACCTGGGGCTGGAATGGATTATCCTAGCCATCCAGAGCTGTTCAAAAAGATAATCAGTTCTCCAATCTTATTTTTTGAGATCTCATCAAGGTTATCAAAGAAAAAGGTTTGCCTAATGCACGAAGTCTGGCTCTAGTTAGGGCCGGACACTCGCAAAGAAGGTGGACAACAGTTTCCTTCTTATTTGCGTAACCGCAACTGCGGCAATTGATGTTAAAGGGAATACCCAGTCTGGCCGCGTGGTCGCCGATTGAGGAGTGACCCGTGCTGGCCGCCGTGACTCTATAGATGTCTACATGGCTCCTGCTCAAGAGTTCATCTGTTCTGCTCCGGCAGTAGGATGGCATATCTTTCTAGATATGGCGCAGTTGGTCAGTCCTCTCCAGCTGGACAGCTAGCGCGTTTTGGATTTTTGGCCATCACTGAACAAACAATTAAATAGGCACTCACTCTAAGTTGTTTTTCGTCCTAGGCTTCGTTGCAAACTTTTGGGGCTAGACTCTACCTTGTTGAAACCCGACTTGGGAGTCAAATCTGTCCCGGCTTCATTACTGCAAAACACAAATTATCCTTCCAAAAATCCCGGACCATAAATAAAATTCCATTGCCCTACTACCCAAATGTCAATATTCAATAATCCAATGTACGGCGAATTTTGTTCCGATAAACCCATACGTTTCCATATTGGTCGATCTGTTTCTTATCACGAAACAAACTATAGAATGCTTTAAGTGTTCTCCATATGCTCACTTACGGAATTTGTATCTTTCGCAATACGAACAGTATCTAAATGGAAAAAAAATACAGCGAAACCTTTTTCGAAACTGATAAGATTTAGAAGTATCCCCCACCCCCTCTCGAGCCCGTGTGACCATGCGAGTTCATGCGATAGACACATCTTTTGGATACCACCTACTAAAAGTTAATGATCCGAAAGATTATCTTCTTTTGTGTGTGTGTTGCTTTTTTCCCCATCACGAATATTTTAAGCGTTATTAATTTTGTGACGTGATTCGGACTGGACACGCCAAATTCTCGGAAAATAGTCCAATTTTTGGTCACAGTTGTGTGATTTTGGTTTGGTTTTATGGTCATCTTTTAGATTTATTTATTGCCAATTGGCTTAAGATATTGCCGAATTTCTCGACATTTTCAAGATTAGATACTTGGTTTATGATTTTTTTTTTGAGTACATAACTGATGAATATGTGTCCCATATCTGGGGTATTTGCATCCAGCTTATGGAAAATTCTTAAGTACATACTCGTACATCAGAATGTTCGGGTTAATGTAGATTATTTTTGGGGATGAAAGATTCTGTATTATCGACCGAAGCTATCCAGCACATGGGCCACAATTGGGTTGATTGGGACCTCGCCTAATTGAAATTCCTGTAATCGTTTTCGATTACGGGAATCACCTTGATATCTGTATAGGGGTTATCGGATCGAATGGTGGTAATTCAACATCGACGTGCATCAGATTTTCGTAAATTTTTAGTAAACGTACGACAGTGTCGCATTGATTCAAATGTACCATATTGAAACCAATTACTTATTGATTCTTGAATCACGGAAAAATTAATTTAAATGAAAAATAGTGACAACAGCATTTCAAGGAAGAAAAGTGAAATATAGATTTTTTGAACTAACGCGTCTTTAAAAGAAGAACTTTATTTAGATACTAGGCCTAGTCCTCACCATTGTATTTTCTTTCTGTTAAGGCTGTCAAAACTAAGTTGCGGTCCTCGTCAATAATTTTGCAATTGTGCTGGTTAAATAAATCCTACTACGTACAATTCGGAAAATTGATTAGCTCTGAGCGTTCTTTCCCTTCAGGTCCTTTGTAACATCTTTTGGGTCACAGAGCTGTAAGAGCATTATTCCATGGCCTCAGAATCCTTTAGCCACGTGTGATTAGAACCTACGATCTCAGTTTTGATAAACTAAAAAACTTAGCCATTGCCCTACAAAGGACTTCAATGTGATTCAAATACTCCCATTGGTCTCTTGCCTTGTGCGAGTCTATTTAAGACCTATTTTGCACTTTCAATTGTATTTTTGTTTGCCACATCGAAGATATCATACAACTGAAAATTGAACCAACATTCGGCAGAGAGAATTCCAAATATGTTCCAAGAACAAACGAACAATCGCTTCAATTTCCATGCAATTGTTATATAACAACCTGACTACATCAACACTCCCCATAGCTACTTGAAGATTTCGGTGCTCCGTTTAATTGAAATTAATTTTCAAATTGTATTAATGAAATCATTCTTCTCGGCAGGCATCCATCGTTTAAATTCCGAGAAATAGCAAATCCTCAGTTGTAGCATAGGCGAAATAGTCTATTGCAGTATTCGCTATAAATTCAATTACCAGTTAAATTATCAATTGATCAAAGAAGACACTAATTTGGATTAACGTTTGTAATTAGTTAAATCGGATTAGAGTTAAAGTTTGTGTATTTTGGTCAGAATGCCAGTAGATTCTCTTCTATCGTGTAGAGATTTTGTCGTTGATTTGAGACTTTAGCTGTAGGGTGAGGGGTGAGGTATTGGAAAATAGTTCAACTGCCACACTAATAAAATTTTGATTTTTCAATATTTACAGTAGGTTGGTTCTTCTACTGTACAGAATTTTAGGGAGAGAAGGGACTATCAGCTAGATCTAGATGATAGTGTCTTAGACGACAAAAAACAATGGACATTTCGTTTAAAAGTGTCCAGCTCATGCATCCTAGGGTTACTGTTTACGTACTCACACCAAAACAGCCTCTAAGAGGGGTTTGGCAGATGCGTACCAAGGTGAATTTAAATTTTTTTCATGTTTATGGGATTTTGCTTTATAAACAATCGAAATTATTGACTTTTCGCGGCAAAATTGGAAATTTTCATAAAAGAAATGAAAGAAATACGGAAATTTTCCATTGAAAACCACAATTTTGCGCACACACACTTCCATACCAAAGAAAAACAAGTACTAGAATTGTGGAAGGGAACCGAAAGCTTTTTTTCCGACTCTTCACATATTCGCACTAACACACTTCAAAAACGCAATTTGATAGCAATGTTCAGTAGTACAAAAACAGGCGATTTTTTTGAGGTTAAATTACAATTTCTAGTACAGAAACGACCGAATTAGACGTATCTGTCAAACCCTAGGTAGAGAGTGTTGAGTATCTAGTGACCGTAATGCACCCCATCAAAAATGTATAAGAAAATTGACTAGAAAAGCTACATACAAGTTTAAACCTCAACTTGGATAGAGTGCAGTTCAGTGGTAGAGTCATAACTCTTAAAAGCGTTGCTCCGGCGATGTTGGCGGTTCAATTCCTACTCAACGCATAATTTTTATGCGCTATTAACTTATTGTATTGCGGTAGGGAGATTACGAGGTCTGAAAATTGAGAAGTGGTTTTTAAGAGTGTATATTATTGAAAGTAAGGCAAAGCATGCAACCATGCCAGAAGTGCAATTTGATTCTACGACCACTGGTTTGAAAGACTAGAAGGCTCGTTAGACTATCGAGGCCACGAAGTTGCCTTTTGGGCGACTATACGAGTATAAAAAATCCGAGGAAGTAAAAATTGAATCGGCATTCCATCGGAAAATAGAAACTTGAACGACTCCTTTGTCCAGGGAATATGTTAAAAAAATAGTAACAGTTCAAATAAAAACTAATTAGATATCTCATCGTATATTCTGATATTGATTTTTAGGCTAAATAAAAGCACGTTTCCATATCTCATCAGACCTAAAAAATATGTTGGAATTCGTAAAAACATATACAACCACTTCACCCTCCTTAGGCTCTTAAAAGTAAAACCCAATTCGATATCTCGTTAGTGAGCTAAGAGCCTTCAAGCCTTTGCGTTTGTGGATAGACTGGTTTTTTTTGCTGATTTTTTTTCTGGGGTCTACTAGTCCTAAACCATAAATGTACTCAATTTAAAGGGTTGCAAATTTTTTTCTTAAATTTCAGTTCAATCAATTGAATTTAATTGAAAAGAAATAAAATAAAAATTGTAAAAATTGGAATTTTTTGGAGAATAATTTAATCATTTTTATTTTTATCTCGAAGATGAATAGGTCTAGACTTAAAAGACCTGTACCAATAAAATTAGTTCTGAAATAAAGTAAATGAGTTACTTGTTTAAAACGTTTAGTACAGCTACTCTAGCTCCGATAGTTTAGAAGTTTCGATTTAGTATTATTGCGAGCTAGGGGTTCGCATAGATTAATAGATTAAAATCTATAGAAATAATATCGTTTTATTATTCGCATTCAATAACTGCACTCCTGACCACACTGCCCGATTTTATATAGAACTTGATCACTGCACGATGGCTGCTTCCAATCAAAATCGCCCGCGTAGGAACTGATCGTCGTATCGCTTCGCACCTTAGTACAAACTGTTTCTGGCTGCAAACTTTGCCATCATTATATACTGCATGTGTTAAGTCGACATCTTTCTCGCATTTTCAGCGGTGGAGATCTTTCTCGCATATTCAGTGGTGTCTGTGGAATGTAAGAACAACCGATAAAGGGAAAACTGATTCTTCTTGAACACTATCGAACTTTGCCGAAGTTTGCAGATTTTACCACACCTTTCTCATTGGGTATTGCAAGGTGTCCAATCGGATGTTTTCGCCGTTGTTGTTTTTCTCAATAGATACAGATCGAGTTGCGCGGGTTGTCAGCATAGCATGTAACAGTATGTAAGTCAAACACTAAGATGCATTTTTTCTAAACACCATGAATTCTAGTAGGTGTTGATGCGAGAAATCACTCCTTAAACTGAACGATTCTGTTCTTATAGTGGTATATTCTAAACGTTTATAATGACTACTTCGGGATTATTCTCTTCCTTTCAGGAAAGGCTTATGACACAAAGTTAAAAGTTTGTTCTTATGTATGTACAAAAAGTTGTTATGGTTTTAGAAGAAATTGGTTTTTACAGTGTAGTGCGGCTCTAGAGGCATTATACTGTATCCAGTGGCGGAGCTTCCATAGGAGCAAATGGAGCAACTGCGCCGAGCGCCAAATTTTTACGGCGCCACACATACTGTTTCACCTACCTACAAAATTGTTCGGTCATGTACCATACAATCCTGCAATTATCACTAAATTCACTGATTGTAAATTTTGCAATTCTAAAACACGGCATCTTACCTACATATACCTATCCATCCAAATACAATTTAACAACACGTCGTACACCCAAATATTTGTTACATGTTCATATCACTCTTTTCCAACTAGTTTACACAATTTTGTATGACCAACATCATTTTCCTACACTGATCCCACACGTCTATATCGTATTGTTCGATTATACATGTGCGAATCTATTGACTTACTCTTTGGCGCAAACATTTAATCCGCACCATGGTTCGACATTCAAACACGCACGGTACAGTGAACATTCAACGTTTTTATGCGCGACGGCATGCGTTGTATTCCGCTAAGTGCATATGTATTCATGGTATCTGGCGCAGTTTATAGAAGTGCGCCATATGAATGTAATAAGACCTCAGAGGCCCCAGGCGCATGCACGGTGCCAGTGCTTCAGTTCTTTATGCACACTATTTTTTTATATCAATTCCGATGGGCTTTTTAATTTTCGCTAGGTATCTTTTTCAAAATATATAGGGAATTAAACTCTCATGACGTGATCACCACTATACGAATGCAATTAAGAAGTGTTATCTAATAATTAAACGACAATACGGGTACATTTGTTCTAATGTTATCGAGAAAATTGAAATGTTTAGAATTTTCACGAGTTGGGAGCACTGTTGGACGACCAAAGAAAATGTAATATTTTTTTTTGCTAGGTTTTAATGTGGATAAAAAATAAGTGCTAATGGCAATGGCTTCAAACTTAATTACTTAAAATCCACTTAAAATAGGAATAAAGCCTCACAGTTTCTAAAAAATTATTTAAACTCATTGAAAGTATGTGTGTAATATAGCACCGGAGAGCCAAATTAAGTGTGTGCATAAAACCATACGGAAAATAGCTTAATAATTTAATTTTATCGGCAAAAATCGCATATAACTGAAGCTGTGAGGGCTACAGTGGCCTAACCCACAAAACTATGAAAACTGAAAAAATTATATTTCTAGTATCTATAGTGCATTCTGTTGTCATTACATTAATATAAAAAATCTGCCAATGGTCTGGGCGAAACTTTATTATTTTTCGGGTCAAAGTTCGGGAGCGGTCAAAGTCGGAATGTATCATGAGTTGCTTCGAAATTATTAGATTTCTTGAAAAATTATTTTTGTTCTTAATATAACAATATTTAAAATAGAGATTTTTAGCCGATTAAACATTGAAAAAGTCCGTGTAGACTATTCGAATTTCGGTTTATTATCATATGTATACTAAAAGCCAATAGAAGCAAAAACGAATTTGTTGCCTTATCAGAATTAAGAGGTATGACGAATTGTTAAAACGTATATAAACCCATTACTTCCACTTGGGGTTTGAATTTCGATAAAATTGTGAAACAGGATTTTAAACGATTTCATAAGAAGCAACTTGATATCTCATGAGACAAGACGGATTTTGAAAAATTTGTGAAAACGTAAGCAAACCCTTTACACCTAATTGGTTTTGGAAATTCGAAAAATCGTGAATTGGTTGGCCGTAATAATCAATTTTATATCTCATCAGAACTAAGGGATGGCAAAAATTGTGAAAACATATACAAACCCTTGGGGGTTGAATATCGAAAAATTGAGAAATGGGTTTGTAGGCGATTATATAAAAAGTATGTGGAAATGAAAAGCGATCTAATATCTCATCGAACCTAAGAAATATGTCGAAACTTTGAAAAGCATACAACCCCCTTACACCCATTAGGATTGAATATCTAAAATACTGAAATTGATTTTTTGTCTTTTTTATATAGGAAAGATATGCAACCTCCTTCCACCCACTTGGGGGTTGAATATCCAAAAATCCTGAAAGGAATTAATAAATAAATATGAAGACAGCACGAGAAAGTAGGAACCAATTCAATTTCTTATTACTTCTAAAAAAAATGACGGAACTCGTGAAAACGTGTTCAACCCGTTTATACCCTCTTAGGGGCTGAAAAAGGAAAAAACTTAAAAACGAGTTTTAGGCGATTATTACGCAAGCACGTGAAAGTGAAAAGATATTCGATATCTGATAAGACCTGGGGATATAGCAGAATTCGTGAAAAAGTTTACAACCCCCTTTGCATCCCCTTAGGGGTCTAATTTTAAAAAATTCTGAAAACACTTTCTAGGTATTTATATGAAGAAACCGTAGAATAAAAATGAATTCAATATTTGGGAAGACCTAATAGATATGACGAAAACCGTGAAAATATATGCATTCCATTTTCACTGATAATTTTTTTTGCCCCCTCCCCCCGAACGCCAATGGATATTTGAAATTTTTTTTTATCTAAATTAGTTTTCTAGTTGATTTACATAAACGTACCGAGTTTGAACTTTGTAGCATAAGCCGTTCTAAAGATAGGAAAAACACCCCCCACCCCCGTACCATACTACCCCTATAAAAAATTATATTTTTCCAAGATGCTACTAATATAGCTCTATCTAAATATCAAGTTTCAGCATTATATCATTATAGGTTGTCGAGATATTAAAATCGGAACTTTTTCCTTTTCACCCTCCCCCACCCTCACCCTCTACACCCTTATTTCCAAAATTTTGTTTTCTGCTAGGGGTCTATTAGGCCTACTTCTGGTAAAAATTTTAAGCATCTATCTTACACGGTTCTTGAGATATAAGACGTGATTTTTTAGAAAAATTCTTATCCCCTCCACTTTCTTGCTCCACCGCCCCCTTAAAAAATTTTGCTTTTAGCAGACTTCATTTGTAAACATTTATACACAAACCAAATTTTATTTGTCTAGTGCAATTGGTTCGTGAGATATCGTAATCTAAAGTTTTTCACCCCCCACCCCCGTACGCCACTGCCCCCACTCAAATGTTTGTTTCCGATCTATTCTGCTAGTATACCTACAGATACTCATTAAGTTTCAATTTTGTGACATTAACGGTTTAGGAGATATGGATTTTAGAAAGTGTCGATCTCACCTTTTTTGCGTTTCGGACGCATTATTTCTCCCCCCACTCCCAAACCCCTTCACCAATATCTGCAATTTTTTTGCAAATGGGTCCACTACTAAAGCTCTATATAAATTCAAAATTTCAGCCTCCTAGCATAAGCGGTTGCTGAGATCTAGAAACCAAAATTTTCCGTCTAAAACACTTCCCCCTCCTCCCCCCTCACACCCCCATCCCTCCAAATTTGGCCACTTTAAGGGGACTGCCCACTCTACCCACGAAAAAAAATTCAACTAAATAGCTCAAAGGGTTTGGGTGCTACGAGCCTTCAAACAATTTTGCGTACACCGGTAGACGTACGGCGTACGGCGTACGGCGTACGGCGTACGGCGGACAGACGGACTGAAATTTTTTTTTGCTTTTTTTGTGTCTACTCGTTATGAAACGTAAAAAAAAAAATTTTGAGGGTAGCAAATTTTTTTTTTTTAAAAATCGATAACAATACTGTATTATTGAAATAATAAAGTAAAATAGTTTTATATACTGCGGGCAGATGGCAGCAAATTTTATTAGTAAGAAACATTTGTATAAAATATTTTGGAGAAAAAATTGCATTTATATCCAATAGGTATGTTGGTGGGTTAGGCCACTTTTGCTCTCATAGCCTCAACTATCGCCTTCTGCTCCATGACATTCATTGTGCTCCAACAAATCGCAATTGAATGCATATTTTACTTCTTTGGTCACTAGGAAAGGATCCTCAACAATATGTGTCTTAAATATGAGATGGCGAATTGAGGGACGTAATATAGGGTGGTGGGTTCAATTTCAGAATTGAAGGGAACCGTGACTTTTTGATTTCTTCAACTAAGACTATTTTCAAAGGAGTTTAAAAAATGTACGTACTCCTTGAACTGTGTGTGCGCGCCCCCTGGGTAAAACTGAAATGACGTCTGAAATGACGTCCATGGTCGAATTGTATTCAGTCGAAGATGCGTCATTTTCACCACTTTCAGTACTGATCTTTTCATGATCCTGTATCACATCTACAGTCTTGTCAGCAGTTACGTTTCGTTCTTTGAGATCTCTTGATATATTTTTCCAGGTAAGATGCACCTTTGAAGACAATCACAGATGTTGATGGAATAAATTTTGCATATCTTGCGGAAGCAAGCCGATCCTTCTTATGAATAAACAATGCACTTCGGTTTTGTTCTATGGTGTTTATCTGTTACATACTCGTATGTAACACAAACCATAAATGGTATTGTGAATTACTAGAAATAATTAGGAGGCCAAATAAACAGCAGGACACTTTACCACCCTCTCCTCTATTCATATCATGCAAAATCTGGAAAATCACCTTTGATTTTTCGAAAACAAAATATAAAATTTGGGCCCCAAAACGTAGAAAGTGCGCCGGGCACCAAAACTATCAGCACCGCCACTGACTGTATCACGGAAACTATGGCCGTCTAAGCGAGCCCGTAATATACCTTGCCTCTGAATTTCCTCTGTGAATTCACTGGGTACCAATAGTGCTATAAAGTGAGCGAATGCGAATCTTAAAAATAATATTCATTGTGGCTTTTCCTTCCTGAAGAATCTATTAGATCTGTCCATTTAAAGCACATCCAGGCTGTAGGTGTGCTCCTTTGAAATCTAGAAGGGCGCGCGAAATCCTGCCAGAGAGCAGCTTCTAGGACGAATTTTACCACACCAACCCTAACACAAGGACACAATGTTTCTATGAAGTACCTATATCAAAACCGTACAGTTGACGGTGTATTCGATAGAATCCTTGTGTGAAAAATACAAGGATAGCAGGATCCTAGCTACAGGCAGCAAGCATTTCACGTTGTGAGCAAATCCCAGTGTCGAACAAGTGCTGGTGGAGTGTGGACACCGTGGTGCTTGCGACCCAATCGCACGCATACACGTTTCACATGTGTACAACATAATTTTTGGGAATTGTTATAAATCGACTTATACCCCATCCGAACGAAGGAGTAGACCGACAAAAAATCAGGACCTGCGAATCCTTGCCCACCTGGGTCCAGCAAGGTGTCATCACATCCCTCATCGCGCGTACGTGGGCAAAAATCGGGCGGATTCCCTGGCTCTCTGTGTACTTGCCGGCATCACACCACTACCATTCCAATCTTTCACCAACACCACATGGTCGAAAGCTCAATCAAACGGAACGGAAAACATCATAAACCATTAAAAACGTTCCCTGTGAAATTTTCTTCAATAATTTTCCTCATTTTCGTCGCTCTAATTACGTTACGATTTTTCCATCTTTTTGCGAAAAGCTGTGCGAAAATCGTCGCTATTTCGAATCCCGCGTAGAAACACGGTGTTTCGAAAACGTGTGCGCCCACCTCGTTTTCCCGACGTACAGCGAAATTTTGAATGTGACGAATGTTGTTAATTGAGTGCGTGGCTTCAGATGTGTCCTAGCGCGAAATCAATGTCAGTGTGAAGCAAGTTAGCAACTAGTTGGACACGAAAACGAATTTTGTTACCATTTTAGTCGCCGGATCGCTGAAAAGTTACCGCATTGTGTTCGAATTCGGTAGATTTTGTTGATGTTGTGACGAACTGCTGTTTACACTACAACTCCACCGCACAGGTAGTACTATTAAAGGAGGCGTGAACTGGACAAAACGAATTGTGTGCGTTGCTAGGTGTCGCGGTGTCGTCGTCGCGTTCTATGCAACTGCGACCGTTTCGGTAAAATTGTGTGCAGTCTGGATTAAGTTGCTGTTCAAGAACCTGAAGGGATTTAAAAAGAAAAATATTTTATCTAAAGATCTTTAAGGACCGGACGACATGGCTGACGACGAAGTACTCTTCGACGAAGTCTACGAGCTTTGCGAAGTTATTGGAAAGTAAGTACCATCCATTTATCCATTATTTAGGCTAGAACAAAAGAGGCTACTACTCTGGCAAAATTTTCCAATTAAAAAATTTTCCAGGACACTTGAGCTTCCTCCGTTCGTCAATGCATAATTCAATTAGCGCCACTTGGGCGAAGATATGATAACTAATGTAATTTAGGATTCCGACAGGAATTACGAAGAGTCCTTTGAGTTGGTGTGAAGGAGCGTTTGCCGGGACGAGCAGTCGGGATGAAAGGTCGAAAGCATGGTAATCACGTACGACATTCTATGAACCATGGCTTCTAGGTTACAGTTCCTGATGGACATTTTGGAGCTCATGTCCTCATTTGGGATTAAGTCAATTTGATTCTCCGGTAGTCGAATAGGTTCCTAGGTCATATCTGCATATACGCTTCGGGGAATCTCTGCTATAAAACTTTAATGTAGTTTTGGCTCTTTCACAATAGGAACGTTGGTCGTTGTCGCCGTTTCACACAAAGGTTCGCCTTTAATTTGTTCTCTCCACGGCTGTAGTGCTGATGCCATTCAAGATTATGTTTGACTTTGGTCTCATTTTTTCCCATTATGATGATGAAAGAGTCCTTTTGGATCAATTAAAGGACGTCAGTAGCTGGGAATAGAAGGTGATGAGATCGAGACAAGTACGTGGAGGTTGGGGTTGGGTCCTCCATCCTATTCAGGTTCAGTGTGTCATTGCACGGCGCGATACTCGAGCTGGAATTATGCCAAAAAAGGACTAGGAGTAAGTAGAAGTGTATGAAGGATATAATGGCGCATGAGCATAGTTTCTTATAGACGAAAGATTGAATGCAAGATTGCTACGTGAAAAGCATTTTTTTTTCTTGTGTAGTTGAAAGGACTTGTGCTTTGGAAGCTGGCAAATTGAAAAGGATTCATGAGTTTAGTTCAAATTTGCATCGGAGCTACTGGAATTGGATGAATTGAAGATGCTATCAGTCACAAGTTTTGTGACATTGCCACAATTCCGTCAAGTACATTCAAACAATTTGTCGACTTCTTGAAAAGCAGATCAAGCAGATCGGAACATCTATTTACGCTTCGAAGTAATGAATTGAAACTTGTGACTTGTTTTCGTCGGTTTTCGAAATTTATGCTGTCAAAGTACACGGTACTGAGTACGAAATTTGGACCAGAGAAGTAACGATGAGTTTTTCACTTAAATTAGTTACTGTAAATTATTTTCACTACAGAAGACATAAGATGGTAGATTATTCCACAAACGCATAGTGCAATATACAACTGAAAATAGTTTTGAGACAATACTCATGACCACGTGGAGTACTGCGCGTATCGAGGGTAATTGGGAACCGTGAAGGAATTTAGTTAGCAAGTTCTTCCGAATAAGCGTCAAGAATATTTCTTAAAAGAAAGAGCGAGGCAACAGGCATTGCGATGATGCTAAAGCATCAATTTAGAGAGTCGATATTATTTATAATTGCTAATGGCGAAAAATCGGCGTTCATCTGTAGATTAATCATCAGCATTTCTTACTGTCCTTAGCTATGCTAAAGATATATACAATCCAGCTCAAAGAATTTGATACGGCAATAACAAGAATGTTAAGATGAACAGAAATGGTGTTTAATTAGTTTTTTTTCAGAATCATGTTTTCGATGCATTGAATTCAGTTTTTTTTTTTTTTGGATAACACAACAATTGTATGTAGTAATATTGTACCTTCCGATATCATGTGTATCAGCGAAAGCTGCCTTACAGATTATTAAATAATAATAATAGTAATACTGCAGATCTGTAGGAATAAGAACAATACAGTCAAGCTTGGGGATTAGCATGGTAGTACTAAAGAGAAGACCATTGATGAAAACAAAAAAAAGTGTGGGTGAAAATAGGCAACCTTGAGGAATACCAGAATTTATTTAAAAAAAAAATAGAAATCACACCATCCATTACAATTAATTGACGATTGCGCAGTAGACTATCAATCCAAGAAATCAATGTTATACAGATGGAATGTCCCAAAGTCGGTAAAGGTCCGCCCAAGACTTACCAAAAATAAAGTTTGCTAAAAAATTTTTAAATCAAAATTTCGAAAATCACAACAACAACAAATCCAAAAGAGTATAACATTTTCTTTTTATGTTCGGCCCAGTCCCATTAAATAGGAATTACTTACATCATAATTGAATGAAAGCAACCCGTGGAACCCCACAGGGTGGGGTGCTATCTCCACTGCTGTGGGTCATAGTGGTTGACGAAATTTTACAGGCTCTATCTTTGACCGGAGTCAAGGTGGTTGCCTACACGGATGATATCGTTCTAATGGTGAGAGGTAGTAAGTTCCTGGACACCTTGAGCGATTTTCTAGAAGTTGGGCTCAAATACTTGAGCAGGTGGGCTGGTAGCTGCGGTCTCAACATCAATCCGGAGAAAACCGACCTTATCCTCTTTACGAGGAAAAAAGACCGAGAATTCAGGCTCTCACGCTTGATTGGCGTTACCATCCCGCTCTCTCTTAGTGTGAAGTACTTAGGAATATAGTATATATCCATCCTAGGTTGAACTGGAAACTCACGATTGACGACAGGATCAAGAAGGCATCGAATGCTTACTACGCTTGTCAGAAAATGGTAGGGAAAACCTGGGGCCTTAACCCGAGGGTAGTGCACTGGCTGTACATCACGGCAGTTAGACCTGTTCTTACTTACGGGTCACTGGTGTGGTGGCATGCGTTGGAGGTCGAGACTTACAGGGTCGCCATGAGCAGAATTCAAAGAATGGCTCTCATTGGGATAATTGGGGCCTTACGTACCACGGCCTCAAAGGCTCTGGAAGTAATGCTCCACATAATTCTATTGGAATTAGCGGTAAAATCAATAGCAGCAAAGGATGCTTTACGTCTGCGTGAGCCAGGCTATTGGATGGGAGGCAGTGTGGGTCACACTAGGATCTTGTCAATTTCCCTGTGGTCCGCCATGCCGGAGCGCACCGACTACAGGACACCGTATTGGAGTTTTTGACATTCCTATGCTGGGTATATTCCCACCAGACTGGAGTGGCGATCTGGGATCATCGCCTCAGACACGTTTGTTATCTACACTGATGGCTCCAAAACGGAAAGCTGAACGGGCACGGGAGTGTACTCTTGCGACCTTGACGTTATGGAATCGTTTAGGCTACCGGATAGCTCGAGCGTATTTCAGGCCGAGAATGGTACAATAACTATTTATGTTGCCATCAAGGCTGTTGAGGCGCACATTACTAAATCCAGACTTGTGGGAGAATGTAAAAGAATATTGCAGATGGTGGGTATGAATAACAACCTGAAGATTAATTGGATTCCTGGTCACAGTGACTTTCCTGGAAATGAAAAGGTAGACGAGCTCGCCAGAAGGGGGTCGGAGATGAGCATAGAGCTGGGCGACAAGTCGGTTTTATGTCCCATTGAATGTGTAAAAGGAACCCATGTGCGAAATGCCGGAGTCCAACCAGAGTCCCGTACACTGCCCAGAATTGGCATTGCATTGTCCGCCAAGACTTGTCGATCGGTATTGTTTTGGTACTGACAAACCACCAGACCAGTGTCGGGCCAATCCTGGTGATCAGTACTCCCACTTGATCTGAGCCGACTTTGGTCCGAGTTTCTGGGCCTATGTCGGGCCTGGAATTGGCTTATTATTGGTGTCTAAGCTCTTTCGGCATTGGCTCGACGGTCGGCTCTGTATTGGGCACATCTTGGTAGAAATATTTTTTGTTTCTCAACATATCATTTGATTCGGTTTCAACCCTATTACGAGAATATGTCAGATTGGTCTAGTGGGTAGCGTATCGGACTAATGTGTGACGGGACCATGGTTCGAATCCGAGAGTGTGCAAGCTGTTTAAGTAAAATCAATTCGCATTTTTCAAAAAAAAAATAATATCAAAATAAATTCGTATTTAAAAAATGAAAAAAAAAAAAAAAAAAAAAAATAGTAATAATACTTTTATTTTTGTTTCTTTTCTTTACTGAGGCCCAGTATCGGGCCAGAGTTTCACCAAGAGTAGGATCGGTGTGATCAAATCGACATTGGCTTGGCAATGATTTGGTCTAGGTCACATACTGGGCCCGAAACTCCGGCACCGTTACTAAGCCTGTGCTGTGCCGTTCTGCTTTTCGTACATGGGAATGATTGATATTGAAGCGCTTAGACAGATGGAGGGGGCCTGGGTGAATCTCTCGGGATGGCGGCAAGCAAGAATCTGCTGGCCGAAACTTGATAGGAGAAACTCTAGCTTGATTTTGTCTCTGGGCAGGGACATTTGCAGACAACTTATAGGGGTCCTAACGGGACACTGTCCCTTTAGGAGGCATGAAGAAAGGCTGGGAATACCCATGGCTGATCTGTGTCGCTGTGGTGATGAGAACGTTGAGCCAACACTGGAGCATCTAGTGTGTGAATGTGAAAGCCTGGCACGTACCAGGTATCGGTACTTGGGGAAATTCTCCTTGACCGATCTATCAGAACTTGCGATGATTCCTTTATGGAGAACTACTCTCTTCATAAGGAAGAGAAACATTTGGAATCAGTAGTCTAGAGCCCGGTTTTATACGAGGATCCACAATGGATCCACAGTGATCTCTCGTGATGGACTGGGGCACGTTGCTTCAGTCCACTCTTCTCAACCTAACCTAACCTACATCATAATTTGACCGGAGCTATCGAAAAGCGCACTTGATATCTGAACCTCTTGTGAATTAAACAAATTCACTTCGGTCCTTCTGTGGTCCGATTAAATATTTTTCACTGTACACATCAAATTAGACCCAGAAATCGCAAACGGTTAAATATTGTCAGATTCTGTAATATGTGCTATTTTCCCGATTACACTGTCTGGCACAATTCAAATTTTTCTGTCAAATCTTGATCAAATGGTGTCAGACGGTCAAATGAAACATTTTGGCAGAAATATTTGACAGGAAGAATAGTCAAATATTTGACAGCGTGGCATATTGTAATACTAGGTTTTAAAAATGCTTTAGAGCTTTTCTGTGTTGCCTAAAAAAGGTTCAACATTTTTTTTCATATAATTGAGTAGTGCTTTGTAAGATTCTTTTTATCCAAATAATTTATCTTCGCCGCCTTATAACTTTCTTAATATTAATGCTACTTTTTGAATGAAAATTGTAAAGAATTCCATTAACTATTTACAAAAATGATTTACCCGATTTTTTTTTAGACTTACGGCTACAGAGATGTAGCCGAACGCAATTTACTTTGAAGATGACGTCTGAGAGGGAAGTACTCCGAAAATTCAGTATATTTACACTTGAATGTCGATCTATCCAAAACTGGTCATGTATGCCTGTTTGGCTTGCCTCTTTTATACTTCATGTGATGCGTCGCGAAATCCAAATTTTTTAAAATTGTCACGACTCTTACAATTGGATTATTCTCGCATAGGACTGTCTCGTATCTACGATCTAAACTAAGAAATTTAGTATTTACCATACTTTTATTTTTTTTTTATTTTTAATAATCGATAAGTGGAAGTTTCCTAATTTCCAAAAGCGCGGGTTGTCAAGGTATGCATATGGCAGTGTTTTTCGTTTCCCCGGTACTAATGCTGGAGCGTGAATAGCTGTGTAAGTTCAGTACACTACCGAATTCCCATTTTTGTCCTGAAAGTCAACTTCAGATCTAACAAACGCCCCAGATAATCTCTAAAAGTTTAAGTTGCGTTACAGAAAGATGGCAACACTGTTT
This sequence comes from Beris morrisii, assembly GCA_951812415.1. Lineage (NCBI taxonomy): Eukaryota > Metazoa > Arthropoda > Insecta > Diptera > Stratiomyidae > Beris > Beris morrisii. The sequence goes on along the minus strand of OX638312.1, from coordinate 4,799,946 downwards.
GAAATATTTTTTCAATGAACAGCATCATCACAGGCTTGAATCAGTCGGTTCTACGTCGGTAAGAAATCATTTCCGTGAATAGAATATTTTTATCTTCCGAAAATCACAGGATCTTGCCCTGCATTGAGAGAAAACACCACGGCGGACATTGAAATAGTCCACCTTATAAATAAAGCCAATCGTTTATTTCTCGTTCATCTGTCTGGTAAAATTTTTCTCTTGGTAATAAGTTCTTGCCAGGACTCCTTCAGGAACTCCACGCAGCCCATCTCAAACAGGTCGTAAAATCACTCAACCCCATTTCCATTGCAGTTCCTCTCAAATTCCTCCCGAAATCGAGATTCGAAAGTACCGCAAACTACCCAATACTATCAACAGTACTAAAATCTGTTTTGTGAAATCGTTTTTAAGGGTGCTTCCTATCGCCTTGTAATTGCCATTTAAACAGAAACCGGAACGACACCCAGCGGTAGCCCATCAATATAAACTTGCAATTGAGCAGTACTTTCCGTTCGCACAGTCGGACTCGAATTATAAGCGGTTGCGACTTCTTTTCAGTGCATCGTCACAGAATGAAATAGCTGGAAAACGCCTTCGGAAAAATGAACAGAAAATGAACCACATTACGTCACAGCACATGTACGATCTGTGTCATATCTGGAGTAGGTAAAGCCCAAGTCTACAGGGTGGTGTAGGGTTAACCGCGACGTATGACACAAGGCCGCATGTACCGCCATAGTCATTTCCGACAAATGTGTAAAGTATCGCATACGAGAGACGTCATAAATCATCGAAATGAGCCATCGTTGCGGTTTTAATAGTGTTATATGTTTGGTGGTGAGTTGGGATCCAAACGAACAGCAAATGTTTTCCATCATCGTCTGTCTGTAGGATTTGAGAGGCTGCAGTTGGTATGCCTTCAAGAACTTTTCCTATTGAGTCTGGAATTGAAAAATTTTCGAGGCCTTACTTCCAGGAGATTTATTTCAGTTGAAGTTCTAATTGACAGACAGTTACAACACTTCTGATTCGAAATCGTTATACTTACGTATTCTTCGTCCAAAAGCGCAAACATTTGACAGGAGGATAGATTTATGGCAAAGATTCTTCGGCACGTGTGTCTAGCATGTTAATGGATATTTTCACCTTTTTCGAATCGACTTCTAAGCGAAAAAAGCTGTTGTTGTCTACGATCCTGAATTTTCCAAGGTGATTTTTTTTTCTCAGGTATTCGGTATGTGTGGTCAAAAGTTAGCCTGTTCATTTTGTCTTCGTCCATTGTTCGGCTTAAGTTAACACCTTTCTCAGTGATTCTGAATAATGAATACTTCGTTTCGGAGAAATTCAATTAAGGGCGCAACCATAAGCACACCTACATGACATCCCCCAAATCCGAAGAGAATACGTGAAAGTTGTGTGCCAGGTAAAAACGAATTCGGGCCCTTGTACGCTTACACCATCCTCTGGAATAATCGATCTAATCGTGTACACAATTGTTAATGGAAGAGCCCCAAGTGGAAGAATGGCTAATTTGCTTCGAATTGATTGATAGCGAGTAATTCGTGTGGGTTTTTCTTCTTTTTTAAGGGAGGAAGTTGAGTTCACGAAGACTCATTGGATTAATTCTGTTGGTGGGTAATGACAAGGCGTAAGCCTTCCTGATGAGCCTTTCAGAGATTGAAAAGGAAATGGGTCATTCTTAATTTTGGAAAATACGGTCAGAACTCCATATACTGGTTCACTGGTCATTCCCGCTTTGGATTGGCCTTTTGGCTGAGCTCTAAATGGTTTGACGAGTAGGACCGGATTCGATGATCTTACCACAACGGACCTTTGTAGGTCTAAGTGTGTCCGTGTTTTCACGGGCAGCCTCGCGTACCTACCTACCTACCCTTTAGCTGAGGTTGGTGCAAATAAAAAAATGACGTTTGTCCTGAACCTGCTCAAGGGATCTCTGCTTGGTTATAAATCTGGACTCCTTAAAAATTTCTACGATTACTTCATTGGCAGCGAAGAGCGCATCTTTACTTTGCAAAGGTGTTAGTTTTAGCTCCTGACTCACATCTCACCAAGGTTATGTCGTCTCATTATACATAATCATCAATGGCGCGACAGCCCAAATCGGGCCCTGGCCTCCTGTTTTGTTTGCGGGGTCGTTGACGTTTAGTCAATCCTTTCCGAGGTTGTTCTTCAGGTTTCTGGACAGTGTTTTTTTCTGGTGATGCGTTGTAGGCGCCTCGCCCAACCCCCGACTTGCAGAGCCAGTCCCACTTATTTATTACACCCCCGTGCGAAAGGGGTGAGAGTTTTCAGCTGACTATGACATGTTGGAGTGCTCCCAACCATGTCATACTTTTGACTACTTCCTGATACGGACTGGTATTACTGGCCATTCAGGTTAACTCGATGCTCCCTCCTCCTTTCTCAAACGGGCTTGGGACCGGCTATGGCGGAGTTGTTTAATTATACATCTTCTGTAATTGGGATATCTGAAGTACCTCGAGTTAAATAGGCACTGGAGAGCTTTACAAGTTTAATGATGTGTTTGGAACTATTAAACAAGGTTGAAGTAGTCCTAATATCTTATTAAATGGATATTATGTCCACTTATATTCCATCCATTGCACTAATTCAAAATTCAGTAGTTGGTACACCGCAACCCTTGTACTAACCTGAGACATTATCCAATCGCATAAGTGCCCTTACTTATGCCAAATATGTCTAAAACCAGTTCGGAATAGTTGCTTACGAATTACTCCCCAAGCTGTAATTTATTTACTAGACATCAGCCGAAAATGTAAATGTCATGTTCTACCCTTCGGCATAGCTCACTCCGCTATCCTTCCGGAATGAAGTTCCGGAAAAAAAAGAGAAAAATAAAATGCTAAATTCCTTAACCAGAGATTCCCGTTGGGTGGATTCTGTCTGTTTTGTCATTAAGAATAATTGAATTTGTTCGAGGTCTGTAGTTGGCAAAAGTCAGCGACTATGAAATGTTTTGCTTCACGATGTCAGGACGTATATCGCTTTGGGACCATTTTTTCCGGAAAATTTTCACTCTCTAATCTTTCTCTGTTAGGTGTATGGAATAAATGATGTCAAAAAGTCATGTGGAAATCGAGAAAAGGGCTCGACGTCGCAATACTGCTTTGGGCTTGAGAATTCTGTCAGTAGGCCCTCGGAGATGCTTCAAACGATTCGAACATAGGGTTTTATTTTTGAAATTTATGAGATTAACGTCTTCTGAAATGCCTTTTTGATTTACTACCTTCTTTTATTGCTTTGTTTTCCACGATCGTACTTAATTCATAATGTCGTCGTCGCCGTTGAAAGTATGTCCATAATTCAAAATCTCGCCCTTGGTTCCAACCCGTTCTAGAGTTTTCCCCGAAATTTCAGTAACGGCGTGTGTACTGAAATCGGCGAATATTTCCAGGACTTAATTTAATAGCCTGAACTCCTTCCTGCTTCTGTGATAATAATCCTTTAATCGGTTCGGTAGAGAGCAGACGTCTACTCCTGTATTCCAGAATAATTCTATTTAACTTTAGAATTTTTGATTGAACAATTTCGTGTTCTGTCAGAAGAAAAGGATTGAGGTCGACATGAATGCTTAGAGCACGTTCCAATTATTATTTTTAATTTTTTAAAGATCCGACAGCGCATCTACGTTAATTTTTTATACCGAAATTTTACAAAAACCTACTTTTCTGCAAAGAAGACTTCACCGCACCTTTTAGTACAAAGTCATGAAATTGCTGTAATTTTTTTTGAAGGAAATGTCTTTTTATGTAATTGATTTTAGTTGAATCCCATTCTGGGGTGAATAGAATGAAATGGAGTGTGCAATATTCGATGTTCGAGAATGTTTCGCGATGCTATTTTGTCCGATGCACGTATAGACGAATACTGTCGATACGGTAGAGATGTTGTTGTTGTTGTTTTGGTATGGGGAAGACACGCAGCGAAGCAGCGCATCTTGAGCACTCAGGCCATAATGGCCCATTGTACTCGAATCCCGCAGTCTCTACCCGAACTTTTTCGTTCTTCTTACGAACAAGAGTTCAGGAAGGGAGCGAGAGCGGAGTTCCTCCTCCATCCTCATTATATCAACTCCGTATACGCGCATTCTCGCAAAAGAGTAAGCTGGACACTCTAGAAGGAAATGTTCCGTTGTGTCGTCACTCTCGTTTCAAGCACATAGGGTCGTCAATGATTCTCATTCTGACCAAGTGTAGGCCACAAGAGTTATGCCCTGTGAGAACACCAACCATACTACCACATTCTTTTCTGCTCAATTTGAAAAGAAAAGTAGCGGTTCGTCCACTTGGTCCCTCAACAAGGTTTCTGGTCTGCCGCATTCCCAGAAGAAGCCGCCATCTCTCAATGTGCGATTTACTCACCCACTCAGCAATGGCAGCCCTAACAGAGGCAACCGGCACACCGAAAACTGGTTCTGGTTCGACCATGGCTGACTCCGATCCAGCCTTTGCTAATGCATCAGCTATTTCATAGCCATTTACACCCTGGTGGCCTGGAACCCATATGAGCTTTAAGTTGTTGAATCTGCCAACAGAATTCAATCGTTCTTTAAACTCACGTACCATCTTCGAAAAGACGATTGGATTAGCTAGGAATTGTAAAGCGGCCTGACTGTCGCTGCAAATGCAGATCCGCCTGCCTCTCCATCTGCCCTCTGTAATCCATTCTACTGCCTTAAGGATCGCATATACTTGAAATACCGAAGAATATTTTCCTAGGGCGAAAGAGTACCTGAAGTCGTCAGTCTGCAAGAACATTCCAGCTCCCTACCCGTCTTCAGGCATTGTACCGTCCGGATAGAATATATCAGTCAATCCACTAAGCAGTGCGGATTGATAGTGGGTACTACAAAATTTGGCTCAACCAATATATAATTTCATGCCTTCACAGTTTCTTTTGAACTACCCGATTTCCTTCTGCACATCAAAAAAGAATTAAAAACTAAAAACCAGGAACCATTTCCAGGAGTTGTGTAAATAGCCACAGTGGTTAAGCTAGTCCACAAAAACTTAGGTCGTGGGTACGAATTGTCAGTGTGATCTAAATTAAAAAAATATGTGTTTGAAGCAGTAGCACTTAGGTACAGAAGAATTCACTATTCGAACTTAAGAATCCAACAGAAGTGTGACTTTTTCTCTGTAACAGCGACAGTAGCATCGACGCTACTGCTTTTTGTTCTGCTTAATGAATTTAAATAAAAGCAGAAGCAGAGAAGAATGTGTCCATGCTAACTGTCACCGAAAGTCAAAGCAGGGAAAAATGTATCCATGCTAACTGTCAACATTCACAACACAAGTATTTTAGTCGCTTGTTTGAGCGGACGAAAATATTTTGTTTTGTAGGCCTAATAGCCCCTAGCAGAAAAAACAATTTGAGGGTGTGGGTGTAGAGGTGAGGGTGGGGAAGGGTGAAAAGGTTATTAGGTATTTAGATAGAGCTATATTAGTAGCATGTTGGAAAAATATAATTTTTTATAAGGGTAGTATGGTAGGGGTGTGGGGGGTGTTTTTCCCATATATAGAACGGCTTATGCTACGAAGTTGAAACTCAGTATGTATATATGTAAATTAACTAGAAAAGTAATTTAGATAAAAAATTTCCAAATATCCATTGGCGTTTGGAAGGGGGCGAAAAAAATGATCAGTCAAAATGAAATGCATATATTTTCACGATTTTCGTCATATCTATTAGGTCTTCCCAGATATTGAATTCATTTTTATTCTACGGCTTCTTCATATAAATACTTAAAAAGTGTTTTCAGGATTTTTTTAAATTCGACCCCTAAGGGGGTGTAAAGGGGTTGTATACTTTTTCACGAATTCTGCCATATCTCCCAGGTCTGATCAGATATCGAATATCTTTTCACTTTCACGGGCTTGCGTAATAATCGCTTAAAACTTATTTTTAAGGTTTTTCCTTTTTCAGCTCATAAGAGGGTATGAAAGGGTTGAACACGTTTTCACGAATTTCAAAATTTTAGAAGTGATAAGAAATTGAATTGGTTTCTACTTTCTCGTACTGTCTTCATATTTTTTTACCATATTAACTCCTTTCAGGATTTTTTGATATTCAACTCCCAAGTAGGTGTAAGGAGGTTGCATATGTTTTCGCAGATTCCTACATAATGCTTAAATCTGATGATATATCGAATTCATTTTTACTTCCTAAGGTTTCCTATATAAAGGCCAAAAAGTTAATTTCAGTATTTTTAGATATTTAATCCTAAGGGGTGTAAGGTTGTTGTATGCTTTTCAAAGCGTCGACATATTTCTTAGGTTTGATGAGATATTAGATTCCCATTTCTTAATTTTTGGATATTCAACCCCCAAGGGTTTGCATATGTTTTCACAATCATTGCCATCCCTTCGATTTTAATGAGATATAAAATTGGTTATTACGGTATTTGATGTAATGACCTATAAACCAATTTCACGATTTTTCGAATTTCAAGAACAAGAGAGAGTGTAAAGGGTTTGCTTATATTTTTCCAAATTTTTCAAAATCCCTCGTGTCTCATGAGTTACTTCTTATGAAATCGTCTAAAAACCTGTTTTACAATTTTTTCGAAATTCAAACCCGAAGTGAAGTCATGGGTTTGTATACGTTTTAACAATTCGTCATATCTCTTAAGTCTGATAAGGCAACAAATTCGTTTTTACTTTTATGGGCTTTCAGTGTGCATAATATACCGAAATTCGAATAGCCCCACGGGCTTTTTCAATGTTTAATCGGCTAAAAATCTCTACTTTAAATATTTTTATTTTAAGAATAAAATTAACTTTCCAAGAAACGTCATAATCTCGAAACAACTGATGATATACTCCGACTTTGACCGCTCCCGAACTTTGACCCGAAAAATAATAAAGTTTCGCCCAGACCATTGGCAGATTTTTTAGTCAGTGTTTAGTTGTGGTTGGCGCCACTGAAATATTTTATATTGTTGCAAATCCATTGATTTCTCGCTAAAGACTTGAATCGCAACATCATTAAGGACCCAACCGGCTTCATGTTTAATGTTCTGTCCAGTGAGTTACAAAAATATTTTTATTTGACTCTTCAAGTCTATTCAATGAAATTAACAACCTTCTTATGCAAAGGGAGTTAAAAATGTTGCTGTCACCATGGCAACTAAAATCTAAGAATAAAAATTGGTAGACCAGTAGAAGTCACGCATAAATAGAAGAAACATTTGCTTTGGGGGTCTTCTGTGTCAATTTAGCACTTAACTTTTTTAAGTAACAAAGCGAAAGGATCAGTACGACTATCAAAAGTTGGAAGGATTGCTATTGCGGACATGAAGCCATTCAGCTCTGTTGGACAAAAAGACTATTATCCTCTATCTTGATTACCTCTTTTGCATCAGGCAACACGATTTCGATTCAGTCTATGCCACTTTAATAAAACACACACTGGCAATGTACTTTTATCACAGGGTGTTTGGTTTTTTTCTGTTCGTGATATTGGTAAAGGTAGACATGCCAAATGCTGGTGTCAATAAATTGAAATTCGGTGCTCACCGGAAAAGTCGGAAAACTAAATGGAACTGCCCGGGAAAAAAAACTCCATTTATTATTTTTATTTCGTCCTTGCCTTTGAAGCTGGTGGATGTGGAGGTCCTGATAGCCGCCGGAGTCAATCGATTCGAACTTTGAATTCCGTTGGATTGGTCTATTCGAATTTCGAATTTTCGGTCCTTATCGTATAGCTAGCTCCTAAAACTTTGTTAATCGCTATCAGAGGTTATTAAAACGGATCGGACGAGCGAAGGATTCGGAGCGGAGCGGAACGAGCGTCCTATTGAAATCCGAGTGTAAAAAAATGCCAGAAAAATAAAAGTTGCGTGACAAGGGTTTGTTTTTTTGCTGACTCTTGGTACGCCGAAGGATAAAGTCAGCGGCAGTATATCACACACACAGAGTTCGAACTCAGCTTCATACTACGTAGCTTCAAAGAATAGACTCCATTCATAAGAGGAATACGAGGAAGTATAGCGCCCAAACGAACGACCTTACGTACCACATGAACGAAGTACTAGCTGTACTGTAGGTAGTAAACCCCAAAGAAGTTCCCAATATTAAAAGGATATGAATGAAATTGCTCAAAGTTTAATGGAGTCTTGTCGCGGCAACGACACAAAAGAACCTGAAAGCTATTTTAAAAGAAATGGTTGCAATGCAAAACTGTTGTACGAAATACGGGAAAAGAAGACTTCCTTTTGCAGGAAAATACTTATTTGGAAATTTGCCCATTGATTTTGTGCAGAATTTTGGGTGACATGGTAAAGAGTGGAACTCGCAAGGAGCTTAAGAAAGAATACGACGAACATTGAATAGTTGGGGATATTAATAAAGAGTTTTGTTCTTCATTCGATCTTTTGCTATTGCCAAGCAATGGAATACAGAAGACGTTTGAGGAAATTCAAGTTTTATTTTCTGACTTTTTCATAGGAATTCAACAACATAGTTTGAATATGGAAATTGGAAATTTTTCTGTGCACTTTTTATTCGGTAGTATGGACTTTTTTACGCAGAAAAATTGGTTATAGAAGCTTTCAAAATAAAAACAAATAAAATTATGGAACGCATAGTTCATGTTAAACCAAAACTGGTCCTTCACTTTCTGAAGAATTGAAAAAATTAGCTATACCATGCTGTCAAATGTTTGCCAAAAAAATATATTTGACAAAAAAATTGACAAACACGGTTTACGATTTAACCCTTTATTAAGTTTGCCACGCTGTCAAATGTTTGACCAAAATTTAAAAAAGTAATAATTTAAATGAACCCATGTGAATGGCAAATAAGTCAATTTCGCAAACGACCAGTTCGTGAAATATTTCACTCTGTTAATTAAATGTTTAATTATTCGTAAGTTTGGACAACCTTTAATAATAGATTTGATTAAATTGTCTGTGAAGCTGAATTCTGTTATGTCCGAATCTATTATTTTGCTATAAGTACTCTACACCCGCTATGGGCCTAATTTTCTCTCCAGTATCAACCTAAAGATTGTAAAAAAAATTTGCTGATAATTTTTCATTTTTGAAAGAGGTTTTGTCACCAGAAGACGGATTCCAGGGCTTCACGATTTCGTAGAATGGATTTCGAGGTTCTGTAGTATCTGTACTGTACTCGTATCAGTATAAAGTTCCCCTGATAGCGATCACAGCAAAATATCGAAATATAAAATTTCTAAAATGCCAAAGTCGAAAATCACTCAAAATAAATATTTTAGAAAAAATCGCAAAAGAGACAAAATCTAAAAAAATAAAAATTCAAAAAATCATCGAAACAAAAAAGCAGAAAAATTAAATACAGCGAGTATAAAAAATAGGGTTTTTCTATTCAATTCAAATTCAACTAATCTGCTCATCAAAATGAATTAATGTTAAGTACTGAAATTTGTTAAGATTATGGAATTTAATTTAATTTAAATACTCGTATTTGCCTATAAATGAAAAATAATACTGTACTAGTTCAATAATCCGCCGCTCTATAATCCGACACACACTATAATCCGTCGTTTTTTCTGTTAGGTGAATGTATAGTATTTACAAGTTTCTGTAATCCGCCGATTTTCTGTATCTCGTGGGCAATTGTCTGCCGTCTATGATACTTTTTTTGTTGGATTGATTCGCTACGATTTTCTTAGTCTGAAAGCATAGTGCTTACAAACATCTTTTTTAGGAAATCCACAATAAGGGTAAGTATCTAACACTTCGGATTACCATTCTTCATTCGAAAAATCTGTTGGCAAATTTTATTTTGAACAAAATCTTTACAACCTTCTTTAGAGCCTCGTACCTCATCCCAGCTGGATTCGGTTTAAGCAATCGCAAATAAAACTGAAGAATAAAATCAACCCTGAAATTACAATAAATATTGAAATTATACCCGAGCCGCAACTAAAATCTTTGCAAGCAAGCTCGCCTTGAATTACCAACCCTCGCGTACATCCTTGAAGAAGGTTTTAAATTCTGATTTTTATTATAAACAATATATCGACTGTTGCAAGGATATTCTTAAATATAATTTTCTGGGATTTTTTATTTTATTTTTTCTCGAAAAAACGACTTAACGTCATAGCGCCCTTTACGGCTGATTTATACTGACGTCAACGGATCTCGTTCTTCTCAACAAAAAAAAGGGTTAATATGGGTAATTTGAAAGTGAATTTTATCTACAGGGTAGGCATGTTGGGATCGCATAAAATGTATCGAAAATAAATAAAATAATTTTTTTACCATCAGGACACTCGTAAAGGGACGAACAATGTTCACGTTGCTGAATTCGGTAGATACCTACATTGGTTTTATGGGACGGTATTTTTTGCGGTAAAACATTCGCACTTTTCATGGGTTCTTTTTAACTCTAGTAGATATTTTCGGGGTTGTTTTATACTGGGTGGTAATTTCAGTTAATTACATTGGGGTCGGTATAATATTCGGACGAAGTGTTCTGTTTCGAATTACTTGTATTATTGCGAATTTAAATTTTTTTTTCGGTGGAATTGAAATAGATTTTACGCTACAGAACAACATAAGGGCTCTGGAAAAAGGGAAACTTTTTACATTTCGGCCCTTGATTTTTGGTAAAGAAAATTTGTTGTTTGTTTCTGTAAAAATGGGGTCTTGCGCAGAGACTTCATGTAGTTAAATATTTAAAGCTGTAACTTTTAAAAGAGTAAAAAAAAATCTAAATTTCCAAAAATATTTATTACGTATATTTAAACCAAATTTAAATCAAAACTATTATTTTATAAGTATTAAAAAAAAAATGAAACTTTGTGAAAAAAAAAGATTTGTACACAATTATAAAATAATCCAAAGCTGCGCATTTGCAAATTTGCAAATTTATTTATTTATGTCAAAAGTGTCAAAATGTTGGTAACAACGCTCAGATTTGAGACAAATAATTTTATTGAAAATTTTTCTTCTTTAATGTTTATTGTTTTGGTAGTATATTCGACTTTCCAGAAGAATTGCCAGCCATGATGCACAATGGCCCAATGGTAAAACTTGTCAAAATATTTTCAAACTATCACTTCTTAGATTATGGAAGGAGACGGTTCGTTTTTCGATTCGGTTACTAAATCTTAGACGTTCTGAGCTAACTGTATTGTACCTTGTAATTGGGAACACCCATAAGGGCTTGAACCAAACATTGTTCTTTCCATTGATCTTCGAAATGGAGTCTGGAACAAAAGACCACTTAGGTCGTGGTTCGAGAAGCAATAAGGCTTCTCTAGGCTCTACCAATAAATAAAATGGACTCTATTTATTTCCTTTAACAAAACTTAGCTATAAAGAGCTATTGAAGCACATATCTAACTAGTTTTCCATCTAATGGGTGCCGCTATTATTCATATGCTGCTTAAGGATATTCTCTGGTCTATGCATATAACGAAATAGTGTGAAGTATACGAGTATTTCAACAACTTTCTACTAAGAAACTTTGCAGACTGTTAAGTGGTAGCGTTTTCTTATGCCGTATATTTTATATCGATTATTTTGGCAATTTAAAATAATGACTAGATTCTTTGTGAATCGTGACACATAAGATGGGTGAGTTTGAAACTGCGAAGATGCTATAATATGTATGGCTGTTCCACACTTAAAGGAATGAGCTCTGCAAGACGACGGGATTAAATTTTCGTTTAAAAAGCGTAAGGATATAAATAATCCTTCGGGGGCTTTTTTTAAAGATTCTTTAAAAAATTGCTTATATTTCTTTTTTGCGACAGCCCAAATCGGGCTTTGGACTCCTTGATGATATTTCTCCGAAAAATATTGAGACAATGTTGTCCTCCACTGGCCCAATCTAATTTTTCTTTCGAAGCTCCGCAAAACATAATTGCTTATTTGCGTGGATAAGTTATTCCCCAAAAAGAATGTATAGCTCAACCAAATGGGCTTTGGTCTCCCTGAATTTTGGACAATACGGTCATCCGCATCATATCTCACTCAATACTTTCCATAAAATTCAAATACGTCAGTTTCGTATATGGTTATGTCCAGTTTAACAGTTTCTTATGTCAAGCATAAAAACTTCTCGTCGCGACTAAAAGGTGGTTGGTGTCTTGGCTTAATTTAGTGTCGACAGTTGCCGAAGTTAACGATAGAGTAGACTTAGGGCCGGTTTCACAGTCGAAGTTTAAACCAAAAATTTGATTTAAACTTAGGAACTTATTCGTTTGTTCCTAAGTTTAAACCAAATTTTTGGTTTAAACTTCGACTGTGTAACCGGCCCTTAGACGTTTTTTATTGGATAAAATAGACAATATATGTATTGTTTTAAGTTTTTGTTGTTTTCCGGCGTCAGTGAAGTTTCTGGTGTGAAATCCCAACACGAAATCCCCGACTATTGATTAATCGCTGTCCCTGAGGGCATGACAGTTGGAAAACCTTCACTGGATGGGCCAGTTTTTTGTAAGACTGTGTTGGACTGGGTCCGAAGGAGCTGTTTCGTCATCGGATGGGATAGACTCGTCAGATGGTGTATCATGCCTAAATCCGAAACACCCTTACAGCTTGGTGATATTGCTGAGGATTGTTCTAATATATATATTTTTCTGCTGTAAAATATGATGAACAATTTTTTTCTATTAGAAATTTCATTCAAACTTGCTTGAAATTTGAAAATAACCTAGACAATACGTACATTATTTTATTTCTACGTTAGCTTTTTTCTAAATTACCTGTATTATAATCGTTTAGTATAATAGCAATGTCATCCATGTAACGATAACAAAGCCATGTACTAAGCTACTATTAAAGCAGGTCCCTAAACCAGACCAGTCAAATATTTGAGAGAGTGGCATACAGTCCAATACTAACTTTACTCATCTAAACACCTTGCAGACTTTTCGTGGGGTTTGTTGAGCTTTTATTGTTTTTATTTTATGTGGGCATGAATTCCGGACTGATTTATTCAAAATATACAATAACCCATGAATTATAGTTGTTTTGAAGAAAGTACTATTTTAATAGCTGCTTAAGGGCTCATATACCCCTGCACACGCTGAAAACTGAGTAAATTTGAAAAATTATTATAAAGGTTATATAGTGAAAAAAAAATGTAATTGTTGAGTTCACATATCTTATTAACTATTCAACTATAATATTAGCATTGTTTTTTACGAGTATAAATGGACTACTTATGAAAACCATGGCGCCTCCTGGTCGGCATCATAACTTCACCAAAAATAATTCAATTTGCAAAAATAAAAAAGAATCTTGTAAAGTAATGTAGTAGTTATAGTGTGACGTGGGGATTTTTTTTTTTTTTTCAAAAATAAATAAGTTACAGTATTTCAAACTTTAATAATCAGTTTTTTAAAAATAATTTGCGTTTAATAATTTATAAAAAAATTTCCAAGCAAAAAATTAAAAAAACCTCTCGTCAGACTATAGACAAAATAGCTATCAAAATTTAGAAAAAAAAAAGTTGGAAAATATTGAAAATTGACTGAGTTATCGTGCCGACCATGTCTAAAAACATAGTTTCGAGAAAAATGCGTTTAAAGTTTTTGGTAGGTACAACGTGGTAGTTACGACTAGTCTCCCATTCCAGCTTCGTACTGTACACCTTCTTCCTCTTGGATCTTCGTGTTTTTCACAGATGGTCCTATAAATGACCTTGTTTTCTATGAAACCCAGCTTTTGCGAAAAAATAAATGCTAAACGCTGCTGTTGAGAGTGGCGCGGCAATTAGCCAGGAAGCCGCTCCAAACCAATGTCTGGTCACATTTATTGCTATAACTTTGTAATGGAGTGGAATTTTCTAAATTCTAATTTTTTTTAAATTCTTTAAAGTATAAAAAATAAAAATCTGTAAAAAAAAAAAAATCAGTTTTTTGAAAATTTCAGGGGTATATGAGCCCTTAAGGAATGCGTTCGTCTATTGCGTGATCCAAAAAGACGGATAAACTGATTGAAACTACTGAAATCTACTTAAATTATATCTGAAATTTTCTGTACTCTTTTAGTATAGTGCGTAATTTACATTTTTCAAAGCACGCTACACATATGCAAGACGATGGTAGCATCATCTCCTAGGAGGACAAACTCTGAGTCCCAAATGGTTTGCGTGATAGACTAATCCAAACGGGTTGGGTGATAGACTAACAACTTGTTCCTGGAAAAACAATTTTGGGTGCCATAGAAAAGACTTGAATCGGACAAAACAATGATTGTTCTGATTTGGAATGACTCTACGTCCAAGAAGAATGTAACATCTTGAAAACATTTTTGTATCAATAAAAAATACCGAATTACTTGCACAAAACCAAATCGACAGAGTTACTTACAATCAAATAGTCATCTATCATAGAAAAAAATGTTTCGAATTCCCCAAGAAACTTGACCCAGAAACCCCCGTCCAATTTGTTATCGAAGTTACTATCTAGTAGACTTTGCATATACCCTTATTGTGGTTGTATCCTAAAAGATAACAAGACAAGAACATGCGATAAGTTATAATCTGCCCAACCCATCCGGTTTTCACTACGTCATATCTCGAAAAGTTTCGCTTAAGAATTCTTCCGTGGCCCCTTGTCCCCCTCCTCCGCCCACCCTCCCCTCCTTAAAATACAATGGGACTTAGATAAGAGGATATTAAACACAAAAGATTGATTCATGGATACTATGAAAAAGCCGGAAGTTAGAACGTATGCTAGAAAGAAGCCAGGAGCTAGGCAGTCTTAAACCAGACACCGGATGATCGATTGAAAATTTTACGTCATCCGATGAATTTTGCGATATTTAAGTACCTTGAGGTTTTATTGTTGATGCTTAACAACGTTTCGCAAGTGATTCGGATGAATCCCTTTTATTTTGCACGGAAATTTTCGTTGTAATCATACGAACTATGTTTTATAATCACATGTAGCCACAAAATGCGTTAAATCGTGTAGGACAATGGCACAAATTAGAATTTTGTTCAGCAAACGTAAACTCAACGGTGCGGACAGCAAAGTTCGACTCTACAAATAGAAATTTTGCAATAATATAATTAATGGTATTCGTTATGTGAATGGAATAATTGATTTTATTCGCTGATGTATAGTTCGAATTGGTTCTGTTCATGATTTTACGTTTACTCACTAGTTCTATTTCCGTTCGATTCTTTGATGTGAAAACAAACTGAACTCACTGTGAAGTCGAGTCATGGTAATTTTACAATGCTTGGTCAGTCATGTTGAGCGTTTTAATTGGGAAAATTTGATGGGAATGTTGAATATGTGGTATAATGGCTTTAATGGAAATTTCACTAAACTATTTAAACCTATGCTAACTTCATCAGCAGTGATATATTTAACATTTCATTTCTATTAGCTAAAGTTCTAGATTCATCCTAAACAGTAAAACTTGTTTACACCTCTCAGAGTAGGCAATTTAGTGCCTACTCTGAAAGCTGTAAAATTACTATTGCCAAATTTTTGTCCGTACTATTGCGATTTTGGAATGCGGAAATTCACATATGTGATTTGAACGTATTGGCTTCTCGACAATAACGTGCGGGTTTTCCGAGCCCCAGATGCGGCAATTTTGTTTGTAAACGTAGCCGCCGAGATGAAAATGCGCCTCGTCAGAAAAGATGATTTTTCGCCCAAAATCGTTGTCCAATTCAAGCTGCTCTAAGGCCCAAATTGCGAAGCGATAACGAAGCGGATGGTCGTGCGCCTTCAATTGCTGAGCCAATTGGACCTTGTAAGCGAATAATCCGAGATCTTTGTTGAGAATTCTCCTCAGGCTGGTGCGTGAAATGTTGAGCTGTTGAGATCGACGGCGAGTTGATGTTCGTGGAGTGAGTCTCACACTCTCGGCTACAGCAGCCACATTCTCGTCTGTGCGCACCGTACGACGACGGGGGCCATGCGTGTTGTCCACTAGCATGCCAGTCTCACGAACTTTTTGCACAAACTTGCGTACAGCAGGCGCGGTGGGTGCTTCATTTCGGCCAAAATTTCTTTTCAAAAAACGCGCTGTTTGGGCTACACAGCACTCACTTTGGAAATAAGTTTTCAATATTTCCCAACGTTGTTCAAGCGTAAAGCGACTCATTTCGTTCCGCGGAGGTATGATACTGACTTTCTGTCAAGATTTCGAGCGGGAAACAGCTTTCAGTGTCAAAATAACCTATGATTTAAAAAGAAACCACTAGATGGCCCACCCTGTACATCAATGATATTTATAATCAACCTATTTTGGGAAAGATGATATCCTACGCAGACGACACAGTGCTGTACTCCGAGGGTGAATTCTGGGAAGATGTGGAAGTTAAAGCAAATCATGGTTTGTGACAAATGAAGGATTGGCTAAATTTCAACTATCTGACTCTAAATTCTACTAAATCTTGTTACTTGCAATTTTCCCTTACACAGCCAGATAGTATGAATATTAAAATTCACTACAGTGAATGCACCCGGTTTTTGCAATTGCGACCATCTACAGAGAGTATCAAACAGAAAATATCTGGGAATCATTTTTGATCACCTGATGAAATGGGATATTCAAATTTTGAACATGATTAGCAGACTGAAAAAACTCATTCCCATTTGCTTCGAAGTCAGATCTTTTATGAAAAAGGAAACTAAGCGTCTGTTCTACTTCGCATTAGTCCACTCAATTCTACAATACGGAATCATTTCTACTGAAAACTACTGAAAATCCTTTTGAAAAAAGAACGGTCTTACCCAACTTCCGAACTATACCCCATTATAGATGTACTTCCCCTTAGAGAAATATTTGAATTAATTTCTACAATACAAATCTATAAAGAAATAGAAGGTCTGCAAATGCAGGCAGAACCCGCAGCGGTGCACTAAATACCATCAAAATAGATCTTAGACAAACAGCAGCTGGTCAAAGACATTATTATTACCACGGTCGCAAATTATTTAACGAACTTCCAGTTCATATAAAAAGAAGCGAGAATGTTATACAATTTAAAACATACTGCAGTCACGATCGGCTGCAAGCCAATCGTATAATACTCTGAATGAATACTGAACTCCGATTTATATTGTAGTTGGAGATAAAGTAGAATTGCGTGTGTGCATGTTGTATGTCCTTTATTAAGAACTGCCATTAGATTGCTACTCAAAACTAAAAGACAATATTCAGTCTTTAATTTCATATCTTGAACTGGGTAAGTCATGGAAAAAAAATGTCCTTTTTGAAGGACTTTCACATGTGAGGTGCAGGAAGGGCTCACTCGATTTCTTACATATTTATCCTTTTCCTTAGAACCATTTAAAAATGAACGTGTACAAAATTTCAAATTCGTAGCTTGAAGCGTTCAAAAGTTATCGAAAAATATTGTTGAACACTGTATGGCAGCTACCAGAAGGAGTAAAAGGATTTCGCTGATTAGTAAACTCGAAATTCGTTTTTACTCAAAACTAATCGGTACAAAACTTCCAATTCATAGCTAAAAGATTACTTGAGTTATAGTAAGTTCCGTAAATTAAGTGAAGACGTTTCGACAGGATATTTGTATGGCAGCTACACGAAGGACTAATATAATTTTCTTCATAATCATACATTTAGCTCCAACTTTTGGAAAAATAACATATATAAAATTTCAAAGACGTAGCTTAAACCCTTCTGAAGTTATCGACCAATATTCTTGTACACTTGTTTTAAGGACATTTTGTATGGCAGCTACCCGAAGGAGTAGGACGAACTTAGCCTTAGAAATTCAACCAAACATCCAGATTCAAAATTTCAAGATCCTAGGTGAAGGCGTTCTTGAGTTATCGTGCTAACGGACGGACGGACGTCAAGCGGATTTGAGGTTTTGGCCACAAATAAACAAAAAATAATATATAACTTTTTTTCGTCCGTGGCTTGGTTCTATGCGTTACAAACTTTTGGGCTGGATTAAACTTATAATACTCTATATGATTTCATCTAGAGTATAAAAATATATTAAACAATTGTACTACAGTAGAAAATAGTGATAATCTTTAAGTATATTGAAACACCGTTTTTCACCAATTAAATTAAAATGAAATTAACTTGAATTTACCTGTAAAACTGTAATTGAATTGAATTAATCAACACTGAATTAAATACCAATGAAATTAATTTACCTGTAAAATTGTAATTGAATTGAATTAATTGAATTTTCGAATAACCACTAAGCTAAAATTCACTAAATACATAAGTTGTAAATATATGATAAGACACCTTACCCCTACCACAATGATTTATCCTTAGAAGGGGGAGTAGTGCTAATAATTAATAATTGTATATAAAGTTAAGATTACAATATAATAAAGCATTTAAAAAAAAAATAAATATGCCGGTACGCACTATAACGCAAGAAATCAATCGTTCATCTGTGAATTTTACTACTAATAAGTAGTGAGTAAAACGGAAAATCGAAATCACCACCTTTCGATAATCTCCGCATATAAGTTCGTTTTTCATGTGGTTCCATACTATTAGCGAAGAACCAATGACGTGAAAAATTTGCCCACTCTAAATTGATCATTATTTGAAAGTTCTAAAACAAAACAAATTAAAATGAATGTATTACGATCGGCTACCATAGAAATGTTCTTAAACAATTGGTAGTCGGGTTGACGATACTGGCGTTTGCGATGAAATTTTTATATATAATGTAGTACAGGCCAGAATGGTGTGTTCGCAATACGCTATGGAAATTCGTTGTGACGTCTGAGCTCAGCATTCGAGATTTTTATGCTTTAGGTAAAAAAAACAACGACACAACCTTTTTTCTACTTTGATTTATAAATTCTTTTAAATTTAAATTTTTATATTGTAGCTTGATACTAGACCATTTTAAGTACATTTTTCGTGTATAATTCTGGTCCGGTAGGTAGCGTGAAGCCGGCGTTCCCTTTCTATGAATTATGTACTTTGTGATTGCGTAAGTGATAATTAAGATTGACATTGACGTCGTCACATACTGGTTTATCGTTCTAATTAAGTCAACGTCGATGATGACACAAAGAAATTGAGCCTACAAAATTCAGTAGCACAGTCTCACTAATTTATTAAGTATCGTGCCATATTTTCTTCATAGTCAAGAAAACTTCTAGACTATTAGTTCTTGTATAATATGCAGCTTCGCAACGTCTTGTGCATTCTTAAAAATGAATTTCAAGATCATAAACAATCTCTAGGCTGGAATAACATGGTAGCGTTTTCTACTATACTTCTTAAGTCTCAACCTAGAAAGTCCAACGAAGCATGTACTCGTATATTGTGCACCATACGTTATCCAAAACTAATACTGACTTATACCCGTTCTATGGACTTACGCCCACGTCGCAATAGCTTGACCAACTTGCCGTGAGTATTGGCTTTAATCCAGCGTTAAGAGCTAGTTTGCTATCTACTTTGTAATATGAGATGAACACCTTATAAGCCATATTCTGACGTTAACTATTAATGGAGGATAAACATTGGGAAGCAGTAAGCAGATATACGCCGGATAAATAGTGGATTCCAGTGGGGTACAATAGGGATCTTGAGAATTTCTTTGAATTTTTTCGATCCCGTTGGCGTGACTTGGTTAGTTTAGGGAGTTAAGAAGGGAGGTCGTTTGGGGATAGCGTGCCAGAATCGTTCTAGTTCGAATGATATATGTACGTATCGTGTTGATATCGTGTACATATCGTGTCAATATCGATTATGTAGGAGTCATGATGAGATTTTTTTTCTTCTATTTTCCGTTAATATTATTTCGGTGTCAGTCGTATGTGGATTGGCTCGGTAAAGTGTTAATTGATGACAAAACATTGAGAGTTCGACGTGTTGACGACCTGGAATTAGCATATTTTTGGCATTGATGTGTGGTTAGGGCTTGTCATAGTAGTCAATACAACACTGACCTCGCTAACCCGTCAGGGTGCGAAGGTGGTCGCATACCCGGACGATTTTGATTTCTGGTAAGTTCCTACCCACTATAAGTGACCTGCTCGAATGGGCACTCACACTAGTGAGCGCCTGTGGGCGGACAGCTGTGGACTGGGAGTCAATGCCTCGAAGACAGAGTTGGTCCTCTTCACGCGCAGAACTAAGATCCCAGAGTTCACACTCCCTAAACTGGGGGGTCTCACCCTACAGCTTAGAGACAACGCTAAATACTTGGGTATAATCCTGGATCAGAAACAAACCTGGAGTAAGAACATCGACGAGCGATAAAGGTAAGGCCTTTGGGCTCTCTACGTTTGCAAAAAGATGTTCGGGAAAAGTGGAGAACTCAGCCAGGGATGGCTCACTGGATGTACACGGCCATAGTCTGGTGGGTAGTGCTGGAGAAGACCACCTACCTCAAAAAACTCACCAAGGTTCAACGTCTGGCTTCCACAGGAGCAACGGGCGTACTAGGCACCACACCTACAGCGGCACTAGAGATGATTCTTCATCTTCTACCGCTGGATATTTTTGGGAAGAGTGTAACAGCAAAAAGTGCCGTGCGACTAAGAGAGTCAGGCAACGGGGTATCGAGACCTGGAGGGCACAGCTGCATACTCGGACGGTTTAGTGAATGTTACCCGCTAGACGATTCAGGCTACTTAATTCCGCAACTCGAATTCTCTAGGAAATTCTCGACGTGGATCCCTAGCAGAGAGCGGTGGAGTGTGGATCAGCCTTCATGGGGCAGACATTCATATCTACACAGACGGTTCGAAGACAGACGCAGGTACGGGTGTAGGAGTATTCTCCGCTAACCTGAACCATTGCGAGTCATTCAAAATACCGGACTGTTGTAGCGTATTTCAGGCAGAGAACATGGGGATCGTTCAAGCTTGCAATCTGCTAGAAGCTGGTGCAAGCGGGACAAACCCATTGTTATCCTAACAGATTGTCAGGCGGCGATTAAGGCGCTCGACTCACACTTGATCAAATCCCGCCTCGTGAGGCTATGCAGGGATAAAATTAGTGCATTATGCACTCATTTAAACATAACAATTTGTTGGGTTCCGGGTCACAGCGGGATTCCGGGCAACGAGACTGCGAATGAACTCGCAAGGAGAGGTGCTGCGCTGGATCAAACGCTAGCTCTTTCAGTGAGTAGGCCGAAGAAATTAAGCACGCTATCGACGTGACGGTCATATCCGAGGCTAATACGAGGTGGTCGGGGCTCACATCATGTCTCGTGCCCAGGCTGGTTTGGCCGGCCCTGAGTGCGAGCAGGATAAAGTTTGTCCTACTCGGAGATAGGAATACTCTTCGTATCCTGATTGGTGTATTGACGGGCCATTGCCTAATCGGCCGGCACGCCAGTAGACTAGCTGTTGCGGACGTTGGTGATCAGATGCCGAGGAAAGTATGTTCCACATGCTTTGCGATTGCCCTGGTCTGGCTTGGAGGCGGGAATGTACTTTAGGTACGCGCTTCGTCATGGACTTGGGCAAAATCGCAAACATTAAGCTAGACAAGCTGCTGCAGTTTTTCAGGCTGGCGGGGTGGTTTACCTAAGATGTGGTCTTGGGCACACGGGTACTTCTTCCCGTACATGTTGGATCGCAACGGACCCGTTGGCGATGTTTGGTCGCGCTAAGCGGACACACACCTAACCTAACCTAACCCAGGGTTTGTTGTCGAAAAACCCTATGCGACAGGTATATAAAAGTACCTGTGGTCACAAACAAGTCCGCGATGCGGTCAAGTTTTAGAGACTCTAGCTCGAAAGAACTAGTGTTATATTTCGACTTTGACCGCATTGCAGACTTTGTTCCGAAAAAGAATAAAGTCGGTGGATTTTTATAATTTCTTAAACATTCATATACAAACAGTCTCCAAATACCACTGTAAATCATTTAACATACAAAACGGCCGGTGGAAAATTGCGTTGGACTGGAAATTAAGCTGATCGTATACTCACTCGTCAGAGGATATGTTAATCTACTATCTTAAAATTTTGTGGTAACTACTTGTCGAAATTTCCGTTACACTCACTTTAGTTATAGAATTTTTTTTCTGCGAATTTTATCGGAGTGAAATATTCTTCAGGAATTTTTTTACTACATCACCAGAGATTTATGGTGGTTTCGATAGGGAAGGCTTGAATTTATTATAGCTTATACTTGATATAAATTTAAATTTTTCTTTGAATTTATGTCACTAAAATTCTCGTAGATGTTTTTGCTCTGCTGTGCTAACTAGGTTTAATTTAGCTGCTAAGATATTGAACTATCTGTTCTCCAAACGATAAATTATAAGATGGTAGACATAAGCGAAAAACACTAATAAATATTGATTGAAAAAAAAAATGATATAAATTTACTCAGGGGCTTAGTATGATTCGAAGGAGGGGAGCTAAAAGAAATGCTCATTATTTATCTCGTGTACGGCATATGTACACACATTTTGTAGCTATTGAATTATAAGTTCATAAAAAACAAATTTTTTGTATAGGGTTTCTCAGGAATTATGCCTTGTATCTCATGAATCTTTCCGAATACAAAAGCTTCACATTCAAACCCCACTGTTGATCAGTTTCAATTTTAATGACGCAATTTAGTATTTTATTTAGATTGTGCCACGACAAAGGACATCCCCTTTTTTTCACCACAAACTATTCCACCGGTAATGCAATTTTGAATGTCCTAAATCCAAAACTTTCGATAACTGTTTCAGCAACTCAACGTTTCAAACTTTCTTCTGTAAATCCTTAATGTACAGAAATGTAACGTATAGTATACCTCTACGAACAACAAAATGCCAGGTACTCATGTCAAAAAAAAAAAAGAAAAAAGAAATCCTTTCGTACCACTGTAAACTTTATTCGTACCGGGTAGTGATGTGTGGTGCATTGCTACAATGGTTTTTTGAAAAATGAGGTTAACATGCAATTGAGCGCTCTCCGGTTATGTCTTGCAAAAGAAGGGCCAAAACAAATCCTGTATACTCCAGGATCCCGGTACATTCGAATTACGACCCGTACCACACATTACAGAATATACGGAAGCAGAGCTCTGCATATACGCCGGTAGATGGCAGCTAACAATTGCAAATTTTATTTCACTTTTTTTACATATTTAGTTTTGAGTTCTGCTCGGGAAAGGCACACTTTTAACCGGTCGGAAAAGTTTTTAATTATCTTTTCACAAACACCGAAACCAGAGCAAAATTTTTGTTTGTAGAGTTTTCCATATCACGTCATAAAGTCTAGTTTAGTGTGTACTATGTAATGGAATTTATGACGATGATTTGTTGATATGCAAACTGTATAGCACACTATTGTTGCTATATAGTGTAACCTGAATCCAGGGTAAGCGATTTTATTCAGTTGAACAAAGTTCGCTAGATCCTTTTACAAATAACCGATTTTCCGCAGGGTTGAATTCCTACTTGTGCACAATTTATTTAGTACATTTAGTGAATGAAAAGTTGAATTGAATACCATAAAAAAATTGAATGAATTTAAGTTTGCATTGTTTTTATTTCAGATGAAATTGCTGTGTCCTGCCGCAAAAACTTCATTATGACTTACTTTTCCTTAATTTCAATTTTTTATTTTTTAAAAAAGCCGTTTCTTAACTCGAGATGTACATAAGCAAAATTATGGCAATAATTTCGGTTAACTCGGAATATTCCGTCCTTTTTTGCTATGGTATTTCGCGTTTATAATGTTCATACAAGGATTTGCTGGTTAGTGAACTATACTATCCAAATTTTATTTGTTTTCCTTCTTTCTTTGTCTGGTCTATATTCAAACAGTTTATATTCTTCTGTAGCAGAATGTGATTTAGTTTTGGTCTTCCACACTATCACTACTCAAAACTTATTTTTGTACACTTTGATCTTAGCCTTGGACACACTAGTCTTGTACATCACCCTGCTATTGTGGAGGCCGACGCATTAATACAGCACCCAGTAGAAAAAAACAGGCCTCTAGAA
This sequence comes from Beris morrisii, assembly GCA_951812415.1. Classification (NCBI taxonomy): domain Eukaryota; kingdom Metazoa; phylum Arthropoda; class Insecta; order Diptera; family Stratiomyidae; genus Beris; species Beris morrisii. Next base: position 4,776,020 of record OX638312.1, on the reverse strand, counting down.
GCAATGCTCAAAGTACTTCTAAAGGCAGTAGAAGGCCTTACCGTCTGCATTGTTTCGTTTCTTCTTTTTAACCCAAAACGGGACTGGAAGCAATGCCTTATCTTCTCGCTTCCTTAGAAGGAGTGTTAGAAGTACTTATTCAACAAGTCTGAGAAGCAGTGATACAAATGGTTTTTTAATAGGTCTAACAAGTAGTAATAGAAGCACATCTGAAGCAAGGCGAATCACTTGCCATTTTCATTCTCTTTCTTTTAATCTTAAATGAGATTTCTTTAGTAGAGAAAAAAATTTTGAGGATGCAAGTGCAGTGATGGCGGGTGGGGGTGGAAAGGAAAAAATTCTGTTTTTTTTTTCTCGAGAACCGCAAAGAATAGAAAGCTAAAAATTGACAACTATATAGAGCTACTATAAAGACACCCAGGTAGTAAGGGACGGAAGGAAGTAGTTATGGAAGGGCTCTCTTTGCAAGCACTAGTATCAGGCTTGCTTATAAGAAGCACTTGATGTATTTTCTGCTGATCATATCATGCACCTAAATTTTTCTGAAAGGTTTGAACTTTTTGATGTATTTCTTCACCCACACTGCGAACATTCGCAATTAATACACAACTAATAAGTTCGCCATGCAGTACGATACGCCAGCACATCAAACAAATTTTTCGGCAGCGAATTCGCCGTCGATCCGATATCGAATTGCCTGAGAAGAATAAGGCAACTCGTTAGCAAATCGTAACGACAAATTGGAAACGAGTCGCTGGTTTGTGCTGCACACGATTCGTAGATGCAAATTAAAAACAGTTGGGTTGTTTTTAATTATTTTTTTCAATTTAAATGAAAATCTAGTGAAGTATCGAAATAATATCTCATGAGAATATCGAAATTCGTAAAAGCGTACACAATTAATTTGAATATTGCAAAATCCTAAAATTGATTTTTAGGCGATTATATGGCCCATAGAAGTAAAAGCAAATTCGATATCTCATTAGAACAGTAAGATTTGTTGGAATCCACCTTACACCCCCTCGGCGGTCGAATATCAAAAAATTATTAAATCAGATCTTAGGCGTTTATATTTAATGCCCTTGGAGTTGAAGGGAATTTTATATCTCATTAGATCTAACAAATATGTCGGAATTCATGAAAATGTACTTTGTACCCCACTTAGGGTTCCACCAAATCTACCGAATAAAGAAATTTGAACTATTAAAAAATAATAAATAAAGCTTGATTGAGCTGAATATAATTACGTTCACCTTGAATATATTATAGAACCAGCTGTACCAATTTCATTGCGCTGTTTTAAGAGTTTGGTCTGTTTCATAGAAGCCAATATCATACAAAACAAATTAAAAAAAATGTTTACCGCGATAGGAGGCAACTGGGTTTAGTATTGCCAATTAAATTTTACGAAAAGGTGTAAGATAAAGTAAATGTGTGTTGTAAAGTAAAATGAAAAACACAATAGGCCCACTGAGACTGCAACGACTTCAGGATGCCACGGTACGAATTGGGCTGTCGCGCCATTGATGATGAGGCCGCAACGCTCGTCTTGTCTAATAATACCTTTGGAATTATTTTCCATTTTTTTTTTAAATTTCCGACTATCATCACGCACGCGGAAAAAATTCCTATATTTTCACGAATTCTGACATATCTTCTGGGTCTGATGAGACAACTATTTAGTTCTTTTTGTGTTCGGACTCTATATAAACGTCATTTTTGAAGAATTTTTTGTTGTTCATTCCTGAAGGGGGTGAAAAGAAGTTAAATATGTTTTCACAAATTACGTCGTGTCTTCTGCAAGATACTGAATTGATTTTTATTTCTTCAGCAAAGCCTTAAACCCAATTTCAGAATTTTCGTTATTCGAAAAGGTTGAATATGTATTCACGAATTTTGTCATATTTCTTACATTCAAAGATATAGAGAATTGGCTCTACGCGTTTTTTATACAATAGAACTAAAATCAATTTCGCTAAATTCCGTGTAAAGGCAACATCTTTAAGTTACGAATAGTGATGGCATTTACTCAAGTATTTATTGTCATTGGCACAATTGATTCCTTACACAAATTGTAATAATTGCAGGAGCGTTACTTTACCATAATCTTCCAGTAGTAGACCATACCAACCACAGATGAAGCCCAAACTCTACTAATCAGTGGTTACAATATTCAGGAGTGAACTACCACAAAATGTTGTGGTCAAATTTTGTACGCTCGCACTAATTTACCTTGAGCTATCTAATTACAGGACACATCATCCTAAGCTGTACCACAGTGAACTAGGCCAATCAATCAGAGAAACAATTCGATATTGTGTCGAGCCAATGACACCTACTACCTGTTCCTGATACCGAACCCGGTGACAATTCTCTTTACACGTGACCGACCGGGTCAGTGGTATGAGGTTGGAATTTTATTCGATCAACAGTCAATTGGATAAAATTTAATAAATCTTCGATACGTGACATCGGAGTGTTGCAACCTCAACAAATTAAAGCGAAGCAGCTAAACTCTGTACATAGCTGGCAGATTGCTAGCGTAGATCTATTGATGCTGGCAATACTATGGGGACAGACGTGTTGTCTGATTGATAAATTGCCAGCAATTATCGATGATTGAAGTAATTTTCAGAAAATTCCGGCATAGCATCAATCATTTTTTTCATATTGTGACATTCTTTTTGCAGAAATTTTGTGGAAAAAATTAGTTTTGACCGGGATGATGCGAATTGATGTTGACACGATTGGACCTTTGTAGATTAACTCGTCAGTACGTTTGACTGCGAAAAATTAAAAAAAATATGTTACAATTAATGATCAATTTTCGTCTGATGAAATTTCAATCAAAATTTATTTCATTCGAAAGTAACAGGAGAATTCGTTCAAAATTCTACTCGATGTATGTAAAAGGGTGGCCCAAGTATCCCGGTAAATAAACATGAATCAAATTCCAAGAAACTGTCTTCTATCTTAATTAAATGGACTGTTCGTTAGCAGGAAACTAGACCAGGCTACCAAGTTCTTACAAATAAATGTCAATTGTACACAAAACCCAACCCCATTATCAAGAATCTAACCCCAAATACCGGTCAAATATTCCAATTATTTATCAAAGTGTGTAAGTCCCAAATTGTACATTTCGAATTCACTTCAAATTGGTTAAATTAAATCAACAGCACAGAGAGAGTATCCTTACTCGGAAAAAAGGATGTGGTTAAAAGCTTCCTCAGCCGGTCCATCGGCATACTTTACGGCAGAACAATCGCCGTCATAGTCGTCATCTTGCCATCATTACGATGAAGGTACTGAGAATCAGTAGACCCATTTAATTTAACATTATGATAAGGAAGAAAAGTTTTGCCAGGATTCTCAGGGGTTCCTTGTAATAAAGACCTTTTCCGTCTTGTGAACTCGTGCGTTTTCTACGGGCTTTTCTATAGCGAAATATCAGCTTTAACGCTCACATTTATTCAATGTAATTATAATAAAAAATAGCGACGAGGGGCATATTTTGTTCTTTTTATTTCGTTTCGACTATGTATACGTCAAATGAAAAAATAACGAAATGGTTAGGAGCGAAATTCTAATTTTGTCCTATTTGAATCTCTATATACAATGTATACAATTTGTGCAGATGAATAAATTCCTTCAGGTTAGGAGGCAATCCCTGGAAATATTCGGCCATTTTCTCGCGAGTCTGAAAATTACTTTAAAAAATAATCACCCTAAAATATGTGCGCAATGCGATTCAAACTATAATAAAGTTGCGCTTCTACAATTTTCCAATTTATGTATTAAATTTATATGCATAAACCAAGTTTCAACTTTCTAACTCAAGCCGGGTGAAACTCAACAAGGTAAAAATTAAAATCGTCACCCTAAAATATGTGCGCAATGCGATTCAAACTATAATAAAGTTGCGCTTTTACAATTTTCCAATTTATGTATTAAATTTATATGCATAAACCAAGTTTCAACTTTCTAACTCAAGCCGGGTGAAACTCAACAAGGTAAAAATTAAAATCGATTTTAATGTTAGACAGTTTTTCAGAAAATATATTTGTGCCTTTCTCCACGGGTCTACAGCAAGTGCATATTCAATCACTAGACTCTAAGAAATATTGAAGTAAATTTACCATTATTATAGTTGGCAACTGTTTTCCATCGATAGTAGTGGTAAAATTACATTCTTGTGCAATTAGACTGAAAATTACACAAATAAGTTGTAATAATTACACAACCTATGCGTAATCAATACACATCAGTGATTTAACCATTTCACAATAGCTGCGTAATTAATAGACATAAGTGGCGTAATTATTACACAGCGAATGCAATTTTTACACACTTTTTGTGTAAAATTCCCATTTTATTATAGGTGAAAATCCTCCATTGAGTTCAGATTTATAATTATAAGGTAAAATCATAAATTAAAATCATAATTTAAAATCATAAATTAAAATCATAATTTAAAATCATAAATTTAAAACGTAATTTCACTATACATGTACTGTATTAAATGGAATTGAGTTGACAATGATATTACGATTACTGATTCGAAAACTAATATTGTACAAAAACATTTGGTTGATTTAACAAACCTGACGATGTGAAGTAGAATGAAATGATGAAATGAATTTTCGCGAACTTTCTTATTCTGGCGTAATATTACACAGTACTTAAAGTAAAATTACACTAAGCCTGAATTTACTTGATTAATGATGTAATGTAATCATGAAGCCTAAATTTACTCTTTTTATAGAGCAAAATAGATGTAATTGTCCATCTTATTGTGTAATATTACCTATTTGTGCGCTAAAAAAACCATTATTCGTCAATAATACGTAAAATTACAAAGATTGTGTATTTTTCCACTTATTTCTGCTTTAAATATAGAGTATTCTTACAAACTGTTCTTAGAATATAAATGCAAGACTCATTAGTTCTCTAAACTCAACTGGACTCTCGCCATCCGCAAGTGATTCGGTCCGTTAAAACCACTGACTTTCATCAGGAATTTCATAATGAAATTAATCATGAAAATTTTGATGAAATGCTTCACGATTCTGGTTGGAATTCTAATAAACGATTAACATTCCTCAGATTTTTAATCAGAAGTTTGTAATCTCTATTCCGCTGCATTGTTTTATTGTTTTCATATTTTATTAACGAAATTGTAAGTGAAATTGGCTAACGAAATGTCATGTATAATTCTTGTTGGAGTTCCTGTTGCATAATAGATTTTGTCATGAAAGTTGAGATGAATTTGTAATAAATTTCTTCGAGAAATTAGTAATGAATCATGACTTTTTTAGATATGGTTTCGGTGTGGTGCACAATTAAGGACATTGTTGTACATATTGCATGATATGCATATAGGTGTCCATTTAAATCCTCGCCTTCTTTTTCTCCTATGACGCGAGTGCTCAAATTGGGCCTTGAGTCGCTCAATGATATTTCTTCAAATGCTTTTTGAACGTTTTGGTTATACCTCGTCCGTTCTGAGCTTTTTCGCGGAGTTCCTCAACACAGTTGTTTTTTCCTCGAAGCTACTCAATCCGTTTTTTCCGGGGATAGGTTATTAGCCAATCGCTCAACCCCTGTGAGATGCAGGTAGTATGAAAGGAATGTTTGGGAAAGGATATTGTTTAAAACCAAAAAAATTGGGAACCTCTAAAACCCAAGTACCTATTATTACCAACTCGATTTTCACATTCGCTCACCACTTTAACGAAAGTTTTTAAGCGTGGCTAGCAAATTAAACACGCTTATCAATGAAGTAAAAATTTCAAATGTCAAAAACTGCTTGGCATGAATTGAAATGCATTGAACCGTGAAGGGAAATGTATTCCCTCGTGTATGTACTTGCAAATAATTTTTAATTCATTATTCCGTGAAAACTGCTTTTTCCGAAAAAAGCAGGAAAATGCACGACAATGTCAATATAATGCGGGGCAGAACGTGAACTGTACGTAGTATCTACTGGTTCCATACATCGTCAGTTGCATTGTTAATCCCGAGTGCTTGTATACCAACCTGCGATGGCTCCATAAATTTTTCATTTGCAATTTAAATACTGAACTGTTTCCATGAATTTTCCAAAATCGTTAGCTCCAGGGGATTGTTGGTCATTACTTCCCCGAGTTTCCATGGCGTACAGGTAGCATGTCTGTGCCGAATACACATAAAGGTATTTAAATTTCCATAGCTTTTCATGATGATAGAGAGCATTAGGCACAATACAAAAAGAAATACCTTCAATTGCTCCGTCGCTAATTGATTTCTATAGAATCGTTGTCTTCGTTTCTTCCGTCTTGGCTCCGCTTACAACGAGGTTAATATCTCAAATTTAAGTCAGTAACTTAAAGTAATTAATTCCAATTTGAGTTTTTCGAGAAAAAAGTTTTCTTTCGCGATTTAATTCGCACGGATAGCTCCGTGTAAATGCGAGCAGATGAAAGAAATTCGTTCTGATGGCGGTTATGAAAAGGTAAAATTGCGAGGTTTCGCGGTAATTATGCCCGAGAAAAGGACCATTGTAACAAGGTCCTTATTGTTTAGGACGGCAACTAGATGATGCGAAGTAAATTTCGCAAAATGTGAGCTCATCTTCAGAATTTATTATTTCTGGACGGGCGAAGACACAAAGAGAGGTTTTAAGGTTATTGTTCTAAACTACTTAATTATTTTCTATAGAAAAAGATATGGTGAGCTTTAAATTTTCAGAAAAAAAATCTCTACCCTCAAAGTTTAAATATTTTCAAATTTTAGCGGTAGAGCAATAGTAAAAAAATCGATAAAATATCAGTGAGAGAGATATTTGAGAAATCGCTTACGTTAAGTTTAAATAAAATTGCATTTAATGCTGTAAAATATTTCACCATAAAAGTTTAAAAAAAAATGTTTAAATAAGTTTTTCGAGTATACGAGTAGTTGCGTAAAAGAATTTGAGAATGGAACATAACGCAGTCACGATCGGCTGCAAGCCAACCGTATGATACTCTAGATGACATACTGAACTCCGATTTATATTTTAGTTGGGAATATATGAAAAGAAGGAGGAGTGCACATACAATTATTGTATGACCTTTTATTTACAGGTAGAAGCTATTGTATAGTGGCTACTCGATGGATGGTTAAACGATTTCTTGAGTTATAGTGAGTTCCATAAATTTAAGTTAGGACATTTTTACAGAATTTTTGTATGGCAACTATATGAAGGACTTATGGGATATTTTTCATATTAATACTTTCAGCTGCGACTATTATAAAATCAACGTATACAAAATTTCAATGTCGCAACTTAAAGCGTTCTAAAGTTATTGTTCAATATTGGTGTACACGTGTTTTAAGGACGTTTGTATGACAGCTACCCGAAGGAGTCGGCGGATGGCGCTAATTAATGAACTCAGTCTTGCTTTTGATATTAAAATAATTCCTGTACAATTTTGAATCCCTGCTTTAACTCGTACTAGAGTTATAGGGGATTTTGTAACTTGCATACATTTTTGAAGGACTTTTGTAGGCTGCTACACGAAGGACTCATTCGATTCGCATCATATTTGGAACTTTTGCTTCAATCATTGTAAAATTTAAGTATGCAAAATTTCAAGTTCCTTACTTGAAGCATTCGAGCAATACTTAATTGTGAATACATGTTTCAAGGACTCTTGTATGGGAGGTACCCGAAGGAGTGGAAGGATATGACCCATTAACAAACTTAGCCTTTCTTTTTCCATTTTACAAGTGGTGATAAGATTTCAACTTCTTAGGCCAACGCGTTCTTGAGTTATCGTGCAAATGGACGGACGGATAGACGGACGGACAGACGGATGGATGGACGGATAGACGGACAGCAAACGGATTTGGGGTTTTTGGCCACAACTGAACACAAAATAATATATAACTTTTTTTCGTCCGAGGCTTGGTTCTATGCGTTACAAACTTTTCGGGCTGGATTAAACTTATAATACTCTATATGATTTCATCTAGAGTATAAAAATCTGCCAACAGTCTGGGCGCAACTTTATTATTTTTTCGGTAGAAGTTCGGAACGAATTTAATTCTGAGACGCGGTGTAGGTTACTATGTGACTGAAAACCTAAAAAAAAGGTCGGGAAGCGATTAGAATGGGGTCGCACTAGAATACTTACGCCGTTCCCACATATAACATATGAATTGCATAATTAGGTCATACTCTGGGACGCAGTCGTAGTATAATATCAGTTGTTATTACGTCTTCTTGGAGTTGAATATATAAAAATACTGAAATCAACTTTTTGACAATTATGTAGGAAGCCATAGGAAGTAAAAATAAATTCGATATCTGATCAGAACTAAGTAATATGTAGGAATTTGTAAAAACATATGCAACCCCCTTGCACCCATTTTGGGGTTGAATATCCAAAAGTCCTGAAATGAGTTTTTAGATATATGTAAAGAAAGCCCGAGGAAGTGAAAACCAATTCGATGTCTTATCACTCCTAAGAGATATGACGGAATTCGTGAAAACGTGTTCAACCCGTTTATACCCTATTAAAGTTTGAAAAAATAAGAAACTTGAAAACGGGTTTAGGTGAGTATTAAACAAGCCTGTGGAAGTAAAAAGTTATCCGATATCTAATTAGACCTGAGGGATACGGCTGAATTCGTGAAAATGTATACAACACCATTACACCACCTTGGGGGTCGAATTTCAAAAAATTCTGAAAACACTTTCTAGGTATTTATCTGAAGAATCCGTAGAATAAAAATGAATTCAATATTTGGAAAGACCTAATAGATATGACGAAAATCGTGAAAATATATGCATTCCATTTTCACTGATAATTTTTTTTGCCCCCCTTCCGAACGCCAATGAATATTTGAATTTTTTTTAAATCAGAATTACTTCTCTAGTTGATTTACATATACATACCTAGTTTCAACTCTCTAGCATAAGCCGTTATATAGATAGGAAAAACACCCCCACCCCCGTACCATACTACCCCTATAAAAAATAATATTTTTCCAAAATGTTTCTACTATAGCTCTATCTCAATAAAAAGTTCTAGCTTTATACCATTATAGGTTCTCGAGATATAAACATCAAAACTTTTTCCTTTTCACCCTCCCCCACCCTCATCCCCAAAATTTTTTTTCTACTAGGGGTCTATTAGGCCTACTTCTGGTAAAAATTTAAAGTATCTATCTTACACCGTTCTTGAGATATGAGACTTAATTTTTAGGAAAAATTCTTATCCCCTCCACTTCCACGCTCCTCGGCCCCCTTAAAAAATTTTACTTTCAACAAACTTTATTTGTCAACCTTTATACACAAACCAAACTTTATTCGTCTAGTGCAATTGGTTCGTGAGATGAGATATCGTAATCGAAAGTTTTTCACCCCCCCACTGCCCTCCTCAAAAATGTGTTTTTGATCTATTCTCCTAGTATACCTACAGATGTTCATTAAGTTTTAATTTCGTGACATTAACCGTTTAGGAGATATCGATCTCGGCTTTCGAGCGTTTCGCAAGCATTATTATTCCCCTCACTACCACACCCCTTCACCCATATGAGCAAATTTTTTGCAAATGAGTCCACTATCGAAGCTCTATATAAATTCCAAGTTTCAGCCTCCTAGCATAAGCTCTTGCTGAGATCTAGAACCCAAACTTTTCCGTCTAAAACGCTTCTCCCACCTCCCCCCTCACACCCGACGCCTCAAAAAGTGGTCACTGCAAGGGGCCTACCTAGTCTATCCAGAAAAAATTTTGAAATTTAATAGCTCCTAGGGTTTGGGTGCTATAAGCCCTCAAACGAGTACGGCGGACGGCGCACAGACGGACTGACATTTTTTTTTTGCTTTTTTGGTGTTTATTAGTCATAAAACGTGTAAAAAAAATTTTTCAGGGTAGCAAATTTTTTTTTTAAAAAATCGATAACATTACTTTATTATTAAAATAAGACAGTAAAATTGATCGTTTGTCAAAATTTGACAAAGTGGCACCCAATCTAATCCAATCTTTGTCACTACGGTGCGGTATTTCAGTGCACCAGAATAGTTTTCGGTTAAATTTGGAAAACGGTTAAAAAGCAGTTTAATATAGGCAACGATTACAGACGGCCGTCCCTAAAATTCTGTCAAAATTTTGGATGTAACTAGTTTGTTAATTTTTTTAAACGTTCAGTAATGCAGTTAAAGTTAAGGTTGGAGGAAGGTTGATACGTGACTGCTTACGTAAGAAAGCAGACTTTTTGAAAAAAAAATTTTACCAAGAAAATTGGCTAAAAAATCGTGTGGAAAGCCCAGCCGACCTTCGAAAGAATTTCTTTAATCAAGTTTAAGACATTACGGCTGTCGCTACGTTTTTTCTCTCCAAGCTCCTCAACAAAATTGTTTTTTTCCGGAGATAGATTGTTAGCCTATCGCCCAACCCACCGAAGGTTGTTCTCTTGCTTTTAAAAAATGCGTTTCAAACCCCTTTTTTTTAATTTCACAAATTTCTTTGATCAAATTCCTATCGAATATTCTTTTTTTTGCCGTCCGTAATATACGATATGATTTTATATTCTGAGTGTGACCTATGCATGCAAATCCTGGCAATATTCTGTATCCATTCATAAAATTTCATTGACCTTGAAGGGGCTGTCACTTATTTTTCACCCTTCATAAACAACGACGATTCCTTTCACCCTTACAAACTCGAACCTATCGCAGTCAAATTTCATGCTTTTGTCAGGCAGAACCACTAGATCAGAGACCATATAACGATTCAATCTAGCAAGGAGCAAGGTAAACTAATGGTATCGCAAGTAACGAGAAACGAAGAAAAAAAAGTGGAAATATCCTTTTTTGCTTTTCTTGCCTTTCATCTTGAGAACCCGAAAAGGGAGATTGCTTTCTGTTACGTTACATAGTCACATTAAAGCAATTTGTGCCACTCAGTTGCTTTTCAGTCGTGTAATGTTGCTCTCATTTACTTTAAGGATTTTCTGGAATTCGCAATGCTAAAACACCCTATTGGTTGCGAAAAAAAGGGAAAAGAGGTGTACGTATCGGGGACAAGGGGTGTTTCTGTTTGTGAGAGACGAGAAAAGGGACGAAAAAAGTCTATTATTGAACTTTATTTACAACTTTACTTAGCAACAAAAAGTTTTGCTTCGCGAGGACCGAGGTGATTTCGTCGAGTGTTTCTGGATCGAGTTGGGCTGGGAATTGAGATTCTAGGCGGAGTTGGTTTAGGAACGAAACAGGATAACGGATGTTTGCTAGAAGAAATCTCCGAACAAAAAGTTTATTTCTTATGTCTGTTGGACACGGATGTCTATGACGACAGGATGAACAAAACGATCCTTGGAGAGGTTTCTGGAACTGCGAAGATCCTATATATATAAATTTGTATGTTTTTTTTTTGCTCCAAATAAAGAACAAATAACAGTCCTGAATAATCAAGACCTTCGAAAATCCTCTACAAATTGTGCGGCTATCAATAATTTTAGTCCAGAAGTATTAGCAATGAGCAAGGCTTGTGTTCCGAATATTCCTTATCTAAATCTAGGCCTTTGCACTGTAGCAATGGCTTCCAATCCATTCTAATTAATTCATTGCTCAGAGATATCCAATGTCCACTCGTCCTAGTTGCAGGCCATAAAATGAAAATGCGACACTACAAAAAGGATATACGTAGAAGGACCGGACTTCAATCTATTTTGTTGTTAAATTTGTAAGCAGCGCTGCTGTTACACTCGATATCAACTTCAAACGAAAAGGAGTTCTTTGCATGATACGAACAAGGCCGCATAGAGCCTTCTCATATCCTAGGTGCAAATTTACTCTAGATCCACTGACAATCGTTAGGAATTCATAGAATTGTTTGTACTTCAAGTAGATTCCTTGTACAATGAGATGGAGCTTTACGTACGCTGCATTTCCTGACACTACAGCACACACCTGCCTACACACCCTTAACTGAAGTCATTAAGTTTTCGTTTGTTGTTTAGCTATTGCTTCCAGATCGTAAAGTTTCAGCAGAGTTCACTTACTTTACACAATGCAGCATTGCAGATTCGTTCATTATTCACCAGTTTAATTTTGTTCGCAAAGGTTATTGTTGTTTTAAGATGGGACCTTTAAACAATTTCAGGATAGATAAGTGCAGAGAACTTCATTGTGTATGTATTTAAATATGCATCTTACTTCGATTTGATGTCGAATTTTGATTGGCGTACATTTCCGTGGTAAAGTTCGTAATTAGGCGTAATTGGTCTGCTTTTTTTGGTTCTAGGTCTCTAATTCGTTAACAGAAAGCTTAAATTTACTAGTTATGTGTTGATGTACTTGAAGATACAGTAGCGTACGGAAGTGCGGAGTACTAAAAATTTCCAGATTATTGCAGGCCCAGAATCAAGGGTTCTTCATTTTTTATATTTTGTATTTAAAGGTGGAATTTTGATGTTTGTAGAGAAACGAGGTGAAGAAGAAAATGATTGATTTGGCAGTTGCGTTGAGAATGGAGGAGCCAATTTTTTTCAATTATAATATTTCACGAATCAATAATGTTAAAACGTTGAAATTTGGTTTCTGTATGCTGAATACAATTTTCTTGGTGAGATCAATGGCGCCCGAAGCAAGGGCGGGGGGGGGGGGGGTTATTACAAATTTAATCAATAACCACGTTTATTATCCCCAGAATCCTCCGAGACCGCTATTGACCCCAAGGTGCAAGAAAATGTTTGTAGACGGAGCGGGAAAAAAAGTGGTTTGGCTTTTATGTCTTTAGTGTTTAGCGCGTATAGTGGAAAATTTAACTTGATAATACAGAGCTGTTAAAGCGGCTTATTTTATAAACAATTTTTCTTACGAGGACACTGGAGTACGGAGATGGGGGTGTTTTTACCTCACTACAAGGTTGAAGGCGTATTGTTATGAAGTTTGGACCTGACATATGTTTTTGAGCTAGAAAAAATTAATAAAAACCAATGCAGCGATATCCCGTTTTCTAGATTCAGTAGTTAAAAACCTCGAAACTGTGTGTTTACTAACTTTAAGTCTAACACGGTACGTAAGTATTTTCCAATACTTCTTTATTTGGATTAAAGAAAAATTATTTCGCACTGGCGTTGCCATTGGGGCAAAACAAGACACCACATGGAAAAAAATATTTCTGGTGTTTTGTGTTCCATTAAAACTTTAAAATGATTCAAAAGCATTTTTTTTTGTGATTTGAAGTAGTCAGTGTCTAAACTTTGGCAAGTATTTGGCAACTCGTCAGTAAAATAATTCAAACTCAGTTTGTAAAAAAAAACGATTTATTTAAATTGTTTTAATCAATTATTGTACTTGGCAATGCTGTGCCCTTGCGATTATACTATGCTCTCGAGTCGCACTCACTTCTATACATAGTCGCTTCGTTATGAATGTAAATTATACTTGTTAATTGCTTATTAACAACTGATCTAGTGTACGAGCCTGTAAAATACGGTTTATTTTCTTTTTTACCGGGAAAACTTGTATTTTCAGTTAAAAATGTACTGTGAAAACATTCACCAGAAAATTTTTCTTAAAACTTAAAACTTAAAACTTAAACTTAATTCTTCTTAAAATGAAGAATTTAAATTGAGTTTTTTTTCTGGATAACGATTTTTTTTGGTATCGGAGCAGTTTATGAAAACTACTAAATTTTAAGACGAAATTAAGACTTTCATAATAAATTTGTGATTATACTCACATTTCTCACTACATTTAAAACACGATCTCTCTCTTCAAATATTTTTTTTTAATATGTTGTTTAAAATCTAAGGATACATTTTTTCTATTGAATTTTGCTTCTAAATAAATTTACTTCATTTTATTTACTTTTTAGTGCGATAACAATTTCACCAGTATTGATACTAGGCCCCACGTTGGGCGCAATATATATTATTATTATATATCTTTCTTTTTCTCGCTGCTAGGCTGTTAACTCTTAAGATTCATTCAAAAGTAAATCCAATCGAGGTTGAGATTTTCACTTTAAATGCACGACACATTAATAGAGAAGCCCGTAGTTATAAATATTTATTTTCGCTTTTACAACTGGAAAAATAGTAAAGCAATTATATAATGTTCTTGGGACATACAATCCATCCAATTGGAAGGCTTTAAAACAAACAACTTAAATATTTGAATTCTATTAAAATTTTGCAATTCTATTAACTAATAACCAGCTATTGAGGAATTTTCATTGAAAATGCCGACATACCTGAATATTTGATTTAGACATCGAGACTTGTGCCAGACTGTTTAATACACATGTAATTTGTGATATTATTGTTATAATTAAATTTTACCAAATACTATCCTATCGAATAAATCGAATAAACAAATACTCATTACGTAGATGATTTATAAAAAAACATCAACATTAAAGTACTGCCCACATTGGGCGCCAAATATTGGTGTAATTTTCAGCACGGAAGAGCGGGTGGCTAAAGCAACCATCGCTTTCTACGCGTGCAAAAGAATGTTCGGTAGGAGGTGGGGTCTAGAGCCAAAAATCACTTACTGGATCTACACGGCTGTTGTAAGGCCAATCCTATTATACGGTCTGCTAGTATGGTGGCCAATACTCGATAAAGTAACTTACAGGAAAAAGTTGGAAAAGGTACAGAGACAGGCTTGTCTGGGGATAACAGGCGCCCTTCGCACCACTTCTTCAGACTCTCTCAACGTACTCCTTTCTCTGCCACCAATTGACCTGTTCGCTAAATATGTGGTAGGCAAATGCGCCCTAAGACTCAGAGAGTCAAACCAGCTCAAAACATGTCCATACGGGCACAGTAACTTCAGCCTACCTCCAGCAGAGGCTACGGACTACGCAGATCCTAAGCTCTGGTTTGACAGGAAGTACGCCATAAACATACCAAGCAGGGAATACTGGGAGGCAAGAACCGGTGACTCTGCGGGGTCGATTAACATCTATACGGACGGTTCAAAGATGGAAGACGGAGTGGGCGCAGCCGTGCACTCTTTTGATCTTCCAACAAACTCTAGCTACAGACTGCCGAATAATTGCAGTATTTTCCAAGCGGAGGTACTGGCGATTCAGAAGGCGGCGGAGATAGCTCACAAATCGCGAATAAGGGATAAGGCAGTTTGTATCTATACGGATAGCCAAGCAGCCTTAATGGCTCTGAAATCCTGTACTATCAAATCTAAGGCGGTACTCAACTGTCGACGCGCTTTACAGAAACTGTGCTCAAATAGGAAAGTGGAGCTCTGCTGGGTTCCAGGGCACAGTGGTTTCTTAGGTAATGAACTCGCCGACGGTCTTGCTAAAATAGGTGCAAACCTTGGGCAGGAAGCCGCGGTCTCGGTTCCACCGCCTCTTAACGTTATTTACAACTTCCTAGAGAGGAAGATGGTAAGCCGGTCCGAGGCCAGGTGGCAGGCTACGCCAACCTCCAGAACCACGAAGCAAATGTGGAACACTCACAACGAGAAAAGTACTAAACTCTTGTTAGCACTACCAAGGGCGCAATGCGCAACTTTAGTCGGTATTCTTACCGGCCATTGCCTGATTGGGGCGCATGCGTACAGATTGGGGCTAATCACTAACGATATTTGCAGGAATTGCAAACTTCCCGCGGAACGGGAAACACTAGAACACCTCCTGTGCAGCTGCCCGGCTCTGGCTAGGAGACGGGTGAAGGCTCTAGGTGCACCGTCTTTCGCAAATCTTGGACAAGTCTCGCGTAGCAGCATGCAGAGCCTGCTAAACTTTGCTACGGCAACAGGGACCTTTGATTTGAACGAGGAACTCTCAACACAGATCGATACACAAGCGCACCTACCTTAGGCACATTGGGTCTCCTTTTTATGTGGTATCGCTATGGACCCTCGAGGGTCTATGCGAGGTTTTTAAGCCGCCACTGATACCTAACCTAACCTAACCTTTCAGCACGTTTCAGATCCTAGGTTAATTTTTTTTTTGATTGTAGTAAGAGCATAAGGAAATCTATCTTTTACAACTGTATCTGAAACAAGCGTAACTATAAATAGTTAACATTTACCAGAAATTATCATGTAATCAAATATTCTGCAAATGTTATTACCTTGCAGCTATCCATTTAACAACCTTGTTATTTTACGAACAAAGAAATTAATTATCAATTTCCTTTTATAAATGAAGCCCCAAGGTAGTATTAGCCAGGAACGCGTACGTTACTCCATTGCTCGAATTAAAATTTCTCGCGAATTCCATAAACTAAGGTTACCCGAACCAACGACTTTAAATTCCGACCGTCCAAAATAAATCATCATTTCTTCGATAGATTGTTAAGCCTTAATGCGAAACTAATTACCGAGACTATCGTGTTATGAACTCCTTAGTCCTCTACATCCTATACCCTATGATTCGAGATTAGTGTTTTACGTAAGGTCCTTTACCTCTAAGTGTTATGTAATCACCTTAACAGCCCCGGGGGCTACTTGTGTAAGCTGAACCTCAGATTTACCTAACGACCCTTAAATCCTCGAGAGTTAATGAGTATGTGGTTCAGTGAACTGTGAATATCAAAAAGGATTTTAACCGAAAATGCGAGCATAGATTAGAAAGTAAGTATCCTATCCAGATACCGAATCCTGTAGCGGATACCTCTGTAAACGTGTACAGAGGCACCTACCTACGTGGATTCATCGGAAAATTTTGCTTCCGCGTTTCTATGTGGACAGCGGAAGGATGACAGGAAGCATCTACCGGGGACATAGCAAGGAGGATGCGAAACGCGCTTCAATATCACGACGTCTATTCGTGGAATTTCCATGATGAGCAAAATCTTTACAGGGGCTTTTATTGAGGCCGGCAAACTCCTAAAGGAGATGTATCGTAAATATTTCGGAGTGTGTCTTAACTGAATTCTTCGAAATGAATATTGAAGATAAAAACAAAATTTAAAGAAAAAAAACGGAAGAATTTGTTTTTCATTTAAATATTAATTAGGTTTTGCTGCGTTCAGCTTTTGCTTCGGAAGTTTCCACGAAAAACTGATTTTAATTTTCTCCAATTTGCCTTATATTCAAGGACTTTGTTTATTTCCACGCAGCAAACTTCAAATTTCTATTGATTGCTTTTTATCATCTAGAAAAAATCTATAGAGTACAGCTACCTGTTAAGTTTGATCTATTACAACAGTTTGTTGTACTAAAGCATCAGATGGAAAATAGTGATTTGGTCTGTCCAAAAATCAATAATGCGGTTGCTATTCGTTTATCCGCGAGACTTTTCGAATGTCAGGATAAATCAAGAATGCCTCGACCCCAATAAATTGAAATTTGGATTCCGTTCGTTAAATATGTAATGAGAAAAATTAAATCGGCATAATTATTTGGATAGCTCCCATACAAAAGTCCTTAAAAAAACTTGCTTATAGATATAGGCTTTTAATTTCAGAACAAAGCAGTCCAAGATTTTTAAATTTGGCATTCGTTTCTACTCCAATAGTTACAGACTAAAAACCTATATATAGGAAAAAAATCAAAAAAATCCCTCGAGTAACTGCCATACAAAAGTCCTTGAAAATAATGCTGGTTTAACGAAGAGTTTCTTCTCAGAAAATTTATTTAAGTTTGTCTTTTATTTTCTGTATTTATGTAATAATTTCGTATGCTCTTTAAAAGAATGATCTTGTTTTAGTTGCAATACCCGGACTGTGTGCAAACGTTTTTTTTAATTTATTTCCAGCGCACTATTAACTTTTTGTATACTTTTTGTAGCACTATTTTTCTATTAAATTTAAATGACAGTATTTAGTTTTTTATGAATACTGAAAATTTTTTAATTGTTGTATCAAGCCTTTCAATTAGTTTCAAAAAACATGTAAGTCGGGTTTGTTTGAGAAAAATAATATTTCGACTACTACATACAAAAGTGCTTAAAATTTCTGTACACCAATATTAACCTAACACCTCTGATTGGAATTTGAATTTAGCGTACATTATTTTCTGGTAGTTGTAGGAACAATAATAAATTTGAACGAAATCTACCAAGCTCTTCGTGTATTCTCCATACAAATGTCATTGAAAATTTTTTGCACTTACATTCTGAAACCGATTTCAACTTAAGAAATCCTTCAGCAAAAATGTCAAAATTGTGTGAAATTTATTTTTGATTTTAAAATAAGGTGTAGTTTGTATGTGAGAGAAATATCTATTCCTTTTGCTCTCATACAAAAGTCCTTGAATCACTTGGCTGCAATTGTTTCATGATTAACAGTGTACCCGTAAATTAGGGATGTTTTTCTTTTTATATTTCACTTTTTTCAAGTACGGAAAAAGAGTATATAATATCACTGTACTCATTCGAATAGGTACCATACAAACGTCCTTGACATTGGCGCTTACATTAACCTTCGTTTTCACCTCTTTAGAAAAGGTGTACTCCTCAGGTATCCCCAACTACATTAAAAATTTCAGTTCAGCTTTTCATCCAGAATATCATACTACTGGCTGCGGGCTTATAGAAATTGTTGTTATTCCTTATTACATGTTATCGCAGGAAGAATAAGCTGAATTTTGGTGTCGGGCATAGAGCCTTCAAAGCGTACGATGTATCGATTTAGGTTAATCTTTTTTCTAATTTGTTGTGGTACAAGAACCATAAGTTTTATAGTCTGCCCAATTAATCAAATATCATTTGTAGTTCTTAACTGGAACAGAAACAGAAATATTAGGCCGCCACGTAGTTTGGGTCATCGATTAAAGCATAAATATATACTTACACTCTAAAAAAAATTTATTGAATTTCATTATAATTATTGTAGGCCAACAATAATTGTAGTAAATTTTTCCTTATTGTAAAAATACTCAGTTTTTGGGTATTAAAATACTTTATTGATGTGTAGAAATAAGTAAGTTATAGTGTGAAATTGGTATTAAAGTTAAGTAATTTCTACGCTAGAAATGATGTAAAATTACTACCCCAACTTGTAAACTTGTTGATTTTTAAACAAAAGTAGTGTACTTTGAGCAAATACTGTAGCACACACTTGTACCGCTATCACATCAATAATTATAGGGATAATTTATTACTTCCGTTGCAATAAATAAAATCCATAGCAGTTGAAAGGGTTTCCAATAACATCCCACAATGCAAATCCAAACATATTTTTTTAACCTCCAGAAGAAAAAATTTCATAATTATACGCAATATATAGAATTAATTGAAGAGTATATTCCCAATTAAGTATTAATAAAAATTTAGGTTTGTAATTAAAAATTAAAAAGTATTCAATCTCCACAAATCTTTTTGTTTTTATTTTTATATTTTTTTATTGTGGTATTCCTCTAGTGTTGCTAAATATCTTACTTTTTTAAGACACGACAAAAAACAAATAAACTTCAATGCACGACGTCAGTGTAACAACTGAAGCTCTCGATACTTTGTTAATACCTATTTTTCGTGATTACACAAATTTTTGAATATTATTCTAGTAAATTTACACAGAAGTAGTAAATTTACAAAAATTGATTATTTTTCATTTACTGTTTACACATCTAGAAACTAATATTACCCAAACTTATAGTAAATCTTAACTAAAATCAGTCGTTTTAATTTAATATTATTGAAACAGTGTATTTATACAACCTTCCGAATGGTTTACTGCAATTAGTGTTGAAGTTTTGACCAGTAGGGTAATTTTACACATCATCAATGGCGCGACAGCCCAAATCGGGTCCTGGCCTCCTGAATAATACCACAATAATTATTGTAAAATTTGTTTAATTTTACACACTTTTTTAAGAGTGTAGGTTGTCCAAATTTCTTCGGGACTTAGTTCACTTATATGGTAGCCCTGTCCACTCTGAGTCAGCAGTTGAGGATAGTTAGATGAAATTGATGGAAGCTTCTTGGTGATCTGGAAGAGAATTGATCCTTTAAGCCCATCCTGTTTCCTGTTCTGTCTACGAAGCGTTTAGTTAATCTTTCTCGTTTCTCGTTTAGATGGTCAGAGAAAGGTTTGAGTAGTGCACGAAGGGGGTTTCGGCTATTGGCAGACAACCGAAACAAAGTTGAAAAAGAGACTCCTTCTCGTTCGCATCTAACTATTATAAAGAGTATTCAACAGGAGTTTAGCCACATGATATTCACATGGTCTTTGCTGATAATCCCAGCTCTTCTTAGGAAAATTTTTGATCCTGGCCTGGTAATAGTGTGACCAGGACGCAGAATTTCAAGATTCAGTTCCAGAACGGCAGTGCTGCTGGCCTATTCTCCTTAAGGTGGAGTGGTTGATGATAGGATAGTTTGCTGCAAAATGAAGCTGCTGTAATACAAATCGAAGCTAGTCAGTAACAGTGTCTATATGAGAAACTATCACTGCTCTTATGACTACATTTTGCTAAGATTCGACTCTATCTTTAGTAGACTAATCATGACATCGTACAATATTTACGTAAACTACCTTTTTAAATGCGAATAAAACACTCCCTTCAAATCGAATAAAACATCTTTCCTTCATTACTCTTTGTGCGATTACTCAATTTCCTTCTGCAATTTTCACAAAGCCTAATTGTTCCTGAATCGGATACAGTTCATGAATTCGAATAAACTTACTGCATAACTTGGACCTAAATAATCTGACAAATTTTTTCTACAGGGAACTGAATTGCTCAATCTTTATAAAATGGTAAAGAGTGTGGTAAATTCCCAATGAAAAAGGCCGGATCCATTCACACGAACTTAATTCAGCAAAAACGACCGAAATATCGAATTTAAACCGAGAACGAAAGGGAAAAAATGAGAATTAACAGTCTGAGCACGACCGCCTTATCCTGATCCCTGTAGGTACATATAATCTATTGCCCAGGTATTTTCAAGGTAGATTAGAGCTCTGACAGTGTGACAAAGTATTTTCCGTTTAGTATTTGTATTTTTTTTTGTTAGACACAGAAAAGAGTTCATATAGAGTCGGGCCTATTGGAACTTTTCCTTCCAGGGTCCCTTTTCACCAGCAATTTCCCGTTTGACAAATCAGAAAGCTCATCGAAACTCCCAGAATTATTTATGAACGTTCTACAAAAGATAAGTCATCCAGTAAAGGAACTTATAGTTCTGTAGGTTTCCGTGAAGTACCTAAAGCCAGGCGTCCTGCCGTCTGCATTCGAAATACGAACTAGGAAAACTGCTCGACCATTATTTTCCGTTTCGAATCCTTTTCGATGGCATTTAATTCTTTTGCTGACAATGAAGAGGTCGAAGACGCAAGGATAAGGCGTACTTTACTACGTATCCTACTTCTCATCCCCATCCATTAACAATGGCGATCTAAACTAGACCAAGTGAAATATATGACGGGCTTTAACCCTGTCCAGGGCCATAGTCCTAATAAAGTATCGAAGCAAAAGCATGCAGAGAATACAGTGATATTTGTTTATGGATATCTCGGAAAAAATTCATACTATGCTGAGCTACTCGATTTCTACGCCATAAAGCCGGAAAATTTATGGCAGAAACTATTTGCGATGGCATGTACAATTCGCCAGGATTACTTACCGTGCAGGTGAAAGAGACGCCTTTTTTTCTTGAAGATTCTTTTCCGGTAACATGATTCCGGATTCGAAGGAATACTTTATATCTCGGAGAAGAAAATCTTATTAGAGTCAACAAGGTGAGATTAGAGAACGCCCGACCTGACTAGAATCCGAAGATAATTGGATGTTTACCTTCCATCAAAAATTTTACGAGACCTTATTTTACCACATCTTATGTAGTAGAAAGTCGTGGGTACAGTAAAGTCTAGACAAACAAGAAGATGCCCTGGATTGAAGCAATCAAGTAGGTGCGTATAAGGAGATTAGCATGACGATTTGTCGTCTAGGACTTCTGACAATACTGTTCAACTGAAAAATGTAAAATTTTCCCAGAAATTCTCGATGAAGAAATCTCAGAAAAATTTAGGTACCATCAAATGCGATTCTTGATGTACAATGGAAGGTGATGGAAGGTGTTCCTTGAAGTCCTCCCACACTCACCTTCTCTCCCACATGGAAATATCGCACTTTGCATACAGGTAGTATCCTGCAGAAATTTTAAAGCTGGATCTCGAATTATTCTGAAATGAGGAGTATATTTGGGCTGTCGCACCATAGAGGAATACTGGTGGCAGATCGGATTATCAAAAAGGCCACATAGATATTACTTTATTATTTTAATAATACAGTATTGTTTTCGATTTTTAAAAAAAAAAAATTTGCTACCCTCAAAATTTTTTTTTTCACGTTTCATGACGAGTAGACACGAAAAAAGCAATAAAAAATTTCAGTCCGTCTGTCCGCCGTACGCCGTACGCCGTACGCCGTACGCCGTACGCCGTACGCCGTACGCCGTACGCCGTACGTCGACCGCTGTACGCAAAATCGTTTGAAGGCTCGTAGCTCCCAAACCCTTTGAGCTATTAAATTAAAATTTTTTTTATGAATAGACTGGGTAGGCCCCTTGAAGTGGCCAAATTTGGAGGGGTGGGGGTGTGAGGGGAGAGGAGGGGGAAGTGTTTTAGACGGAAAATTTTGGTTTCTAGATCTCAGCAACCGCTCATGCTAGGAGGCTGAAATTTGGAATTTATATAGAGCTTTAGTAGTGGACCCATTTGCAAAAAAATTGCCGATATAGGTGAAGGGGTTTGGGAGTGGGGGGAAAAATAATGCGTCCGAAACGCAAAAAAGGTGAGATCGACACTTTCTAAAATCCATATCTCCTAAACGGTTAATGTCACAAAATTGAAACTTTATGAATATCTGTAGGTATACTAGGAGAATAGATCGGAAACAAAAATTTGAGTGGGGGCAGTGGCGTACGGGGGTGGGGGGTGAAAAACTTTAGATTGCGATATCTTACTAACCAGTTGCACTAGATAAATAAAATTTGGTTTCTGTATAAAGGTTGACAAATGAAGTTTGCTGGAAGCAAAATTTTTGAAAGGGGCGGTGGAGCATGAAAGTGGAGGGGATGCGAATTTTTCGAAAAAATCACGTCTCATATCTCAAGAACGGTGTAAGATAGATGCTTAAAATTTTTACCAGAAGTAGGCCTAATAGACCCCTAGTGGAAAACAAAATTTTGGAAGTGTGAGTGTAAAGGGTGAGGGTGGGGGAGGGTGAAAAGGAAAAAGTTCCGATTTTAATATCTCGACAACCTATAATGATATAAAGCTGAAACTTGGTATTTAGATAGAGCTATATTAGTAGCATCTTGGAAAAATATAATTTTTTATAGGGGTAGTATGGTACGGGGGTGGGGGGTGTTTTTTCTATCTATAGAACGGCTTATGCTACAAAGCTGAAACTCGGTACGTTTATGTAAATTAACTAGAAAACTAATTTAGATAAAAAAAAATTTCAAATATACATTGGCGTTCGGAGGGGGGGGGCAAAAAAAATTATCAGTGAAAATGGAATGCATATATTTTCACGGTTTTCGTCATATCTATTAGGTCTTCCCAAATATTGAATTCATTTTTATTCTATGGATTCTTCATATAAATACCTAGATAGTGTTTTCAGGATTTTTTAAAATTCGATCCCTAAGGGGGTGCAAAGGGGGTTGTAAACTTTTTCACGAATTCTACTATATCCACGTCTTATCAGATATTGAATATCTTTTCATATTCATGGACTTGTGTAATAATCGCCTAAAACTTGTTTTTAAGTTTTTTCCTTTTTCCACCTAGGAGGGTATAAACGGGTTGAACACGTTTTCACGAGTTCCGTCATTTCTTTTAGAAGTGATAAGAAATTGAATTGGTTCCTACTTTCTCGTGCTGTCTTCATATTTATTTATTAACTTCTTTCAGGATTTTTGAACATTCAACCCCCAAGTGGGTGTAAGGAGGTTGCATATCTGGTGATATATCGAATTCATTTTTACTTCCTAAGGTTTCCTATGTAAAAAAGCCAAAAAGTCAATTTCAGTATTTTAGATAATCAATCCAAAAAGGTGTAAGGAGGTTGTATGCTTTTCAAAGTTTCGACATATTTCTTAGGTTCGATGAGATATTAGATCGCTTTTTATTTCCACAGACTTTTTATATAATCGCCTACAAACCCATTTCTCAATTTTTCGATATTCAACCCCCAAGGGTTTGTATATGTTTTCACAATTTTTGCCATTCCTTAATTCTGATGAGATGTAAAATTGATTATTACGGCCAACCAATTCACGATTTTTCGAATTTCCAGAACCAAGGAGATGTGAAGGGTTTGCTTACGTTTTCAGAATTTTTTCAAAATCCGTCTTGTCTCATGAGATTTCAGGTTGCTTCTTATGAAATCGTCTAAAAACCTGTTTCACAATTTTTTCGGAATTCAAACCCCAAGTGGAAGTAATGGGTTTGTATACGTTTTAACAATTCGTCATATCTCTTAATTCTGATAAGGCAACAAATACGTTTTTGCTTCTATGGGCTTTTAGTGTACATAATATACTGAAATTCGAATAGTCTACACGGACTTTTTCAATGTTTAATCGTCTAAAAATCTCTATTTTAAATATTTTTATATTAAGAACAAAATTAATTTTCCATAAGAAATCTAAAAATCTCGAAGCAACTCATGATACACTCCGACTTTTACCGCTCCCGAACTTTGACCCTAAAAATAATAAAGTTTCGCCCAGACTATTGGCAGATTTTTTTCATTACATCTTCCAGGGAATGACAAAGGTGACAATGAATTGTTTTTTATATAAAGGATGAAGCATAATACTTATTTTTAAACCTGTCCGTATGGCAAGATTGAGATCATGAAACTACCTAGGAGCTAGGAAGCGTCAATTACTACTTTTTTTTGGAAAATGTCGACTGGTGTTCATTTTGTCCACTATTTACGAATTGCTTCAATGTGCATTGCGATATCTCACCTTCCAGCTACGTAATAAAAGAGAAGCTCCATTTTATCCTCCAGTCGAATAAACCGCAAACGAGGCTTCTCTATTTAACTTCTGAAAAAGCGATTGGTCCAGGTGGTCTGTAAATCCAAATCGATACCCGATTTCCATATATTCCAACCATACACTACCGCCAATTAGTTTTTATCCTCATTGTTATTACTGGAATTTCTGTCTAGAATGCAGTTCTACAAAAGACCGAGTGCAGGACATGTTCTGTGCAGGGTGTTTGAACCTGTTCATGTTCAGCTTTCAGTTAATTCACTTTGTAGCTTAAGGAAAAACACTGCTCCATCTCATCATCTTCATTTTCCATTAGGCAAATGGAAGATTTCAAGACTTCGATTTTTTTATATTTTCTCTACTAGGAAATGATAAGGTTTGCGTCTGCAGTATTTCTTTGTAACATCGTCTTCTTGCAATTTGAGCGCTCCTTTTTCGAACGATGTAGGAATATCTCTGTATTTTTCACCAATCAGAGCAATAGCAGTATTGATTTCCTGCTACAGGCTGTAGTAGTAGACATGTGTGCCAACATTTCTGTCATTGTTCTTGTAGATCATAAATTGCACTTGTTCGATGGATGGAAAAACCCAATATCGCATTGCAGGGAGTTCCTTATCACAGATGTGGACACTCGCCGAAAATTTGATATCTGTCAGTCCGGAGAGATTTCGACTCTTACAAAACTGGTAGCATTTTGAGGAAAGCACAACCAAAGTATCGAGAATTTACTGAATAACACCTGAAGTTCTTTAAGATTATATTGTCCTTTTCGTTGATTCGGTGAACCCGAGTCAGAGATAGCAATAGTTGTAGTCCTATCCATAGGTCTATGCAACAGTCAACTAGTCAAGGCGAACTCTCCTCTCCTCCTATCTAGTACAAATTCTTATTGGGGGTTTTGTCAAGTACTTCCTTTTTCAGGAAGAACACAAGCTGCTGTCTGCCATAGGAGTGACTAAATATCCTCCTCCACCATGTGAAATGGAACTAACCTAGATAAAGAAAAACCCATATCCTTCCGAATCGAACAGAAAATTGACTGATATAAAATTGAATTGAATTCTCTGACATGTCCTGGAAATAACAGGACATAGCCATCTTAACTGCAATACAAGACGTTCAAGTGAAGGAAAATTGTGAAAACTCGTACCCGACAATTGGAAAAAGTCCTGGCTGTATGTACCTTGTGCCGTGTTCGTCCGTATGTTGAATATAAAATAGTCAATAAAAGCAGGACGATAGCACTCGTTGCAAAAAGATTGACTCGATATCATCAACATCGGAAAGTTCAGGAAAAAAAAGAGGATATCTGCGCCTGGAAAAGTTGTCAAAGGATATCCTGATGACACAGCTCTATTCAGCGACCAATTGCGGATCATTAGGTGTATTTGATGGCAGTTTGCCACCGGTTGGTTAGTAGTTTGTCATAGAAACTGCGAATTGCCTCGTTTAGTTTGAACGTTGTGTACGATTCGGCTAATCAATTTAACACCGTTTTCATAATTAGATAAATTGTGCCTTTGTGCATTGTTGGTAGCGATTTTCAATCGAATTATGATGCCATTAAGTTGATTTATTGTACGGATTTGTGGTGATTAGTGCTGAAACGGAAGTTTCATCCGAATTGATAACATTACATTTTAATCGAATGATTTCATGTACGAACATCTCTTGATTTTCCCTTAAACCTATTGATGGGTTTCTATTTGAACAAATAGTTTTGCACCTTACTTGACATTGGATAGCAGTGGTTTCTTTCTAACTTTCATATTATACAACCCCTTTAAACCCCTCCAGGGGTCGAATATAAAAACAAGAAATCAGTTTTTCTAAAAATCCTGTGGAAATAAAAACCTATTTCAATATCTCATCAGACCTTAAAGCCCTGTGGGGTTGAATATTGAAAAATCACCCACCCCGCAAAATTTGGCCATTTAGAGAAGTGCATCACTTCTACGCATTTGAAATAGCTCAATGGGTTAGTGTTTGCTGCGAGCGTTGAAATACGTTTGCTTACTACGATATACTCAATGGGTTAATGTTTGCTACGAGCGTTGGAATACGTTTGCTTACTACGATATACTGCAACGTTTGTTAAAGGTTTCAATTCAAAATATCAGAGTAGCAAATTTATAAATTTTGGGCTTACATTAAACTTATTTCGATTAGTTCAAAAATAACTGAAGTCTCAGTTCACTATACAATCAACGCAGTACCTAAACTATTTCAATATGACGTATATAACACAGCACGGAATAGCAGCATGGAGCGGAGTAAATTCAATATGCGCGGTAAATACGAATACCTTTATTCCCAGAATTATCATAAAACGAACAATCCCATTGAATTTTAAATGAAAATTGCCAGGAGTCAAGGCGGTATCTTACTTCGATCGAATTAATAAAATCCAATCCAATTGGAATAATTTCCATCAGCGTTCGACCTCTTGAAAGCCCTCATCAACTTGGGGACAATAAACTTGTTTAATAATTTCCTCAACGAATATAACAAGGAATGGCTGGACCGAGAGCGTCTCGATCCCAAGAGTACACTTTTCGTATGTTTTCCCCGATTAAGTCCATAAACCTAGCGAGGGTCAAATTATTGGTACTCAAGAAAATTTATCTTTCGTCTCGTCGCAATACCGCTCGAATTCGAAACGAATATAATTTTTCGGTCTTCCATTAAAGCCTATCACAGCAAAGTGGCCTTTTCAATGAAGGGTCAATTAATTTCCAGCCGCATATTACTTGTAGTGTCTTTCCATATATTTAAGACTCAATTATGTGTGAATAGTGTCGAGTTTAGTTTGCGTAATTTCATCTTAAAGATATTCGGTGGGAAGGAAGGTAAGTGGCGACAAAATAGCTTTCGATTCATCACAAGGAAGAGGATCGTTTTATTAGGGTCGTCTTATCCTCGAACCTTCGAAAGTACTGCATCCCACTAAATACATTACTCATCATACGTCAAGACACGTTACCGCAAAGCTGATGTACACGCAAATATTATAATGTGGGTTGATACCGCAATATCCCAAATTTATAGCTCCCGTCTCTGGCTATAATTATGCGGTTTAATTACACTAGGACCACGATGATAAATTGCCTAATTACATTTGGATTGTAGTGGCCCTTAAGTTCTGAAATTAAGCATATATCGTAGAATTTAGACTGTAGATACTCTGGATACAAGATGATGAAAATGATGTTTAACAATTCCATTTGTCTTTATAATTTTCCAGGGGACCATTTTCAATTGTCAGACGATGTATTCATAGAGAATCAAATCAACAGTTTGCTGTTAAAATAGTCGATGTAGCAAAATTTACGGCGAGTCCTGGACTTAGTACATCAGGTAAGTGATTTAATCAATGTATTGTGTGTTTTTTTTTAAATTAATTATTGAACTTACCTAATTATTCAAATAGAAAAATAATTGTGGTCGACTTGAAATTTTATATTTTAATAATTTGGGGAATTTTCGAAACAGCAATCCTTTTTAATTGTTGTTGTTTATTAAGGGATATAATTTGAGGTGCGATATTTGAGGCACATTGCAGTTGTTGTGAGCATGCAAAAGTTCAAAAAACTATTAACAATTTTTGGAAGAAATTGATTTTGGCGAAATAAAGTGAAAGCTACCGAAATACAATTAAAAATTTAAAGAAACGTACAAATCGCAGGAATGAGTAAAAGACGCAACAATATTCAGAAATTAGAGTACTTAAAGATCATTGCATATATTTGAATATTGCTTCAAATATAACCGTAACACAAATAGATAGATAGATAAATAGATTTATTTAAATTCTTTGGGTTGTATAATAACAAGTAAAAATAATTCAGTGATTAGATTTTAATCTTTACAGCTGCAATTGAAAATTTTGCACAGTTTTAAAAATTTGTATATTTATTTATTTATTAACGGGCCATGACCCTTGAATATAAGACTGAATAAGAATAATAATAATAATTTACAATAGAATAATAATATTAAGGGTGATTTTATATAAAATTTTGGAATTCGAAATTAAAAAAATTTGTTGTTCTACGGAATTTTAGGTTAACCCTCAACATAGTGTAGGCCACGATCAAGTTTAGTTTACTAAAAAACTAATTTTTATCTGATTAATCTGCTATTTTTTTTATTTATTCAATTGAAAACAGGAACCTATTGATTTCACCTTTACTTTAATAACTTCGTATAAATTTTGAGCTTTTTCGTGAGAATTTTAAATCGGTTTGAAGAAAACTTAATTATTAAAGAGTTCAGAAATAAATTGTAGTTTTTATGATATTTTGGACTTAATTAATGATCAGAAGATGCAAATTGTACAAATCATTTCATTTCAAAAACAGATTAAAATGTTTTGAAAACCAGTGGCTTTCACATTTCAGAAGTAAAAAATAAAATTATAAACCAAAAAAAAAAAATAATAAAACGGAGTAACGTGTAAAATTTCGATTGAAAAATATTGTAATCTTTAAAAAAAAATTTGGTAACCTGAAAATTTTTTTTAAACAACATTTTGTCCGTTTGATCTATGGCTCATAACTCTGAAGCCCTTTGAGCTATTAAGTTCAAAATTTTTCTGTATGCATCCACCCAATCGACAACCTTAAGAAAAAAAATTTTTTCAAATTTTTTTTTTCTATCGTTTCGCCTTCCAAACCAAACTTTCCCTTCAGAAAACGTCTCGACCGATTGACCAAAATTTGACACAATATTTTTGGACAGGTTTTCTACTTCGGACTTTTTACGTCGGCCATAGCAGCTGCGTTCCGGTCGATATATATTTATAAAAAAATTTGTCGGCGCACCTGAGCATGTATAGTTTCGAATAAAACTAACCTGGATAAAATCGAGGAAATAGTTTTAAAGATAATAATTCCAAAAATGCACCTATTTTTTCTGTTGTCTACTCGGGTGTTCCCCTTAAGGGGTTTTTGAAAGTTTGGGGTGTGAGGACGAAAAAGTAGAGAAAAGGGGAGCGTTTTTTTCTATCACAAAAACGGCTTATGCTGCAAAATTAAAATAAGGATTTACTAGAAAGTAGGAAAAAAAATAGTTTCAAAATTGCATTGGCGTATGAAATTTTGGCAAAACAAAATTGTCCGTGAAATGGGTGCTCGCAAGAATTTCGTCATATGTCTTAGGTCTTCAGGGACTTTGTTTTACTTCTATGAGCACGCTACTCAGATAAACCATTTTTTCGATTTGTTGATATTCTTGTTGGTATTCAACCACAATTTGTTTTTACGAATTCTGACATATCAGTTAGGTGTGATGAGATAACGAATTTATTTTTACTGCAGTGAGTCTTCTATGTAATCGCCTAATTAAACTAATTTAAAATTTAATTGTGTAAATGTAATTAGGCTTTATTTGTTTTCACGAATTCCGCCATATCTTTTAGGTTTCATTCGATATCGAATTAATTTTTACTTCCACGGGTTGTGTATCGTCTCAAAACTGATTATAATATTTTTTTATATTTAACCCCTAAGAGAGTGTAATGAGCTTGTATACATTTTCACGAATTCCGCCATATCTCTTAAATCCCGTAAGACTATTTGTTTTCACGAAATTCGCCAGGTTTTTTGTCTGATCCGTTTTTTATCTCGACTTTAACGCAATTTCAACAATGGAATCCTGATGATCTTTATATCGGTTGTGGTGAACCTGCTTGCGGAAAAAGATAATTATTACTTACCTATTCCCCGCAGTCACGTGAAATTCAACTTTGTAACAATAATAAATCAAATAGGTAGCCGTAATTTCCTTTCACAATTTAGGACTCTATCGCATGGTATTCGACAATATTTAGGCCATAAATAAGTTATGAGTTTAGCTCGCGTACTGAACTTTGCTCCGTACTTGTGTCTTGCATACAATGTTTATGCTAACCATACACAATTTAGTGTTTCCTGAATTCTACACCGTAACCTATCCCAAGAAATAAGACCCAAAGCAGCTTGAATTGAACTGGAACACGTGCTTGGCGTCATCGTCTTCTAGACTGCTTCATGTAATTAACATATTCATTAGGTTGCTTTCTGTGGTATGTGGAATACTGAGCAACGTTCCTGTATTCGAACCATTTAATCCATAACCCCATTTCGCAAGGGTATAACTTATGTTCGCCTGTTAATTTTTACCTTTCAACTTGCTTTGGTTCTTTACTGCATTGCAGTATTGACTCCTTTCTTTTCTACGATGCCAGTTAGGACAAGATACTTCTATTCATCCAAACCGCAATTTATCATGGAACTATAATGAAGGCAAGTTCTGAGCAGAACGATGACGATGAGGTCTTCTTTGGGGCCATGCCTGAGTAAGAAATCTGTTTTGGTTTTTGCCAGGACGAGCGGAAAATTCTTTTTGTTCTGCTTATTCATTAATTATGCCCGAGTCCTTCCAATTATTCAACACTGAAGATTCGAGCAGCCATCGTCACTGGATCCATCCTGTTATTCATGGAAACTTCCTGCGGTACGTTTCCCTTTTTAACTACTTTCGGCCACTTTTGGAAGCCATCGAGTTGTAGATATACCGCAAAACCGGATTACAAAACATAATTCGTAAATCTCTAGTATAATCCGGCAATCCGTAGAGCAAAGAGTCCTTCTTCGCGAAGGATATAGTCGGGCATATTTCATATTATTTAATAATGGCTGTGTGAGATACTTTTTCGTAGAAGCGCTTCGCAGAACGCATTGGTTTCGGAATGGAAAGATGCTACAGCACGAATAACTGGTGCGACTATATAGCGAGCTCTACTATTGTTAGTTATCCCATTTATTTAGCTGACAAAGTTGCGCACCTAGCTGAGACTTCAACCGGATCTAGGCGACCATAAAACCTTAAAGCATCTGATGGGCTAATGAGTATTTTACGGACATTTTTAACGAAGTTTGCATTTTTGTAGACTTGGGAACTGGGATTTATGCAATTAGGACGAGTTTTATTTGTTCGAAGAGCGTACACTGAAATGTGATAAATTTGTTGGTCGGGTAATTGCGGAATGCATCAGCAGAGTTTAGTTCATAAGCTTTTCAAACTGTCGAAAGTAGTTTTAATGGTTAATGCCTTGATGCAAACGGAATCATCACGAGGCAGTGAGAATTAGCGAATGTATGCGGAACGATGAAGTCATTGTGATGTTTTATTCAGAATAGAAAGCATAAAAGGATTTTTGGATTAAAATTGGAAATTATTGTCGGAAAACTCTTTAAAAACATACTGCATACGGCTGCAAGCCAATCGTATAATACTCTAGATGAATACTGAACTCCGATTTATATAGTAGTAGTTGGGGATAAAGTAGAATTACGTGTGTGCATGTTGTATGTCCTTTATTAAGGACTGCCATTAGATTGCTACTCAAAACTAAAAGACAATATTCAGTGTTTAATTTTATATCTTGAACTGGGTAAGTCATCGAAAAAAAATGTCTTTTTTGAAGGACTTTCACATGTGAGGTGCAGGAAGGACTCATTCGTTTTCTTACATATTTATCCTTTTTCTTGGAACCATTTAAAAATGAACATGTACAAAATTTGAAATTCGTAGCTTGAAGCGTTCAAAAGTTATCGAAAAATATTGTTGAACACGTGTCTTAAGGACATTTTGTATGGCAGCTACCAGAAGGAGTAAAAGGATTTCGCTGATTAGTAAACTCAAACTTCCTTTTTACTCAAAACTAATTTGTACAAAATTTCCAATTCATAGCTAAAAGATTACTTGAGTTATAGTAAGTTCCGTAAATTAAGTGAAGACGTTTTGACAGGATATTTATATGGCAGCTACGCGAAAGACTAATAGGATTTTTTTCATAATCATACATTCAGCTCCAACTATTAAAAAAATAACACATACACAATTTCAAAGTCGTAGCTTAAACCCTTCTGAAGTTATCGGCCAATATTCATAAACACGTGTTTTAAGGACATTTTGTATGGCAGCTACCAGAAGGAGTAAAAGGATTTCACTGACTAGAAAAGGCGAACTTTCTTTTCACTCAATACTAATTTGTACAAAATTCCGAATTCGTAGCTAAAAGATTACTTGAGTTATAGTGAGTTTCGTAAATTAAGTGAATACATTTTGACAGGATATTTGTATGGCAGCTACACGAAGGAGTAACAGGATTTTCTTCATAATCATATATTTAGCTCCAACTATTGGAAAAATAACACATACAAAATTTCAAAGTCGTAGCTTTAACCCTTCTGAAGTTATCGACCAATAATCTTGAATACGTTTTTAAGGACATTTTGTATGGCAGCTACTCGAAGGAGTAGGACGATTTTGCCCGTTAACGAACTTAGCCTTACAAATTCAACCAAACATCCAGATTTCAAGATCCTAGGTGAAGGCGTTCTTGAGTTATCGTGTTCACGGACAGACGGACGGACGGACATCAAGCGGATTTGAGGTTTTTGGCCACAAATAACCAAAAAATAATAATAGAGGCGTGGTTCTATGCGTTACAAACTTTTGGGCTGGATTAAACTTATAATACTCTATATGATTTCATCTAGAGTATAAACATTGGTCAAGGTAAGTGCGTCGCGTGGTTATAGGATGAAGGTGAAGTGATAATAGCCTTGAATTGTAGTCAAGGTATATGATGACGATAGAAATGAGATCGCGTAAATCTGCGTTGAACGGTTTCGATTAAATTAATAATGCGGATTCCATACTATAGAACAGTACTCTAAGACACTACGAACAAGGGAGGAAAATAACAACAAAGCGGTACTAAGACGTCTAAAAGAGGACGATACACGTAGAACAAAACCTCAGAGATGGAAAGCTTTGTTTACAATATCAGTGATATGGTCAACAAATTTTAATTTGGGGTCAAATGTTACCCCTGGATCCTTCGTAGTGGTGACAATGAAGAGTGAAAATTCGTTTAGAGAATAAGTAAATACCGGGGGATTAATTTTCAGAGAAAAATACATAGAAAAATACATAGAAAAACATTTATTGATGTTTAGTGACATGTTATTAAGGTCGCACCAGTGCGACAGATAGTTTAAATCTGATTGCTCGAAATAACTTAAGGTTATCAGCAAGGCAATGAGACGAGATGTTAAGTAGAAGATCATTTATGAAGAGGTTAAATAGTAGTGGTCCCAAACTATAATAGATCCCTGAGGAACACCTGATGTTGCATGAAACTCGTCAGAAATTGAAATCCTAAGGTAGTGCAAGGTGGTTATGTATATCTTTGTAAATCTTTGAGGCATAATGAGGTATCGAATTGTTTTTGAGTTAAACGGGCTTTTTATATAATCGCCTAAAGATCGACTACAGAATTTTTTGATATTTAACCCCTAAGGAGTTATGTGATATTTTATGTCTCATGTAGATATTTATTGAAATTTAAAAAATATGTAAATAATATCTGAGCTGTTTAGAAAACTTTGAAGAACAGTCTGTAAACCTATTTTCACTCAGCTCTCAAAAATAATAATTAATATACATATAGGGGTTCTCCCAGAAAAGACTCCAATATGTCGGGATAGCAAACATTTTTCTATGAGAACTGACTAATAAGAAGTTTTTGGGCACCCTCTTAAAATGTTCTACAAAGTCCTTCCAGATTTTATCTGCTTTCAATTAAGAAGACCGGATTATTGCAAGTCTAAGTGCATAATTCTGCAGATAAAAGTACAACAGTCTGAAAAGTTAGCTTAAATTTTGCGACTGTTTTGTGTTCCTCAAAAATATGTAGCGCTCAATAAACATAAGATAAGATATTCTTCAATGAAATTCATTTATTTATAGTTGTACATGCTGAAAGCTTATTTTATCTATAAATTATCGATAATCAAGATAATTTGTAATCTTGTAATTTGTAATTTTCTTATAAATCCACAATTTCGAAAGTATGTTCAGTCATTAGTGAAATTATAACATAAACAATCTATCAAAAGTGAATAGACGTAGTTAAAAGTTAATAATGTCGACGACAATTAATATAAAATTTGATAATAATCCGCATGGCGTGTATTTTAATGGACAAATTGTATCGGGAAAAGACGAAATATCTTTTGCGAAGAAGAAAATAATTCGAGGTGCGTAAATCACGATCGGCTGCAAGCAATTCGTATAATACTCTAGATGAATACTGAACTCCGATTTATATTGTAGTTGGGGATAAAGTAGAATTACGTGTGTGCACGTTGTATGTCCTTTATTAAGGACTGCCATTAGATTGCTACTCAAAACTAAAAGACAATATTCATTGTTTAATTTCATATCTTGAACTGGGTAAGTCATCAAAAAAAAAGTCCTTTTTGAAGGACTTTCACATGCGATGTGCAGGAAGGACTCATTCGATTTCTTACATATTTATCCTTTTTCTTGGAACCATTTAAAAATGAACATGTACAAAATTTGAAATTCGTAGCTTGAAGCGTTCAAAAGTTATCGAAAAATATTGTTGAACACGTGTTTTAAGGACATTTTGTATGGCAGCTACCAGAAGGAGTAAAAGGATTTCGCTGATTAGTAAACTCAAACTTCCTTTTTACTCAAAACTAATTTGTACAAAATTTCCAATTCATAGCTAAAAGATTACTTGAGTTATAGTAAGTTCCGTAAATTAAGTGAAGACGTTTTGACAGGATATTTGTATGGCAGCTACGCGAAAGACTAATAGGATTTTTTTCATAATCATACATTCAGCTCCAACTATTAAAAAAATAACACATACACAATTTCAAAGTCGTAGCTTAAACCCTTCTGAAGTTATCGGCCAATATTCATAAACACGTGTTTTAAGGACATTTTGTATGGCAGCTACCAGAAGGAGTAGGACGATTTTGACCGTTAACGAACTTAGCCTCACAAATTCAACCAAACATCCAGATTCAAAATATCATGAT
Source organism: Beris morrisii (assembly GCA_951812415.1). Classification (NCBI taxonomy): domain Eukaryota; kingdom Metazoa; phylum Arthropoda; class Insecta; order Diptera; family Stratiomyidae; genus Beris; species Beris morrisii. Next base: position 4,740,205 of record OX638312.1, on the reverse strand, counting down.
CCTAGGTGAAGGCATTCTTGAGTTATCGTGCTAACGGACAGACGGACGGACGGACGTCAAGCGGATTTGAGGTTTTTGGCCACAAATAAACAAAAAATAATGTATAAGGTTTTTTCGTCCCTGGCTTGGTTCTATGCGTTACAAACTTTTGGGCTGGATTAAACTAATAATACTCTATATGATCTCATCTAGAGTATAAAAATCTGCCAATGGTCTGGGCGAAACTTTATTATTTTCGGGTCAAAGTTGTGGAGCTGTCAAAGTCGGAGTATATCATCAGTTGTTTCGAAATTATGAGGTTTATTGGAAAGTTAGTTTTGTTCTTAAAATAAAAATATTTAAAATAGAGATTTTTCGCCGATTATACATTGAAAAAGCCCGTGTAGACTATTCGAATTTCGGTATATTATGTACACGAAAAGCCCATAGAAGTACAAACGAATTTGCTGCCTTATCATTATTAAGAGATATGACGAATTGTTAAAACGTATACAAAGCCATTAATTCCACTTGGGGTTTGAATTTCGAAAAAATTGTGAAACAGGTTTTTAGACGATTTCATACGAAGCTACTTGATATCTCATGAGATACGAGGGATTTTGAAAAATTTGTGAAAACGTAAGCAAACCCTTCACACCCCCTTGGTTTGTGAAATTCGAAAAATCGTGAAATTGGTTTTTAGGTCATTACATCAAATGCCGTAATAACCAAATTATATCTCATCAAAACTAAGGGATGGCAACAGTTTTGAAAACATATGAAAACCCTTGTGGGTTGAATATCGAAAAATTGAGAAATGGGTTTGTAGGCGATTATATAAAAAGTTTAAGTGAAAAGCGATCTAATATCTCATCAAACCTAAGAAATATGTCGAAGCTTTGAAAAGCACACAACCCCCTTACACCCCTTGGGATTGCATATCTAAAAATACTGAAATTGACTTTTTGGCGCTTATAAAGGAAACCTTAGGAAATAAAAATGAATTCGATATATTACTAGATATGCAACCTCCTTACACCCACTTGGGGGTTGAATATGCAAAAATCCTGAAAGGAGTTAATAGATAAATATGAAGACAACACGAGAAAGTAAAAACCAATTCAATTTCTTATCACTTCTAAAAGATATGACGGAATTCGTGAAAACGTGCTCAAACCGTTTATACCCTCTTAGGGGCTGAAAAAAAAACAAGTTTTAGGCGATTATTACGCAAGCCCTTGAAAGTGAAAAGATATTCGACATCTGATCAGACCTGAGGGATATGGCAGAATTCGTGAAAAAGTATACAACCCCCTTTCCACTTCCTTAGGGGTAGAATTTCAAAAAATCCTGAAACACTTTCTTTGTATCTATAATATATGAAGAAGCCGTAGAATAAGAAAGGAATTCAATATTTGGGAAGACCTAATAGATATGACGAAAACCGTGAAAATATATGCATTCCATTTTCCCTGAGCCAGTGGATATTTGAAATTTTTTTTATCTAAATTCCTTTTCTAGTTGATTTACATATACATACCAAGTTTCAACTTTGTGGCATAAGCCGTTCTATAGATAGGAAAAACACCCCTACCATACTACCCCTATAAAAAATTATATTATTCCAACATGCTACTACTATAGCTCTATCTAAATACCATGTTTCAGCTTTATATCGTTACTGGTTCTCGAGATATAAAAATCGAAATCTTTTCCTTTTCACCCTCCCCCAAGCTCACCCTCTACACCATCACCCCCAAAATTTTTTTTATGCTAGGGGTCTATTTGGTCAACTTCTGGTAAAAATTCTAAGCATCTATCTTACACTGTTCTTGAGATATGAGATGCGATTTTTTAGAAAAATTCGTATCCCCTCCACTTCCATGCTCCACCGCCCCCTAAAAAAATTTTACTTTCAGCGAACTTCATACATAAATTGTATTTGTCTAGTGCAATTGGTTCGTGAGATATTGTAATCTAAAGTTGTTCACCCCCGCCCTCGTACGCCACTGCCCATACAAAAAAATGTCCGATCTATTCTCCTAGTATACCTACATATATTTATTAAGTCTCAATTTTGTGACGTTAACCGTTTAGGATATATGGATTTTAGAATGTGTCGATCTCGGGTTTTTTGCGTTTCGGACGCAATATTTCCACCCGCCCCCTCCCACACCCTTTCACCCATTGCAGCAATTTTTTTGCAAATGGTTTCACTGTTAAAGTTCTATATAAATTCCAAGTTTCAGCCTCCTAGCATAAGCGGTTGCTGAGGTCCAAAAATCAAAATTTTCCGTCTAAAACGCACCCTCCTCCTCCCCCCTCACACTCCACCCTTCAGAATTTGGTCACTTCAAGATGCCTACCCAATTTATGTATAAAAAAATTTCAATTTAATATCTCAATTCGTTTGGGAGATACGAGCCTTCAAACGATGTTGCGGCGAACGGCGGACAGACGGACTGAATTTTTTTTTGCTTTTCCGTGTCTACTAGTCATGAAACGTAAAAAAAAAATGTTCAGAGTAGCATTTTTTTTTTTTAAAAAAATCGGTCACAATACTGTGATATTTGAAAATAATAAAGTAAAACGGTTACGAAGCTCAATGAAAATATGTTTGTCAGTTTAGTTTAAATACGTAATTGATATATTATAATGATTGACACTTTAAAACTGAGCTCACCGTAAATATTTGTGAAGCATAAACTTTAAAATAAGTTCATTATCTTCATTTAATTGAAATCATTTCATCACTTGAGAATTTTTTTTTTTTAAAAAAAGTGTAATTAAGACTGCTCATTGGTCCGTTTACCTATAATTCCTTGAACTAATCGGCATCGGCTACTGTTTTTCATTAAAAGCAAATTCGAAGTCTTATTTGATTCCGAATTGGAAAGTATTTTTGCTAATTAAAAATCAGCCTACTTTTTTCTCTCAGTGGAAAATTACATTATGACTTTAATTTGATTTTTATAGATATTAAAATGGGTAAGGTGGTATTGTTATGCAGTTAAAAAACTACTCGAAAACAATTCTGTTATTAAATTTCACACCCTGTATGATTTAATCAAACAAATAGACTTAGTTTGATATAACGTATGTAGAAGCCAGAACAGAGTGGAGGCCTCTGGAAGCTTGTGATTCCAACGGATTCTTGTAGGGTAGTGTTTTTTGGGTATATCCTTGAAATGCCGTATTAATGAAGAGGGTACTTTGAATTTGAGGGTCGATATCTCAATTTAATAATTTATTTTCCTCGTTTTCCTGGAAAACAGCGGAGGACGGCAATATATGGCTTTATAATAAACTTCCTAATTTCGCAATCTTATTGTTATTTTTCCTTTATTTTTTCAGATTTCAGATTTTTCTGTCCCACACACGTCTAGTACAAGCTATTAAGATAAGATTTAAAAATACTACAAAAAATCTAAAAAACACAAATTTTTAAAAAAAAATTCTTTTGCAATATCTGGTTACATTTGCCAGGGAAAATAGTCAAAATTTGAAATCTACAATTTTTCAGCTTCAGCAAGAAGTTTACAAAATATTAAGTAAAATTTTTAGGCAAAATTTGCCTTGTATGTAAAAAATATAAACAATTTGACGATTGAAAATTGTTTACTGTATGGTATATTGTCATACACTCTAATAGAGGCTTTATGCTTTTCTGTTTTTTCGTACGAAAAATTTGACTAAGTTGTGTAAGTATCAAATTTGTATGATCAAATATTTGAGATGGTATAATGTCAAATCTCACATTGCTCAGCCATCGTCTTTTCATATTCAACAATTTAATTAAACTGTTTTATAACTTTGAAATAACTTACAGCTTAACTTTCCAACAAATGTATACATTACAGGAATGTAATTGCTCCTTGAAAGCAAACTTGAGTATTGCTTGTTAACTACGTAGATTTTGTTCTTGTACCTTGACCAGTACATGTGAAATTCTTGCAAAAACCCTTTAAGGTGAAAAGTTTTCTTATAAAGACGTCTATACATTATGCAACTTGTTTAAGTACATTTTCTAGGAAACGAGCAAGTGTAAAAACTTCTACCGAAGAAGAATTTATTAATGTCGCCCAGTGCTAGTGACTTATATAACCGCACTTGAATTCCGGACAAGAAAGCTTGTGAATATTAATGGGTGCCTACATTAAATCCAGACTATGAGAATTTCTTAACGAACAAGAAGTTAGAAAATCCTTTTTGCTCTTCATCTTAAGCAGCAGTGCATCCATCTCCCAGCCGATAAGTTCAGGTTATACCTACCCCGAGCACCTGAATTACAAGTTTGTTAAATTTTCAAGTAGCTATGATATATAAAATCGGTTTTCAGTTTGAGGGTATTCGAAGTTTTGCGAGTCCTTGCAAAATTTCTCAACAATAGTTTCTTTGGTATAAAGTGGGTTTCAACTTTGTCGTCTAGTTTTCATCTAAGATAGTAACTTGCCTATTGCTTAATGCGATCTTTTGTTTTCTTACAGATCTAAAACGCGAAGCTACAATTTGTCATATGCTGAAACATCCACACATTGTAGAACTTCTGGAGACGTACAGCTCGGAGGGAATGCTCTATATGGTTTTCGAATTGTAAGTATCCTAGAGAATTTCTATTTTCAAATATATTGTAGTATTGCGGTTAATGTCCTTGAAAGGACCTCTTATGAATTATTGAAGAAAAGTACGAGTATGACGGGTCGTATAGGAGCGCGTTGTCTCCGGTGCGAATAAACAAAACATTTCACGGGCTTCGGGCCAACTTCCTTCGGGACATTCATTACTAGAGACGCTATAATAATGGCATATGTATACAGAAAATGTTCGTCCTTTTATTTTCCTTTTCTAGGGTTTTCCATGGGATTTATCCCATTTTTGTTTCGAATTTTTTCCCTATGAATTTTCCGGTTGGTAGTTTTCTGGTTTTTGTTTTTCTGTTATTATTGAAAGGTTCTTGAAAGCCCAGAAACAACATTTCGACTCCTACGGGATTAAGGAAATGGTTTTTGAGAATTTATTTATGTGAGGTGATTCCTTGGGGTAGGTGAAAATTGTAGGTTTTTGATATATGATTCGACCGCTTTTAACAGGTTTTTCATTTTTAATTGTACATGGATTGAAATAAGTACAGATTCGGTGTTTCGTTGTAGGCAGATTCTTTTATAAAAAATTTTTATTTATATTATTTTTTGTTCTTTATATTATTTTTTTTAACTTATATTATTTTTTGTTATTAATATTATTATTTTTATATTATTATTTTTAAATATTATATAATATTTTTTTTTATTTATGTTATTGTTTTTTATTTATATTTTTTTTTATTTATACTATTTTTTTTTATTTATATTATTTTTTTTTTATTTATATTATTTTTTTTTATTTATTATATATTTTTTTTTTATTTTTATTATTTTTTTTATTTATATTTTTTTTTTAATATTATATTTTTCAAACAATTTATATGAGTTTACGAGTAAATGAATTAATAAACAATTTTGATTATGTGACGCGTCATGCGAAATTGTTCTAAAGAGTTATTCAATAGGTACATAACAATTTTGTATTTTAATACAAACGCACCCTTAAACTTTTTTCCTGGTCTGGCAATGTCAAAACGTCAGTCGAGGCTTACATTTTTATCATGGTGACGTTCACGAACGAGTAACGTTTCGAAACTATCTCAATTATTCTGTGTTTTATTTAAATACAAAATTGTTATGTCCCTATTGAATAATCCTTAGCTATTTACATTGAAAATTTCTGCTATTCTTTTGCACGAAAATGCTTTAGTTTTCAAATGTTTTACCAAGTTTATATCATACCACTGATATAAACTTGAAAAAAATACTGTTCTCTACATTAATGAATGCCTTTCATCAAACGAAATTCTTCGGATTAATCGAAAAATCGGTGCATCAATGAAGAAAATCATCAAATATTTTTCATGATATATGAACCGTACATTAGGAATTTTGATCTTATTGATTAAAAAGTTCTTATAAACAAGGCATTTTCGCTTGGTACTCGTAAAATATATTGATTATGTTTATAGTAATAATGAACACATTAATTACGAGTATATTGAAGAAAACGATCATCGCACAGCTCAAGGTTACGGACACTCTGTTGGCTGTTAATTTTTACTTTATTATTTCAATAATACAGTATTGTGATCGATTTTTAAAAAAAAAAATTTGCTACCCTAAAAAATTTTTTTTTCACGTTTCATCACTAGTAGACACAAAAAAGTCAAAATAAATTTTCAGTCCGTCTGTCCGCCGTACGTCGACCGCTGCACGCAATATCGTTTGAAGGGTCGTAGCTCCCAAACCCTTTGAGGTATTAAATTGAAATTTTTTTTATGAATAGACTGGGTAGGCCCCTTGAAGTGATCATATTTTGAAGGGTGGAGTGTGAGGGAAAGGAGGGGAAGCGTGTGTAATGTGTCCGAAACTCAAAAAACCCGAGATCGACACATTCTAAAATCCATATCTCCTAAACGGTTAACGTCACAAAATTGAAACTTAATGAATATCTCTAGGTATACTATGAGAATAGATCGGAAACAAATTTTTGAGTTGGGTCAGTGGCGTACGGAGGTGGGAGGTGAAAAACTTTTGATTACGATATCTCACGAACCAATTGCACCAGACGAATAAAATTTGGTTTGTGTATAAAGGTTGACAAATGAAGTTTGCTGAAAGTAAAATTTTTTAAGGGGCGCTGGAGCATGAAAGTGGAAGGGATACGAATTTTTCTAAAAAATCACGTCACATATCTCAAGAACCGTGTAAGAAAGATGCTTAAAATTTTTACCAGAAGTAGGCCTAATAGACTCCTAGCAGGAAAAAACATTTTGACGGTGAGGGTGTAGAGGGTGAGGGTGAAAAGGAAAAGGTTCCGATTTTTATATCTCGAGAACCTATAATGATATAAAGCTGAAACTTGGTATTTAGATTGAGCTATAGTAGTAGCATGTTGGAAAAATATAATTTTTTATAGGGGTAGTATGATAGAAAGTTGAAACTCGGTATGTATTTGTAAATCAACTAGAAAAGTAATTTAGATTAATAAAAATTTCAAATATCCATTGGTGTTCGGAAGGGAGGCAAAAAAAATTATCAGTGAAAATGGAATGCAACCGTGAAAATGTTTTCGTCATATCTATTAGCTTTTTTCAAATATTAAATTCATTTTTATTCCACGGATTCTTTATATAAATACCTAGAAAGTGTTTTCAGGATTTTTTTAAATTCGACTCCTAAGGTGGTGGAAAGGGGGTTGTATACTTTTTCACGAATTCTGCCATATCACCCAGGTCTGATCAGATGTCGAATATCTTTTTACTTTCAAGGGCTTGCGTAATAATCGCCTAAAACTTGCTTTTATTTGTTTTTCCTTTGCCCACCCTTAAGAGGGTATAAAATGGTTGAACACGTTTTCACGAATTCCGTCATATCTTTTAGAAGTGATAAGAAATTGAATTGGTTTTTACTTTCTCGTGTTGTCTTCATATTTATCTATTATCTCCTTTCAGGATTTTTGCATATTCAACCCCCAAGTGGGTGTAAGGAGGTTGCATATCTAGTGATATATCGAATACATTTTTATTTCCTAAGGTTTCCTTTATAAGCGCCAAAAAGTCAATTTCCGTATTTTTAGATATGCAATCCCAAGGGGTGTAAGGGGGTTGTGTGCTTTCCAAAGCTTCGACATATTTCTTAGGTTTGATGAGATATTAGATCGCTTTTCACTTCTATTTTTTATATAATCGCCTACAAACCCATTTCTCAATTTTTGGATATTCAACCAATAAAATTGGTTATTATGGCATTTGATGTAATGACCTAAAAAACAATTTCACGATTTTCCAAATTGTAAAAACCCAGGGGGTGTGAAGGGTTTGCTTACGTTTTCACAAATTTTACAAGATCCCTCGTGTCTCATGATATATCAAGTTGCTTCTTATGAAATCGTCTAAAAACCTGTTTCACAATTTTATCGAAATTCAAACTCCAAGTGGAAGTAATGGGTTTGAATACGTTTTAACAATTCGTCATATCTCTTTATTCTGATAAGGCAGCAAATTCAATTTTACTTATGGGCTTTTAGAGTACATAATATACCGAAATTCGAATAATCTTTCAATGTTTAATCAGCTAAATATCTCTATTTCAAATATTTTTATTTTAAGAACAAAATTAGCTTTCCAAGAAACGTCATAATCTCGAAACAAGTGATGATATTCTCCGACTTTGAACCGAAAAATAATAAAGTTTCGCTCAGACCATTGGCAGATTTTTTCATGATTATGATATATATTTTAATTGGTTGGATGTACCATTTTGGTTCAGTGCATCATTCCTACTCACGTCACATTCCGTCTAGGCTCTAGCAATATCAGATCAATGTGACAAAGTTTACGTAAAATTTAAGCCACTGTGGTCTATGGGAAATTAGACAAAATGTACCAATGTATGAATCTGCACCTTCGCATCCTTGTTTCACACGGGGACATTACGCTTTTCGATCGCTTTAAAATCCTTACAATTTCAACGATGAAATAATTTCAGATTTACCCCTCCAGCATATTTCGTGCCATCATCAGGCGACACATTAAAAGCCTCCACCAGTAATTAAATTTACTTGAAGGAAGCAAAAGAAAAACGCTGATCCTGAGAAAGCAAAAAGGAAAAGATCGTGGAAAAATCCGAAAAGAAAATTTTCAATGGAAAGTCGTCGTCCTACCAACTATAACAAAACGTAAAATTCACGGAATGATGCTTTCATTCGCATTAACGTCAAGCGTGCGTTTTTCACGGTTAAATTTATTTTCCACGCGCGGTCCTTATTATACAAACAAAGTTGTTTTTTCCCCGAATTTTTTTCCCTAGAAGTTTAAATGTTTCGACAGCTAGAAAAACAGTTGTTTTTCCGGGTAGCGAAAAAAAAACAACCTAATGTGAAGTATTGTACGTATTTAGAGAGCGGCAAGGACGTGGCTTTAAGTTTCCTTTTCAGGATATAGGGCGGAAAATGCCGGAAGTGCGTACTTTTTAGAACGGAGCGACGCGCTTGAAGCGAGTATCATAAAGGAAATGCTATGAAAGTAAGAAGCAATTTGAATAATAATAAAGTGTACTGAAGGACGGTGACTTTTTTCTAATTTACTTAATTTTCTCGAAAAAAAGGGATACGCCGGCTTCATGAATAAAGCACTTCAATTATCTATGTATGAATGCAAAGGAGAATCCATCATAGCATTAATTCACGGCAAAAGAAAAAAACCTACCTAACTTCTTTTATGTCGGCAACTCTTCGTAATCTTCCTTAATAAGGACGAAAAGCGGAAACCATTCCGCAGTCAAAGTAATGATAATTGTTGCAATTTACACTGCAAATTTGTTTTGAGAGCCGTCATATGTGTCGGGACATGAACAAGGGGTTAATTTGAATTCATTGCTTTGACGTACTCGTAGATTTCAGGACTTTAAATTAATCTACATGTTAAAAGGGTTGAATTCCAATGAAACAACAATTTAGGAAGATTTCGTTGCTGTATGTAAGGTTGGGCGGTAGTTGAAGATGTGAGTTCGAGGGAGGAAGCTGTAATTGTTGTCACATGTTTTTTCCCCGGGGAGCTCATGTTCGATAAAAGCAGGTGCCAAAGAAAACAACCCCATTTCGCGTGCTTCCAAAATTCTAATCCCCCTTTTTTAATCACAGATAATATTTCTGTTCCCGAAGTTTTAATTAAAAATCTAATTTGGAATGTTTGTGATTTTCAATCTTTGAAGTATAAGTCCTCATCTTTGTGCTACCGCTACTTGTATACATTGATTAAATTTTGTATCTTTAGTGATAACCTTTTTCCGGCGCCCCCGACAAGCCAAAAGAAAGCACAGCCTTGGGTATAGCTAAAATTCATTGCAACATTAAAGTCATCGTATTTAGGTTAAAATTAAGAAAATTTCTTAAGCACTGCCGTTAGCACATCATAAGTAAACTTCTATATACCTCAACATGGTCTAAACGCCGTTTTAATATTCCGAAAATATATTGCTTTTTAAATGGTCGTTATAACGATCATAAACTTTTCAAACAAACTTCCCAACATTGTCTAGGCTAGTAAAGCGTGTTCAGACGGTAGTGCCCGAACCATAGAGAAATGTTTTAAAAATTTAAAATTCGTACTTGCCATAAAATGAAACATTTTACGAGCGCAACCATAAAGCTAACAAGTTGCTTCGAAAAATTCTTAGAACAAACATTTGCCTTACTACAGCTCTTTCCGTAATAATTAAACAATAAGTTTTCGCTTAAATAACTACCCCATTGCGTCCTTTTGCTTCATACATTTTCCTTCATTGCGAGAAAATAAATAGTTTCAGAACAGCTCGATTTTGTACTTCGAATAAAACAGAACATTCATCCCCTATTTGGTTTGTCTGAATGTATGGTATGCTAACTGATGCGTTTACATTAATTAGCATAACTAATTATTGTGATATAAAACCTTCCAGTTAACCACCCTTCGAGTACAAGACGGATATGACAAATATTATCCACATGTTTGTTTGTCAATGTGAGCTTATCGCTTAAGGTATACAACGCTTTCAGAAAAGTACGTTGTCTTGTCACTAATTGGCATCGTAAGTCCTGTGGAAAAATTAATAAGAAGCTCGTATGCGCATCAGTGTCGTTTAGTGGCAGCGGTGGGATATGAGGGTGGCAGCCATGTTCAAAAATAGCACGAATTGTTTGTTTGTTTTGCCATAGCTACGTCCTAATTGTTTCTATTTTCTCTTTTGCAGTATGGAAGGTTCAGATCTATGCTTTGAGGTTGTTCGACGAGCTGTAGCCGGTTTTGTTTACAGTGAAGCAGTAGCATGGTGAGTATTCCACTTCATATTGATTTTTCACAATATCCTTTTTTGCTATCCTGAATTCGAAACCAGTTTCTTAGCACGCTCTTATGCATTTTTTTTTTAATTTCAGTCACTATATGCGACAAATACTCGAAGCGTTACGATATTGTCACGAAAACGATATCCTTCATCGTGACGTTCGTCCAGCTTGTGCTCTTCTGGCGACAGCAGACAATTCGGCGCCAGTTAAACTCGGAGGATTTGGATCCGCTATCCAATTACCGAGCGGAAGAGAGACTATCGAAACACAGGGTGAGTCAAGTGAGTTTATGGGACATAGAAGCACCCATTTTATAGGGCACAATTTTAGTCCGCCATTACCTCATAATCGAAATGAGAATTTTGTACATATATCGCTTGTTGGTAGTCGGGATGCTTGCTCATAAATATTTTCACTTAGTCAATTTGTAGCTACAGAATAATAAATTTGGTTGCCCATCGTCAGCTATCATAAATATTTGCCCAAATCGTTTTGTTTATATCCATTTCAAGGAGTAGCTAGTATTTTGACGCAATATTTAGCCATGATTGGCCTTCCTTTGAATATTTGTTTTTTTGTGGAATCTAGACAGAGTCTAATCCTGACTTAGTAAAGTCAAATGTGTAAATACATCATAGAAAGCCTAAAGGTACTCTTACACGACCAATTTTTCAAGCAATTGATTGCCCGACGACTATTGCCAAAACTAGTGGAGCGATGAATGGAGCTATACAGGGCAATATCATGCTAGTTGCGGCAATGTTTTCACAGATTACTGGTATTGCTCGCCCTATAGTTGCTGTATTTCCACTAACTTGGAAAATTCCGAGCAATTGTCCTCGTTTGGTGATTCAATTGTCAAGTTTTGTTTTGAGTTTTGCATTTATTTGTCAAGTTTCGTGTTATTGGCTGAAATTCAAATATTTCAAAGTTTTATTTTAAGTTTTAGATTTATTTGTCAAGTTTGCTTTCGTGTTGTCGAATTGCTAGATATTGGTCAATATAGCTCATCACAATTCAGCAACGAGTTGATGAAAAGTTGATCCACATTGCTATTGTTGCTGTGTGTTGCTTCATATTTCCGTGACGTCAAAATTGACGAATATTTCAGCAAATTGAGCAATTTTAATCGCTCGTGTAAGAGCTCCTTAACGAAATTCCTTTGAAAGAAAGTTAGAGCTTGACCAAAATGCAAATTTTGTGATTTCTGCATTCAGTACGCAAATAGTTTTGGATTAAATCAAATCGATATACGTATATCTACTAGTTTGCTATCATACCCGTGATTTGGACGTAGTGTATAACAGAAAGCAACCTTTATACTCTGTGTTTTTTCTGAAATATTGTCGTCTACTACAAATAATTTTTAAAACTTGGACGAAGGCGGTATTAATTGCACGGCAATTTCTGAAATATGCAAATGTTCTGATCTATTCTCTGTACAGTCACAAATCACAATTTTAGCAAAGAGTCACAATTTTAGAAAATCTGTGACTTTTCATATTTTAGCATAAGTCATAATTTTGACGTTACAAAAAAACATCACAAAATTGTGACTAGCGACGAGTCAGGCAAACAAATTTTATAGTTTCATTCTTAATATTGAAAAAATTTAACGTTTGTTATATTTGCTGCTGTAATTACTGGAAGAAGCTGAACAAAAGTAATTTAACGTTTTACATTTTATTTAATTTATGGGCGTTAAGAAAGGCCAAACTCCAAAAGTTGAGGAAAGCAAGTAATCCGTTTTCGACAATACATTTGAGAGTTACTTCAGAGTTCCACGTTTTGATGTTTACTAAGGCACAATATTTTGCATTATAAACATGCAAAGGTCTAATTGACCACTGACACTAACAGCACATCTGCATTTTGACATGTTTCCAACTATGTGGAGAAATTATTGTGACCTCTGTTGTGACTGCTCCGCCAGGATACAAAAAAAATATTCGATCACAAGCGCAGTCACAAAATTTTAGTCACAGCAGATTGTGACATGTGATGGGTCACAATTTCAGAACAGGGCCAATTGTCTAAATTTAATGAAAATAAAAATCGTTTTATTGAAATGTCCTAATTATTCTTGATACTATTGACAGTTTAAAATTACTTAATTGAGTAGTTATTACACTTGGCAATGCTTCGCAATAATATACCCCTATCACTGTTCGTGACCTAAATTCTCAAAAGTTTCACTTTTCAAAACTAATTTATTATGTGAGCAAGTTTGCCTTTTTATACAATGGCTTACGTGCTGTGAGATCTTTCGAGTATATTCGATGGTGTGTGGAAGAACGTTATTCAAAACAAATATTGGAAAGATACAGTTCTTGCTGGGAGCTTCGAATTCATTGATAATTCAATTAGTGTTAGGGTATTCATGTAACAATAGTCACTGAAAATTCCTATTTTATTTTTCCAGAGTTCGCATCTATTATATTTTAGGACAAAATTTTGCTCTTGAGATTTTGGGACCGAGTTGGTTAGTTGATTAGGGCACGATTTCGATTGTGTGGTTCTTGTTTAGGAGTTTGTACCTCAAAATACAATTTTCATTCATTTAGTTTATTTTCCTCTATTTAGTAATCATTTGCCGTTTATTGTTGTAAAAAAAAATCTAAATGTCAAAATCACGTTACGCGTGCGACGTAGTTTCAAAATAGTCTATCGAAGCGACGCGATTGGAGCGATGCGATTTCACTATTACTAACCTGTTACACCCAATGATTTGAATTCTGATCAGTTGTCATCGCGTCGCATTGTTTCGCGCGCGCGCGTCGCGTTTACTAAAAAGAATTGCAGGGTGCTGTCATCGACAAAACTATGGATTGGGTAGAGAGTACTGGAACGAAGATCTTTGACGAAAACCAATAAAAGTGTAGACAAGATTACACAGCCTTGTGGTACACCAGAATTGATTTCAATCAAATTTTTCGGAAGTCACACCATCCAGAAATAGCGCAAAACTCTCAATTCAAGAATAGTGCGATGAACAAATTCATAAAGATTGGCTAAAACAGTTTCATGCCATACTCCCTCACATGCTTTTGAAATATCCAGAGTCACCAATTTTAATTCATATGCTTTGGTGAATTTCTTCAGTCAAGATGGTTAACAAATCTCCTGTCGATTGTTCCGACGCATCGGTCGTATAAATACTACAAAGTTCTTTTCTTTTGTATACAGTAAAGACTTAGTAAAGATTCTCATATCACGTTTTGAATCATTGATGTGAATGATTTATTACACATTTCGCAATGACGCAATGTCGGGAACATCTGCCAGACAATATCTACATAGGTATGACTTACCTGAAACATTTCGTCTGTTTCTTCTAGATTCTAAAATAAATTATTTACGAATTTGAAATATTCCATCAAACGACTTCTGAAGTTCGAATCTTCTCTTAGCACATTTCGGTGACTGGTTAAATCGTGATTTGAAAAACTGTTGACAATCTATTTTCCTTAATGGATTCCATTTTCTACAATTTGTCCATAACGTGACTGACTTTCCATTTGTTTGAAACAAATTAGTCTCGAATAATAGACGAAAGAGAAAAGTTTCCTGAAAAAACACTAAAACTCAATGAAAAGTTGAAATAGTCATTCGGGCCGGACTATAAGTACTTTCCTTCTCAAAGAATAGTGTAGAAAGTTTTATTAGAAAACTCCTGGCCTGCATATAAATCAGCCATTCACGGGAAAAATATAATCAAGTATTTCCTATAGATGGGTAGCAACTTGTATTATATATCGAAAGATTAATTAGCACCTAATGACGGTTTGTGCGTTCCAATCAAATGAAAATGAGTTTTACCAACAATTGGATTTGCTATTTTTCTCTTCAACAAAACAAAATCTTTCTTATTTTTTTTTCTTTATAAGGTAGAGCCGTACATTATTGCGTGTAAGACTCGTTAATTATTTAAGAAGGATAGAATTCTGTTGGTATTTTTCTCCGAATAGTCTAGAGAAAATAATTTACCAAAAATCCGAGATCTGACAACAATTGAATTAAAAAGAGAGGTCTTAAAGATCACAAGTAATTTAGCGTTAATTGGATGACATGAATTAACGAAGCACCACATTGTTCTTGAAAATATATTATCTACGTAACAGACTGTACAAGTCTCACATGTAGATGGCGCCATCGTCGTCATTATCATCATCATCATATAAATCGACTTAAGCGAAACGGTAGAGAGACTTCAAATAAAGAAATTAATTGGAAAATTTGCACATGAAGAAATCACACGTCGAATAAAAACGCGGAGAGAAATAACGTTTTCATGAATTTAAATTTCATTTACTTAGAACAGATACGCATAGTTTATAGAATTCAATATAATTTAGTAAGTTTTTTTAGACTTTACATCTCGCTAGTAACAATATAACAACATTCTTCAGAATATCGAAACTTTGTTTGAATAATTTAAGCTAATTGAAACATATTCACTAATACTCGTATCAATATTATTCACAGATAGGATTGAAACACTTCGATATAATTTGACATGGCGTGGAAAACTTTATTTAAAAACCGACAACCAGGGTAAGCAAAAGTACGGTTTTGCTTGCGATTTATTATCACATCATAATTTTCGACACTTTATACACGAAATAGTACAAACTGAATTTAATTTTTATTTGCATTATGTAAAATATTATTAGTTTAGTTTTTTTCTTCTTATACGAGTATTTAAATAAGTTCTTACGACTCGAAACTGAACTAGTGATTAGACAAAGGGAAAAGAAAATGTATAATACACAAAATTTTTATGCTTTCTACACAAACATTTTTTTAAAATTATTATTTTCGACCTTGTTCAGTTTGAATACGGGAATTGGTTAAAAGAAATAATGCTTTCTCTAGTTTGCAGATACTGGGAATTTTTATTTATTAAATCAACATGAATAATAGCATGATTTTACTTCTAAGAAATTTAAACAATATATTATTCTATCAGATACAAAGCTTTTTGGAAAATTAGATAGTTTTTAAATGCGAACGATTAACCAATTTTGAGTTTTAATAAAACAAATTAATGTAGAAAAAACCAGGGTTTACTCATTGATGAAACTGCTTTTATAAAACCAAAAAAAATAAAGTAAAAGCAATTCACATCGGGTGTGCAAGTTTTGAGGGATTTCTAAGAGAGGGCGTTACATGTACTAAATCACATCGGGCCATATTGTCACTATATTCATTTGGAAGCTCCATTTTGCGGCTTTAATTTTCAGTACGTATCGCTTTGCCAAAGTGTGAACAACATAGATTTTCTGAGCGTTGAATATGTCGAATTTCGTTTCAACGAAAGAGCAATTCGAAGTAAAGTGCAGTTGAGAATCACCGAACGCTATTGGAAACTTATGGTGACTCTACTTCATCGATTGAAACGTATGAGTTTTGGTTTAAACGATTTAAAAGTGGCGAAGCCGAATATCCATTGTCCTAAGCTCATGCTCTGTATTTGGTGAGATCAGCTATCAGAGTTGCTCCAACCTAACGAAAAAAATCACAGGGGATCGGTACCGACTTCAATTGATACGTTTGAGCCGAGCATTGATGGATAAACGCCCACTATTCGAGCAGAGGCACGATAAAGTGATTTTGCAGCACGACATTCCTCGGCCTCATGTTGCACGAGTGACAAAAAACTACTTGGAAACGCTGAAATGGGAAGTCCTACTCAGTCATTGATCTTCTGATTACCACCTATTTCAATCGATGACTCACGGCCTAGCTGACCAGCACTTACGAAATTGCGACGAATGCAAAAATTTAGTTGATTCATGGATAGCAACTCAAGAAGATTCGTTCGACGTGGAATACGTATGCTGCCCGAATGATGGGAAAAAGTTGTGGCTAGCGATGGACAATATTTTGATTAATACATTTGTAACCATTTTTCACAATAATGCCTTGAAATTGACAAAAAATCCCTTAAAGCTTATTTGCGCAACCAACGTTTTATGTATTCATTTTTTTTATTTTATTTACTTAATTCTTTTAATTTATTATATTTATTTTTTTATTTTATTTATTTTATTTTATTTATTTTATTTATTTTATTTATTTTATTTATTTTATTTTATTTATTTTATTTATTTTATTTATTTTATTTATTTTATTTATTTTATTTTATTTATTTTATTAATTTTACTTATTTTATTTATTTTATTTATTTTATTTTATTTTATTTATTTTATTTATTTTATTTATTTTATTTATTTTATTTATTTTATTTATTTTATTTATTTTATTTATTTTATTTATTTATTTTATTTATTTATTTTATTTATTTTGTTTATTGTATTTATTTTATTTATTTTATTTTATTTTATTTATTTTATTAATATTATTTATTTCATTTATTTTATTTTATTTATTTATTTTATTTATATTATTTATTTTATTTATTTTATTTGTTTTATTTATTTCATTTATTTTATTTATTTTATTTATTTTATTTATTCAGGATGTCCGGTACTCCGAGTTATTCCTTGATATATTTTGAGAAAAAAATTGTTCTACGAAGAGGGTCAGTTTTCAATATCCGTGGAGATAAAAAAGTGTTTCGGAGTGAGGGTACTCACTTAAAACGTTATATCTTGAAAACTGATAATCACAAATCAAAGCGTTATAGCTTGTTTTTTAGGAAATCGAATTACCTTTTATTTGCGGTAACAGTCCAAATTGTAACTGCACTCGATCTTGAGATATTTACTTCAAACCATACATTTTTGCTACTTTCACCCTAAAAATTCTGTGATCAATGTAGTTTTTCTCAGAAAACTCCATTATAAAAATTTCAGTTTAATTAAATTTTTTATGTGCCATATTATTGCCTATAAAAGTTGCATATTTTGTTTATTTATTTCACATTTTGATCTTTTGTTTCTTACGTTTTAAACACGTTAAATTACGCAAAACAATATAGAGCCTCTCTTGCTGCGGTAAAAACCATTACTTTATAAACAATGAAAAAAAAATCTTGACTTTGAAACCGAATATAAAAGAAAATTCATTCATCATTTCTGGAACAGTTCGGTTTTGGATTTGAAATCCAATTACAGACACATCAAAAACTATTCAACTGCTTATACGAAACTCGGTTGAAGTTCATCATATTGTACTTTAATTAGTTTCGTTTTGTTTGAACACTTCGTAAAATAAAAAGAGTTTGGAAACGCTGAATATCTACTGTCAAGTTCAACTTTTCTTTGATAGAACCAATTAAAGTTTTAAAGGATTTCGCTCGCTACTATTTCGACTGTCTTACCTTTGACGAGACTAGTACCTGGCAAGACTTCTTAATATCTGACAACCTGATTGCCTGAACGGTGATTTCTCCTGACACTTATTTCTCGTTTTAAATATGTTAAGTACCTAGGTTAGTTTTTTTTCTCGAAATCCTTGGATGGTTTAATACTTTCGCAATTTCATTATTTCTTCTAAAACATATAAAGAGCACTTCATTTTCGCACATGTACTCATGTATGCTACTTCTGTGCTTATTATCATTTAAAAAAAATACCGTCTTATGACATATCCAACTAGACGTAGAGCCTCATCCCGTTCAAGCTAAATTTCAGAGTAATTAGAGCGCAAATAACTCGAAAAGTTCGCTTATTTTTGTTGTTGCCGAGTTGTTTTTTGCATTAAGAAAATGCCTACCGTCCTTAAGTAAAACATCATTATGTACATTATAGCGTAAGAATGTGTTGTTGTCTTCTCATCTAAATACTTTCCGGCCGGAAGAGTACCATTTGATGTGCGCAGCGCTTCACCATGTGGGGGAGGTTTGTTGAAAAATTTCTAAGATATCGTCCTTTCACGGTAGTGTTCATTTTTATTTCTCTAATGCGTTGATGCTTTTATTCCCCGTTGGAAAATACGACCAAATTTTCTCACGAAATTATTTTTTTTTGCTTTAACGCCGGCTAAGGACCTCCTTCATTTAGAGGCCAGCTATAGTAAATGTTAAGTCAAATGGAATTTCTTTTGGAGCTCTATTGGAATTTTTCTCTACGTTATCGTGATGGTGATTATTTTCAGTGTTTTTTATTGCTACAATTTTATTTTGGCAGGTCATATTTCAAGATTTTTTCGTTAATTGGAGCGTAGCTTACTGTTTCTCTATTGTAAGCATAAACCGTTTTATGACTCAAAAATTTAAGTTGAGTTGTCATGAAAGGTCCAACTATGTCCCTCTTCTGTGAAAAACGGATAGTACGTGGTTCAAATTAATTTTTGAATAATTTTTTGACTTTAATTTTGAATTGGACTACGTCCCCGACAAGGACTCAAAAACGCAATTTATTTAAAGTTAACAGTAGCGTAAAAACTTCTGTCGCTCCCCAACTTGCGCAAAAATAATAAAGCTGTGCCCGTCTTGTGTGAGATTTTTTGATTTATTTAAATATGGACATTTACAATATTTATTTTACTTAGGGGTGCGAAAATTATGAAACCGCGTTTTTGGCGATGAAATTAAAAACCCGTAAACAGTTCGATATCTCTTAAGACCTAAGAGATATGTCGGAATTCGTGAAAACGTACACTGCTACCTTACATCACCTTATGGGTGGAATATCGAAGAAGCTGGAAAACTGTTCCAACCGCTTATATAAAGAGCCCGCAGAGGTGAAATTAATTCCATACTTCAGCAGACCTAAAAGGTATGATGAAATTCGTGAAAATATGAACAGTCCTCTTTTCGCGAAAATTGTTTTTTCTGCACCTCCGTATACCAATGAAAATCTGAATTTTGTTTTGTTTGAATTTCGTTTATTGTACATATTAACGTACTAAGCTTAATTTTCTAAGTCGAGAAATAAGCCGTTCCTGAGATTCAAAAATCAGCCCCTCAGCCCCGTACCTTCTCGTGTCAAAAATCTCTAGGGTACCCCATCAACTCTGAGCTTCCCTATCCTTAGCGGTTCTCGAGTAATAAAAATCAGATTTTTTTTTTGCTTTCCACCCTCTCCTACCTTTACTACCCCCAACATTTTTTCTCTCCTAGAGGCCTGCATTAAATGACTAAATCTGATACGGTTCTTGAGATATGAAATTTGATTTTTTTTCCAGCTAAAACTATGGTGAAGTCTTCGAATTCCCTAGTTCTCGACACAACACTTCACTCTACCGACACTGCCTCCCTTAAACTTTGTTTTGAATTTGATTTTTTAGAATCAAGTTTCAGCTTCCCAATACACGACATATCGTTTCCAAAATATGAAAATTACTACTTTTTCTTTCAATTTCTTAATGATAATTATTAACATAACTTCAGTACGTGTTTTGTCTAAAACTACTTTACTTGTTGTCTCGTGGAAAATGTATTTATAAATTTGCTGTGCAGAACCATCCCTCAAGGTATATCCTTTTACAAAGGTACGATTTAATGTGTACACCCGATTCTACGTACATATGAGCGTATGAAGTAAACCGCTGAAGGCTGAAGAATATTTTCAACTTTAATACGAAGCAATGCAGTTATACTCTTTGTAGCGCAATACTTTTTCAGTTTGCACCTGCTCTTACATTTTATCAATCAACTGCATATTTCTTGGTTTTACCTGAAGGCTGTATAAAAAGAAAAATATCGAAACTACATACACCGAGTGTAGTTAAAACCCTTCTTTGGGTTTTTTACGATATTTGAAATAAGCAGGAATGTAAAAAATTGCCTTATCTTCTATACTTCGAATTTTTCTTAACCTCGAACTTTGATACCTAATTGTTTCTCAGCTTAAATTTTCTATAACTTGAACAATTTTTCCTTGACAGTTGACGGTTCGACCTAGAGAACCCGAGCAAAATGTTGTCCAATTTCACTAGGTTCTCAGTATGTGTAAAAATATAAATTGTGTGCCGATTTGTTCTTAATCGATAAGATGCGGAAAAATACTAAAAGATTTAACTTAATCGTTCATTTCTTACATGTTATTAAGTTTCGTAGCATACAAGGAAATGGAGTTATCGTTTCGAATTCTAAGTTTTTATAGGCTTGAGGTGTTTTATTACGAGCGAAGAGTATACGAAACGAACTTTTATATCAGCAAGTATATCAAACAGTCTTTGAAAGGATATAAAATTAGTCTTATCGCCTGTGTACAGACACTTTGGCGGGCTTTGTTTTAAAATTCTCCGTCAGACACTTGCAGTGAGTGTTTCCACTTAAATTGTGACTTTAACAAGTCAAACATTTGCCAAGCGGAAAATTTTGCCGCCATTGTCGTTGTTCGCACAATATTCTTAAGATTTAGTTTCATGTTTGTAGAACCCTGTTCGTGAATGACGAATTTGAAAGTTCTAGGAAAAGAAATTTCTGAACTACCTACTCGTTTGTACTTCATTTAATTTTCATAATTCAAAAGATTCATTAGGGTGGAACTCGACAGATTGAAAAGAACCTTTAATTAAATTATGGGTACATATCTATTTTTATTGAAATTATAATTAATTTTTAATTTAATTGTGTGCAATAAATAATAAAATTTAATAGAATAATAAAAACTAATTGTATTGTAAAATTGTGATTCGACAAATGTGTAATGTGGCGGAATTAAACCAAATTCGGCAAAAAGGGAGTTCGAGTTAAGGATACTATTAACTCTTATTTCTTGAGATAGTCTGGGACTATGATTTTTGAAATATTATTTCACCTCGATTTAAATTGAATAGTATAACAAGAAATCCGACAACGCTGGAGAATTCTCCAGCGTTTACCACCTGTCATCTAAAACTGGCAATAGCGCGAGAAGAAGGGTAGAAGTTCATCCCCACTCCAAAGATCATCGCGGACGACGGGTATAAATTCTCGAGACAATTCCAAGAAAGAGGCAGATCAGCTTGATCACTTTAGGGTCTCATTACTGATCGCATTCATTGTAAGCATTTGACAATATATCCAATAAATATGTATATTTTTAGACAGTATTGCAATAGGAGTTTGAAAGGTGAATTTATGAATGGGCGTTTACTGCCAATGCGGTCCGGAATATAATTTGGCTCAAGGAAAGATCAAGAAAAAATCAAAATCAAACAAAAGTAATAAGCAAATACTTTGCTTAGCGAGCAAAAAACTCTTTTCTGTGTGTAATTAGAATTGTAACGTAATATTTTCTGAAATTTCGTTTAAATAATGGATAGCTAGAGAATCCTCTAATGGATTCGCTTTGGGTACAGCTTCATCCATCTTCTCGAAAAACTTCAATTGTTCGAAAGACTTCGTTTTAGCTTCACGAAAAGAAACGGAGAAAACACTATCTTGACGAGGTTTTCGTACAACAAAGCCGAAAGAACACCATCTGACAGTGATAAACTGAAGCTCTTTTATTTAAATGCTGATGATATTTATGATTTACTTTTAGTGTTCCTTAAAAATGAAGCGGTTTCAGTCATTTTTCATAGAAGTCATCTTATTATTCTAGTTATATTTTACATGGGTTCTGCGGGTTATGAGGTACTTAAAAAGTTAATGTTCCTACTTAAGAAAAATATGTGGCAGTGATTGTTTGACTTACTCCTTTTTTTCAGTAGTAGAATTCACAAATATCACACTGCTGACCACTTTTTTTTAAATCGAGACTTTCTGAAAAATATAATATTAAAATGAATGAATCGGTTCAACTTTCTTGTTTTTTGTTCAAAGTTTCAACGAATTTGTTACGAAATCTCTCATACCTCTCAAAAGTTTTTCATTTACGTAATACATTGCATAATTTCTGGGATACCTTTTTTTTCGCCGCTAGGTTCGCACTACACTGAAAATATATTTTTTATAATAAATAATTTTGAAAGCAGCTTTGGTGTTGTGAGATATCGTAATCCACTCTTTTTTTAACAGCCCATACCAAAATCGTAAATTTAAAATGTCCCTTTGGTATGGTGACATATAATCACCAAGTTCAATTTTCCTATAAAAAATGAGAAATTCTTATCTATCTTATCTTATCCCAAAGGGACATTTTAAATTTACGATTTTGGTATGGGCTGTTAAAAAAAGAGTGGATTACGATATCTCACAATACCAAAGCTGCTTTCAAAATTATTTATTATAAAAAATATATTTTCAGTGTAGTGCGAACCTAGCGGCGAAAAATTTATATCGATTTTTCGTTGTAAATAATATGAAATTCTCCCTAGTCTTATTTTCTGAATTTTGTACCAATTATTCTTGGAGTGTCTTGTCTTACCGCCACTACTGTTTAGATTAGTATTAAACAAAAACTATTCTTGAACGCAAGTAAAAGTTTTAGTAGTGTACCAAATTTTTACTGTTGTCCTCTTTTTGACGAAACTGAGAATAGAGCGTGCAAAATGAGATTCTGGGGTAATGTTCCAGTTTAGACACATTTGTTAACAGTTTATTAAAATATGAAGAAAACTTGAGTTTACAAATTGTGATAGATTGTATGTATTTACAACATTTGTACGCTACAACATCGATGTGATAGACGTACTTGGACGTCTGTATTAACTCGGTAAACTTATACTGTGGGTAAATTGTAAAATTGCAAAAACTGAATTGTTAAATTTAAACAGTTTCCGGCCGGAAAGATCGGTGTTTTTCGGCATTGTACACACATGTCAAAAACTCTTGTTTAAAACTTGAAAGCGCTTCGATTTATGTTTTCGTGTGAGCTGTACGTCTGCCGGGTTGAACTATTTTCTCATGTAAGCTCGTATCGATTGCCATATGTTTGTGGAATACATCAAAATGATTCGTTCCTGTTAAATATATCCCACATTGAACAATCAATGACTATATTGAGTTTCTTCTCTATTTTGTTCGCCAAGTCCTCATGGTCTGACTTCATCAGTTATACACCCAAATTTTATTTCCCAAACTGTTACACTTAGAGAAAATCTTATAAATTTTAAAAAATTTTACAATCGTATACCAAAGAATGTCAGCTTATACGCACAGAATTTTATGCTAAATTGACTTTTCTCCTTCGTCGAAATCGTTGTTTTCTTATTTTCATATTTTTACTTTTAAAATTCGGATTTCAGGTCGCGTTGGTTGTCCACATTACATAGCACCAGAAGTTGTAACACGTCGCATATACGGAAAAGGATGTGATGTATGGGGAGCAGGTGTTATGCTTCACGTTTTACTTTCAGGTCGATTACCATATCTTGGATCCGGTAAACGACTACAAGATTCAATAGCCCGAGGACGAATATCGGTAAGTGTTAACATAACGTTCTTTCGAATTTCTGTTGCTGTCATATATTTATATTGGAAATTTATGCACTGAGGAAAATAACAATTTCCGCATAGTTAAATTCTGTAATATTTTTGTTTTAACGAAATTCAATCTTACTGTATTTTTTTTTATTACAGCTGGATGCGCCCGAATGGAAGTCAATTTCAGTTAATGCCAAAGATTTAGTTATGAAAATGCTATCACCAAATCCACATAATCGACCAACAATATCGGAAGTATTAGAGCATCCTTGGATGAGAGTAAGTAAAAATATCAATATATTGGAGTTCTTAAAAATATGATTTAAAATTTTTTTTTTAAATTATAAGATAAAAATGTTTAACAAAACAAATTAAAATATGTCGGGTAAACTACCCGGTTTCGGGCCCCCTTAAGAGATTTTTTTAGTTCCAAGACTTACTTTTATCTTACTGTGTACCCATTATGTACAAAAATTATTGTTTTATTATTCGTCGTAATGTACTTTTTCTATTTTGATATCATAATTTTAATTAATAATAAAAAAAAATTAAGAAAAATAAATTTTAATGAAAAAAGACACCGTGCCCAGTTTCGGGCTCCTGTATAATAGCAAATAATTGCAATGTTGTTGAAATTAAACGTAGGGTACTATAATGTTATTTTTTTATTAAAGAAACAATTAAGGATAGTATTTAATTAATTAATTTTTTAAAACCGTTAACAAAACTACAAAACTATGCGTTAAAATTAACTCGCGCTTAGCAAAATACCTAAAGAAATGCGAAAACTTGATATGTCATCTTCAAATATTCCAGAATGATTGCACTGGTTACTTAGAATATACAAAGCGACAAAGAATTCATTCAGAACATCTTAAGCACCTCAAATTAGCAATTGAATTCTTTTTTATTTAGATCAAGCTTAGTATAAAGAGAAAAGCAATAGGGTGGCCCGAAATAGGCTGGTTGGCCCGAAACCGGGTAGTTTACCCTATTTAAGAAAAAAAGTTCACAATAAAGACACGGAAAACTCACCATGGTATGGTATGTGGGAAAACCCACCATAGAAACAAATAAAAATAATAAAGTAACATAATACACGAGAAAATCAAATTAAATTAATTTATATTAATTAAAAAAGAACAATTATTAAAAATAAATACACAAATCAGGGTTCGCAAATAATAAATCAGAATTATCAAAAACTAGTAAAACTCTAAATTAACAAAAAGTTTATAATAATATTCAAACACAAAAAGGAGCTGAAATAAAGAATTAATAAAACGAATTAATTAATTAGAGAAACACAGTGTCAAAAAATTCTATTACATATTCAATTACGAAAATAAACTAGGAAATAGAATTAACTAAAAAGAATTTACAGAAAAAGCCAGAAAGCGAAATAAAATTTTGAAAAAAAAATTTCTCTTCTATTTTTTTTATTTTAAAACTTTTTGCACCAAAATTAGATAGGAAAATAAGTTATTAAAACTTAAAAAAGAATTCCGAAAAAATTATAACAAACACAAAATACAAAAAAGAAGAAATGAAGCACAAAGTACAGAAAAAAATACATATATAATATATGTAACCAAATTATTCATTAAAAATCAGTCTGGGCGAAACTTTACTAGCCGAAGTGAAAACAGAAGTACTTAAGCCACAGCCAAAACGTATGCAACTCCGTTATACCCCCTTGGGGTGGAATATCCAGAAAACCTGAGTTTAACTCTTAGTTGATTATGTAGGAAGCATTAGAAAGTAATAATCACTTTGATATCTCATAAGGTCTAAAAAATATGTTAAAATTCAAGAAAACATATGGAACCCTTTCACACACACTCGGGGGTTAAATATCAGAAAATCCTAAAACAAGATTTAGGCGATTATATAAGAACACTATAGAAGAAAAGGCAATTTGATATATCATCAAACCTAAGAGATATGGCGAAAATTGTGAAAACGCAGGGGGGGGGGGGTTGAATATCAAAAATTCTCAAATCAGTTTTAAGTTTGTTATAAAGAAAGTCCGAGGAAGAAAAAACCAAGCAAATATCTAAGAGATATGACGGAACTAGTGAAAACGTGTTCAACCCTTTTACATACTCTCAGGAGTTGAAAAGAAAAAAATGCTGAAAACAGTTTTCAGACGATTATATTAGAAGCCCGTTGAAGTTAAAAGTTATTCGATATCTAATCAAACCTGAATGATTGAATTCATGAAAATTTTTACTACCCTTTTACACCTCCTAAGGGGAAAAAAAACCTGAAAACTTTTTATAGGAATTTATCTGAAGAAACAGTAGAAAAAAAATTTACTCAATATTTCAGAATACCTGAGCGATTTTACGAAATTCGTGAAAATATATGCACCCCATTTTCATTGATCGTTTTTATGCCCCTCTTCCGTTCGCTTATGGATATTTAAAATTGTTTTTTTTATTTAAATTACTTTCCTAGTTTGTAGACACCCACCAAGTTTCAAGTTTCTAGCATAACCCGTTCCAGAGACAGAAGAAACACACCCATCACCGCCATTCTACCACTATTAAAAATTGTATTTTAAGGAAGTGTCACTACTATAGCTCTTCCTAAATACTAAGTTTCAGCTATCCGTCATTAGCGGTTCACGAGATATAAAAATCGTAATTATTTACTTTTCATCCGTCATCAAACTCCATTTGTCTACCCTTATATATAAATCGAATTTCATCATTCTGGCATAAATGGATCGTGAGATATCGTAATATAAAGTATTTCATCCCCCACCCCCTCACGCCTTTGTCCCACTCATAATTGTATTTCCTATCTATTCTCACAGTCTACCTACAAACATTCGCCGAGTTTCAACTTTGTGCCAAAAACCGTTGGAAATATGGTTTTTAGAATATCTCGATCTTAGCTTTCAAGTGTTTTGAACGCATTGTTTTTTCATCCTACACTCCTAGACCAATATCGCTAAATTTTTTACAAATCAAAGCTTTATATAATGGCGTAGTTTCAACCTCCTGACGTAAGTGACTTTTGATTTATATCTAAAACACTCCCCCTGTCAAGCGAGAGTTGGCGCTCGCACCCACTCGCACCACGTACCCTTTACTTAAAGTGGTCCAACCAATCTACTCACAGAAAAAATTTCATCTTAATAGCTCAAAGGCCTGGATGGTTCAACCCTTCAATCTATTTTGGTACGGTGGACATCGTACGGCGGTCGGCGGACAGACGGACTAAAATAAATTTTTGTCGCTTTGGTGTCTACTTGTAATTTTTAGGGTACAACATTTTTGTTTTTAAATCGATCACAATTTTGTATTATTGAAATAAAAACGATTTAAAAAAAATTTTTAAAAAGAATCAGATGAGTCACAAAACGAGGAAGTGTAATTTTTATATTTTAGTTGCTTTTAGTACCAAGAACAGTTTGGAAATTAAGTTTCGAATTTGTATTAATATCAAAATATGAAAATTCATTCATTCGGTTATTTTTTAAAATTGCAAAAAATCTAGTCAATTTGTTTTCAACATTATTCAGGAAATAAATAAGACAAAAACATTTTTTTATAAGATGTTTTTATAACACGACTAATATATCTGTATTTAAGGTTTTATCTCACTTCGAACAAAATAGATTAATTAAATAATTTATTACAATAAAATCATGACACAATTTTAAAACATTGTTAAGCTAGTATTAGACTGTGTGCCATGCTGCGATTTCGCCAAAAATTTGGCAAAATTTCATATAGTCGATACAGGCTTAAATCGATTGTTTCCTCTCGAATAAAGGGAAAAGTTAGTATTTTTTCTTTATTAATAATGGAAAAGAAATCCTGTATGACTGTGGTACTAAATTTTAAGCCACCATTATCAAATATCACACAAATCAGACAATATTTATAAAGTGTATTTCTCTTTTGCCTTTTTTTACCTTACAGGATCGTGACAAGTTACAAAGACAACACTTGGGTGATACAGTTGAAGAGCTGAAACGATATAATGCACGAAGAAAATTGAAAGGAGCCGTTCAAGCGATAGCTGGTGGTATTGCTATGGATCCACTTTATGGAACGGATACAGACACAAGTAGGTATCCTATCTGATAGAATATTAAAGAATTTTTTCCTCAAGGTTTCCGTTTTCCACTTTGGACTATTATGTGTACTAAGAGTTCTGATTTGCGTGTTTTTTTTTACAGTTTAAGATATATTTAGAGACGTACTATGAAACGATATGGGAAAGCAAAGTGGTTTATTGCAAAAAAAAAACAGTGAATCTTTGCAGCAATTTTTAATTTCACTCTTCAAACTTTCTTCGACGCTTAATATGATAGGACAAACAAAAAAATTGCATTTTTTTCCCTTTTACGTTACTACGATTACAAAGAAGCCTATAAACCCATCAAGCACTCAAATCCGCATATAAGTTACAACATCCCTTACCAATTATTAGCAAGACTATCGACCCCCTTTCTCTATTGGTTCCCGAAATGATTGATGGATTTCCACGAAGTAATCGAAATCCAACTCAACCCCGAAATTCTGGCCAAACATTTGCGGTCCGAACTAAGCAATATCAATTTTCGCCACTTTGAAAATCTGACATATTCAGTCTAAGTTAAGGAAAAAAGAGCGTTGTTTGTTTAAATGATTGATACCTTGTCAATCGGTGTCCTGTTGCTGGTCCTGTCGCATCAAATACAGCAACAGATAATTGTCTTCTATCGGTGAGTAAATCGTACAGAAAATAAATAGAAATTAGAACAACGCACCTAAGCAATTCCAAAAGACTTTGACTGACATTTTCTTTCATTTCGAAATCTTTTCAAAGAACAATCTAATTGGGTGGAAAAATGCCTACGGCAAATTCTCGATGCCCTAAAAGATATTTCCCGAAATTTGGTTAATAATAAGAGTATTATTGTTTAATTCCTAGATTTGTCCATCTAGGAATACTTCGAGAAACAAGAGTTAAGACAAGAGCTTAGAGCGGCGAATGGAACCGAAATTAATTAATTCGCGACAAATTCTAATCCCTTTTCTTCGTCACTATACCCACAAAAATCGACTCGTTTCCTAAAAATAATATGGGCATAATATGAATTTTCTCGCAGGATATTTTCAATTAAAACGCGGATTTGAAGCTCCGAGGGATTTTTATGAAAAAATGGAATAACGACTAGATTAAAACGAAAATGATTTGAATTTTATTTTGGTTGTGGATTTACAGAATTTATATCCGAGATCCGGCAGCTATATTACATTCGAATTTTCCGAATTCTGACAATTTGCAATTATTAATAATGAAATGGAATGGAATAGTGTGGTGGCGTGCTGATCGAAGATTATGGATTATGGTTGTTGGAAGATATTAAAATTGACAGATTTTAATTAAATCCAGCTAAAATTGAATTAGAATGTTTGTCTGGTTATGACATTAATCACAATGGAGAATTTATTCGTCTGTAAATAATTATCGAATGGACTTAATTTGTAGGGTTTAAATTTATTCTATGATGTTAATCCAATACATTAACACAGCTACATATATTTTTGTTGTTTACAATTTATATCTGAATTTGTTATTGCTGAATTTCATTTAACACCACACCACACCTACACATAAATTAAGGTATTTTGATTTTGTTCGATCCAGAGTTTTGAAAAATTGTATTACTTTTTTCCATAAAAAAATGTTTCACGTTTCAAAACTAGTATTCAAAAAAATTTCAACCCGTCTATATTCCGCGGTCCTAGCTCTCAAACCCTTGTTTTAAGTTGAAATTATTTTTCAATGGTAGACTGGGTAGATACCCTTTAAGTGGCCACTTTTTTTGGGTGTGGTCAAAAATCCATTTCAGGATTTTTCGATATTTTTATATCTATGGGCAGTTTATTTATTGCGATGTTTACCATATATAAAATTGATGAATCTTGAGAGTTCTATTTTACAAACACCTATTCTGGTAACAACATTAACTTTCCAAAACACTCCTTGTTGCGAAACAATCGATGGTCGTACAACAACCTGACCCAAAAACGTGATTCATCACTTAACTCTAAAAATTGGAAGGTTATATATTAAAGGCTTTTCAGATATGCATTTCTGCACACCACTTGCAGGGTTTCGGTAGATGAGTCAGGAAAAGATTTCCGAAATTATTTTTTTCGCTTGACCTTAGTACTAGGCTTTAATTTCGTATAAAATAAAAATAGAAATAAACATAAAAATAAAAATAAAAATAAAAATAAAAATAAAAATGAAAATGAAAATAAAAGTAAAAATAAAACTCAAAAATAAAAATTAAAGCAAAAACAAAAATAAAAATTAAAATTAAAATAGAAATAAAAGTAAAAATAAAAATTAAAATTAAAATAAAAATAAAGATAAAAAAAAAAATAAAAATAAAATTAAAAATAGAAGTAGAAAAAAAAAATAAATATAAGTAAAAATAAAAATGTCTAATTAAAATGAAAACAAAAATAAAAATAAAAATAGAAGTAAAAATAAAAATATGAAATTAAAATAATAATAAC
Source organism: Beris morrisii (assembly GCA_951812415.1). Classification (NCBI taxonomy): domain Eukaryota; kingdom Metazoa; phylum Arthropoda; class Insecta; order Diptera; family Stratiomyidae; genus Beris; species Beris morrisii. Next base: position 4,709,578 of record OX638312.1, on the reverse strand, counting down.
AGTAAAATAAATAAATACACGAAAATATAAAATAAGGAAATTAGTAGATTTTCGTGGAGCGAAAAATAATAAATGAAATACGGCAAGTGTATAGTTTTAGTATTCGTCTATAGGGACAGTGAAAATCGAGTCTTGACCTCTTTGATAGAATTGGGGACAACTAACAACCTCTCTCTTGAAGGTTTGCAATATCTTCCGAAAACTGAGCAAGTCAAAGCAGAGAAATACAATTTTGCAACGTTGAAAAAACAATTTCGTGTGAACTATACCGTGAAATGCTCTTTCAACTGTTTACAACTTCCTTTAACTTTCATTATGTTCTCTAAAATAGCCTGAAGCCATTAATTTAACATTTCATGTGGAGTCCTTCTAGATGATTTCCGACGGAGCTTAGTGACTGTTCTTGTGTTTGACGGCATCGCAAAAATTGACGAAAAGAAAACTGAAATAAATCTCTTTAGCAGCAAAAGCGACTATTGTTCTAAAAGCACTCAGCCACAAGACAAACTCCATAACATTTTCTTATTATTGCAGTGCCAGTAGGAACAGCATCCGAAACCCTTAACGAATGGGCCGACGAAGAAGCCGGTCTAGAAGCAGTCCAACGTGTCCTCGACTCGTTAGATGACATTTATGCCCTTCAAGATGCCTTTGTTGATCCCGAAGTGTTAAGAGATATGTTACGTGATGTAAAACTGCATGCATTGTTACAGGTATGTCTTCACACATCTTTCGCCTTTTGCATTTTTTTCTTGTTCTTTCTTTTGAAAACTTTGCTCAAGTTGTTCTTTGCAAGATATTCCTTTTATGTTCTTATCTTAGACAGTTGATGTACTGTACTTGAAAAATTGTCGTATTCTAGACGAAGTTCTTGTAGTGTTTCTTCCCTTTTATACTCCGTATCTAATGCGTATCCCCTTTTTGAATTTTTCAGCTCTACGATCGCATTAGTTGTACGGTTATGTCGCCTTCTCGAGCGCCTCCGGGCGATGCAGTATCGCGTTGTCGTGATGCTATCGATGCTATTTCTTCCTCATCCGGTCACAAAAATATCAGAGAAAAAACGGAATTGATGCAAATTTTATCGCTGCCCCATTTACAGGTATGTGTACTTTTATATCTAAATTCTTTAAAATTACATTTCAGATAAGAAAAAAAAAATAAGCTGCGTTAAATTAAATTCCATTCATTCATTTTGCTGATGTGTTTGAAAGATGAGGAGGTCCATCACGATGAGTTTGAATGATTATAGGCAGTGTAATCATCCTAATGGGGATGTTATGTCAACGAAAGCCCTGCGTATTTTTTCCCGGGCAGCCCTTAAAACACCCCATGTACAGAAATCCTACAGTTTCGGATGGTACTTAAACCTGTCCAGGCAAAAAGTGGAAATTTTTATTCATTTCGGATGGAAAAGGAGGAGAGAAAGAAGTTCACTGTTTTATGTCTATTTTTTGTGGTTTTATTTTTATATCGTGGATTGGTTGTTAAATAATTTTAAAGCTACCAGATGGTGTTTTCTTTTATATAGCCCTAGGAAGATGCCGCAGGAAGTGATGAAGCGATTCATTAAACTAAATCAAGAAATCATATTACCTAAAGACCAATTTCTGCCTGACGAATGGAGGGGGTAAAGTTCTTAAAGCTTGTATTACACTGTATGCCACGCGGTCAAATATTTGACCCTAAAAATTTGACCGAATTTGATGTCAAATATCCATTTGACACGCTGCCCAATTACGATATTACTCTATCTGACACATTTGACACCATCGTCAAATTTTCTCCTCGTGTCAAAACCATCAGGTCAAATCCATTGTAAATATCGGCGTATATATTACACTGTATGCCACTCCGAGCACCAAATTCTCGAGTAATTATGATGTCGTATTTATGGGAAGAAAGACAGCAGTAGTTTAAACTAATTATTTATTTCACCGATCGCCACAAAAAATTCAATATTCACGAATGGCACTTCCTATTTGATCTTTATAACAGAATTGTTTTTCCAAAAATCGCAAACAGTCAAATGTGGTCAGATTGATTGTCAAATGGTGTCAGATGGTCAAATGAAACATTTTGTCAAACAGCATTTGACCATTACACTATCTGACAGCATCTGACAGCATTTGACTGTGGTGAAATATTTGATCGAGTGGCATACTATGTAATACTAGCTTAACTCTTAGCCGGTAGTATAGAAGTTAGTTTCAGAAGATGATATTTTCTATAAAAACCTTACTGGAATGTGAGGACAGATGAAACGAATGCAGATTGGTAGCCTGTGATCGGTAGAACAAATTTAAACATAGATTCAAGCTGCTTCTTAATAAAACATTCCGCAAACAACAATGCATTATAGTTTGTTCTATTTGGTGTAAGTCTCTAATAACTTAACTGACAAAATGTCCAAACAAAAACAGTTTGGGCGTAACTTTATTATTTTTTGGGTAGAAGTCCGGAACGCAAAAAATGGAATGTTTCAAATATCCTCCTTTCTTATTCTTTTATTTGGACTAAAATTTGAACTTAATAGTCCAAAGGTTTTGGGAGCTATATCCTTCTCACGCGTTTGCATATGCGAACGGCGTATCGGGCTCTACCGACCCTGAAAGTGAAAAACCAAAATTTGAGGGTAGCATTTTTTTTGAATTTCAGTTTGAGAGCAATTATTAAAAAATTGTAAAGTAAAGTTGTTTCTATATAAAACTTGGAAAGTTAGTTTTCTGTTTTGTAAGTTGTAAACTAGTAAAGTTGGAATATGTATAGTGTTTTTTTTATTAATTTTATTATAAGCAATACTAGGCGTAAATGTTGTGCCCAGTAAGAACTAAAATACTTATTGAAGTATAATTGGCGCAGACGGTAATAAAAAATATTTGTATTACATTTGTTCAGCTTCTCGTGTCGGTGGACAAAATTGTTTTTTTTTCAGTTGTGTGTTGGCTGTAACTATAAAAACTGTAAAATAATTGCGTTAAATTAAAAAAAAATTAAATCCTTTAATCATAATGCGGCAAAAACAGAATCTTAGTAAGTATGTTTGCATATTTGCTGATGTCTAGAGCTCATTGCAATTCAACAAAAGAATGCAGTAGATTGACCACTTAAAATGTGGTTTATTTCAGTGCAGCGTTAAAGTATTCTTACTTCTTATGTAATAAGGTTGAACTTTATTGTAAAATAATTTTTTTCTACTTTTTCTTGATCGATCAATTATACTACAAAACCACCCAACTTTTCAATACAATTTCCCTCATTTCCCGCAATTAAATAATTTCGCGATTCATTAAAGAGCACATCCTCCTTCCTCTCTTAGTTCAATAAATTTCAATATCCTGTACTTCACAAATGCATACCGAGAACTTCTCACTTAGCACGACATCGTTAGACCTTCAAAAGTTCCACTAACGAGTGTACTTTTCAACCCTTTGCTCCTTCCCCCTAATTTGCAGGATTCGCAAGTTATAGAAAAAACACACGCTTGGAAAACTTGAACGCAAATAATCTCTGACTCGAACGCAATTTAACGATACAAAATTCGAGATTTTTGAAAGCTGTTTGCCGAAAAGGTCCCGCATTTTCCTTCCTCACCAGTCAGTGCATTCAATCCAATTTTCTCCAACTTCGCACTGCACTGAATTCGAGAGCAAGCAAAAAACGTTTCGCTTAAATTGTGTTGAAAATAATTGGATTGAGTTAAAGTTCACAAAGTTTTCCGATAGCTTTTCCTCGGTATGCTTTTTCATTTAGTTCACCTATCCCCCACATGGTATTACCTTTCAGCAAATGTAGCGCCACTGGTGGTCATTGGTTCCCAGCTTTGCCACCAGAATGCCGGAAAGTTTCCGCTTAGTTGTGGTTTTATACGCGAGATGGCTAGATTGTTTTTGTTAGGGCCAAATGGGCTTTTATATTATACAGATTGCATTTAGTATAAATTTTTCCCTTATTTTGTTTTTATTTCTGCCTTTTTCCGGACGTATTTACCTGTGGTAGACTGAAAAACGGGACGCAGTATGGATACGTTCAGTTCGTGACAATGTTACTAGCAATGCTAGTTCGCGCAGTGTTTCAAGCGATAGTACAGATTGCTTGAATATCGCTTCAATCATTCGAAAAATTTATCCTTTTTACGTCGCAAAAGAATAGTGAGCTAACAGTGGTGCTTTCGAGATTATTGTATTTTCTTGTGTTTTACAAAAGCTTTGTTACTCCTTGAGATTTGCTGGTTGGTACGGTTGAATGTTGTTTGTACACCAGGAAAAAGAACAATAACAAATTCACGACTGTCCTTTATGTAATCGGTGAGAGACTGAAGGTGAAGTTCTGATGAAAGGTGGAACTGGCCCAGAAGGAGGACATCTTCCCGACTTTTGCGTTCTATCGGTGGCATGTTTTGAAGGTTTTGGCTCTTATTGGAGGAGGTACTTCTAACCACCTACCCAATATCTGCCACTTGTTGCGCTTTTCACTATTTCTTCCTGGCCACTTAGTTGTTGGTCCATTCAGGACGGCCTACTTGAGTCCGGAAATGCAAGGGAAGAATCGTTGGCAAGGACATGAAGCATTCAGCCTCACTCAGTGGGCTTAGGTGTATCAAAATATTTCGCCTGAACAATGAAAACTTCTTCCAATCTTGAGTCAAGGTCTTGAATAGAGATACACCCGTGGTGAGGGGGCGAAGTGAAAGTTGATAGAAGGAGAATCTAGGACTTCTTGTATGATGAGTCCTAGATTTTCTTTCCTTTAAACTTTTGTGTTTCATTTTCATTACTTTTGTTTCACAAGTAAAAATAATAAAGTGCTGTAATCGCGGTAAAAGACTGCTATGAACAAAAGGCCTTATTGGACCGCAGTCAATTTCAATTTTGTTAGTTGTTTATAATCTAGATAATTTTGAATGGAACTTTTTATAGAAGATAACAAAAGGATTTAGGAATTTGGGTCATTTATAGGAAAATTTCTGAGACTTTTGTTTGCTGAACTGTTAAAAAAAATGCAAATTTATGTTAAAACATTGCTTGTAAATTGGATGTGACATCGTTTAAACGGGATATTAATGGTGACCATATTATTGTATTTTTAATATTCTGGAGAAAATAGTCGACAGAGTACCTATGTATCATATTTTATAAAATATTAGCATATTCGTAACTTTTTTATTATTATTACTTAAAAGATTGATTTTGATATTATTTATATTTTTTATTTTTAATAATTTAATATAATTTTTTCAATAGTTTTGACGAATGTTTTAAAAATTTACAGAAACAATTAAAGAAGATCTGAAAAAAAATTCAAATATTATTAAAGTGTTTTTAAAAGACGAAGTATATATCTGTGAAGTTGGGGTTGTTACAGAAAAGGAGTTGTATTAATTTTCAATAATCTCATGATATAGTTTAGTTCTCAAGATATCGAATTATTTTCACTTTCGGGTGCATACAGACTCCTTGAATCTGTTTCACGTATTTTTCGATATTCAATCCATAAGAAGGTGAAAAGGGTGTTGTCACGAATTCCGACATATTTCTGTGGTCTAACGAGATATCGAATTCGCTTTTACTTCTAAGGCCTTTAAATATTATGGCTTTAATATCAATTTAAGTACAATTCGATATTCAACCCCTAAGCGGGTTTAATGTTATTTCGCTATGGTGAACGTGTGCGTTTTTACGAATTTCGACATATCTCTTAGGTCTGATGAGGCATCAAATTCTTTTTTTATTTAACGAGCTTCTATATGATCGCCTAAAAGTTGTTTTCAGAATTTTGTTGATATTTAATGCTTAAGTGACTATAGTGAAATTAAAAAAATAAATAAATGATTAAAAATCCGTGCAACAGTCTGGGCGAAACTTTTATTTTAAGGAATAACCAGGATGCTATTTGGACTTTATTTTTTAGGTTGTCAGTCGCATAGTAACCTGCACCGCATCTCAGCATTAAACTCGTTTCGGACTTCTACCCATAAAATAATAAAGTTGCGCCCAGACTGTTAGCAGATTTTTTTTTGAGTATTGCCTCCAAACGCGTTTAATGCTGATATAAGTCATTTAATGTAGACAAAACGTCTTTTGCAAGGCACTAATTTCTTCAGAATGTGCTCAAACTGCGTTACAATCATTCATTTGGCAATAATTTTTTCCGCAAAATCAGTAGACTTGCAATATCGAGATATTTTATCTCATGTAGGACAAGTTTTCAGATTATGAAATATATTTTGCTTCTTTCGCAGGACAGAGATAAACGCATTCAAGTCGCATGTATTAATTTTCATAAAAAGCAGGAATATTTGCATTGGTTTTTTTAAATCTTGCGGATTAGGATTTATCGATATTATTTTGAATCAACTAACTAGCTAATAAAAATGATGAAAAATTAAACTTTTAAAATAAGAACTGACACTATCTTTAGGGGGTTATACGCAGTCAGATTTTAAAAAAAAATTTTTTTTTCATTTTCGGAATGTACACATATATTTAAGTATATTCACAGAAAGTTTCATGTCAATCCGACAAATATTCTCGAAGTTACACTAATATTTGTAAAGACGTCTCGGAGCGTTTGAAAGTGATTTTGAAACTTTGAACGCGTTTTTCTCAAAACTGTGTTTATAAAGTCGGTGACCAAGATTTCTCGGAAACCGCAAATCCGATCATTCTAAAATTTTTACACAAGCTTTATAAATGTATTTTTAAGTGATTGATCGAAGTTTTTTTCTCGTCGATAAATATTTTCCATTTTATAAAAAATTTAAGGCCGAAATTTTGATCGAAAATCGAAATTTTTTTTTAAAGGCGCCATTCTGTTAAAAATTATTATTTTGCGTATTCTTTCGATTGAGTACTAGATAATACATTATACTATCGAAATCTTTTTTGTTTTTTTTATTTTATATGATCCTATTCAGAGATATCGTGGTCACCGCAAAACGCGTTTTTTTATATGAGTTCCCGGCAATCAGCTATAGCAGTTTTAAAAATCATTATTTTTGAAAATAGAAAATACCAGAATAAAGTTAAAAGTTACCATAATATTTATATAAATTTTTACGTTAATAAATTAAAAAGTCTTTCCAGGAAAAATTCGTGAAAAACCGCTTTTTTCGGCCTCCTGACTGCATATAACCACTTAAGATTATTAAATTCTTTTTTGCTTTCATTTTACGGGTTTGTATTAAGCTTGTTTTTGAATATAGAATTAGAGAAATCAAATCTCTATCGAAATTCAATTAATTAAAATGTTGTCAAAATTTCAATATTTTGAATCTTTTGACAGTATCATATTTCTTTGCAGCCAAAATCGATTATACTACCACTTGATTTTAATATCAGAAAGTATGCCATAATTTTTTGATACGCTCAAAGTCGACCTTGCTATTTTTTTTATAGTTTCCTTACGACCTCCGCTTGGGTTATTCCTTGCACGATTTATTCCATCTTCATTATTATCGATTACTAATTGATTCGATATGGTCTGAATTCCTTTTACTTCTTTTATTTAGTTCGCTATCACTACTGAAATCTTTCGTAGTCGAGATACCTGAGTCCTTCGATCGATACAACCTAATTAAATGTTTTCAGAATTGTAATGAAAAACTTGCACAAAACAATCGCCGTATCTATTACAAACATTGACAGTGAGTTTTAACTTTCCGCAAATAACGTGAAAGCAATAAAGTGCTTCGTTTCTTGAGTTTAATTTCATCAAAAAAGATCTCTCCAAGCTTGGAAATTGTTTGAAACATACAGAATACATCTTTACGGGGTTGCGATTGAGGAAAACTACTCAATCTTTGCCGTTCAACCTCTTCAATCAGTTCGCTCCTTCGAGACTTTTAGAGTAATAAAGGCATAGCAAATATCTTATATGAGACTTTTCGAAAAACTTTTCGATACAATTGCTTCTCTTTCATGATATCTGTCATAGTCCATTAGAACTTTTACTTGTGTTTAATTAGAATCCGAAATCTTTTCCAATATTCCTGAAATCTCCTTACAATCGATTTATAAAAAAAAATCGGTTTTCAGTTAACGTCAGTCGATAAGAAATTCGATCGAAAAAAATTACGAAAAAAAAATTTAATAAACTTTCTTTCTCGGCTATCGGGTCGCGATGTATATAAGAAGAATGCGAATGGCTTAATTAAGGATTTCCGTTTCCCCGAATTGCTGGAAAATCTTTGGAAATTTTTTTTTTTTCTGTTTGGGATTTTCCAAATATTTTGCGAATGAACTCATCCTTCTTGTCGTTACCCGTCGTTCCCCACTTCCAGATAGAAATCCACTTTGATTTTCTTCTACGCTTTGTAAACATTACATTCACTGATACTTTTCACAATAGTGAAAAGTTTTTTCGATAACGAAAAAAAAAAAGAAAAAAGATTCCGTTCCAATGAAAAGTTGAAAAGCTGGAGAAAGTTTTATTTAATCTTGACGACAAGTTCTATTCCTTTCCATAGTGGTATTATGCGCGCGAAATAACTTTATCCCTTTCTGAAGATGAAAATGTTATTAAAGAAACTATATTTGTATGTTATGTTGTTGATATGGCAACCTCGTATTCAATAACTTCCGTAATAATAAGTAGCAGTAATTGGAAATGTAACTTTCTTCTGAAAACTATAAGAAGAGAAGAAATGAAGCTATGAACGAAGATAGAAAAGAATTCTATCCACTGGCTAGTTATCTTCTATATTTTCTTGGAGCGTTGCCAGATGAAAGGATTTTTTTTTGTATAGGATTACGATAGTTTTCCGTATCGATTGATAAGGAGAGTTTGAAAAGAATACTTGTTATACGCCTAATTGGAAAACCATTATTTACTAAATATTTTTCTAGCAATAGTTATCTCATTCTTTGTTGCTTAAATGGCCTGAATTGCTTTCATAATATCTTGCGGTTAACCTTTTTCCTAAATAATAACTTCTTTCATTGTCTTCCAAATGACACACAGATTTGGATTATATTTGGTACACAGACAGCTTTTTAAACCAAAAGGTGGAATTATATTGAACATGACGCGCGCGTATTTAGCGATGCGACGCGATGACAGCTGATTAGAATGTGAATAGTAATGAGTGCAACCAGTTACTGTGATATCGCCCCCTCTAATCGCGTCGCTTTGATAGTATATTTTTTTAATTTAGACGCATTTGTATCTCGGTTTTAACACTTGTGTCGGTTGTATACTTCGAATTGTTTTCATTAATTGACGACAAACGGCAAATAAATGCCTGTACCTTAAAAAAACAGGATATAAATTTGAAGGCCTCGAACAAAATATTTTAGTATTGTATAGTGTTATTTAGCAGTTACTGGAAGCAATTGAGCGTGCTCACTATAATTGGTCTCGCGTTGCGATTGGGTCATCGCGTGCGTTGCGCGGATTGCTTTCATATCGTTATTCCACCGTGACGTTTTCCAAATCAAATATGCGAATGTGTGCGTATCGCGATTTCGCGATTTTACAATAGAATCATTTGCAAGAGCGTGTTTTTCGCAAAGTAGTGTGAAAATCAATATCAATAAAATCAAATATGTTATATCAATAAAATCGATATTTTAATTTGGATTATTATATATTTAATCCCATTGTAATTTGAACTACTTACCAGGTAATGCGAAAGGTAATCAACTGTTCATGAGAATTATAGCAATTACCAGGGTGAAATAATAAAATATTAGAAACTGCTTCCATGTCCAGTTACTTTTTGAAATATTTATTTTCATAAGATTCCAAAGCTAGACCTAGAAAGCTTGTGTCAAATATGATGTTCCTCGGTTAAATCCCAACGATGCAAGTATATTTTTATGTAATAATTAGAAGCATATTGATGGCAATGCCAAGAGAAAGCCACTTGCTTAAGCCGAGCTCAGAAAATACCAGCTGCCTGCTTCAGTGAATTATCCTACATGTAAGTTATCAGGCAAAAATAAAATATGGCTTTTTGCTTTTATGAATAATTATATATACGAGTATTAGTTTATGTTACAAGATGCACATCAATATATAATAATGTAAGCATCTCATAATCACCTTCGCCTAAGCGATCAGATCCTGAGTCTAAAGAAGATCAAACCGACTCCCGATTAGCGTCATACAAACTTGCGAGCTTGAGGTTCGCCGGGATTTCAAGTAAAACACAGTTCGATTTGATTTACTACTTGATCGCTGTTATCGATGAAAGTCACTTTAAAAATACACTTTCGCCTAGAACTGATCGTTTTTTCATTCTTGCAGCAGAAAAACATGTCCCCGGGCTCTGCAACGCTTATATACTGCATGTTGTGAGCCGCGAGATTTCCAGCATATACAGTTGTTTGTTTGGAATGCGCATGAAGTAACTATTACATGCGAGAAATGTCTAGAATATGCGAGAAGTACATGGACCTATCTACGATATTACAAGGTTCTTGCTTTTCTCTGGAAACTTTAATACCAATAATAAGTGAGTTGTTCGCATTGCCAGAGTACACATGTAACAATAACTTCGTAACAATAACTTTAATTTTTGCAACACATGTCTGTAACCCACCAATCAATCAAAAATAATGTGTAATAAATTATGAAAAAATGGAACTTTACGACAGTCATCAATATTGGTAAATCTATTATCTCTTGTATGTTATATTTCGATGGGTGTCTTTAACTTGAAAGAAAGTGGTTCATTTGTAGAGAGTTAACAAATAACGAACCGATTCTGAATGAATTTTAGTTCGCAAACACCAGATAGATATCGTGTGAAGTATTATTTTTTCATTAGAGAGAACCGAACATTTAGTGGCAACAGGATTTGTAGTTGACAACTTTGTATTTGAGCCGGTAACACTAGCAGATTTAACCCAAGAGACGACTAAAATTCAGTTTTTTAATTTTTATATTTCCATTTTTTCCTCGTAAATCGGTTTTAAACTAGCAAACTAACACAATTTGCGTTGGCCGAATAGCCCAAAAAGCTGTAAGTAGCTTTTTGAAATTTGTACCCGCGAATTGAATATTAAAATAGCCCAAATCGCGGTAAATAGTCCAATCTGGCGACCTTAAACGTAGGCCTTACAGATAGACCTTACTGAATCGATTCTGTAATCATTACAGTTCTAACTTTATGTGACTTACCGTACAGTGTTAGGACGTGCAGTACGACCTCTTAAATCTATCAAAGAAAATATCCAATTAGAATTGGCTTCGTGTTCCTTGTAATTCAGAGCAACTGTAAAGTAACTGTAACATCTTTTGTACAATGTAGACGTAAATTGTACAAGCACAATACACATCCTTGCACCAACATGAAAATAATTCGAACTACGAGAATCGAGCAACAACAATAAAATTATCGAATGGAAAATCGGTTGCCAGCATCAATACCAGCATTACAATGGATTGGTTCGGAAACACGTCAGTCGATACCAAGACACATTTACAGATACTACAAGACGCTCCATCAAAAGGTACGTAGTTGCTGTCGAAACTTGCATCACTGCATTCATGCTTTCCCTCCGTGAATTCCTTTCAGGCCACATCGAGCATCTGAGCAATTTCCTTCTGGTATACCTATGCTGGTATTCCCTATGTTAGAATCTTGCTATCAATCTAAATCCACTTCATATGGTAAAATGGTGAGCATGGAAGGATACGGTATGAATACTGGCTGTTTATCGTGGATACTGTTTCCAATGTTGTAGTAACACGGCTCCTACCTTTCTAGCTCGTTCTTATGGTACTGCATTGGATGCCGTATCCGACCACATACACTGCGATAGTCATTCGGATAGGAACCCGCCGCACCCGTATCTTAGACATACGGGAACAGAGAGGTCCTGGCGTTATATTTCGAATCGTTATCCCACTTGCTGTTTTTTGTAAGCCATGTGCTCTAACCTCGAAAGTGGTAACCACTCTAGGAAGATGGGAGTGTTATGTTGAATATTTCCTTCGTATCCTTTTGGAATGGAAAATGTGAAGCAACGAGATATCTTGTCTTCCTCTTCAGCTTCATCGTTCACTGCACGTTACACTAGCTGACAACAATTTCCTTGGCATCATGTAATCGTCATCAACATCATGTTCTTTACAATTGATCATCAGTAGGACCCTCCACTCTCCTAAGGAGCACTCAATGGACATCTACTTAAGTCGCCGTCCTTAGTCGTCTCGCATCCAATTCAAGTCTCAAACCACTATCCAAAATAAAAGGACGAATACTGATGCTCTTTCCGACAATTTCGAGACGATGATGACGATTTTTTGTGCACTAGAAGGTATTTTAGTTCGTCTTCAAAGAAAATGGTTCGTTGTAGAAGCCTCCAAGTAACACACAACCATACTAACACTCCCCGTCTCCTATCTCGAACCTTCGTCCTTGATAAAGTAATTGAATGCAATCTATTTGTCTGGCAAGCACTTTATTATCCGGGTGATAAGGAATAAGATATATTGAGAAGTAGTATTATCGGTGGTTTTACTATCGTGAACACACCAGATACTTTTGAATGAATTCAATCTGCGACGAAGAACACTATTTTTCAAAATCATCTGAAGTGCTCACTGGAAATAAAAGTTAACTTAATGTTATTGTTTTTTTTTTACTTGCAGGTATGTTGACTTTTTCTTAACGTGCTGATAGTTCTGTGTGGTAAGTAAATATCGATGATACCACTAAAATGAGATATAAAGTTAAACCTTCTATTTGGGACAACCGACGTATTACTCTCACCTACGTATTACGCTCTACGTATTACTCTCTAATTTAACCGGTCCTATTAAAAGGTTTCGTTGGTATCTGGACCACCTGCTAATTCTTTCCAGGTGGTTCGACTAAACAGATTGGCAAGAAGTTTAAAAATTTGATCTAATGACAAATGATACTTTAAGATACTCTTCAACACTTAGTGGCAAGCAGACTAAGGGCCGTATTATTCACTTCGGGTTATTTATAACCTCTGGTTAATTCCAGTTTTTCCAAAGATTTGGTATTATTCACCTCCGGTTATCGTTTTTAACCGGTGATTCGCTGGTTTTGTAATCACTGATTAAAGTTACCCAGGGAAAAATTTAACCGGTGGAAAACTTCCAGTTTTCTACGATATCCAGGGATTTAACCGGCGATTTGACAAATTTTGTATTATTCACGATTGAAGTTATAGCAAGATTTCATTTGTGGGATAATTGGAGTGATTCTGATGAAGAACATGACTCGAGCGTCACCAAAAAAAATGGCACAACGAATCGACATTGACATATGCGACGACAAAGACTTTTTCTGTCGATACCGGATTGCAAAGCCAAATGAATTTTTTCCATTTTATGGTTCTCCACCATCACTTCTTCCATCATCTCCCTCCAGTTTTCAGCTAGGAGTATAAATGGTCTAGGTCTCGTATTATTTGTAAGATCCCATCTCATACAGTTCTTCAGATATGAGGTGTGATTTTTTAAAAAAAATGCTTATCCATCGCCTCCCTAAAAAATACTTTTAGCCAACTCCTATTGTCCATCTTAAAAACATAAGCCACATTTCCTTTTCTGGTTTAATTGGTTTGTGAGACTTTGCAATGCAAAGTTTTTTACCACCCACCCACGCCACTGACCACTCTCAAAAAATTATTTTCGATCTATTCGCCTAGTTCCTTGTTTAGCAAGTATCAAGTTTCAACTTTGTGACATTAACCGTTACGAAGATATGGATTTTAGAATGTCTCGACCTAAGCTTTCAAGCGTTTCGGACACATTGTTTTTCTCCGAACTCCTGAACGCTTTCACTCATATAAAAATGAAGCCAGCAAGTGGGTACAATATCATAGATCTATTTATGTTCCGAATTTCAGCTTCCTAGCATAAATGGTTCCTGAAATATAAGAACCAAGGTATTGCGTCTAAAACGCCACCCACATCCTTCCTCACCCCTCCACTAGAAACTTATCACTTGAAGGGGTCCACTCAATCTACCCTACCAATAAACTTAAATTCAATAGCTCCAAGGGTTTGTGAGATGCAAGCCTTCAATCGACTGTCCGCACTGTAAAATCCAACCACCCGGAAGCACATACTCAGAAAACTATCGGAATCAACAGGGATGGTTCTCGGTGAACGTGTAAGCCGTGCATCACACACGTCGTTTGTATTGCTCCTAGCTCGGCAACCATGAAAAAATTGCAGCCAATAATTCACATTTTTCCTGAAAATACAAATTTAAATATTCACAAAAAAGAAAAATGTCACATTCTGTAAATAATTAATAAAATTCTTGACGTTTGACTGGAAAAATAATGGAAAAATGGAAAACCAGCCGTTAAGATAACCCGACCTACTAAATCGCTAACCTGAGGTGAATAATACAATTTTATACCCAGAGAAATTAACCGGTGATTAAATTTAATACCCTGGATAAGTTAACAGCTGGTTAAGGCGAAAATAACCCGAGGTGAATAATACGGCCCTAAGAACAATAAAATCTATCATTTCCTTAACTAAAAACAAAATTTTCTGTGGCTGCAAAATAATGATCAACTCTTCGCAAAACACAAATGAGCGAGAGTCGCTCGTTCATTTCCTTTGCGAATGTCCGGCTTTAGCTAGAGCCCGAGATCTTTTTACGGGGATCTGAGGGAGATTTCGGTTAAGAAAACTGGAGAGCTATTACTCTTCCTGGACAGTACAGGATGGATACAACAGATCAATTTTCCTCGCACTCATCCTTTAAATTCCCCAGTCACAACAACCCCTAACATCCGGGTTTAATACGAGTTTGTGGTTTCAAAACGGCCATTGAGCTAATTGAGCTCCGTCCAGAGGACAGAGCTGGCACCGAATCCAACCAACCAACTTCGCAAAACTCAATTAGTATATGATTGAGCTTATCGGTCGAATGTCTCCAAAAAAATGTTTTAACCCCTGATAGAATATTAATGTACTCGATTCAGTTTCCTAATTTTCCCATTCCTACAGAAATTGACGTGGGTAAACTCCTTTTTCTAGAAAAACTTAAAGGCGCTGCTGCACTTCCCAAAGCCGGCTTAATTTCTTACGCAATTCACACAGTAACTGAGTCCAGATTTATGTCCTCGGTTCGAAGCATTACGCATAAATGCAGCTCCTTCAATTTCCCGAAGCACAAGTGAATAAATCCCCGCAATTACTTAAGACTCATTCTTTTTGGATTATCAGACGCTTTCCTTAATTGAATATTGTGATATTTCTGCTCAGTGAAATTAAAAGCTGCGCGTTCTGAATAATTTGTAGTTACCTTGTTGCCTTCGGAGTCCCTCCGGGATCCCAGTTAGGACCATTTATATTTTTTGGCTACCCAAGGTCCAGCCTATGAGTGAATTGTATATCCCTTTGAGATACGTTCCTAACCACATTTGGTGTGTGTTAAACGTATCGATGTTCTTCACTTTTAATTTTTAGGTCAAACGTACAAGCTACTGGCTTATTCGTATATCGCTCGAATGCAGATATTTTCTTCAGACCAAGAAAACTGCTGTACGATTCTGCAGGAAACCACGAAATTTGACTCTTTACAATTACGCGTCTAATTGGCGATAGCTATGCAGAGTTTTTCCAGATATTATAAAAGAGAAAATAATTTATACGCTTCGTTGCCTTGAAATTTGAATACCTGTTGTGTATAGCATCTCTGCAGTCATCATACATTCCATAGTACGGAATATTTCAAGAAGACATCTTATTAAGTCACTAGAGAAATTTCTTCCCGACATATTTTGCCTTTGAGAGTCACTAAGACGCTAATATTGCGCTATAGTTCGGCTTTAATATAACGTTGACCTTAACAGTAGACGTTTGAACTGAATGAAGTCTTTTTCGGAAAAGTTGTAGGATGATACGCTCATCATTTTCTTCTCCTTTTTGCATTTCTCATATAGACGAATTTTGTGGAGTTATATTGCCTATGTTTTATTCGCAGTTTGATATCCTTGGGAATTGTCTTGCGAACTTAGGTATACGCGTATATTTCCAAGAGTAGTTTTGTTTATTCTTGGTACCTGAGGAGTTGGTAGAGCTGTAAAGAGTTATGTATTTTTTTCCTTGTTATAGAGGTGGTAATTTATTTTGTTTTTTTATGCTCAATATTTTCAGCAAAATTTGTATGCTTATTACGTTACATATTTCACATTTCTGGTTCATAGAATTGGCCTTTGGAAAACAATCTACCACTTTCACGATTTTTGATCAAATCACCTAGACCGACTTGTCTCAAAGTCCTCAATGTACAGTGTAATTTTCGTTTAAATCAGATGTATATGAATATATTTTGATCTTTACTCTAGTCCTAGGACACCGAAAATGGGGCATACAGGGTGATTCAAAATTGGTAGAAAATACGTCAAATAATAAAAATTTCCTTTCAAATTGTTAATCTTGAATTTAGGGAGCTGTTCATTTAAACGCATTTGAAATTACTTTAAGGGTATTAAATCTTCCTTTTAATTTTTGAGAAGAAGAAATAACAAAAAGTTTGTTTGTTTATTAAAGTTGAAATAAGTAGTTGAAAATTACAGAATAATTATAATATTTTTTTAATTTTGCGATTTTGTGTATTTTTTTTAACAACTGAATAATTTCTTGCTGGTTCGTTACTCTATAACTAGGAGTTGGTTTCGTTTTCACTCAGGCATAGTTCCGCACAAGACGCGTTAAGCTTGACCACCGAATGACCGTTAAAGTCACTACAAGAACTTATCGACTCAGAATGAATTATCTGAAGTTCGTATATTCGAGCCCCACGTTGGGCGCCATCTTATAAAACGAGGTTTCTTTTTACTGGGTAGGAAAACACGACCTGCCGATAACTGGAGTCGTAAATAACCATTCCTTTTACTATTACACAATTAATTTTTATTTAACGAGCTTTCTCCTATCTCTATGATCTTTTTTATTTATTTTTTTTAAATTCTGTTGTACTGGCCACGTGAAACTATTGCGTAGAGGAAAACAGGGCTCTGTTCATGGTTTCTGGTATAGCTGCTGTTAGCTGTTTTTTTATACTTTTGTTGCGTCCAAAGCAACCAAAAAGCAGCTTTCTCGTGCTTGCTATTTGACAGATCTGTCCAAAATTTTTAAAAAGCTGCTTCTATAGCTGCTTTTTGTTGCTCATACTCTGGACTGTAGCAAGAAAGCAGCTATTGCAATATTCATATTTGTGTGTAGCTGTTAGTTTCGTCTCAACATCATTTTGAATGTTTAAAATTGAAAATGATGTTTTATTAACAATGAAAATAAGCGAAAAAATTTAAGGATACTACTAGTAGTGCTCATTTTTACTTTATTTTATTGTAATATATGTCATATTTTGGCCAACTTGCGTATGTTTGTATATGTCGAACCGCCGTTGTAAGCTATGTAAGCTGCTTTTGGCTGTCCAAAACCCGAAGAAGCAATTTTTTGCTATGGCTGATTTTGACAGTTGCTACAGTCTTGCTATGCTATGCTTTCGAAGCAGCTATAGCTGGCATCTTGAACACACCCCCGGTAATCTTGCACTCGTTGTCGCTATGAACAAGTGATCACTCAGTTAATACCAGCAAATCCTTGACGATTTATTATCACGACTAGCGCCCAACGTGGGGCTGTCGTACTTCTTCCGAAATAGATCCTCGAACTTGTTGTTATAATCGGAAATAGTTTCAAAAATTTGGTTGCGCTCGTATTTACAAAGGCAAAAAGCCGAACAATTTACCCAAAACCACATATGACCACTTGACTTTGATTATTCTACGCAATTCAAAAGCATAACCCAAGAATCGTATTCATCATATCTCGAAATTTGGCCCCAGCAATTTTATTCGCAAACATATTTTAAATAACGAGGACACACATAATTCAATGAACTAGAATATCAAGTATGGATCTACCACATTTTTGGTTTCGAAATGTATTCACATTTTAACAAAGTTTCCGCTCCAATTGATTTCAACCGAAATCAATACGAGCAACTCTGCCATTTTAATAATCAACGATAAAATACACTGACAAAAAGGAAAAAAATTATAAATCGAAAACTTGATTCATATATTCGGTACTATGCCTCCTCGAGTATAGAGCCGAGTGTATCCTGTACCTATCCACAAACTACCAACTTCCATATATTCACTATGAAATTATGCTATAAAATGGAGTTGGCAAGTTTTGCTCTAAATTGTGGAATAAACTCATACGGATGTGTAGTGCGCACACAAGCCTCTACATTTCCATTGTTTATTGTATTATGTGGAGAAAGTATACAACATTTGTGATACAGGAGTATTGGCAGAAAATTATATTCATTGAGTCGTACAATAGTTCCGATTTCTCGATAGCATGAATGCAATAAGCCGGCAAATGGGGTGCGAAATCAGGTTGCGGCCATAGAACGGATCAAATTTAAAATCAGATTCGAAACTTTCATCAAGTTCGGGATATAATTAAATTCGCGTGGGAATTGTATGAATGCAATCTTCCAACTTACCGAAACCCATAATACAATTAATTTGCTCCGGAACCGCTGCTAATTGAGTGTGAACACTTGGGAATTAATCATGCATGTGAGGTGCAAATCAGCAATCATCACTCAACTTCCTACTGAAAATCACTATTACTAATAATCTTACCTAGCCGGGCTCCAATGAGGCTTGCGATTAATTTGATTCGATTAAAATGACGGCTGCTAAGATTGCGTGTGGCTTGTTGTGTTCATTATTTGGGGCTCGTGTCATGCGTCACTCCACAATCTGATTGTAAATCTTATTATGCAATTAAGCAACAATAATATTTAGAATATTTTATTGTTAATCCGATTATAGTATTCCTGGCTTTGATTTTAATGTTCCCGGTTGGAAAATTGTATAGCAATTCAAGCGTGTTGTGTAATACCTACTGGAGAGCCGATTGTTAACGTTAAAAATATGAGACACCTTGCCTATTATTAGTCAGGTAAAAATGGCAGTGAATACAATAATATTTTTATTTTGATTTTATTTTCTTAAAGACTTACACAAACAAATATTTGATTAAAAGAATTGACAAAAGATTCACTAAAATTATTTCATAAAAAATTCAGTAAAATTTGTTTTGACAAAAAATTCAGTAAAATTTTTTTGACAAAAAATCCAGTAAAATTTTTTTTCACAAAAAATTCAGTAAAATTTTTTTTCACAAAAAAATTTAGTCAAATTTAGTATAATTTTTTAGGGAAAACAGACTAAAGAAATTGACAAAAAAAATGTCAAGTTTTTACTCAAAAAAGAAATCAGTAAAGTTTTTGACTAAATATTCAGTCAACTTTTGAAAAAAATGTCAGATAAAATTCAGTCAATATTTTCAGTGAAAAGAATCGAAAAAATTCAACCAAATTTTTAAATTTGAAACGAAGTTCAGTAAAATTTTTGAATTTGACAAAAAGTTCTATCAAGTATCAAGAAACATTATGAAGAATTTTATAATAATATTGAATCATTCCATCCTGACTTATAAGCTCCAACTACTGGGTTTTTCAGTCATGTTTATTAATTGGATCAGTTCGTATCTTTTTTATCGCACTCAAAAGATGTTTTTTCGTGGAGCCCTTTCATCCGACATATATAATACTTCTGGAGTACCTCAGGGGAGCCATTTGGGTCCACTTTTTTTATCCTGTTCATTAATGACGTGAGTTCGGTTCACTCCCACTCTAAAACCTCAATACTATGAGGTTCATAAAAATAGAATTGAGTCGGTTCAGAGAAGGTTCTTGCGATTCGCACTTAAAGGTCTTCCTTGGCAAGATGCATCTACCTCCTTACCATGAGAGTCTTAAGCTCCTGCCGATGGAGTCATTGGTTGATAGACGAGATGTCCTTAGAGCTGTTTTTGCTTTCAAGGTAATTTCTGGTTATATTAACCCCCCGTCATTGCTGGAAGGCGTTACTTTTAAAGTTCCATTTCGATCCTTGAGAGACTATGTGTTGCTGGATATTCCTCACCATCGGACAAATTACGGCCAACATGAACCAATCACATCTCTCTCACGCATTCTTAATTATAATTACAGTCAAATTGGCTTTAACCTTTCAACAGTTTAAATCGGCTTTATCAAATATAGAATGTAATATTATATTTATGTATTTATGAGTGTATAAAATGATGTTTTTTTGTTCTTATTTTCTTTGATTATTATTTATATTCTTGTTATAAGTAATCAGTTTAGTACACTTTACTTCTCTTACCATGTGAAAAAAGTTTGGAATCCTCCTTTTATTTCTTTTCCCGTTTATCGATACACTTAACCTGTTTTTTCACGTAAAGTACATTTTCTGTTTTGGGATGAATTAATTTGCCAATAAAAATTGAAAGTTATCTACTGGATAACTTTAATCGCATAAAAACAATCGTTCATATGAAACAAAAGTGTTATCAATCAACTAGGATATATCGGAAAAGGAAGAAAAATGAAGGGTCAATAAAAGCGAACATAACGCAGATACAATATTCGACCAAGCAAGCATATGAAACGAATGTGACTGAAATTCAATATTTGTTCAACTCCATTTCACATTTAAAACCAAAAAAAAAACAAGTACAATCGGTAGCTGAAAGCTGCACGTTCAATTGCACCTTCTCACTTTATCATAGTCGAGATGATAGCCTTTGACATGCACGTTTTCAACAGTTTTACTTCTGTTTTATATGCGAATTGGAGTGTCTTGGAAAATATAATTTATCGCTGCACGAATCCAATTTGATTTTCCATCAAATAAATTGAAAAGGGAACTGAATAAAAAATAATAATATTGACATCTGTAGATGTTGATTTAAGCGATTTAAACACGTTTACATTCATTAAAAAGAAGGTCAAGAGTATACAATTGTCAAGATAGATCTATCGATTATTAATTCCAATAGCACTGCAGTTTCCTGGTTTGCTGTTAAATACATTGCCTCTAAATGAAATATTGATTTTTTTGCCAACCCCACAGTTGGGCGCCATATTTGCATTCTATTGACTATTTTTGACATCAATCGCAGTTAATTTGTGTAATCGTTAAATTTGTGTTTGTCAAATTCTTTTGTTTGTCATGAAAAGATGTTTGTTTCGCCCGAAATATTCAAATTTAACTTTTTATGAATAATTAAAAAATATTGGAACCCTAAATTTTGCCAAAATTTACTCAAATATTTTTAAAAAAAACTTTTTTTAACAAATTAAAAAATTACACGATCTGACTGCATTTGCGCCGAATATAGCGTGCATCAGTTAAATATTTGATTCAAAACATCTATCAAATATGACTCCAAAAATTTGTCAAAGACAACCTTTTGAAAAACCAAAGTTTTACAATACACGATCTGACTGCATTTTCATTCACGAATATAATAAAATATTTGTCTTAGTGACATTAAGCCTCTATTTGAATGTATGTCATGCTGTCAATTATTTGACCCAAAAACACAAATTTGTCAAATAAACATTTTGACAATCAAAAATTTGAGAATACACGAGCTGAATGCATTTTCCGACGAAGATATTCAAATATTTGAGTAGATTCATCTATTACGAGCTTTGTACACGTTTTAGTTTAGTTTTATTGATTGTTTTTTGTGCAACCGTATATTCAAAATCGAAAGAAGTCGAAATAAAAACTGGTCATCCCCAAGAGTAGCTATTACATCTCAACTGATAAGTACCTGAAGCGCGCTTGACATCTACTACAACTAGTTAGAGAAAATGGTGGCTCTATAAGTGAGTGAAGGCATTATGCTTGTAGCAAAATTACTAGTTTTAAATTTCACTGAATAAGTTTAGCACCTGATGTGCTTGTTTACTTACCTTTTCACTGTGCTTCATATACTCATAAATTCAAAATTCTCCAGTGTACTGATCTAACAAGCCAGAGGTTGTGAGTTCGAATCTCATACATGTCATGTGATAAGCAAAAATGATACTTGAAATGCCGGCAGTGTTTCAGCAGGAGCCAGTGGCCTCCAAGGACCTAACGAAGAATACAAGCACCATTCTATTCCCTCAGGTAACGTAGTTTTTTTTGTATGAAAATACTTACGAAGCGCAGTGAAATGAGCATCTTCAGGCTCAATCAGTCGGAAGTGCCGAAGGCAAAGTTTAGGTCAAATCCTCTGACCACCTTAGATTGCTTTTAGTTAGTTTCCTTGAAATCATGGAGTTTGTAATCGCAATTGGACTACTTTATGAGCAAAGCTGACCTGCATTATAAGCTGCCGAGATCCTGTAGTCACTTGACCTGCATTTTATTATTCACTTAATCATTTGCCTTGTTTTCCTGACTGCAGTAGCCTGCTTTCATGGGCTGTGTCTCACGTTCTAGTTTAACAATTGAATGAAGGTCGGTTTTTTTCTTTAATTTTCTTTC
This sequence comes from Beris morrisii, assembly GCA_951812415.1. Classification (NCBI taxonomy): domain Eukaryota; kingdom Metazoa; phylum Arthropoda; class Insecta; order Diptera; family Stratiomyidae; genus Beris; species Beris morrisii. The sequence goes on along the minus strand of OX638312.1, from coordinate 4,687,211 downwards.
TGCCGGTCAAGGACGAGACATTTTTGTACGAATATATCGAGGATGGAAGTCCTCAGTTTGAACTCTGATGTAAAACAAGAGATTCCAGCCGTGTTAGACTCTCTTTGGGAATCTGTAGAAACAAGATCCAAATTCTGTATAACAGTTTCGTCCCACAATTGAACATATTGAAGTGGCGAGCTTCTAGCTACAGTTTATCGCATGAATGAAGACACTTCACAGGATTTTGCGCATGTCCACAATAGCTGCAACCTGATATACCCACAGAGCTTTCCAGGGACAACGAATTGTTTATATCTGCACGTAGCTAACAAGGACTAGCAGTAGCAGCATCCCGATAAATTTTGTTACGATTCATTGGCCTATTTCGTGGCTATCGTTCAGAATCCACGCAAGCTCCAGGACGCATCGCGTTCTTCTACTTTGTGGAACTTGTGTCGATACAAGGAACTCCCGAAGTTCTGACATCCCTCCGAACATAGTGAATCTGGATTTCGAACGATGTAAATTTAGAGTAGGAGATGTTCTGCCTTACCCTGACTGAATACGGAGGAGCTATTCTAGCCGCCCGTTTTGATTCCTTGCAAGTCAAATAGCATCCCTTCCTAAAGTATCCTGGTAACTTAATTCACGGGATTTCAACTCCTTTCTGGAGTCTGCTCTCATCACATCTCTTATTCATCGTAGGATTTCCGTGAACACTCGAGGTTGTGATTGTATAGGTACTTGTATTCTATGTGAACTTCCCAAACTCATGATTTACCACTTATATGGACCAATTTCTGTCAGTATATCGCGAGCCCTTGATTCGAAAGGGTACAAAATTATAAACAAAATAGAGAAAAGTACAGAAAAAAACAAAAAAAAAAGAATTACAAACGACACAAAATTCAATTTGCTCTCATATAAATAAAATAAAAAATTGTGTTATTCATAGAGTTTTATTTAGTTTTCGAATCAACATTATAAAAGCAATTAGCCGATCAAAATAACTAACAAAAAATTTGATCAAAATCTTAATAAAATTCAAGGTAAAATAGAAAATTGTTGAACCATTGGAACCAAATGTGCTGAAAAAGTATCCGGGACAGAGAATGTGTTTTTAGTCTTGTGTCAAAAACAAAACTTTTTTCAGTTTTTTTTTTTAAGTTTTAAAATGTTGTGCGCTTAATTTTAGCAAAGTGACCAATAAATTATTTTAAAAAAATGCAAAAAATAAAAGTTATTAAAGCTTATTTCTAACAAAAGTGATTTAAAGTGGCTGTATCCTAAAAAAAAAATTTAAAAAATAAAGTGAATCTATCTATCGAATGTGTGCAAAGAACTATATTTTCAGTATGTGATTTTTTGTGGATAAGAACGAAGAAACTCATCCTTGAACTGATTAAGAATCCTTGTTCAGAATCAATGCGTATCTTCACGACTGGAATCGTCGGAATTTACTTATTTTCTCATTACTAACCTGATATTGTGTTGGTATACGTGCAATAAACACAGGACATAAATTTTATTCAAGATATTTTAATGGCGATAGGAAATTTATTTCATTCTGCTATCATTCGTTTTAATTTCCGGCTGTCCACCGACTGTCGATGTTTTACGATTTAGATAATAGTATCTAAAATCGCACTTCTATAGACAAACGGAGTCCAAACAAACAAACTCGTAGTTAACATCTTACTTTACTATTTAACTCCTTTTTTTCTTGTAGGAATGCTTTATAGCATTAATTTTACGGTGTGTCCTTCTGGCGAATTAAACACAAATGTCTATGCTACGAATTTGGAGAAATATTTGGAAGGACATTTTCTTGCCTGTCTGTATTCTACCCACTTGAAACCGAACAAAACTTTACTAATTATTCGAGCATCCACTCTGTTGGTTTCGTAAAGTAATTTTATACACACGTGTCATAAATTACTGTGTTTTATAGCTCGGCATATGTGTATGATGTGAAATTTATGTCGCGTCTATGCTAAAAGGCTCCTTTATTCACAATTTAACACGGTATTCTTCGAGATTTGTGTGAGAAGATCAAAAAGATATTCGTTATGTTTTTTATAATTATTGTAAAAGATTTGCTAAGACTTATTTTGAAATTCAAGGAATTAACCGAAAATTTTGCGGAAAAATGTTATCAATATCATCAACATTGTTAAATTTGAGATTATTTTTCATATGATGAAATGAAATTTTCTTTTAGAAATAAGATCATCAAAGTTTGATACTTTTCTTATCCCTTGGGTAATTTGCCAACTTTTTTTTCATTCTGCTTAGAGCAGATTGGTTTTTTTTAAGATGAAAATTGTTCTTGTTCCTTTTTTCTCTGAACATCCATAGGTGTAAATTTCAAGAAAAAATGGCCTATGTCAACTTGTGGTATTTTTTCATATCTGGCAAATTGTTACCCCTGAGCTATTTGTCAACCTTAGATATTACAAATTTTCTAAAAGTTGAAGTTTGTTTTTTACTTTCTTAAAAATGCATGAGCCAATTCGCTACGGGGGCTTGAAGATCTTGCTTATTGTTTTTATGAATTATTATAGAAGCCTTCGCTCCTTTTCATTCAATTCAAAAGGGTTACGTATGTTTTATAGATTTCCCTTTTCAGCCTCTACGCTAGCTTTGACTGATGTTACGCAGTTCGACACGACTTTTTAAGCAAATTTCAATTGAGAATGCTTAGAAGTACCTTCCAGCGTTAAAAAATTAGCAACAACTACTTAAAACCACTGTACTGATTTTTAACAATCGTTTGCCACTAAGCTTCCGGATACTCCTCTCAATTATTTGTACCTTTTAATCTGGTAATTTTAAATATTTGCTCATCAGGTCTGGTTGGTACCCGTCTCACAAAAAGTTTTCTTTAATCGGCTAATTTAAGTTAAATATTAAATTCAAAAACCAGTACAGAATGAAATTTAGTACTGAATCGAAGAAACTTCCGTTTTACTAATTCTTGTAGTAGACCTTTTCTGTTTATGGTACAATCATCAAAAATCTAGTTGGCTTATTATTTTTTCATATAATAAAATAACTACTTGCACGTTGTATGCTATATACAACACTTACCGATTCTCTCAACGTGATTTGGATAACAATTTTCATTTAGTTTAAGCTTGTATACCATTTTGTCAAAATATTTGACTATTTTTGGTGGAAGATCATCAACATTGTTGTCAAATGGAGTTATTGTCAAAAAGAATTGTTTCTTTTTAACGAATTTGTAGATAGGTATAATTTTTATACTTTTCGATGTTTTTTTAGAAATTCATGACAAATTTACTATGCTTGGTTTTCATACGAGAGCGTCGAAAAGTTGGAAGTTCCTGAAAAATTTGCTCTAACTTCGATTCTGCTATTTTTGCATTAATTTAATTTTGCTGAAACTAACCGTTTAACTGTTTTTCTCATCAGAGGTTTTTATTCAATCAAATTCAGACCTACATACAAAGTACATCCATATGTTTCATGTACTAAACGAATATGTGTTTAGTACATAAAACAAATACCATAGATGCATAATTAATTTGCATAAAGTTAAAGAACCTTTTATACTTGATGATGTGAAAAGTGGGTATTTGTTACTTTAAATAAAAATCTATAAAATCGATAATAGTTTGACTTTACTTTTCAACCACTAACTTCGGTAGCAGCACATGAACACAAAATTGCTTTCACGATTCAAAGAACCATTAAAAACAATATTGACAAAATTGTATATGGGTGGGTCCAGTTACTGTGCAATTGTTTTAAGGTGGGACACTCCTTTATCGGGTCAAAAAATAGATTTTTTGGAAATAGAAAATATTTCAGTCGAAATCTGCAGTGTTTACGAGTTATAGTTCATAAAGCCGAGGGGTCGGGTGACGAGTATTTAGAATTTTTATTGTTTCCAAAACTTTAAACGCGTTTTTCTGGAAACATCACTTTTCGATTTTGCATACACGATTGAGAAAATTCTACTGATCCGATTTGGCTTTATGACGGCTCATTTTATAAATAATTAAATTTTCTACTAGATGACGTAAATTGTTTTTTGAAAAATAATTTTTTGCATATTTTTTTCGTATTTTAAAGTCGATTTTTTTAGCGAAAAATGCACTTTAGATTTAAAAGCATTAAATTTCCATTTCTAGAATCTAGTATTATACACTTTACAAAAACTTTTTGTGTTTTTGGTTCAGATCAAAATTAAGGACGCTAGAGTGTACGCAGCTTGAAACGAGGCGATATTAACATCCATCCGTTTTACTTTATTATTTTCTAAAAATACAGTATTTAAATTAAACATCGATTTTTTAATGTGAAATTACACTGTGCTCTTGAATTATGCATTTAATTGTCATAAAAATTTCAAAGCGTTACCTGAGAAAATAGATCTTGAAAATCATGTATTTTTCGACCATGTAAAGGAGGTTCCCCCCTTAAGGACTTATAGAAAGTAGATACCCGAAGAAATTCGCCCCGGATTCCCGAATTCCAAATTTGAAAATCCTAAAAGTAAAACTCTCTCTTACGGATCTACTCGTATCTATGACTTTCATTGAATATTGAGATGATCCTTGTATTTTTTTCCTTCAGAGAAATTCTGGATCCTTTCTGTCCCGCTTGTGTTCGAAAAACTTCAATTTATTTTCCTATAAACAAAGTTGAAATTATAATCTCACCCTTACAAAATAATCGATTTATTGTTAGTTCTCCTTATCTACGGAACAAGGAATCTACCATTCAACTTTACAAAACAAAAAAACCATATTCATGTTCAAAATAAAAAACTTTTTATAGTTTCCATAATAAAGTTCTGAAAGTTGTGTTCCTTCAATATGAGAAACGTATGTAAGCAGACTACTAATGTTCGCCTTAATATTCCATTATTGTTTTTTTTCGCTTGAAGTTGGAATACAGTAAAAAAGGATGGAAGCTTATAAACTTTAGTTTATGAAGAAAATCTGTAAAATATTATTACATATAGTTTTGTTTTTACCAGGCTTTTAGTTGGACATCTGTTTTGCTGTTGTATACGTGGTGGAACTGAAAATTTATACCAAGTTGTAGAACAATTTTAAAGTTGGCTTAAAATTATGTTTTCAGTTTACATTGCAGAGAACTTTGTAGTTGAACTGGTACTGCCACGAAGTTGGTGTAAATAGCATAAGTAAGATGCCGAAGTTGTTATGTTTTTTTAACAGGTACAAACTTCTTGCAACTTAAATACTTTAATACTTTTAAAAATTTGTCCGTGGTCATTGGTATCACTATTTCTTCGAAATACCATTTGAACCTGGTCCGTTCATGCAGATTCTTTCAAACTTAATTAAAGTGATTGAAGAATAAGAAAGCCTTAAACATCAGATTTTTATAGAAAGATGGCTAATGTGACTAGACACCGTAAAACAGGCACTCCAATCTATTTATCCCAAAACAGTAGTAAAAAGGGCTGCATAATATCTTAATCTAAATAGATGGCAGACTGTAATCCTTCTGGGAGTCATAACAGACCACTGTCATGTGAGCAAACATTTTCATGTAGAAACTGAAATGAGGATTAGGAAACACAACCTGAGCACACTGTATGTGATTGTCTTCATAAAAGACTTCGTCACCAAAGGTATTCACGAGTTTGACCAAATTTCAGACTTGTTTTCTTCGAGAAATACTACTTCATTAACACTGCCGGTATAAATGAATAATTTTAAATACTTGGAGATACTACAATAAATACTCGGGGGATACTACAATAAAGCCAACTGAGCTACGATAAGGGTATGTCGTATGCAGTGCTGTTTTTCTTTTACATTTATGTTACTCTGTACTGCTGGGTCATAACCTGAGTTTGTTTGGTGTCCCAGGTAGATACATACATATTCGACTGGCTTGATTTTTGCAATTCAATTGATTATTTTTATATTAATAACGTTAAACCAACTAAAATTTCTAGTAATAATTTATCGTTGTCGTTTTTCAAAAACAATTCCAAAATAGTATTTGAATCATATGTACTATGTATTTTCGTTGTTCTTATATATTTTAGATATTACCATCGATTAGATCACAAAATTAACCGAAAAGTATTACATCCGGCAAACTTTTGAATTTACTCCGTGCTGGTATTTAATTCAGAGTATTATTAATCTGCTAGTTGTGGCGACTGGCAGCGCGAAGTAGTTGCATTGAAAAGATGACTTTTGTAAAAACGTGTACATTGGATTACTTGTAATTAATGGAATAGCACTCGAATAAATTATATACAACATAATGATAACATACATAATACTGCGTAACACGAAAATGTCCGATATTTTTTTTAATTTGTTCTATAAAATAAAAAATTGATAATTGGCTGTGATGTTTCAATAATTGCTGCGAGAGTGATTAATATGTAATGATATTGAATACAATGGTGAAAATTATTGTTTGCAATGTATACATCATTGTTTACAGTATAAACAAATTTAAATTTTTGAAAAAAAAAATATAATAACTTAATCTCATTACTATTAAATTCTCACAAAGACCCATAAAATATTCATATCTTCTTTTCCGAGTCCAAACATGAACCATCCCCAAAAAAATACACCAAAATACAGCGTATCAAATTATCCATTTCGGATTATAGCAAATAAATCAAGATTTATATACAACCACACACTCGCTCACAAAATATCCACAAATATCACATATCTAGGACTTTGTCCTTGTTATAATTTCGACCGGACATAATGACTACTCGTTGTTCGTCCTCGTTAGCCGGTTCCGCCTCTGAAAAAATTTTTTATAGCCAATCGTAAGCCTGTTAAATGTGTACAAATATCCATCTTATGGTGATGATCTTCATCGGATTAATTTTTTATCGTCATGTTGCACAATTTTTTTTTTTATTTGCTTTGCTTTTTTTATTGACGTGTCCCCATATGAAGCCCAGTCATTTTGCTTATGTTGCTTTTAATTATAATAAACTTTCATAACTCGAGTTTTACAGAGTGTTTGTGGAGTAGGTACCTAGTAGATGAGCCTCATTCAAAAAATTTTACTGGTCATTTCGAAATTTGTTGATTTGTAACAGAAGTTAAAATGACTGTTAAATTTTGTAACGCACTGAATGAAAGTGTAATCTCTATTGTGGTAATGGTGTGAAAATCCAATTAAATTTGAGTAGTGAATTTAGCACGTACCTACATATTTTTAATTATCTGATTAAATTTTCCGATTCCCGTCCGATACGAAATTTCGCTCGAAATTCCGTAACATGTTCGTTTTTCCAGCAACACGTTTTGAGCCAATCACCGAATCCATTTTATAGCTCCTGAGACTCTCACCGCTTATGGTTTCATCCTCCCAAGATATGTGACTGTCACCCCTATTTTTACTTCATATGGCGACGGTCGGCAGTACCAGCCAGATTGTACCTTAAGTAAATATTGTTCGAAAGGTCAACGCATCTGAAAAGATTGGATAATTATAATTTAAAATAAGCCAATCAAATGGTGTGCCGCGTAACGCATCGGCAGTGCACCGGTATTCCAGCGGAGCTAGTTTCTCCACCCAGTAACGAAACATGCAGATCCCCATCGTAGTACAAAATGAGTTCTGTTAAACATGATTCATTAAATACTAAATATTGATACTGCTTCAATTCTCCGAATTCAGTACTGGATGTTTATAGTATGCTAAAGTTTTATAATAATACATTTTTTTTTTCTTGATGTTATTTTCCATAACGGTTTTTTTTTATGCAGATTATTTTTCTTTTCCATTTATTGCTTTTTTGTAAAACAACGATGTAAACCAATAACCAACAATGTAAACCAATAATTTGCGCATACCTAGATTTAATCCGAGGATCTCATCATTGTGATACCACCGAGGCTATCCAGGGCTGTACATGTTATTTGAAAATAGTGTACATAGGGTTTTATTCTTAGTCCGCATTAGATATTGTTACAGTAATAATTCAAAAAATTCGCAAACGTCGGGAAAACCTTTATAAAAAGAAAGGGATAAGAGATGTGCCAGTGATTCCAAAGTTTCAAAACGTTATGAGGTCCACAAATAATTAAGTCCCACAGATTTTCAATCACGTTCGCAATTCAGCTTCGGTACTGAAAAACAACATTGCTTCAGAACTATCTGACTTTGAAATTCTTGGGAACGTAGGACTGAATTTTTTTGGAATAGTTTCTCGGCAAATAAGGGTAGCTTACAATTTTTTAGTCTAGCTAAAATCCTATTACTTCATTGCAGAATACTCCAACGTATAAGTCATAGAACTTGATAACAAACGCTTTCTGCTGGTCATAATACACAATAAAATATTGTATAAGGTAAACTTATCTCAGAGTTAAAGTAAATAATTTGAGCTAAGTTCAAATCACTGAAAATAAACTAATCGACTTTAAATTGAAATCCATGGTGTCTTACCATGTTTTGTTGCTTAACCACCTTAAATACGATTACATTTGATAAATTCAAGAAAAAAACAAACTTTCTTAAATCTCCAAGCATTTCTCATTATTTTTCATGACAGCTCATTTTCTATTTAACTGATATACCGATAGCGATTCCAACATTTTTCCTATAAATTTTTAAAGGCTGATTCGTTTACTCTACCCTGCCCGCTTTTTTTTAGCCCCGAAGGCGGATATTAAAAAGTCATTTACCATCAAGAATTCAAAACCACTTTATACAAGAAAGCGTGCGGTCCGTTGAATACTTCATTGACGACAGATAGACAGATCCCTTAAAAGAATTCGCATTCGGCTAGAGAAAAAAAACATCAACGAACGGGAAATGTTTCCAGCCAATATTCCTTGTAAAAGTGGGGCTGGGGATGGTATTGGATGTGATGATTTCAAGGAGTCTGGATTCATCTTCTGTCTTGTTATCATATCGATATTTTTCGACAGCCTCCGGAAATTATTCTCATTATTAAATCCATTGATGACTATTTTGTATTCATTCAAAAAAAAATTGCTGACTGTCAGTGATGTTTTAAAATCGTATCGATGTACTTGTGCTTTTATGAAAACATGATTTTGGCGCAGTTTTTTAATTGTCCACATACCGTTCTTAGTAGCGTGATGCTGCACACTGGAATTATATCGACATATTACTCGATAACTACCCCAGAAAGGACAATCGCTGCCGACAGGTTTAATTTTAGAGCGACAATCGCACGAAATGTGATACGCCAGTTCGTTGTGGCAATGCTTTCAATGAAAGATGGAACGTGGTCAGCGGAAATTAGTCCTGGAGCGTTATGAAAGGAAACTTCCGGAGCTAAAAACTCCGTCTGCTGTCTCTAATATGATGTGACAGGTTCAATACTCCGAAATAAATTGGCTTGGAAACTCCATGTACTCCAACTTCACCTTCAACTTGTCCATTTTTAATTTAATTTTATACCTGGCAAGGATCTGGCTGACATAGTTGTATTCAAACTGCCAACCTGTATTCAGGTTAAAGTTTCTTCAAAGACGTCAATTGAAGTCGTGTTTCTAGACAAACTGTCGGAAGCTGAGCGCTGAGAACGAGGACGAAACAAGGACTTTACTCCACACACCTAATTGAATATCGACGTCTTAGAACAAAAGCAAAAGTGGTTTATCCTTGTGTTTCTCCCTTTTATTCGAGCCAAGCGTTGCAAATAAATGCCAAGAGCATGGCAAAACCACAACGAGCGAACAGCCTTAAGGCTTTTTTTTTGTTCAAGTGTCCTGGTATCCTATCCCTGTGTGGCTGTTCTAGTGCTGAAATTATATGACTTTGTTGTCAATAACGATGTCGTTGAAACCATGAGTTCGCCACATATAAAACACGCCAGAAGCTGGTATCCTGATAGTGATAATAACAAAATCCGTATCCAACTAGCTTGAATGTATGCGGCAACGTCATAGCGTTGATCTAGAACCCGCGAATGAAAAGATATGACAGGATGACAAGTATGAAAACATGAAATGAAATCATACCAGGTGAATCTACACCTGCAAGGATAATCCCAGCAATCCAAAAGAAAACTTCACTTATCCACTCGAAAAGCAAGAAGTTGAAATCTGTCTTTTTTGCATTTTCCGTTCCCTTTCATTCACTTTAGAGACAGACAGTGCAAGGATCTGGTTCTACAGCAACATGCAAGTGGGATTTCTAAATGCTAAAACCCGATATATGCGATGGCGTCTACCTACTTATAAATATATATGCAAGGCGAAAATACAGAAGGACTTTATGCAGTCGAAATGTAGTCCTTTTGGGAGCGATCTATAACTTTACACTGTCCAAAATGATTTCACTTTGTAGCGACAACGTCGAAATATCTGTTTACTATTCAAGTATGTCAATGTTGGCATGACTGTGTTGAATAAAATTTACATAAAAGCAGCTAGTCAGGGGTTAGAAGTGTCTTCGAAAGTAGGGCATTTAAAAATTGACAGTAGATACTGCTGGATATCAAAGAACTTTTGGATTACGAGAACTGTTGCACTATTGGGAATACTGTCAGTGAAATACATGAATACTTGGAAGCGAGTTGTGTCTTTCACCTGAATATTACAGGTTTCACTGTAAACCTAGGTCTTAAGCTTAAAATGTTTATCCCCTTCTTCTTTGATTCGTCATACTGGGGGTGGAACATAAAACATATGGTACCATTTGACATCATCCATCAAAGTAAAATGCAAGTGAAAAAATCCTTATTACCAGCACCTGACTTTACACGACATAAGCAAAAAGAATGATTTAGTTTTACACATGTAGGAATGGCGCTGCACACGGGGCAAAGTTTTGCTGACACAATTTTTTTCCCATTAATTTTTTTTACTTCAAAGTACTTTCATATTGGAAAAGACCAGATACCACCGCTTAAGTACAAAATATCAAAAGTTCGGTAAATCTAGTATTTTTAAGTCCCGTAAGCACAAAATCTCTTAAATAAAATCCCATGGATACAACATCCCCTAAATATAAAAATCTGCCTATAGTCTGGACGCAACTTTATTATTTTATTGGTAGAAGTCCGCAACCCGTTTAATACAATAACGTTCCAAATAGCCTCCTGGTTATTCCTTAGGTTGTCAATCACATAGGAACCTACACTGCATAAAGTTGCTCCCAGACTATTGGCAGACTTTTTACTTTATTTTTATTTATTTACGTATTTGTTTTTCAAGAGATGATTCAATAGAAGTAAGAAAAAGATCTCATTAAACCTAAAAGAATTTCTGAATTCCTGAAAACTTGAACAATACCTTAAAACCTTCCCCCTCCCCCCACCAAGTGGGTTTAATATCGGTATTACCCCCGATATTTTTAGCTTTTAGAAGTAAAAGTGAATTCGATATCTTATTAGACCTAAGAAATATATCGGAATTCGTAAATATGTACACAACCACTTTACACCCGGGTTGGAAATCGAAAAATTTGGAAAAATGTTTCTAGGCGCTTATACAAAAAGTCCGTCGAAGTACAATTGCTTTGATGGCTCGACATGTCTAATAGATTTAAAGAAATTCGTGAAAATGTGGAAAAAAAACCCTTTTCACTGCTTTTTTTTTTACTCCACCTTGGTACGCCAATGAAAATCTGAATTGTTTTTGCTTTAATTAATCTAGTATCACATCTCCATATATGTACTAAGTTCCAAATTTCTAGCATAAGCCGTTTTTGAGTAACCACCCAACCCCGTACCTTGCTACCCCTCTCAAAAATTTAATTTTCAACTTTCTAGCATGAGCCGTTTCTAAGATTTGAAAAACCACCCCCGTACCTTGCTACCCCTCTCAAACATTTTTTCTTTGTTGTCTCTATAGTGGCTCTATACATTTGTCAATTTTTAGCTTTCTTTCCTTTGCGATTTTCGAGAAATAAGAATCGGAATTTTTCCATTTCCACCCCCTCCCACAATCACCCCCTACAACCACATCCTCTGCTAGAGGTCTGTTAGTCCTAACTCCTGTAAAAATTTTAAGATCATATCTGGTACGGTTCTTGAGATATAAAAATGTAATTTTATGAAAAATGGCTGTCTCCCCACTTCCGCGCTTCACCTGACCCCTCAAAAATTTTACATTTACTAGACTCCACTGGTAATTTTATGTACAGAAACCGAATTTTATCTTCCTGGCACAATTGAGTCGGAAAATACGGCGGATGGCGTCTACGGCGGACAGGCGGACATTTGGTTTTTGCTTTTTTGGTGTTTACTAGTCCTAAAACGTGAAAAAACGAAATTTCAGGGTAGCAAACTTTTTTGAAATTTTAGTCAATCATAATACTTTATTGTTAAAAAATAATAAAGTAAAATATGATCATAATGCTTTTACCAAAGTTTTATGAACCCAAATGCAAATTTCATAATTCCGCACAATACGCTTCAAGCATTATTTAAAAAAAAAACTTTTTAATAAACTGAAATATAAACATAAATTTATTTCAATTTTTAACAAAGAATTCGTACAATTAATTACAATTTCAGTGATCAGATTTTATATCTTTGTATCTGTTGTTACCATTTAGATTTTTACCAAAATTAGTTTTTTCTTTATTATCTTAATTTTAAATCCAAGGAAACATTTTATAATAAAAAACCTTGCTTGTTAAATACTACCTAACTTACAAACTAACTTACAATCTAATTTTTTTAATAAACTGAAAAACCTTTATTTTATTCAAAAATGAATATAATACTGCATCGCAAAATCGTAACCTAAGCGAAGGTTCTAAGTTTTATGCGGAATTTTTGGATGAAGGATTTTTGATTACGGGATTTGGAATGTGGGATTTTGGAAACGGTATTTTGGATCACGAGATTATGTACGTAAAATTTTTTTTTATTTATTTGGTTTTGTTTGTAACATGAAATTAACGTATAGTTAGAATAATAAAGTAAAAACACAATCCACACAGTAAAGAAAATCCATCGAATTTTACATCTTTTGGATTAAATATGCCACACCTTTTCAAGTAAATTTACATTGGGATGTAATAGTCAATTTGAATGTAATTTTCAATATTTGGTTAGTAAATTTAAATTTGCAATCTGTAAATTTAAACTTCGAAAGCAACAAATTCACTGGATATTTTCTTGAATTTACACTTTAAAAAAAAGTATGTAATCAATCAGCACTGTTTAAGATACACTTATTTCTACTCCTAAAATTATTTCTTACTTAGTTACTCTTAATAAAACCCTTGGCTGTAGGTAGGAATCGAACCCGCGATCAATTTTGGTTTTGCTGCGTAGGTTTGGCGCGCGTAGCCACTGCGCCACCGAAAGCGTTTTATTTTCATGTCAGTAGAAAACAAAATCGAACGAAGTTGGACGTCGTGGTTCTATATATTACATGTTTTTGTCGTAAAATTCAAATAGATAAGTAGAATTACACAAAAAAAACATAATTTTCAATTCATATATAAATATAGTTAATTTTACACGAAATGTTGCTTAATTTTTGGAGCCTTTTCATGTAAATTGTACGATTCAGTTGAAAACTACATGAATAATTTACTAATACTAGTAATTTCGTGTAAAAGTGATTGAACTGTGTACTTTTACTTGAAAAAATTAAATATACTGGAAATTTCAAGTGATAATTGGATTGAAAGTTAAATTTTTTTTAAAACAGTGCACTACTGTAGTATATGTTTTTCTTAAAAAAATATTACCCATATGATTTCCAGTTCCCTATCAATTTTAAGATATCTCAAACAGGTAGTTTTTGCCCCACTCTTAATCTGAAAAAAGTTACACATATGGATATCGAAGCTTTAAATGCAAACGGCAAATGCAAATTTTACAGAAGAGCTAATTGAAGTTGAAAATTACAGAACTTAAAAAAATATTAAAAATCGGTTAATGAACTAATTTTTAACAATCTTATTAGAAGTATTGATAAATTCCTCAACTCTTGGTATTGGTTGTTTTGCGAGTTTCGGCACACTCCAAATTTTGTCCGAAAAACGGAATACGGAAAGAGGTTACAATGCTTTGGTGTTCGATTCGTATCCTACCTCCATAAATTCCAAGTTTCAACTTCCTAGCATAAGCCGTTCGTGAGACACGGAACCTAAAAATCATCAGATTTTAAAATTATTATAGTTGGTGCTTTAAAAAAGTTCACCTAACTTTTCGTTTATTGCATAGTTTAATCGGCATGTAGAACCATAACACTATTTTCGCTGTCCACCGAATAAGTGCTACAAAGAACTTTGGGTTTTTGACTTGATCCACCTCAAGCATTAAAATCCGCCCGGAAAGAACTACATCTTCTCCATAAGACTCTCATCATCAACATCTTAGCTGGAAATTCGCTTATAGAAAGTTTACACCGCATACTTGAGACCCTGAGGACAAATATCGAACTAACGGACAACTCTCGAGAAAACTTCATCCCACAAAACCCAGGACAATCGGGTTAGCTAAAGAAGGTGTTAAATTTCCAAGAAGAAAATTGAAAGAAAAGGGAAGAAACAAAAATTGTGTTCAAGGTGACCAACACAAGCCATAAATACTTCCGGTTTTCTTCACTACTTCAGAGCTGTTAAGGATTTTTTAAGGATCAGAAGTTATCAGGAGCTGGGTGAAAGATTTCCCCCATTCCCACGAAATTGCACACCCTTTTTTTGACCCGAAACATAAACATAACTCCCAAGTTAATCCATGCCTGGACACACTATCGCCGCGGTACATTCCGGTCTGGCGCTATAAAATCTAGCAAATTTAAGATAATGTTTACTAGCACGCCATCTGACGACATTTCCTACTGGGTTTTATACTTTTATCGCCGTACTATGGCTAGTGCTTTAAATTGTTCTTAGTGTCTTACCTCCGTCTTTGGTTTTATTGGAAACAAGCTGTTAACGTTTTTGGTTGTGGGAATTTTCTGCTGATTGCCCAATTTTTTTTAATGCTTGGGGTGGTAACCATAAAAATACCCGGCCTGCTTGCCGTCAGCTCCTAGCACTTATATTGTGGAGTGTTCAGGAAACATTTTCGTTTCAAAATTAATTACCGCCATTTATGTCTTGTGAGAAAAGTCCGAATCTTATGGTTTGGGTACGATTTATGTATTACACAGTCATGGGAATTTTTGACGATGCATTGATCTTTTTTTAAGCTGGACTAGGATATGGAGGTGGGCAGTGTCGATTCGAAGGACATGAGGGTTGCTGGCAGGAAGTTTTTGTGTGAATTTAAGGTTATAAAGTATCCGACGACATCTTCAAGGATCATAAAGTTTTCTATAGATGGTGTGCTGGAGGGGTGGGCTAAGGGTGCATAGAGTACTAATATATCTTTCATCGAGCAGCTTCATATGCTTTTTTACGAGGACAAATAGGATGGACACTTTAGGTAGAAGGTGACTGTGATTCCGGGCACATTTCTATGGCGATAAATTATTAAAGCCGAGAAGAGGATGGACTAGAAGGACGATTGTCTCAAATTTAGTTCTGCAATTCAGCTTGGGTCTTAGCAATAAAATTTATTTGGTAGTCATGCGATAGATTTTATTGCCCATTTTCCGGGTTTTGGAATGTTTTCCACGTTGATATTAAATGGGTTTGTCTCGGATTAGTAAATTGATTATTGGAAGCATTTGGAACTAGTCGGTATGTGCAGTTCATTATTGCAATAAATTTCATATAAAATGTAATTTTGGGCAAGAATCAAGATTACAGCTTTGGACACGGATGAGTATAAATTTCGGTTTAATTGCCATTTATATTGCGGTATGAGTTCGAAAAGGACTTATGGGCTTGTTCGCCTTGTAATTTATTCCGATGGTGGATTCGCATTCGAATTGAATCTATAGACAATTATGAAAATTTAGCTATGCTCAACATGAGGCTGTACTAAATAACTTTTTGTTGAAAATAAAATAATTACGGATTAAGCAGAGCCCACATGAATTTGGGCAATGCGAAATATATGTGAAAAAATAGCTTTCCCGAATAAATGTAAATTAAAAGTATGGTCGTTAAGAATTTTGCGGTTGATTTTGGGTGTTAAATTAAATTTGAGTATTGTTTAAGTTAAGTGAGATCCTTCCCACCTCTTCTGATAACTCCCATTCAAAAGTCTTGAAAATAGTTTTCACTAATATTGACCGACAACTTTTAAACACTGGGAATTGACATTGTCCATACGTTACATGAAAAATTATTATGATCAAACAAGTTCATCGTGTAACATCCATACAAAAGTCCTTGGCAAATTATTTCATTCACCTCGCGAGAGTAACTATGACCGTATGAAACTTTAATTTAAAATTTTAAAATTTAAGTTCGAAAGTGTACCCTAAAAAATCAGCCGAGAGACGATGATGTAAATGCTTTTGACACACATGATCGAAAAGCAAAATTTTACTGCAGTCTGACCGTAAACTTCTTTTATATACTCTATGTCAAACTATCAAATATTTGACCTTGTACTTGAGGTATCTACCTAACCCATTCCTCTTTTAGGATTGAAAAACATGTCACACATCTAATAGTAGACTTGATCGAAAAACATACTGCAGTCTGACCCTAAACTTCTTTTACACTGTATGTCAATTTGTCAAATAAAATAAAATTTGACAATTTTAAGGTACCTACCAAAACCAGGCCTGTTTGAGGATTAAAGAATAGTTTCTAATATTAATTATTATAATGAGAAATCTGGGTGCAAAACAACAGTTCGTTGCGACATTGTTATCCTGAAGAGCCTTCAAGTTATAAATTTAAAGATTTTGTGTGAAATCTGAACTTGACTCTCAAACCGTAATTTGATTCGAAAAATTGAAATTGTTAATAAAAGTTCGATTAACTAAACAGAAACTCACAACAGCACTGAACATGAATTTTCGTTTTGAAATTTATTTGACAGGATTTCATGTAAACAGATATTAATTTTTATTCCGGTGATTTGGTAGTTCAAACTTAATTTGATTCAAATGCGCCATCTGTATGTCAACATTTTTATGAAGAAGAGATTAACTCAGAAGATCGTAATATTCTATCCGGATTACAATTTTTATATATTTAGTCGTAGTTAAGACCCTGATCCGGTGAAAAAACCCGACATGAAAAGATTCTGAATAAACGTGGCAAAAAAAGTTTTTAACTTTTCCGAATGCAACTGTAATGTAATTTTTTTAAAATGCTTCTTTAATGCTAAATACGTTGTTAGTGCCAATCAAGTTTCAACTCTTTAGTTTAGACTGCTTCTGATGTAGAAAAACCCTCAATCAACATGTTTGTGTACACAAAATAGCCGTTTTTACTCCCTACTCCAAAAAACATGGAAATAAAAAATATATATTCTATTTTTTTTTAAATTGTTGCTCAATTACAACATATTCTTATTTTAATTTATTCAACTAAAAAGGTATTCAATGGTAATAAATGTAAATTCAATAATGTAATGTTGCATTTTGCAGTCCGATCAAAAAAGATACGCATTGATTCGAGCATGATTACTCCGAATCTAACCAATTATTTTGCAATTATAAATTTCAGGTTTTTAAAAAAAAAATGCTCAAATAAAAGAAATCCAGTTTATATCAATAACAAAAATGTGGTCTTTCCAGCAATAAAACAGAACAACAAATCTTAGATCTCAACGTAACTAATATCATAGTTAATAAAAGTCATAAAGTAGTGTGCAATAAATAACACAAAAAAAAATAATGTTAACTTCAAATTTTGTATGAAAAAAAGTAAGGAGAAAAGGTGGGAAATAACAAAAAAATATATAAATAAAAATTCAATTATCAATAAATAGTTAATAAAAATATATATAAAAATACTAGCGTTACTAAATTACTACTGCTGTTACTAAAAAAAATATAAAAACCAGAACAAAAATCTAACAAAATTTATATATAAATAATTAAATAATCGTTCGTTGTTAATTGTTATTTTTATATAATCCAATTGCAAAAGTAAACCAAAAATATAAAAACAAAATTTTTATAGACTTCAAATTCTAAAAACAAAAAAATATATTTATATAAATCGCAACAAAACGAAACTAAAATCAATCAATTGATTTAAAGCAAAGTGTTTATAAAAGAATTACTTGCAAAAAATTTCCAATGTTTGTGTTATGACACTGTGATGAAATGTCCTCGAAAAATTTCCAAAAATCGAAAAACATCCGCGTTGCAGTTCCATTTCTTCTATGTCGTCATCGTCGTCTCTAGTAGAAAATCGAAAACGAAAAAATCACTAGAACTCATCCAGAATTTGTGTAAAATAGTTTAGTGTTGTGATCGGTGTAAGGAAATCGAACTGAACAGAAAAAAACCACCCTTTACCGAACCGAACACCCTGTACGTGTTAGTTTTGTTCGGCATTTCGTGTGAGAGGTCGGTCCGAGTGAGTGCGCCGCGGCAGTCTTCATGTTTGGCCGCATGAGGTGAAACCAGTGACGTCCTGGGACCTTTGTAAGCCCGATTGTTGATTGACGCTTTCGACATCAGTTAAAAATTTATTCAAGACAATCATCACCACCACCACCACATAGACTACAATGTTCTGGTAGCCAAGAGAGTTTTGCCGTAGAACACTACTGCGGCAGTGGAAATTTAAATAGTATTGGTGGTGGCGGCCAATGGCCACCGCAAATAACAAATTTCGGTGGTTCGATTGGTATCGGTGGCGGACCGATGTGTCATCACGGTCCCGGTGGTCCACCGCCACCGCCGCCGCCACAATCATCTATGTCCGGTGGTCATATAGGTTCACTTATTGGTATTGGTGGCGGTGGTGTTGGTCCTATGTCAATGCAAGTGCATTGTGGTGGGGTCGGTGTAGGTCTTACGAACAATATCGGCGGTCACGGTGGTCCGCCTCCACCCCCACTACCACCGCCGCCACTGTGCAATCCTTGTAGTTCAAATAGTTTTAATTCAGTGCCAATACCCGGACCGTCATCGTCGCGATGGGGTCCAAGGACATCGTGCCCAGTACATAGTCCGTTTCGAGTACGAGTGCCTAATGGTTCAATTTGTTCGGGACATCAGGTAAGCATGTGAAAAAAAAATAGTTTTAATTTTAATATCTTTTAAAAAAAAAAAACTAGGCATCTAATTGGTATCCTCTTCAAAGAGTCAAACTGTTTCAGCAGCAAATACAAACGAGATTGGAGCTCCTAATCAGCTTTCATCGCGTCACTTCACTTATCGCGGTCGCATCGCGTTCGGTGTCATTCCACCTTTTGCCTCAGCGATCTGTCTATCATTTAATATCGGAGAGTGAATGCCTATACAATAAAAAACAGGCAATACGTTTGCAGGCTGCGAACAAAATATTTTAATACTTGATTATGTTATTTGAGAGTTGCGAGAAGCAATTCAGAGCGCTCACTATTACGGGTATCGCGATATGACGTGCGCGATATGATTGGGCTATCGCGTTCTTCGTCCGCATCGTTCTCACTATAATTCCACCTTTACCCTGCGTCTACACTGGCAATTTATCTGGCAATGGCAATGGCAACGGCAATATTGCCATATACAAATTGACAGTATAGATACATCAATCGCTCTCAACATTGCCATGTCAATTTTGCCAGAAAATGCATCGTTTGACAGACAGGTAGGAATAAGTTTTTTTTGCTTTGATCGTGAAATGACTGAAAATCAGTTAACTTAAGAGAAAACTATTGAACTTATCAATAGTTTTTTTTATGCAATGTCCGACATTTTGCTTTGCTTCAGAACTTAATACTTCGAATTCACTCGCTCAAATGAAAATTACCTGACAATCAAATGTCCACTCATTACGAATTGACATTTAACGCAATGGAAATATTGTCATTCCCAGTGGCAGATAAATTGCCAGTGTAGGCGCAGGGTTAGTGACTGTAACCACTTACTGTGATATTGCATCAATTCGCGCGTGTTACTTCGATTGCCACTTTTCTAATTTCATCGCGTGTGTAACGTTATTTTGTTACTTTCGTAGGAGGAGGCAATACTTTCGCAGGATGCGAATAAAATATTTTGATATTTGTTAATATTATTTGACAGTTGTGGCAAGCGATTCGACGCGCTTAGTTCGCGAGGCGTGCGCGACGCAATTCTATCATCGCGCAAGTCGCGCGCATTGTCTTGACTATAATTCCACCTTATGAAAATAGATATTTTTGATCAAACAGTTACTCTTTTTTTTTATTAATAATTAATATTTTTCAATGAAAATGACAAACAAACAAGACTCAGACCGGAACAAACTACAGGGGTAGGCGCTCGAAGTGTTACCAACTTCACGCTACTGTAGCAACCAAACGGCTAATGACAGCGCGCTCTTTTTTTGACAGGCGTTAGTCTGTTATGTTGTTTATAAGCCTAGGGAAGCATATCGTTTTACGTAGCAGTTAAAAAAAGTTATCGAAATGGAATTCAAACGCAACAGTGTTATTGCTTTGTATTTGGCTGGAAAATCGCAACCAGCCATTGTTAATGAGCTACGACATTTACGAGTGAACAAAATGTTTTTGTATCGGACTATTACACGTCACAATGATACTGGTAACATCAAAAAACGCCATGGAGGTGGATATCCAAAAACAGCAACATCGTCAGAAATGGTTCGCAAGGTGAATGCCAGAATTCAACGTAATCCACGACAAAGCGCAGTTCAATTGGCGAAAAATCTCAATGTGTCCGCTCGTAGCATGGGGCGCATATTAAGAAATGAATTACGATTGAAGCCCTGTAAAATACAACAGGCAGTGTGCCTAGCAAGAGCAAAGGGGTTAAAACAATTGCACGTTGGTGGCGAGCTTGAAAATTTGGTCTTTTCTGATGAAAAAATTGTTACTGTTCAGCAATGTGTAAACAAACAAAACGATCGTGTACGGTTAGAGTGCAAATCACAAGACAATTTAGACCAGCGAATTGCTCTGCGAAAATAAGCGCCTGCATCAGTGAAGGTTTGGCCGCGGTAACTGCTACAGGACGCTCACCACTCGTTTTCATTGAACAGGGCGTAAACAAATCTATCGTGAAAAGATTTTAAACGATGCTTTGTTACCTCGGGCACGTAAACAATTCGGTAGAAACCATTGGACGTTTCAACAAGATTCGGCACCATCCCATAAAGCCCGTGAAACCCAAGAAAGAGTTCCCAGCTTCATTTCTTCACAACAATGGTCACCATATTCCCCGGACTTAAACCCAATGGATTTTTCCATATGGTCCATTCTGGAGGCTAAAGTATCAACTAAAAAATATGAGACGGTCAACGACTTAAAGATTGCTCTTCGCCGAGAATGGGACAAAATACCATCAGACCACAGTCGTGCAGCGTGTGAAGACAGACTCGTTGCTATTATCCGCGCTAAAGGTGGCTACATCGAACAATAACATATTTTTCTTAAAATTTGAAATGTTTTTACGATATACTGAAGTTTTTAAATAAAAAAAATTAAAATTTACAAAATTACAGCATTTTTAATTGGTAACACTTCGGGCGCCGACCCCTTTAATTTGGTTTTTTTTCCGATCCAAAAAGAATTGGCCTCACCATCTGAAACGTGTAAAAACCATGTTTCACAGAAATGTTTGAATTATCAGCGCCCGAATACATGAATCCTGAAAACGTAAACAGGCTTCTTTGCAGTAGAGTGGTAGAGTCCGGTCCTAAATGTATGACGAATGAAATTAACAACGATAATTAAGCTAACAAAATTATTTGCACTCTTTGAAATCATCATTAAAAAAAAAAAAAAATATATATTTTATGTTATTTTTATCATCAATATCGAGATTGTTGATAGATGGTATATGCACCCTGTACAAGTCGTTAATTTGGAAAGACGGAAAAAATTTGTTGTGCTATAAAAACTAGGCAGAGTGCAAATGGGGGTTGAAGGTTTAAAAAATTTATCGCACCATATCATACGTAACCGATCCTGAGGACGGCTCAATAATTAAAAATTCAGATGGGATCCCTATCGCTTAGAAATGAGTGAAAGTCCTCAGAAAAGAATGGGTTGGCCGATAAAGAAACATCCAACAAATTTAAAACACGAAAGTATTCTATATAATCTTTTACTGTATATACGAATTCGAGTCATTAAGTCTTAGTACAGTTTAGCTGACCTAAAATTGTACTGAGCCATCAACAAATTTACCTCACTTAGGAATGCACATGAATCGAGACGATTTCCATTTTGACATCTTATCTACACCAGGTGCTACAGACATGCACCTTGACCCTTTTTCCCATAAAGTGTGTAGCTTTTAAATTTATCGCAACTAACTTTTCACGCTTTATGATCTCATAACTCGTCCAGTACGATGTAATTCGTACCGAAAATCTTCATAGCCGGAAACATCTTCTACTTTATAGGCCTCTTATGCTGTAAATTTCGTCTTTGATTTGAGTTACAATCCGCGTCTATAATATGCGCAGGGTTGTCAACTTAAGTATCCAATTAAAGGATATTACTAGTAATACCAATTTTTTATTTCGAAATTTTTTCTCCTTTTAAGGCCTAGACACATTTTTCGGTTTTATATTTATGCCTGTATGCCTTCTCTGCCATCTTGCATATTAAATACGAGTAGGCAGGTTGTGATACTTATCTAATGCCTATAAATCTTTTTATGTCCTACTTAGAGCCGTGATATAAAAGAGTCCATCAAATATACAAGGGAAAAAATTGTATAAAACATAAAAACAAATTGATGCTCTTATTGCATAAAGAAGTGGAAAATTGTACGGCGAGTGAGTACTCAACCAACAATCCATAAGTAGAAAACACAAATATTCCATTTTTTTCTTCTTATTTCTCTTTTGTGGGGGAAATGTGTCCTTGTCTATCCGGCGATTTAAATAATTTTTCATTCCACTTCCGGAAAAGCCGATCCTGTTAGTTTTTTGACCCGGACTCTAAACCGCCCGTCAGTTCGTGAAAAGAAAAAAATAAAAACGAAAATAGACTATCGGATCGAAATCGAAATAAAGTCCTGAAAGAAAAACTGTTCGTATTCTGCTCCTCGAACTTTGCAATCCGGATACTCTGCATTATGTTTACAGAATTCCCAAATGGAAAACATGAAGCGCGCCAGGACTTGTATCCTTTTCACATGTGCTGCCATCCAACGGAACTCTTATATAATTATAGTTCTGCAGTACGTAGCAAAGGCAAGCGAATAGTTTCGGAACTTCATCTCCTCCTTATTGGCTTGGACTGAATCCAAATCTCTAGGAGCATCTATAGCATCTAGTCCTTACAGCATTGAATGGGCGAGGATATTGTACAATAACGTCAGAATAATCGGGGAAAAAAAAAATTCGCAGGACCCATTGTTTTCTTGGCTTATTGGGCGGATTTTTGGCCATCCGGTTCAGATGAGCTATGGATGCATCATGTGAAGAAGTCGGAGACTCTGCAGCCAGCTACACTTGTGAGGAAGTCTTTTGGGATTAAAGGGGATATGTATAGTAGCGCTAGTCCTCCCAGCTTTTTCCTTCTTTCTTTTTGCTGGCGGTTGTGGGTGGACGGGGGGGTTTGCCTATTTTAAGCCTTGAGTTGATGGTTTCTGCCTTTTCGTGCAGATGACATAATCGACAGAGACTGCAAAGCCTTTGGGGCATTTAATAGATAATTGAACTGGTCGGAACCTTCTGTCAACATCAATATCAATCGTTTCACGACAGGTTTCACTTTGGGAATTTTAAATTGAAAAGCGAGCTAGCTGGAGAGATTTCTTTTTTCGTGGGAGTGCGGTTTTGTAGCTGGGCAAAATTGAATTTATGGTTCGGAAATAGGGTAATGTTTTGCATATTTGTATTCTGATGGTGAAACGAAATCAACATGATTTGCACGAATGGCTAACATGTGTCTGACAAATGGAACATCAATGAAGGTCTTAAAACTGTCCCAAATGCCTAATGGTCAACCGACATTATGTTTCAATTTCAGTATCTATTCGACCGTATAATTAAACGAAAAGTCACTCTATTTTGAGTGGGATTGCATGTTTTTGTTTTATAATGGTGGCATCCACCTTCCCGGGATGAAATGAGGGAAGTCCTTGTATCCGATCTACGATTTCTCCCTACAAATAATATAGTTTCCAAGCTTCTAACTAGATGTCGTTCGATGAACTGAGCGTTTTCATTGAAAATATCCATAACCAATTTTTTTACTTTACTGCTATCCTGAAAAGGCTAATTTCATCAATTAGGTACATACATCGATTGATATACAGAATAATTTTTAAAATATTTTTTTGCCATAACTAAAAATAAAGAATTTCTTGTTTATATGAAGAAAATTTAAAATTTCAACTGTTTGCGGTTTGCAAAACAGAAAAAATACCAGCATAAGCATATACCAAGTTTCAACTTTGTAATATACGCTTAGAAACTCTTTTGATAGGAACTCGGTTCTGTCACTTTTTGTAGGAATTGTCGCTATTGTTTTTTTGCCTTTTTTTGCATATAATTATTATGTAGAAAAATTTCTTGATCTCGCATTTTTCAACTGAGTACTGCAAAGAAATTACCTTGATTTGATTGAAAAAAATCCACACACTATATGCTAATAAACGTTTAAAAATATAATTTAAATCATATCCCACTATAAAAGCTGTATTCATTTAGTCGAAACTTGACTTTGTATTATCCTTAATATTTACTTTTCCGAATTTTTACCCTAATGTATATTTATCTTACGAAAATTTGTTTTTATGTACTTGCGTATTTATTCAAAAGTAGTTTTTTAAAATTTTCAAAGTAAATGGTTACTCTTTGCTGCCTCACCTCCTCAAAAAATTTATATTCAAAATAATCGACTTAGTACACCATCCCGAACGCTTCTTACAACTATTTTTTGACATACTTAATAATTTTACGTATATACTATATGTACTATCAATAAGTTTTAACTTTGTGGAATGAACCGTTCTGGAGATAACAAAATTAATATCTAAATTCTAGTTTTCAAGTTCTTCAGACACATTGTTTTTCCTCTCAATCCTGTCAAAATTTTGTTCCAAATGACTTCACTGATCTTTTAAAAATTTCAAGTATGAATTTTCTACTGTAAAAGCTGTGCCTGAAAAAACAAGTCTTTTTTATTTTACTGACATTAACCAATGTACCCTTCAAAAAGTTTTCCAATTGGTCCACCAAATCTACCCACTTTAAAAATTTAACATCAGAAAGCATTTTTGAGCTAGGTGTCATCAAACGCTTCTGTGTAGAGTGGATTGACGGACATTTTTTTTAAATTTTTTTGGTATCTGCACTGACCCTAAAACGTAGAAATGTGAAATTTTAAAGTAGACCCTTACCTAAACTAACCTAGGGTAGTGTTTGAATAAGTAACCAATCTGGACCAGACGTTACTGGACGGTGGGGTAGCTGTCTTTGAAGCCCTTAGGGCGTAGAGTTATCAACAATAATTTTAAGCAAGAAAACTGTTTAATTTGTGATCTGCAACAAAAGCAGTTCTTGTGGGTTAATAAATTTCACAATATCTTATTAATTTCTTATGTCTCAGATTAGAACATATCTGCTTCCCATGATTCTTAAACTGCAGTCGGCTCGCCATGTACAGCGGATGGAAGACAGAAGAGTCCCCAATCGTGCTCTTAAAGGCAAAGCGAGTGGTAACAGACCAGTAGGGAAACCACGCAAGCGATGGGAAGACTCGGTCGATGAAGACAGCAAAATCATCTTAAAAATTAGCAGCTGGAGGACGCGGACTTTGGCTCGAGACGATTGGAAGCGACGACTTCAGGAGTCCAGGGCCCGACTTGGGCTGTCGCGCCATTGATGATGGTGATGATGATTCTTAAGCGGGTCGAACTATGTGCCTGGTCAGAAAAATCTTTTTTTTTTACAAAATTACTTCCAAAACATCCTTGGAATATGTATGTAAAAGGATTTCTCCAAATTCGAATTCGTTATAAAGTAATAGCCGTATAATGGAGCAACTGAGCTCACCCGGGCCACCACCGATCTTTAATTGCGTTTCTCTCAAAACTGCATTTTTCAAAATTGCTGCCACGATTCAGAAAAAACTACTGAACCGAGTACGCTGAAATTTGAATAACATGTTCAGCAGGTCCTTAGTTACGACTGGTAGCAGAATCTTAGCGATATCTGTCATAGTTAGCTGAAGCTAAACTGATCAAAAAAATTAAAAAATTTAAAAAAAAATTTTAAAGTTAGGCCAATTTTTTAATTTTCAAAATTTTGACTTAATTGTGGTACCCGTCATAGCCACAAGCCTATAAATGAAGTATCAATTGAATTTTTTGATTTCAGATGAAGAGGACAGCCGGAATCATGGCAGCCATTTGACAACTTATTTTTACAGCAGTCACTTTCAAGAGCTCTGCACGCAAAAAAAAAACAATATTTCTCCTTAAAAAATTGCCTACTGTTTGTTGAAATATGAATAAATATGTGGTAAAACTTTCGAGAATGGGTAATTCATAATCTGAAAAAAAAAATTACCGAAAAAAGCGTAATAAACTGGACGTCACATAGGACGACCCCTTTAAATCTTCCGGTCAAAAGTTTGTGTATTTCGCGATGGATGTCTAGATATAACTAAAATCTTTGATGACTTTTGTTGGTATGCACATCTACCTGAAAATAGCCGTTGTCTTTAAAATTCTTAAGTGTAAGTTTTCCTTGTCATTCCAATTATATTTGTCGATATGGGTAAAAGTATTCTTTTAGCGTGCCTCACTCAAATCGGGGCTTGGTCTCCTTGTCCTCACTTCGACCATCGTCACTATCCCAAAGCTCCTGCACCCAATACATCGCATTATATTTATTTGCTTTTTTAATTTTTTACCCCAGTGAATATTTTCCAAAAGGCCCCCGGAACCCTAGCTATACCTCATAGGATTTTTGTCCTTAAAACGGTTTAAGCTACAAATTTGAGACTTGATATATATAGACAGTAGGATTTTGTAGAAAAAAATTGATTTTCAGTGCTGAAGACCCTTCTGGTTATAATTTTTCAAATTAATTTTAAATTTGAGTATTAAACTGTTTTTTGGAAATCTAGAGTTTTCTGCGTCCTGGCTTACACCCGCCTGAGTGGCAATAGTTGCGAATCCAATAGTTTTCTAATTAAATCGTTTCTACATTGCATACACTTAACTTTGTAGTAATTTACATATCCATGTAGGCATATTATAATTTACTCGTCATTTCAGAATAAGGGATGGCATATTTTGCAACCCTTACATAACTTTAATAATGCTAGTCAAGAGCAAAATTTGATAATTAGTTTGATATTAAAATTTGTCGATCAAAACGTAATTTATCAAGCACGAAGAAGAGTCCTGAAGGCATTTGATAAGATAACTCTTCATTCGTACCGTAACGAAAACGATTAATTCTGAAGCTTTACTTAGGATAAATATCTCGGGACGGCAACCACATTTGCAGCAGGAAGAGTCCCAATATCCCAAGGGTTTGTTGTCAGTTAATTAAAATTCTTTCGAAATTCACTGTACTATCTGCTACCCAAGCTATGCAATCATTATGCTAAACCACTACCCATATGAGATGTTCGGGCGCTTAGATGCCGCATTAAATCCTGCTATATGAGATTCCAGGTTCGAACCATTCTCGTCGTATCGGAATATTCGATCTTCTTCCGGGAAAGAATCCCGGGGTAAATCTACTCTACGCCTATCGTTACAGTGATTAAGGATTTATCTGAAGTGCCTGTCTTCAATTTCCGAAGTGGAATCCCTAAAACCGTACACACCTTGAATAGGGTCCACTACGCAAATCTGCTATGATCCGAAAATATTGATACGGTCTTATCCGGAATCAGGAACGAAAGATTACCTGGGCGATGGAAGTATTATCGCCCTCACTCTGGACGACCAAAAGTCGACCAACTTTTCGTGCTCATCCATTAGTAGTAGACCTGGACGATTGGGAAGCATTAATCTTGAAAGGTCAATTTAGTGAATAGTTTAACCCTTGAACGCCCGTTAGGTGCTAATCGCTTCTCTCAAGCCCCAATAATCCAGGTGGTATACTGTTTCGGGAATTTTGAAATATGCGCCCAATTAGACTTGTCGTCTCCGTGCACTTTGAAGTTTTTTTATGGTTCAAAAAGTCACACACAGCTCCGTCACGTCTAACCACAAAACCCTATCGCATACCTTTACTGTAGCAAGTGTTTTCAAGTTTTGATGTCTCTCACGTGCCGAAAATTGTTTCTTATAATATATTTCAAGGGTTGCCAGTGTCACGAAAAATCATGGTGGCTTATCCCTGGCTACAGTATTAACTTTGGCGAATGGTATTTACGGAATTCTCTTTTCCTTTTAACTTGAGTTAAAGGAAAATTGTGGTTTCACTCATTTTTTTTCATTGTTGTGAAAAGGGAAAAGAAATTTAGGATACATTTTTTTTTCTACGTAAGTTGATGATGTGCGTGGGATGGTTTTTTTTCAATTTTATTTTTTTCGCTGGTTCGTCCTTTTACTTGGAAAATGGAGAGTATGTCCGTGTTTTTTTTTATAAATTCCCAACACGTACCAGATTAGAAATGGTGCGTACCTTAAGTCTAATTCAGGATATTCAGGGACTCGATTCACGTCCAAGTTCTGGCCTGATGAAATATTTACAGGGACATTTTCTTAACAAAGCTGATGTTCTGTCTATCATGCAAATTTTTGTACTTGCCTTTTGGCAATGAAATTTAAATATTTATATCCGGATGGCAATTAGGTAGGACGATTTAGTTATTGATTCAATCGTCCCTTTCAAGTTTTAGCAATTTTAGCACTTATGGTAATCTTGGCAATTATTTTTATTGTTGTCGTAATTGAAGTGAAATTTTGTGGCGGAATGGACTTGAATATAATACTACTTTAATGAATTAGTAAAATCAGGCAAATATTATTTTGAGATAAATTTGGCCATTATTATTTTGGTCTCAAAATTCTTCCTTTGTACAATAAAGTATTATTGATTTAAAAAAATAAGATTTACTACACTTTAATTCTGTATTTTCATTGGAAGCAGCAGAAATTAAATTTGGTTCATCTGTACGTCAACCGCAAACGCCTTGAAAGAATTGGCCTATCGAAGAAAAACTTATTGCTCTAGGAAGTTGAAACTTGGAAAGGGGTGGAATATATTTGCTCCTTAGCTTTTCCATATCTGTTAGGTACAAAGAGTTATCAATCTGGTTCTTAATTCTATGAGCTATCCATTCAAATATCTAGAAGTTGATTTCGGAATTTTCAGGATTCAACCCAGAAGGGGATGAAAAGGGGTTGAATATTTTTTCTCAGTGATGACGCATTTCACATAGTTGAATTTTGAATCAAATCAACTGACTTCGACCAACACTTCCACTTCAACGGCTAAAAAAAGTTGGAACACTTAGTTTTCACTATTCAGTAAAAATGGGCACCTGTTTTAATACTTTTGCTTTAGAGTTACCCAAAAAAATAGTGAAGCGGGAATTCATTTATCGGTTTAAAATTTTAACGGAGGAAGTGAGCATATTTTTGAGTAACCGTGCAACATGTGACTGCACCAAATATGCAAATACTTTTGTATGGTGACTGCTGCATCTTGTACAATCTGAAGTGTATGCCTGAAAAGTCTCAGAGATCTGACTCTGAATGACATTGTCCTAATTGGACACTGGGTGAGCTTCAGCCATTATAAATTTAGAAGTGTCAGAACAAAATTCAAATTGCCTAAGTTTCGATCATATTTCTGGAGGTGATTCACTTCGGTAGGAGTTGGGAACGATTGACATATGACAGAACGTCTGTGAAGTATCTCCTCCTTAATATTATTATACAGCAAATTTCAAATTTCCAATGAGACTGATATCTCTAAATATAACATTTAAGCCGTAGTTATCTCTAAATACGAAAGGGTGGTATTATGAAACAATAAAACGATTTTTTGTCATTTTGTTGAATTTGAATCGGGTTATGTATTAAGGGATCAACTTTTCATTTTGCATATCCAATTTCAGTCTTTTGTAGGAACATATTCTTACATGACGATATCCAGTACATTGATTCCATCGAATCTATTCGAAGTTTTTTTTTTGTTCATAACCCCAACCGTACAAAAAACGAATAGAATTTGTATATCAAATCCCCAGAAAATGGCTTTCGTCAAGTACGTTATGCAATGTAAACACATGAAATACTCGGGTTTGTTCAAATCTAGAAAAAAATAATGCTATCTGATTTTGTAGCCGTACTAAAATGTCCTGAAATATTGAAAATAGGCTTTCATAATAGCGCTACGTATTGATCCGAATGTACAATGGATTCGTAAATTTCCCATCTGCGAAAGAACAGAATGAAATCCTTTTCGTAAATCACAAGAAATATATTGATCCGTTGTATAACGTAGACAAGACGTTATTCTGATGTGTGATTGAGATAGATAATCTTAGAAATGACTTTCGAAATTTACGAGCAAATGTATGGCGTCTTGAGTTCCAGATACATTGACGGAATTTTTCGTCAATCTGTTGATTTGGTTTTTTTGGGCTTTACATTCGAATTGAATGTGGGTAAGGAAATTGTCATTTTGTGTTTTATTCTTGCCGAAAAAATTACATACGAGTATATAATATAGGAAGAAGTGTTGATGGGATTTACGATGAGACAACTGAGTAGGGTTAATTGTTAGTTTTTGCCAGGATGTCCTATTTGGGTAGGCATTTCCAATGATAAAGACTTACTCTTGTGGATGGATTCTAGCGCAATATGTTACTCCTTAAGGCCTACTTTTCTCTCTTTTCCTGTCAAGCAAAACAAGAAAGTTCAATTCATTTAGAGCTTAAAAAGGAGCTCCATCCATTATACTCTGAAATTGACACTAGTTCCATGGATCGGCAAGTATGACTCAGACTCGTTGTATAATTTTATTAAAAAGGCTGTGTGATTAACTCCCTCAGTTTTGAAATTTCCTGCCTGAAACTGTAATACGAGTATGTAAGAATTTGCTTACTCACTGCAATATTACTATTGTTTCCAGCTAGTGGTTTGCCGGGATTTCGTGTAAAACGCAATTCGTTTAAAATCAATTGAAACTATAATTTATTGATTAAATGTTGGTTGTTTTCCGGCGTCAGTAGGGTTTCTGGTGTGAAACCCCAACACGAAATCCTCGACTGCTGATTAATCGTTGTCCTAGAGGACATGACCGTTGGAAAACACTTCACTGGAATACGCCAGTCTTTATAAGATTGATATATAATTTATTATCCGCATTCAATAATCGCACTACCGGCAGCACTGTCCGATATATACAACTTGATCACTGCACGATCGTTTGCTTCCAATCAAAATCCCTTAACAAAAACTTCACGTAGAGACTGATCGTCGTTTCGCTTCGCACCGTAGTACAAACTATCTGGCTACAAGCTCTGTCTGACTTATATGCTCCTTGTGTTGAGTCGAGAGCTTTCCGGAATATTCGGTGATGTGAGTGGAATTTTCAGGAAATGTTAAAATTAATCGAGGAAAAGTGACTCTTCTCGAACTTTGCCGAAGTTTGCAGACGCCCGACCCACTCGGTACTACAAGGCGGCCAATCGGATGTTTTTCTACGCCTTCCAACTAGTCATTGAGAACTTGATGTTTTTCTCACAAGAAACTGATCGAGTTGTGCGGGTTGCCAGAATAGCATGTAACAATATGATATGCCGAGAATGAACGTGCTCCTTACGCTACTGTATACCGTCCCTCCTAATACCCTTATTTCGTTTTCATTTTTAGTAGTATTCTTGCTTAAAGTCGCGAGCAATTTTTCAAGCAATTGATTGCCCGACGACTATTGCCAAAAATAGTGGAGTGATTAATGGAGCAATACAGGGCAATATCATGCTAGTTGCAGCAATATTTCGGCAATGTGACAATGTTTTCACAGATTGCTGGTATTGTTCGCGCTATAGTTGCTGTATTTCTACTAGCATGAAAAATGTCGAGCAACTGTTCTCGTTCGGTGATTCAATTGTCAAGTTTTGTTTTGAGTTTTGCATTTATTTGTCAAGTTTCGTGATATAATGGCTTTGAATTCAAATATTTCCAAGTTTTATAAGTTTTAGATTTGTTTGTCAAGTTTGCCTTCGTGTTGTTCATAGACTAAATGGGTCGTGTAAGCCCTTATTGCCGAATTGCTAGATATTGATCAATATCGCGCTCATCACAATTCAGCAACGAATTGATGAAAAGTTAATCCACAACGCCTGTTGCTATTGTTGCTGTGTGTTGATTCATATATTCGTGACGTCAAAATTGACGAATATTGCAGCAAATTGAGCAATTTAAATCGCTCGTGTACCTTTAGCGTATTAGCTCCCCGATTTACTTCATTACACTCTATGTCTAAAAATCAATAATACTAGTTGGTCCTATACATTACCGAATTTTTTATAGTTTGTAAAATTAAAAGAAATTGCCGATCGCTTCCTTCGTCTAATAGCAACATCCTTTTCGCCAACATGTTAGTCCTGTTTCCATAATTTAGCAGCACTAAAACTTTATTCAGGTTAAATTCGAAGAATCTATCAGTTCGTGACGGGTTTCACGATGAAAAAGAAATCGAAAAATTGTGAAAGGTTCGAAAAAATTGAATTAATTCCAGAGCAAGTTTTTTTTTAGATCAAGAAACGGCTGTGCAAAGACTGAAGACGATTTATTAGAAAGCTGATTTTCTGCTTCGTCGTCGCTTATGCCAACCTGTGACCGTGGGTGGACAAAGTCTATTAGGGTGACACCTGCTGGCTGGTGTTTGATGTTCTGCAAATATATTTGACCTTTCAATTATATTTTTCCAGGATTGGAAATTTCAGTTATTGCTTACCGAAGATTCCGACAGAAAATCGATACAGCTTCTTGTGAACGGACTTTACAAAGACTTTGTTGTTTCCTCTTTTTTTTAAAGGAAAATAAAACGAAGGTGGACGAAATCGATAAAAAAATTGAATTGAAATTTTTTTCCATTTGGAATTTTAAAATTTATAAGTTGCAGATTGTATGGAAAAGGTAAAGTTCCAGTTAATCACGTACTTCCCTTTTTTGTGCTCGTATACTCCAACTGGGCTAACGTTATGCTAACGAAAGGAAAATTCTGAAAAGTCTTATTTCGATGAAGCAGAAGACGGAAAGGACTTTCTTCTTAAGGATTCATCCGTTCAGTAGTCATCTCATTAATTATTGATCCTGATGAACATGGAATTGGAGTAACGATTGGGACGAACACTTCACTCTCGAATTTTGCAATTCGACTACATAAAGCCGTCCTTTTTTCATAGCTGCTATCCCATTGTACTTAATTCCGGGATATGCCTTGACGTGTTTTTCGGGCTTAACCATCCATCTTATAAACTTTTGAGTATACAATCAACAGTTTGACACAATATCGTTTCGGTTTCGTTGGTAGGTACGTGAAACGAGCCCATCGTTGCTTGTATCTTTAGATAGAGCTGGGAAGAAGGTTGACAGTGAAAATTTAACCAGTTCATTAGTTTGGGGACATATAATTTACGCTTGAAGTAGAGCGACAGAATCATTACCGAGTGCTTCTCTGCCCACAAATACCAACACCTTGGACAAGTGTCCTTAATGGCAAGAGCTGGATGGTCCTTGTCGAATAGTATGAAGAAGATTGAAAGAGCTTTCCAGTAACTACCCCGGACCGGGAGCATACGAGAAGCCCTATACAATTTCCGTATCTTGACACCTCTTTGTTATTGGAGTAAATGTGTGCCTACACCTGACCCTTTTCGAAGCGTCTGAAGAGTATTCAAGGCATTTGCGACTGACATTCAATTAGATGATTCTATGTGATTTAGGACTTTGTCTTGGCTTTTTTGGAACGTGTGTACACGAAGGGAGAAACAAGCTACGGCTAATCTTGGATGAACCGCTGAATGTTTGTTTTGCAATGTACCTCATGCTTCTGTACTTTAAATAGATTTTCGATTACGTTAAAGGTAGTTATGTGAACTACGTTGAAATTCTTGGTAAAATCATAGCTACGATAAAACCAGCATACAGAAATATCAGGAGTTGATAAGTAACTAGAAATGTGGTAAATATAACCCGGAATATAACGGGTATTTAACCGAAATTGTGTAACAACTAATTTTAAATTCAACTTTTAATAAGAAACAAATTTTCGGACATTGCAAATACTACTTTCAGTTCATGTTTAGTCCGCTATGGTGACATAGAGCAACAACAGCGCGCGCGATCGTGGAGTCTAGTCTTTACCTGTCGCACTCCTAGTTTTTCTCAATTTAATGAGAATGACATTTTATTCCTTCTCAAATTGTTCGTATCTATGTGTTTCTTGGAAGATCGGTCCAATATTTTGCTCTGGCTTTAAAAAAACTACTAAAACAAGGTATTTAAAAGTGTGTTAGTAATGTTCGAAAGGGAGCGAAGAAACTTCAGTTTTTGACTTCTTATGTGCGATATTAAATTAAAATTTAGTAGGTACCTTGAATTCCTAAACGCAATGAACAGGCACCAACATGCTAATGCCAGAATACACGAACAATGCGATTGTAATAAATTGATTATTCTTTTATTTCTAAAGAATTTCAATTATTTTATTTGTAGCCCAGTTAATAATAGTTTAATGGTGCAAACGTGAACGATAGCTGCATTTTGTTCATTTTGAGATTGCAATAAAAATTGAAATTTTACGACTTGGAAAACTATCGAATATCATATTTCCACAGCACATAGGAGCGACTCGCAATCACAGTTTAAATTTCATTTTGGTGTTCAAAAAATCTTAAAAAATTCTTTAGGTCAGGCAAGACTGTCTGTCTTCTTCCATCCATTAAGATTTCATTGAAAAGTAAATCTAACTACAGTGATACTATGAACCCTATTTTAGTTTTTTATACACAATTTAAAGGTGATGCGATTAGAGTATGTTATAGAAGCGTTTTTGGAATTTATAACAGTTTTGGAGGTAGACAGTTTGTTAGATGTACTATACTGGAACTAACAGCCGTATTTCACTCAAATGATCAAATCTCGAATTAATAATATACCTCGGTATTTTAGGTGCTTTCTTTCACGCAGTAGTGCAGAGCTGAGTAGAGAGAATAGAAAAAATTTATAAGAGTTGCAAATTTAACTTTTTACATCTAGATGGCGTTAAAGCTAAACAGGTTTAAAATATTATTCGCAAAATAAGTTTCACTGATATTTAAAAGTGACGATTATATTAGAACTGGCTTCAATAAAAACATCCGTGGAGCTGAATCAATTCGGGGGACCATTCAATACATTTTTATAAAAAGGGGAGACCCGTCCAAAACCGTACAGCTAAGCAAAACGCTCTCTATCTCAGACATTGAAAACAACAAGTGGCTATAATCATCAATTTTATTACAGACTTTAATAATTAAAACAACGCAACATAAACATTTAGTGGAATTCGACTTATAATATTAATTATAAAACAAAACTCGAATTTTTCC
Organism: Beris morrisii; assembly: GCA_951812415.1. Lineage (NCBI taxonomy): Eukaryota > Metazoa > Arthropoda > Insecta > Diptera > Stratiomyidae > Beris > Beris morrisii. The sequence continues at coordinate 4,651,744 of OX638312.1, read as the reverse complement.
GATTTTGCCCCTGTCGTATACCTTGTACGATATTGTCCCGGAAATTAAGTAGCAACGGGAACAATGAAAATCGTCCAGCCTCTCGGTCTACCAGCTAGTACAACCTTCGTGAGACCATCTACCACACTCTTAGTGCATTGCACCCAGCATTCCTCCAATCTACTTTTACTATACTCTTCATGACAGTAAATATTATCACTATTGCTTGGTTCTGCTTTACTTGAAAGTTTTATTTTTTTAGGTGGTTTATCTAAATTAAGGCTAGGCCGTTTTTTAGTCTTATTTAGAGAAATGTTCAGTTGTTCTGCCTTGTACGGGGATGAAGTGATTATTGCTGTTTTTCCCCTACGGTGATTGGTTTTTCTTTTTTGATTCATATTAATTTTGGGAATTGGCATAATATCAGCTGGAGACACAAATTCAAAATTCAGATGAGTCTGCTCAAGTGAAGTAATTAGTTGAGAAGGTTGAACCGAAGCTATGGAGGTTGAAAGTATCGGGTCTACATGCGATAGTAGGTAGCAAGCCCAAGCAGCATAGCTATTTGAAATTGGGTGATGACCTTCCCAGGATTGTTCCTCAGCCCACTTCTTGGGAATAATATGTGCTCAGTGGAGCCATAAGACTTACGTCCAACGGTTGCAACCTATGGGTGCAATGAGGAGAGAAACTCAAAATAATCACTCCACTTAATCTGGCTTTTTAAATTAATGGCAGATTTTTCGTGTGAGTCGAGTGTCCATCTAACAAAAGTAAAAGTGGATCATCTATGCTGGGCTTCACAGAATCTATAAAGTGATTAAGCCAATCTACAAATATTTCACTTTGAATCCAGCCACTTGGATGGCAAACTGCAATCGCTCCCGGCGGTGCCCCATCGAGTAGTTCCGCTTTCATCCGCGCTCGTGGAAAAATTAATAATGGAAGAACATAATTTCCAGATGCAGACACACAAATGACAGCAGTAGTAAGTTGTCCTCTCTCTCTACAGAACTAGCTAAACCGACTTGCTTTCTTCCTTTCAAAGCGATAATACGACTTTGTTTTTTTGGTACTGTAGTTAGACCCATTTCATCCACGTTGAAAATCTTTGTTGATGGAAATCTATATTGGTATATAAGCTCTTCAAGCAAATCAAAAAATTTATCCACGCTGATCTTGTTGAATCCCATTGCTCTGGCCACAGACGTTAGCTCGGCTGCACGCAGAGATAAATTTGGATGTCGCTTCATAAAACTAGCTAACCAATCTTCACCCGCTAATTTTTTTGTCTTATTAAAATTATGAATAACTTTATTAAATTCAGCAAATTGAAATGCTAAACGACGAAGGTCTTTATACGTTAAACCAAATAAGCGCCTTTCCATAGTCAAAACATGGTCAACTAAGCTTTGTTCCTGAACAGCAGAAAATATCGGCTTAATACTGCCTAAACCTCTAGATATAGATATCACCAAGTCTCCATTTTTTTCTAAATTTGTTGACGCGATCTTGCAATGTAGACTTTGGTACTCCATAAGTTTCTGCAGCTTTTAAGTAACCCATAGTTCCTTCAAATACATCAAGGATTGCATTTCAGATTTTTTCTGGGTCTCAGTCTTGCCTGGCTGTTGTCCTTTTGTAGTTACGCGGCATGTTTGATACTGCAAATAATAATAATAATTTTTACAATAAAGGTCAAAACCGTATATGGGACGATATTACCCCGCACGGCTTTTTCCCGAAACGTCAGACAAACTCTTTGATGCTCTGCTGCCACTGGAAATAACATTTCACATTTCACTTACGTATTGTTTATCCACTCTTCACAAATCACTATTTTAATAATTCGAATATAACATCAGAGCACCGAAAAACAAAAAATATGCAATAAATTGTCTGCACGCTGTCGAACCGCAAAGTATTTCTGCTGAAAAATAGATCGGAATGGCGGCCACACAGAGGCGACAAATGCGAGAGCATTTTTGAGGTATGGAATGAAATACCTATACTGTACGTCTTTACCCCAGTATACGGTTTTGGACGGGTCTCCCCTATTTTGTTAGAAAACTCGAGGAAAAATGTTAGGCAGCGCATTCTATGTTTTAAACTCTGCATTTTTGCAGTAAAAAAAAGCAGCTACACCACTGAAATGAGTGTTTTTGCTACTCTGCTCTGCTCTGAAAATAACAGCATTTTTTTTTTCATGTAGCTAGCATGCTCTGCACTGCATAAGAGCACAAAAGAACCTTCCTTTTTTTGTGCAATTTACACTCAAAGCTATAAGCACGAGAAAATTGTCGTTCTTATTCAGTTAAATTGCTATGGCAGCTTCAATTGAATACTTTACGCTATATTTATTCCAGTCTCGACAATAAAATGACTTAATTCAAAAATAAAATGACAGAATTCAAAAACACTTCAACCTATTGCGTGACAGATAAAACAGAGCTCCTGCGACTCCATCGAATTTTTTCTCTGAAATCCACCAATTTGAAAATTTGAATTTTTATATTCAAATTTCATTCACTTCTTTTGTTAATCTGATTGGCTTCGAAATCGACAACGATTTTATATGCATCCTTCTAACATAAAACCAGGCCAAATAGCTGAAAAAGGATCTGGATGGGGCATGGGGCAAGGGGCAAGGAACAATTTAAAAATGTCAAACTATAATACAATTTTCCTGCCATTCGTTTTACGATTACCAATTCCCGCGCGAATCCTTGAGACGTTTCTCCAGTTCTCAAAGGAGTTGCCCTGATTTTCTTCATGCTATGAAAGCCAGTTTTTTTTTATCCTTCTTGTTGGTGTTGTTGTTGATGCTGTCGTCTTGCTATTCTATAGAAAATTCTTTTTCAGCAAAATGGGAAGAAGTCATCCATCGTTCGTTCGAATCAAAGTCCTGGAAATGCGAAATTAATGAAGACGCCATTTGTCAGTAGAAGGAACCTGTTAATTTTTTCGGCAAAGAACTTACAGTGAATGAATGGAAAGTGTACTCGTTACCTGACGGATGTATAGAACGGAATGGGGGCTTATTTATCGTGGCCTTCAAGGATAAAAGAAAGTGTGTGAAGAAGTCGTAGTCAGGAGAGTGCGGGGGTGGTGGCAGAAAACTTTTTAGTCAGTGCTAAAAGTCGGAATGAAATAAACCATTTCTCGGCTGTACATTAGCAGGAATTTTTTCCAGAAATTTATTAGAACAAGATGAAAGTGTTTTGAAGATTTTAAGTATGAGGACTGTCGACAATGGAACGTACAGAACGTGTCTCTTAATCCCTCCAACCTCATTACATACCGTCGCTGTACTATTGTGTAATTATAAAAGAGACTCGCTGACATCACAATAATTTGTACGCCTTTGTTGCTATACAATCACTTCATTTAGCGCGGCATTCACGTATCCTGACTGAGGTCTGGTGCGAAATAAAAAAAAATGCCGTAGTGCGACGTATGAGAATGCGTACATACATCAAGAATACACAACATAATATTTCTCATGAGTCATAAAATTTATTACCTGTCATGAACACCTTACTAAAAATCGCGAGTAAAATTTTTTTTTTCCATCGTGGATCACGTCTGTATATTGCGGGTGGTGCGATATTATCGCACGCATATCGTAAGGGATGCTTTTTAATGCTTTAATGCCTCGGAATTTATATCAATGCGTTACAGATATTTTTTGCGAGGTGGTGGGTACCCGCTGTATTCCGGAAAAGATACTACCAATTTCGTATATTAGGTACCCATATCGAGCGAAAATAAGAGTGATTATGCGATAAAGTAGAATATGCAATGAGGTACAAAGATATTATCTACAGGTCGTTTTTTTCTGTTTGAATGGCTCCGAAGAGGTTCGCTCATTTCAGCCTTACACTTTTTTTCATCCCGCTTCTCTTCACGCCTTTTGCCGAATAATAACTTATTCTTTTGACATTAACCTAAGAGAGTCTTTAAATTTATGTCTGTTTTATGCTTAAGAAACGAGGAGTCAAGTTAGAATTGGTTCTGACTATTTGCGAGATTAACGTTTCTTGTTGGAATTGTTTATAATGTGCGAAGATTAGAGAAATTAAATTATTTTATGACCGTTTTCCTTTTATAGCACTATCGTGTACCCAACCATTTTGCATATTTGCCCTTTTTCAATATTCATAGCTAGCCCAACTTTTGGAATCACTGCTACGTTGACTTGAATTTTTATCATAAATTTTTATTGACAAAATTTAGACGCTATGGTTATATTTATGCGACAGAAAATAGTAGTGATAATTCGTCCCTAACATAGGGCTATGCTGTACCACAGGGCTATATTCTAGGACTGCTTCTGTTTTCTTGGTATGGAAAATGGCTTGCCAAATAGCATGAAATAATGTAAAATAATATTAGGTTTCAATCCAAATGAAGTTAAGAAAGGAATCAGTATTGATCTAAATAATATTTGGATAATTACACAGGGTGTTTGGCACTCCGTCCGCCACCTTGTAAGGGGTTATTCCTTGATATATTTGAAGAAAAAAAATTTTCTACAGGGTGGGTTAATTTTCAATATCAGTGGAGATACAGGGTGGTGAAGAAAAGTGTTTTTGACCGGTATCCTCGCTCACTTAAAACGTTATATCTTGAAAACGAATAATCATAAGGCAAAGTGTTATAAGTCGTTTTTTAGGGAATCGAATTATCTTTCATTTGATGGAACAGTCTAAATTGTAACTGCACCCAATCTTGGGATATTTACTCGAAAACACAGATTAAAAATTCAGCGAACAATGTAGTTTTTCTCTGAAAACCCCATTATAAAAATGTCATTTTAATTTTATTTTTTTATGAACCATATTATTACCTACAAAAGCTGCATACATATGTATGAGTTACGATTAACATTTTGGAAGTAATAGGTAAAAATACATATCGCATAAAAATTAAATATTTAAAAAGTCAGTGCCATAAAGTGGACCTCGTCTAAGAATCTGTTTAATTTGTCGGTAGTACTGAAGTATTTTTATTGCACATTTATTACTATTTAAAGGATGTAGGAAAACAATGAAATGTAAGTGAGTTTCAACATAATTTATGCTTTTACCTTGATCTGGTAGGTAATACTGGGGCGGTACTATGCCTTTTTTACCTTTTTTCAAATTTCTGCCCATAAAATAATAAAGTTTCGCCCAGACCATTGGCAGATTTTTTTTTATTATGATGGAAAAAACGAATCTTAGAAAATAGTTGTGAAGCATTTTCTGCACATAATTCAAGATAAAGGAGTTATCGATATTTTTAATGGAAATCTTTTTTCCTTTTCATTTTACAATTGACAATTGTAGTACATTTATTTGTCTTCAAAAACGATTTACGCAAATTTTTTGTATGACCAATAGTTTCAAAAATATACCAGAAAAACTGAATTAACCATTTTTTACAATGACGACCAAATGGGGTGGATTAGCATCCCTTTAACTCGGTTTTACACTCACTACTGAAAACTTTACGCATTGTAAGAAAGTTGACCTTTTCTGATTATTTCACTGGATGCATTCCACCAAATTTGTGGACCTTTAGTTGTTAAGCATTTTGAGAGAATTTTCCGAAATAAAATTTTAATGTCTTTAAAAATTTCGCACCAAAACGTAAAACATAATTTTTAATATTCGAGGTACACTAAAAAAAATAGAAGATGTATTCAATCCCGTGGTAGGTCACAGTAGCTTAAACTGTGTTTTCTTTTCCCAAATGAAAATAAATTCATTAATTAAGGTAAAAACGTTTAAAAAAAATTTCATTATTTCCCCCAAATTTGTTTAATGAAAAAACATTTGTTTAAATATATTTATATTGTTTATTGACGTTAAAATATGGAATATATAAAATACAAAACAAATGTACAAGATCGACGAAAAATTTTCATATTCTACGAAAAGTTGTGTCTTGACAATTTTTCTTTATTCAAGACTTGAGTTATACCGAGAAATAAGCCAACAAAATATTTCTTAACAAAATTGTGTGGTATTAAAGCCAAACAAAACCCGCACACTAAAATTTAACTAAACATTTTTTATATTTAATCTGCCATTAACGAGTTTATTGTTAATTAACAATTGTTTTTTTTTTTTGTTTTTTTTCAGGTATGTGTCTCCTATAAACTAAGCAATTTTAATTCAAAGTGAGTAATAGTATCTACAAATAAAACAGAGAAAAGCTTATAGCGTTTTGTGATAATGTCGAAACGCCAGGTGAATAGGTTCAAAAACTGATATTCTTTTAAGACCTATTTCTAATTGAATAGACTGTATGCTACCTTTTCATAATTTTTAATTTTTTGTAAAGTACAGTAATTCAGATAATTGGAAATTCCTGTTTAAAAAAAATTAGCTGCCACTGAGTTTCATCTTATTTTCGTGTAATTACGGTTGCAAAAAGGAAAACTCTCCATTTTCTTAAGAAGTTAGATGATTTTGAAATACTTCTTCAAATCATCCGCTCAAAAAATACAGCCTTGGTGGATGAATTTTTTTTTTTTTAATCTTAAAAATGTTAATCACTTTATTTTTATTAGATATATTTCACTTAGAAATTTAGGAACCCAAAACTTTCTTTTGAAGGTATTTTCTTGGCTTAGAGCTCGTTATTACTAGATAAAACTAAAACCGATCTTAAAGGTTCCGTTTCAAAAAAGGATGTCATTTTATTTCCATATTTTCTACATATTTAACCTTTTAGAATTTTTAGCTCAAACCTAAGGTATCAAAATTTTCCGTTATTTCAAATCTAAAATATTCTAAACCACATTTTTCATAGGAATCTGCCAGAATTTGGGGAGTAGCCAAAATTTAGAATTTCGAGAGTAGCCAAATCCCAGGATTTGGAGAGTAGAAATTTTATTTATACTGTTTTCCCGTCATTTAAAAAATCGTACAACCAAAAAAGCCTGTGAAAATTAAATTTCCAAAGAGTTATCTGATTACTTACGGATTATAATTTTCGACTTCAATCTTGGATTACGTAACTCGGTTTTGGGTTTCTCTATGACTAAACTTTTACAGCTATATACATGTCCTAATAAAAGAAAGAAACGGAGCGGTATCCAAAAGGAGCCAAAGAAATTGATTCCAAAGACCGAAGTAAAGACTTTTCTTAAATCTAAATTTTTAATGAATAAACGTTAAAATTAAAATGATAAAAAATTAAAAAAATCAAAAATGTTTCAAGAAAATGTCAAAATTTACAATTTAATTGTTCAATCTTTGAATTTCTTAAATCGGTCAGCAGAATTAAGATCTAATTTAATCCACCAAAAACGTAAAGTTATTTTTTTATGAATCAAAACGTCAAAAATATCGAAATGTTGTAACTTTATGCGAACGAACAAATGTATCGCGCTGGAAATCGAAAATATTTTTTTCTTCTGACAAAATGAAATGCTTTTGGAATAAAAATAGTGAAAATTTGTTTTAAAAATTAAAAAAAAACTCGAAAGTGGTTCGAATCAAAGTGTCAAAATTTTAAATTGAAAATTTTTTAAATTTTTGATTGGGTCAGTAGTAGTAAAATCTGATTCAATGCATGAAAAACTCCAAGTTGTCTCAAAAATGATAAAAAATTTAATCTTTTTGCTGTTTAATCGGCTGTTTAATTCCCTACAGTATATGATGAGGTGCGATAATCGTAGGGCAGCATATGCTTGTCTGTACCCATGTCTTAAAATTTGATTTCAGCTGTACACCGAAATAAAATTCGTCCTTTGTCTGCAGCACATTTAAGTGAAATATCCATCTATGTTTGTCTTCCAGCTTTTTGTCGTACATCCTCTTTTTAAGAAACGATTTTTTTAAATGTATAAATTTTGGCATTTGATAACAAAAAGTTAAATTTTGGGAATAGGTTTCTGAAACTTAAACTTAATATTGTTGTAATTTGAACACTTGTTATTTTTATTAGCGGGTTGTGGAGGTGATGGAGTCTATAACAATCTAATCTTTTCAGCAATTATCTTTCCCAAAATCTGTTTGTTGCTACAATATAGCGACGATTTCCGGAAATTCTTGTATTATCCACTTACCAATTTGAAAGGGAGCCTTATTACGTCTGGGAATCTAAATCTTAAGCTACTGTTATGTCTATTATTTGAGAAAAACGGGCACTGACAAAGAAATTATGCCTTTAAATTAAATTTACCTCACAACCTTTTCATGGAACATAAAATCACCAAAATTAAGGATTATTCTACAGATCGTCAGAGAAGAGATTTTATTACCACCTCTTGCTTTAACCGTCTTTAGAATTTTTTACAGAAAATTTCATGCAAAAAATATAATACCTTGAAATAAGCTTTGAATGTACGATTTTATGTTTTGATTATGACTTTAGAGCATTCAATTTATTTCTGATATTTTGTTTTCAAAGGGCCCCAAAGCACCTGCTAAACGTGAAAAGAGTCTCATTAATTTCCGAAAAATTTCCGGTTTATGTAAATATTTCAAAGAAGGAAATTAAATGTTAATTGAAACGTTCATCTAAAGAAAACTTCCTTTTTGTGACAGGGTATTATAAGTATGATATATGTTGCGTCAACAGAAAACCCCCTGGGTTCATATATTAGGCCTAGCTCTGCTCTGCTACGGACAAAATGTTTCAAGTGTCATTTATCGCAGACGAAACAATTCCCTGGGAAAACTAAGTTTTCGCCATGTTTTATATACCATTCGGTCGGACCCCTTTTGGCCTGTTGAAAAACGTTGATCAAGGTTTTCTTTGTGTATATTTGCTTCCGAATTTCAAGAACAACGTAAAGGGCCATAGAAGCTGCCATTCTTCCTTGAAACAAATTTTGGGTTTTTTGTTTGCCCGTAAGGTAAATTTCCTTTACGTTTTCTTCGCATTTTGCATCCGACCCAATAAAATAATAATGGGTCCTCTTATCTGCTATACGCACAATTACCTCAGAACCAAGACCCCTGAAGATGTTTACTTTTACCCTTCGCTGTTTGCGTAGCACAAGAAACGTTTCTGCTGAGTTTTAGTTTAGAAAACTTTAACATTTTGTTTAAGTTACTCGCAGTTTCGTTAGTGTGTGGTTTATCACCTACATTTATGAAGAAATCTAGGATTTGCACTGCTTATCCTTTCTTTTCTTTTCGTCCGAATTTTAAGCAGTTCGACACAATTTTGCTATTTATATTCAAATTTAAAGACGAAATTATGAAAATTCCGATTTTTTTTATTGTTATAAAAAGAAAAATATCCTTCCAATGATATGTGCACCCACATGGAATAGAATTGACGGCTACATTCGTGATGTGTGTTAGAGTAACTTGAAACTAAAATCCTTTTTGTTTTCGACTTTTTCTTTCAATTTTTTAACATGCTCCAGTTTCATGTTTCTAGGGAATTGAATCATTGTGAAGTACTGCGTACCATTTGCTCATGGAGGAGGGTAAATTTGAACTCTGACAGACATTCTTGTAACGATTAAGTTTCAAGCAAAGAAATTTTAAACGTGGAACTTGTAAAATGGAAAAACCTCGGATTTCTTGACGGAAAATGTGAACTCAACCGAGATAAAATAAATTTTTAAAATGTTCGCTTTTGAAAATGAAAAAATTGCTGTCCATCAGAATCATCTGAACTTCTTCTACACACATGTTGTTGACATGGAAGCGTGCAGCGTTAGTGTCTCTCGGGTATTAACTACGGAATACAAAATTATTTGCTTTTGTTGTATAACGGACAAACTGAAAATTCAGTGGAAGAGATACTCTTTCACATGTTCTTTAAATTTTCTTCAAATCTCAGATACCTCTATAAACCTTTTTTTAATTTGAATCAGCAAAAACTTTCAAACGTTTGTCTCTAGCATCTTGAATTTACATATTTCTTAATGGAATGTACACTGTTTTAAAAAAAATTATTTTTCAATCAAATTTTTACTTGAAATTTCCAGTATATTTAATTTTTTCAAGTAAAAGTACTCATTTCAAGCACTTTTACACGAAATTACTGGAATTAGTAAATTATTCATGTACTTTTCAACTGAACTGAACAGTTTACGTGAAAAGGCTCACAAAATTACGCAACATTTCGTGTAAAATTAACTTCGGTGGCGCAGTGGATACGCGCGCCAAGCTTACGCAGCAAAACCAGAATTGATCGCGGGTTCGATTCCTACCTACAGTAAAGGGTTTTATTAAGAGTAAGTAAGTAAGAAATAATATTAGAAGTAAAAATAAGTGTATCTTAAAGAGTGCTAACTATACACTTTTTTAGAGTGTAAATTCAAGAGAATATCCAGTGAATTTGCTGCTTTTGAAGTTGAAATTTACTGATTGCAAATTGAAATTTACTGACCAAAAATTGAAAATTACATTTGACTTTTACATCCCAAAGTAAATTTACTTAAAAAGATGACGCATATTTGCCTACTATCCATAAGATGTAAAATTCAATTCCCTCCGTCATTCGTGAGTAATATTCAAAAAAACAAATCGGAAAATAACTTGTGCTACCCATTCTACAAAAATGCAGAATATATTGAACTTTAAAATTTCAGAACTATTTTCAGGGTAACGCGAAGAAATTTCATTAGTAACAACAAAAATTTCTGAGCAATAACGTCTCAAAAGCAGCAAGTTTTGTGTCTTTTTTTCATTTTTTGAGCAGTAACAAATTAATATATCATGAAAGCAAATACGCTTATGATACTTGTATTTGACATAGAGTATACAATTTTTCATAGTAAGATCCTATTTTACTTTATTATTTTAATAATAAAGTATTTCTTCAGATACTATCCAACTTTATTTCGGATAAAGTCACAAAAAACAAACCTATTGACAGAATAAATTTTCGGCTTTGATATCGTGAAAAAAATTAATAGTATCATTAATTTTTTCGCAGTGATTAATCTAGATTTTTGTTCAGACAAATGCAAGGGTATTTTTAGGGTTAAAACAAACTAACTTTTTTTTTAATATGGCGTTTCACGAATATCATTTAGGCGTAGCTTTTATGTTTCCTAAATCTGAATGAAATTCGTAATTTTATCGCCTTTGAAACGTCCCGAATTTGCTTAAAGTATTTGTTTCGGTCCGAAGTTCTTAAATCTTTTCTGTAAATTCCTAACATAGTTAAACTCTAACTGGAAGTTTTGTATGAAAATCTGTCAGTTAAAGTCCCATTAGAACGTAACTGAACATCGTAGGAACCGGCCTTAGTGTTTCACAGTAAAAAATATTTGTAATTTTACAAGATTTAATGTGATAAAATTATACCCATATCATACGTAAAATTAACAACTTCATGTATAAACCATTATTACCGTTATGTAATTTATTTTTTACATGAAATACTATGTAAAATTACAAAGAAATAAGAATTGTAACAGCTCGTACGGAAAACAACATTTCAAAACATGGATAAATAAAATGATTCCATTTAAAAAATAAAATGAAAGACCGAAATAGCAATCAATATTTGTCAATGGAATTTTACATCTCGGCATGCTGTAAATAAATAAAGGGAGATGATGCAATCGTGCGTCGATTTATAATTTTTGTGCGGAAATTGTTTTTTATAATTAGTAGGTAATAACTGGCTTATTTGATTTAAATACTACATCATATATTAGATATATAATAAATATTATTAATGGAAAGCATATTCTTCTTCTCCCATAGCATTTCCGCATATCCTGAAGTCTTTATAAAAAAAAACTATATTAAAAGACATACCGAAGTCACGATTAAGTTTAAATTTGTGCTAAGTTCGTAGTATTTTTCGTTCCGCTAAATTAGGTATTATCCAAATTAATTTACAAATAGAAATATACTTTTCCATGTGGCTACTTGTACAATTTACCCTTTAAGTGGTAAAGTTACATATTATGTTTGGTATTATAAATTACTTCAATGAAGATAATTTCACCCGATTTTACAAAAACATGTATGTATTATTACATTTCCGAATTTTAATTTTAAAATGGAAATGTAAGTGGTTTTGAGACATGGAAATTTACAGTAGTACAGTCCTATGTTGACAATTAGTTTGCCAACATTTAATGTTGTAATAATTTTTAACTGTGTTGTTTTTCGAATAACTTTAAAAAAAAAATTTAATTATTTATTTTAGATTAACATTTTTTGATTTACGTTTTGTTACGTGATCAAATTCCAGCCTATAATTCGACCATAAAATAGCGAATTTTCCCTTTCCTTTCCGCTTTAACTGAATATAAATGAAATTAAAATAAAATATTTATCAATGCAATCGAAGAGTGGATTATTCGAAAATTATATTGCATTTTTGAGGCTATTTTCTGTTAAATCGATGTTGAATAAAATGCAGCACAGTCGATTTAACTCATTAAATTAATATAAAATTGCAGAACTTACCACAAAAAAGGAAACTGAATTCATTTTACCAATCAATTAAAATTGAAATGCATTCCTTTGTATCTATGAACATATTTTGCAAAAAGTTGCAGACTGTAGTATCAGGGACGTCATTTGTGGGGGGGCAGGCGGGGCATTTGCCCCCCCCCCTGAATTATGTGTTTTTCTAGATTATATATAACATATGTGTATTTATATATAAAAATATATACAAACATAACATCTTGCCCCCCCCCCCCCCTAGACGTCTCTGTGTAGTATTATAGTAAGTCGGTATATAAATAATATAAAAGTGATTCGACAGAGAGGGTTGATTATCAAAAGAATTCTGAAACTAATTTTGGGGCGATTATTCTAATCTGACCGAGGAGATGTGGCAGAATAGGTGAAAAAATATACAATCCTTTAGATCCGCTTAGAGATTGAATGTCAAAAACTCCTGAAATTTATTTTTAGGAGGTTTTTTAAAAAGTTCTTAGAGGACAGTGCTGCCACTTAAACCAGCAAACGAATTCGATATCTCGTCAGACCTAAGAAATACTGCGGAATTCATGAAAAAAATGTACGTAAGATAATGAGACAGCTCCTTCGGACCTAGTCCACAGTTTAAAAACTGGCCTTTCCTTAATGGCAATGACCAAGACAGCGATCAATCGCAGTCGGTATATTTCATGTGGAGTTCTCACAAGAATCTTCGCTGCCACCAAAAAAAACCCCTAAAATTCTTAAAAAATTTAGCTTCTGTGGTAGCTTTACCTGTGAAAAACTCGATTCCCGTTGAACTATAATAAGTTTTTCAAAATTTTGTTAAGTACATAACTCGCTTCGCAAGAACCTGCTGTGTTTTAAATATTTTAACCCAGCTTTTTGTTTGATAAATTATGGATGTGTCTGTTTTTCTTATTTCATAGTTCAGACGAAATAAAGTTATTCCTTGTTAAGGTATAGTAGTGCCTATGATTTCGAGGTACATACAAGTAAACTTGTCCTTCCTTTAATCTTTAGCTTTTTTTCTTTGGTTCCACGCAGCCCATATTTTCAGATATCTATCTTGAACTAATGAGTTTTCTCGACTGTATAGTTGATTATTTAGCTGAGTTATGGAAATCATAAGAATACCATCATTACATATGCTGGAATATGATGAGTACTTTGTATAATGAGATTCGAAGACTGTAGGTAAATATCATTTTAAAATACCAAAATATCTTCGGGCATTAGCAGTTGCTACTTTTCGGTGTTTTTTTCTGCGAAACTTGTAATTTTTTATTCAAAATATTTTCCGAGACTACCTTTATTTTAATTTCTTTAAGTTAAATTATTTGCAATGTCAATAAACCCATAGATCATATTTCCTTCTGTTTGATATAAATCTGAACAAATAATTAAATAAACTCGTAATTAGACTTACTCCTTAAATGGCTCATTCTGTATGCACGCATATCACACTAATTTTGGAGTGGGTCCTTGAAATTCGTAACACTATCCGGTAATATTTGTCTCACATACTGGTTACGGGATCATTTGATTATTTTTATTGTTCATAGCCTGCTTTCGGTAGCTCGTCTAGAAGATCATTCACCGTAAAAGTGGAGAGCACTTCCTTTGATGCATCCTTTTAAAACTACGTTTGCCATTCTGGCTTTGTTTTTTTCCGGTACTAGAACCTGACATTGATGGACAATCTTTTGAGCCACCACACCATCTACTAAGGTGTAAATTGCTATTACCTTTGTCGGGAATGTATTTTCACTATGGTTTCTCTGAATCGCAGCGAGCTTCGTACTACCTTTCTATGTTGCTAGCTTGGCTCTAAAGAAATATATTAGCTTATTATTAGCATAAGCTCAACTATAAGTTTTCGGGATAAACGCCACATTTATCTTGAACTACGACTTAGACTTGTTCTAACGATTGTAGCTTACACTTCATTAAAATCGAAGTGCTGATAAGATTTAAAAGAATCATGATCCGTTATGGAAAGCGGCGCCCAATGTAGGGCATTCTGTCTGTTTCAACTGGCAACGAAATTCTCTTAGACATGTAGAGGCGGCTGATAAACTGGTAGTTGTAGAGATAAGATTAAAAAATAAAAAAATGTGAAAGCTCCAAAATATATTCATGTTTGCCACCTTCGCTCGCATTTGATGTCATCAACGTAATAACCCAAAATCAAATCAATCCTAATATACCTTTATTAGATTTCCTTCTAAGGTTTGATGAATTGCCTGAAATGTCTGTAAAATGATCGTTTAATATCATCAATATTTTGTCATATCCCGCGCAACATAATGTATTACATATTTCACAATTTTTACGTTATTAATTAACAACCCGCCCCAAAATATAAATGAAATCAGTTCTAATGCTACGGTATCTATTGGTGTCCTGTCTTTTCACACTCATGAATAATATAAAAAAAACTCCTTAATGCAAACAATAGCAGTCTTATGTAATTAATTACTCCCCATAAATTCCTCCCCCTTTTTCGTTTGATGCCGTTTACGGTCTACGCTTGTGGCTAATAACTTTTTCTTGTTAATAATGTAATAAAATACCCGAAAAAATCATTACCTTGTTACGCATTACTGTTTCGTCAGGGTGGGTATGTCGGAGCAAAAGCCTGTTGAAAGGAAAGGAACTAATTCTTTTGTGTGTGAAATGCTAGCCAGCAATACCGTCAAAAAGTCTTGTCCTTTTTTCTTGCTGACGGCAAAAAAAAACTTTAACAAATAGAACAGATTATGTTTACTTAAAAAAAAAATGGCGGATGTTCAGCAATTTTTTTCGGACTATGTGACAAGGCCAACGTCTCCACAGGTAAATTTTCATTAGCAACTGCTTGGACATGTTGACACTAAAAGGACTGTATAGTCCCTGTAAAATGTCGACCATGTTCGCTTTTCCTGTCGACTTATTAAAGGCCCCAAGACTTGGTTATTTTCCCGAATTATGTAAAATAATTTTACAAGTATTATGTGCGTAACATTCACGCCGTCATAGTAAAAGCCCAGTTAAATTTTTCATTGTACACAAAAGAATATATGTAGGTATGTTTCACCTGTATTCTGTGTATAAGACGGAAAGAAAAGCCTTTAATACTGCAGGTAAATCTCGTGTTAATATGCCGCCATTTATATTGTCGCAATTTTCCTGCGCAAAATTTTCCGGCTTTAATGTAAATCTCTTTGGGGATTTCTCTGTGATGTTCTGTGGCAGGCTTTAATTTTTTTGTACTGTTTTTTCGCTTAGGGTTTAGTAACATTACCGTAACAAATTAACACAAAGTTTCTGTTTTGTATGGTGACGGCTTCAGAAGTTTTGATTTCAGAAGTATTGAATTTTCTAAAATTTTAACTTATTGGATTTGGTGAAAATTTCAGGTATTCTTGAAATTTTTCCGATATTCTATGTTTTAAGGCGGAACTGTATGGCAAAGGAACCCTGTATTCGGTTTTCTTATTTCTTAATTAGTATTTCATTCTGTTTTCTTCTGTCTCATCTAGATCAACTTAAATTTATGTCGTCTAAGTCTGTTTATCATAATAAAATATTAAAATTGAATCTACCGATCAATAATAAGCCGGATTTCTATAGAACTTTCGTTTAAATTCTCTGCTAAAAATTTTTCGAATTCTATTCGTTCGGGCTATTGAAAATCAATTTTATTTTTAATCAGAAAAAGCTAAATCATATCAACCCACGGGAAACAAAATGTAATCAAAATACACTGCATTGCAGGATAAACTTTCTGACTCGTTTTACTATCCAAATTGATCCCGTAGCACCTGCAATAATTATCAAACTTTTCAATACACGTCGGAAAATACAAAAAAAATATCTCATTTTGTTTGGCTGCTCAAATCGATATATTGTTGTCGACACTCAGTCCGAAAATGCTGGTTGAGTACCTATGCGTATATCCGTAACTCTGAACGTATCCTAATAAATGGACTTCCTAGCGTACGTCCGTATACTGGAGAGTGCAGAAAAACCAATATCGTTGGAGTATCTACTTTTGGTTTAAAACTTTAATCGTTGATTGCAAAATGGAGGCAAATGGAAGTGTGCAAAAAGTTCCATTTTAGGTTAATCTATAGATAATTACAATGTTCATCACTCTCCAATTCTGCTCTGTACCGATTGCTTTCGTTATTCTAGATATCACACACCTTGATGCATATATATGGCTACTCCTTCGATTAAGTTCATACAAATTAATAATGTAAAAATTTTAAATTATATGTCATCCGAAGTGTCTTTTTTTTGCTTGATGCGGGGGAAGACACGCAGCTGAGCAGCGCATCTTGAGCATTTGAGCAAAAATGGCCCATTGTACTCGGCCGAAGTGTCTTACTCAGCGCTGAATTTATCATCTCAGTGAAAGATTTAATAAACTTTATTTTGTGTAACTCGTATTTTAGACGTATTCACTGGTATTAGAACTGAAAGAATACAATGATTTTTTCGAGTTTTCATATCATACGCTGGAAACATTTATGTGATACAAGAAAAAATTACTGTAAAAGAACTTTTTACTTAACTAAGATTTAGATCGAATCGAAATTATCTTTTTTGTGGAAATGTAAATCTATTTCATTTATATAATTTTTTTTTATTATTTTTTTAATTCATTTTTTTTATTTTATTTATTTATTTTATTTATTCTGTTTATTCTGTTTATTTTATATATTTTATTTATTTTATTTATTTTATTAATTTTATTTATTTTATTTATTTTATTTATTTTATTTATTTTATTTATTTTATTTATTTAATTTATTTTATTTATTTTATATATTTTATTTATTTTATTTATTTTATTTATTTTATTTATTTTATTTATTTTATTTATTTTATTTATTTCACTTTTTTCATTTATTTGATTTATTGTGCGACTGATATCGTCCGATGGCTTTTATAGTTGCAGTGCTTTTATAGTTGCAAATTAGGACAGTGGCGAATGTAATAACTCTGTACCCACAATTTTTCTCTAATTCTAACTGGGGTAGTTACCACGGCCACTGCGTTTCAAATTTTTCTCCAAAGAAAAGCTAAATAAACACCATAAGACCCTAACTTTCACTGACATAATAAATTTCTTAGAATCCTTCTTTCAAACAATTTGAAAGAAAAAAGTAGGTGAAAAGAATAAATGAAAAACAATAAGTCGAAATGATTTATCAATAATTCATTTTCGAGCACTTTTCTACCCTCTACTCGTGGTGGAAAGAAAGCAACTTTGGCCAACAAGAATATCCCATTAGCGTGCTAGAAACTTTAGTAATTATGTTTCAAGACGGACACGGAGAGCCCAGCTATATCTTTCTTACATAGCTCATAAGCTTTAAAGTCCCAAAATGGAAGAAAGATTTACGCCCCGATTGTACCAATTCAAGTAATTTTACTGAATTTATTCCAACGGAAATCAGCTTACGAAACATTTTCGGAAACCCTCAAAGGAATTCCGGAAAAATTAAAAATATGAAAAAGAAATTGAGAGATTTGTAAGTAAGCATCTTTCATTTAGTAATTAATACGTTGCTAATTTGTAATTATGTATAAATTAAGTAGTAGATATATTACTTATTTTCAAACTCTCCTCTTTAAACGTGATCACAGCCCCTTAAAATAATGGCTGCCGAATAGTAGGCTAGCTCATCTTTTCGAACAAACAAAAGGACGTAATTTGATGAAATGAAAATATTTGTGTAAGTTAAGTATACAGAAGGACATTTTGTCATAGAGCTTGAGGTACAAATTGAGAACAGTAAATTGCCTTAGATGAATCGGAAATATTTATTTTAGAAAATGTCTGTTTGAGTCCTAAGTATTGAAGTAATGCGGCCGGAAGCTTGGTCTCAATCTACACCGAACGAAAAACTTTCAGTTTGCTTAATTTAAATTAAAAAAAATGCTCCAGTGCCTAATAAAAATAATGTAAACATTGTCCCGAAATTGACTCAATGTAAGTTGTGGAGACGACAGGTTGGCTACAGCACCGAATTAGATAAATATGGATCTTTTAAGAGTCTCTTTTTATAGCTAAGTGGAAAAAAATATTTACCATAAAAAACAATGTTGTACGAAACTAGATTGCACCTTAACTCTAGCCACAACATGAAAAACATTAAAAGCTGCACCCAAAAATACATTAAATATTGAAGGTTTTATATTTGAACTATGTTACTTTGGCCGAGCTGCCATCAGTAGTAAAAGTCAGAATGCGATTTGATGGTTTTGGACAACTGAACTCGAAGAAACACAAATTTTAAAAATTTTAGATAGCCATATTTATCTAAAATCTACAAATAAACGTTGGAAGCAACATTGAGGTGACAATTGCTAAGCGAAAAAAGTTTCGTAATTTCCAATGAAAAATAGAAAAAAATCCCAGATCCTTATGGCTTACATTGGGTGCTACAAAAGTAACTTCACGATATCGCGATTGCCCCACGCTGGGCGCCATAAAATTATCTTAATTTTTCTTAACCGTCGATAATTCAAAGCCCAAATTGTTTAAATTTCAATCTCTGATTTTAGTTAGTGAAAGCCCAGTAACTTTATGTCAAACCAACTTTTTCTTTTTATAATTAACAAAGAAAAATAAACCTTATAAAAGTTGCATAAAAACATTAATGGCGCTATTCACATCTAGAACACCGACGCCAGTCGTAAAAGGATCAGGGCTATTTCGCTCCTGGATGCAACAGCTAATTAAACTGCCACTACCAGGGAAGGATAAAATTGTTCGATTTTCGCTATAGAATTTGTGTGGCTAAAAAGTTGCTTTCGGGTCGAGAAGAGATGGAGGAGTTCTTTATATATATGTACATACCATATTCAAGTATCTGAACAGCAAAATTTGGTTTCGTATCAGCATAGCCTTTTTAAATTGCAAGCAAACTCAATACTGACTTTAAGCAAAATTACAAATTGTAAAACCGAATGGTCGACAACCACATGTCCTGGACACTTAATTAAAAACTTTTAATGAACACGATCCAGATCTATTCCTGACATTTTATGGAATATTTTCTATCGGTAGTTTGCCATGATTATCTATTAAATTCAGCGGTATACCGCTTCCGTGCTCCTTTCGGAACATTGTTTTCATTAGATAGTAGAACAGAAAACGTTTAGTTGTTTTAAAACGAATATTATTACCAGTCGATTGCCTGCTAGAAAATTGCTCGGCTTTTCCTCGTAACATACGATTTCATAATGCTTGGCATACTTGGCAAACGCCAAACTCACTATGTAAATTTCAGATTAAATCACAATTGAAAATACATGTACAGCACCGAGGGGCTTGAACAACAGCAACAAAATGTTATTTATTGGATATGTTTGTAAATAGACAAAGAGATTCCAGGATAGCTTCTCGTATAGTCGAAAGCAAGCAGCCTGGCAACTCTTCACGTTCAGGCTCCACTTTAATTTCAATTACTTGCTGTTAATTAAACTGAGTGGAGTGGAATGTCGGTGTCCTGTTTCAGGTATATTCTAACAAGGGAAGTTTTTTTTTGTAGCCCTTTTCGTTTGTCTGCTCGATTCCCTGTACTCCATGTCAATGGCGTGCGTTTCTTAGTAACGAAATACTTTTCTATCCAGGAATTCAACGAAAAAGTTCTGAAAGTATTGTAGCATCGAATATGAGTTTGACATAGGGGTTAATTGCAATTTTCAAACAATTTTTGTATAAACTGCTGGAATAATAAAAGACATTTTTCTATCTAATTTGTATTGTTGTTTATTAAAAAGTTCTCGTAGCTTCTTTTTTGATATCAGGTAAATCAATAAAGCAAAAAATTTGTGGTTGGCGGTTGGCATAACCAGTGGAAGTCAAGACTACGAACCCCTTAAATCCTATATTATTATATCTGTCTATTTTTCTTCACAAAATCATCAATTCCATGATTAATATCGACCAATTATAAAATTAAAAATAATTGAAAAAAATCTGCCAATGGTCTGGGCGAAACTTTATTATTTTTCGGGTCAAAGTTCGGGAGCGGTCAAAGTCGAAGTATATCATCAGTTGTTTCGAGATTATGACGTTTCTTGGAACTTTAATTTGTTCTTATAACGCAATCTAGAATTATATCAGATTTTATTAGGTATGCGATCAGTGAGAGACCCTAGAGTGCTCAAGCTGATCTGAGTTCCGAGAAGAACCGGCTGCACTATTTATAGTGCCCTTCTCGGAACTAGTTCCCACGCTGTGGTGAACAGGTGCAGACGTTGGCCTGGGGAAATAATGTGTCTGCTGCGTGGTGAATATGTGCGTTGAGTGTTGCCGTGCTGAGTCTATCGTAGTAGTCGTGTTACATTCTTCAAATAAAAATATTTAAAATAGAGATTTTTAGCCTATTGAACATTGAAAAAGCCCGTGTAGACTATTTGATTTTCGGTATATTATGTACAGTAAAAGCCCATAGAAGTAAAAACGAATTTGTTGCCTTATCAAATTTAGAGGTGCTCATACCGAGCAATTTTTCAAGCAATTGATTGCCCGACGACTAGTGCTAAAACTAGTGGAGATTGCTGGTATTGCTCGCCCTATAGTTGCTGTATTTCCTCCGCTGACTTGGAAAATTCCGAACAATTGTCCTCGTTCGATGATTCAATTGTCAAGTTTTGTTTTGAATTTTGCATTTATTTGTCAAGTATCGTGTTATAATTGCTTGGAATTCAAATATTTCCAAGTTTTATTTTAAGTCTTAGATTTGTTTGTCAAGTTTGCTTTCGTGTTGTTTATAGACTGGTCGTGTAAGCCCTTATTGCCGAATTGCTAGATATTGGTCAATATCGCTCATCACTGTTGCTATTGTTGCTGTGTGTTGCTCTTAGAGTATAGTGTTGCTTCATATTTTCGTAACGTCAAAATTGACGAATATTGCTGCAAATTGAGCAATTTTAATCACTCTTGTAAAACCACCTTTAGGTTTTAATTTAAGTAGCCTGTAAAACAATACGATATCTCTTCCAGCCTGAGAGATATTTAGGTATTTGTGAAAAATTAACCCGTTTTGACCCCTCAGGGTTGAATATCGAAGTAGCTTGGAAAAAAATTGAAGTTGCTTATATAAGTAATCTGTAGTCTGTGGAAGTGAAAACCAAATCGAAATTTTATCAGTCCTATGTAATATTGGACAATTGCTGAAAACATATTTCAACCCTTTCATCCCGTGGGGATTAAGTTACAAAAATACTGCATTTTGGTCGTTTTTATAACTAGTCATTTGAAGTGAAAAGCACTGATCTTAGGTGATAGTATAAGTAATGAAAAAAGAAATTATATTTAACTCCTTTCACACACTTAATGGTTGAATTTAAAAAAATCCATTCTTATTCTTTTAAGTTTCATGTTTCCGGTTCCATACCTGACCTTACTTTTTTGACATCTAAATGTACCTATATAAATAAATACAAAAAAGGTTCGAGTGTCTAACATAAGCTGGTCTGGTCTGGGTGTACTCGAATGTAATACAGCCAAACTAAACGTATGACAGGTGAAAAACTTTCTCTGAACACAAGTGTTCAACTTGCTCCAAAAATTAGCTGTTGCGGCCTTGGGTACAGATTAGCTCATCAGAAGTCGTATCGTACAACTACTGAAACATCCTAACAGCTTTTTATACGTTTCTCCAGTATCGATTCAATGTTTTCTAGTTATGGTCTATTGCGTTGTGGAAACTGGAAATACTTTTTATCACTCGTGGATTATTTATCTCTCGTTTGCAAGTCATAATGAAAAAAAAATCAATCATAATAGCACCGGTTGACTGTTCGATTTGTTCTATTATAACAACCCCGTAAAGGGGTTAAGAGTCGAATTCGAGCGTGTTCTATTAGGTCCTCGAAAACTTTGAAGTACGCCAGAACTACGTAGAACTCAGCCAGGGATGCTTGTGAATGACAAAAAGGTAGAAATAATGCCACTCAATAATATCAATATTGAGTAGGGGCCACGTGCAACCCACTGGAGCATAAGTCAGTGCAGCATGAAATTTTCCCATTTCAAAAATAATTGCAATTTTCATGAAAAGATTGCTGCTGGTTGTTCTGGGACATTTTCATTTTAGAAAGCAAATTACGTTTTCCCACGAATTGAGATTCTCTTCGATTCCATTCTTTTGCATCATCGCCACCAAATTCAATCCGAGACAAAATTTATTAGATTGTTTCATTCACAAAATAGATCTTCCCCCGAAACTTTTTCATTTCCCTGACATCGCACATTTCTATTTCTGTTCCGAAAATATAAATCTCATGTTACTGATATAATTTCCAATTCGATATATCACAGAAGCATGCCAACGCCAGTGCGTGTTCATACGACTTGCATATTCAACCCAGCGAAATTATGTTTCACCAAAAATGGACACCGATAAATTGTCGTGGTAAAGTGACCGGATAAATCACTCGGAAGTAGACCTTATTTCGAATCGAAATGAGATTTTCGGCACCATTTTTGGCTATTGGAATAAATAATACCAACAAAATTACAAACACCCCCACATTTATTCATCCGCCCGCACAATATCTTCTGTTCTAGTTCTTTTTTTTACCCAATGCGTTTTTGTTTGACTTTAGTCCCGGAAATTATTTGTTGACTTTACCGGATTCTTTTTTTTTGCGAGTTTCAAGAAAACGAAGTTCTCAGGAAGTTTTCTGAGAAAAGCGCCAGGACTAGATTGGATTTTGGTTGAGATTTATTGGTTGCAGTAGAATTTCTGCAGTAAATTGTGTCCTAGTATCCGACTAAGGAAAATCTGGTAAATTTACGGACGACTGCCATTTATTGTGTTAGGTACAGAGCCAGATGAATGATGATTCTTTGTCTTGAAGGAGAGGTGATTTGATATTATAGTGATTCTGGGATTATTATGGTATTCCAATTCATTCGTCCTTCTCTTCATTTTGTCCTTCCATTGTTGCTAAAGCCAATTTCTCGTTTTATTGTATTTCTGTAAGTTGGTGGCTTTTTGCATTTAATATCACCGGGGTCCTTTTTGAAATATGCATATAGGGTTCCTTTCATATTCATACGGATACAGGTGAACTTATTTGCTACGAGTCGCTACGGGTTTTTGCGTCTAGTCGTTCTTGTAGTATTTTTTTTGCTGGAGCAAAGGATGTTCGGATTTTATGCCATAACTTCTTGCAATTGCTTTATGCAGTTACGTTTCTGCGTTTTTTTCTACTGAGTTCGTTTTCTTATGGCGCCCAACGTGGGGCTTACAACACCGGTCCAGTAATTTGTCATGTTCTACTGGGGTTAGGTACCTGACAACTAAAACAGTTGTCTTGAATATTATTAGATTAATAGTTCATGATGAAAGTGGTGAAGACAAATAAACAACTGTCACTTCTATCACTGTAACAGAAAAAAAAAATGTTTTTTTTTTTGGGTAGTATATCCTATTTCCTGGGAAACTTCGTCTATTTCCTATCAAGTTGGACTATTAGTAGGTTTTATAAATGCCTAGCAGTACTACTTTTTTTAAATACTCCCGAGTGGAGAAAGTAGGCTTATCATCGAGAACGATTACAAAAACCCTGTCGCTAGCTCCTCCTTCCACTGTTCTATGTTACCCTATAGTAAAAGACTTTTGAAGTTCGAAGACCGTGCTCCAGTTCGGTTGGTGTCTTTGCTAAACTGTGATTTCAATTGTCCATACTACATCGTTTCTAACTGATTAATACCCAATTGGTATCGAGTATTCATAACCTGAGTGATTAACGATATATTGTCATATATCCATATTCTACACCTTATTTTGCTATTACTTCTTAGTCTAACTACTGTGTCGAGATTCACGGCATGACTAAACTGAGAATTACTGAAAGGCGGCAATCCTTATGAGTACGTGAACGGAGTACAAAATATAAGTAAGTAGGCATCAAGGCGTTGATTTTACGGCACGATGTTAATTAAAAGTTAATCATCGAAGGTATACAGTTGCATTATCGAGGAAAGTAGATTCTGACCCCAATTTCTCTATGCCAGAAATTAGTCCTTTTTTACGTTAAAATTTTGTATAGTTTGGCTTAAAAAATGTTTTTTTAATCCCTTTAAAAAATTCTCTCGGAATTCCCGCTCAATTCCTAAGAGACACTCCGAAATGTTGATACTCTTTTTGAGAAGGCTCCTTCAAAGGAAGCATATTTTTACGCTAGAATAAACATGACTAATGCTATTTATTAAGCTAATTAAACACCTGGCATCTGTCTACGTGTTTACAAAGTAAGTGCTTTACGTGACACTAAACAGGCGGGTGAAATAGGAGGAGCTATAGGAGCATTTTGTATCTAATAGTGTAGCATATATAGCTACTATCGTAACTTCGTAAAAAGATACTGTTGTACGTGTGGTCGAGAAACACCTTTTCCGCTGACGACGGTATGTGCAGTTCAGGTGAAACGGTACGGAGTACAAGGTTTTTTGTTTGTTTCCTTTTTTCTGCAGTATATAAGGCCCGTAAGCGCTACTTTATAGCCTCTACAGGGGTGTACAATCTACGCACGTTTCAACTCGGTAATAAAACACTTTTACGTTGTTTCAGGTGTATATAAAACTTGACTATAGCCGCGAACCTTTTTATCCTGGCGCTTCTTTTGCAGAAACTTTTGTGAGCTTAGGACAAACAGGGACATACATTTCCCTTGGTAGACGGATGTCAACTTTCATACACGACTTTTGCATATTTAGTTTTGCCTTGGACAAAGTGCAGAGCTATTGTAGGTTTAATGAGCATTTTTTCAGCCTGCTATGTAGTCTTTCAGACTGGTTAGTTTTCTTCGGCGCTATGCAGATCCTTAAATCCTTTAAGCGATATGAAAAGTTTCGAACTTTGTAGAACTGCAACTCACAAAGAAATGCTTAATAATAGCATAACTTTGAAAATATTGAGTAAGTCCGAAGAAAACTTTTTCTGTTGTTGGGCATTCGCCTAGTTGAAAGTTTTCATCTTGACGATAAGAGCTGTACGCCTTTTTTTACAAAAGTGAATCAATATGGTGAGTTGGTTGCAACAGTCGACATATCATATTCCTTTTCCGTCTCCACCAATATTATTGTTGCACTAGCTCTGAGACAAGTTCTGTCTGTTTACTTCCAGGGCTAGCGATGACAACGTATTTTTTAATCGAGCAACTTTTAAATTGGATCAAACTTTTAGTTTGGATGGTGTCGGTCGGTGTGCGCTCATCCACACATCTTCATAGCCATGAGCTACTCAACACTCTTGGCCGACTAAGACTCGATAGACTGCGCGTGCTCTAACTGCGTGGAATAGTTCAAAACTGAATAGCCTTATGCTATCGAACTACGTTCATTGACCACTATTTGTTGATTTCGCCCCACGCTGGGCGCTAGGTTTCTTGTTTAAATTGTTGCCTACGACTTTGA
Organism: Beris morrisii; assembly: GCA_951812415.1. Lineage (NCBI taxonomy): Eukaryota > Metazoa > Arthropoda > Insecta > Diptera > Stratiomyidae > Beris > Beris morrisii. The sequence goes on along the minus strand of OX638312.1, from coordinate 4,625,959 downwards.
CCAAGATTTGTAAATCTCGCCCCACGTTGGGCTCCCAATTTTTTTTCTATACACGACTTATCGGAGTGGAATCATTCTACCGGAATATTTAGTCATCGGCTAACCCTCAACTTTTACTACAATTTTTTAATTTCGCCTCATGTTTGGTAAGCCACGGTTTGTATAATTCGCCCACGACGCCCAACGTATACTTTTTAATTTTTGATGTAAACAGCACAACGGCGAAGAATCGTTTGTAGTTGCACATAGCTGACCGGATATAAACATTCCGTTAAAACCTATCGCTGTCATACGACATCAACCACGAGTGATAAATTTCGCCCTACGTTGGGCGCCAGATTTTCTTCTCTGATTTTTAACGCACCCTGGACAATTTGCATCAACACAATTTGCATTCAAGTCTGCATGAGCTGAGTTGTGGAAATCGAATTTACAGTGCGAGATATTGTAAACTAAAAATTGAAATAAAGCGATAATGGGCAAAATTAAATTAGTTTTGCTTGCCACAACGTAGTACAACGTTATCCTAGAACATTTAATAAACGAAATACGGTAAACCGGAAAAATAAATTTCTTTGTAAAAAAAATTGCAAATGAAAAGAGTACTTTGTGTCCTAAGAATTTTTGGTCGGTATTATGTATCTATGGACATGGCTCTTTTGATCAAGTTCATTTTTCTCTAACTTTGGCCGACTATAATCCTATCAAGTTGCTTGCCATTGAGTTCGAAAGGATTGAACTCTTCTCTATCGGATTTCGAATTGAATGGGAATGAAGAGCATTTAGTAAAGCACCAGTAGGCTTTTATGCCGCCATCAAAGTGGTATGTGATGTTCGTAATCCGATTGCTTTCTCGATTCAGTGATAAAAAAATATCTCTGAGTTATCGATAAATGCACACAAATCTGCAAAATGTTTGATATTCGATTGCGGTTCCATTGATATCGTTTTGTTCAGTTCGATGCATTTATTTAATGAAATCTTCTTGACTGCAGACAGTTGGATTTTTATTTAAACCTTTCAAACTCGTTCAATTATTTTGTAATTTGTTGATTACATTACGTTTGAAATATTTTTTAATTATTAAGCTCTAGCTTTTTGAATTATCAACTTTAATTTCCTAGGTTTTCAGGGCAGGGCTCAAAAATAGCATCAACTTATTTTTAATTGGACTTCTTTCCGAGCTCTAGTCCACCTGAAGGCTCCATTAATATTGTCCATTTAAATGAACTGTTGATATAGGCACTAACCTTTTTTGTGTCCAAAATGGCTTTAGCTTCGGGCATTGAGTTTTGAAAAAATCGTCGGTATGTCCTCCGAAACAAATGCCTTCAAGTACATTTAATCTGACTGGTCAGATTATTAATTTTTAAATTGATGCGAATAGAATTTTGTTTATGGTAAGAAGCTACCATAGAAGCAAATTTTAAATTTTTAAGAAGTTCTTTGTTGTTTTCCGGCATCAGTGGAGTTTCTGGTGTGAAACCCCAACACGAAATCTCCGACTGTTGATTAATCGCTGTCCTTGAGGACATGACAATTTGGAAAACCTTCACTGGATAGGTCAGTTTATAAGACTGTCTTGGACTTGGTCCGAAGGAGCTGTTTCGTCATCGGATGGCATAGACTCGTCAAAGGGTGTATCATGCCTACTATCCGAAACACCCTTACAGCTGGTGGTATTGCTGAGGAAATATTCTATATATTAAAAAAGGATAGAGAAATTTCGCTTTCGTGTATGTATCCAAACCGGCCAACTCCATAAATAGAGATTTTACAGGAGAGAAAAAAAACATTATGGTTTTTGGTTTATTCGTTGTCTCGTGCAGATTAAGGTATCGATATGCGATGTTGAAACCAATTTTATTATCACGAATTATATACTAGTGAAGTTCTTGCCTTCGCATCCTTATACTTAAGGTAGGTGGCACTGAAGATCACCTAATATTTGAACTAATTTGTTGGCATTTTTGGTTGTTCGCTAGGATATATAAAGCTCAACGCTAAGGGTGCGGCATCGAATCCCACCAATAGCAATTTTATTTTTTTCCCGAATTTTAATGAGAATAGAATTTGTTCATGGTGAGAAGCAAATTTATGTTGAATGTCGAAGTAAAATCAATATAAAATGTTTCCAAATAGGCACTGGCAAAAATACATTTATGACAGACATCTAGTAAGTTTGTTCTCAACGTTTGAACGATTCTCTGTATCGCCAACGGTCACTGTTATTTAATGAATCCTAAGTACTAAAGAAATTATGACACTTTTTCTTGTAACTGAGCTAATCATCCTAAAAGTGTTCATCCCTTTTTGCCTCCCTCTCAATTTTTGTGTTTCCGATGTCCTTCTAAAAGTGACTGCTTAAGCTTTTAAGCGAGATATTTACGTTAGATAGAACAGATCAGCTTTTAACGGCAACCCTTCTCACTTCATCGCTATAATAAAACAAATTTTATTAACAAATCCTTTTTTTCTCATTCCAGGTACGTAAAAGGTCTGCCTTATTTTACCTCGTAAGTATTTACTGCACGATAATTTCACGTCTAAACTTAAAACATCTGCTGAGAAAAAATTAAGTCAGCTAAATAACAAAAAAAAGAATCAAAGGACTCCTCAGATCTGGGCCTAAACGGTTTTCCAAAGGCTTCAAATCTCATTTAAACTTTTCGTCCTTCATCAAAGGATATGGCAGAGGTGCTTATAAAACTGAAATTTCTCCAAACATGTTGGGTTCGTTGTTGGGAACGGCTAAACCAACCTCGAGCAAAAAGTCAAAAATAATATTGCCTTGAACAACAGGACACTAAAATCCTTTTATTTAAATTTAATTAAAAATTTCTCCATTGCCGGCACAAACTGTTTCCTGAAACTGTGTATGCACTCTAAGGTTTGATGACGGTTGAGATCAAAAATGTTCAAATGTCCTGTTGATATCCTGGAGGTCTGGTGAGGTGATGGTACTGTACGCCATCGTTGCTTCTGCCTGCTGTGAAGTTGATTAGCCGGGACACCAACTAGTTGATGTGTTTGTTCTATCATTTCTGTTGATACGCTGTTTTTTCGTATTCATTCTCGAGTTGACCTCTTCAAGTTATGTAGGTGGCCCATTTTAAGCTATAGCGGATTCAACCAACACATACAGTTCAAATTTCCCATCACTTTTTGAAAAAGAGCGCAACTGCCAGGGTGAAAAGGATAGAGAAATTTCGCTTTCGTGTATGTATCCAGGGATTTAAAAATTCCACAGAAGCGTAGGCAATATTGTTGCTTTTTGCTATCATCAGGCATTTTTCTATATGTACACCCCCATCCTGTTCTCCTTACTCAGCCCAGCAATCTCGGATGCAGGATTTCGAGAAAAGCTGCCTTCTTGTAATCCCACCCTACTTAGCCATGTGGCTCGACTCGGGTCGTATTCCAGGTGATTCTATGAATGCAGTGTTTCAGGCTTCCATACATATTCATGACACTAAAGAAACATCCTTCGCGTCCTTCCTTCTGTCGCTCACACAAATGACGGGAAAAAACGAGGTAGCATCATTTATCTTAGTATAGGGTATCCCTGTTTATAGGTTCCACTTTTATTCCCTTTTGTATACTCATAGGACGGAAAGTGTGCTACGAGGAAAGAAATCGTCCTGGAGATATAGGTAAAGTTAACATGCCCTTAATATTATTGACAGCCCTCTTCACTACAGAAGAACTCTATGCTACAGAATTTCCTTGCTAACTTTACACACAACAAAAAGAAAATAGATGGAAACAATACGGTAACGTGCGGTTGATGCAAATTGGAGCTGATCGATTCCCTTAAGGAACGACGAGCATCTGCTATTTTGCTTTCAATTAAGGACGAACAGATGCTATCTACCTTTCATCAATATGGAAATTTTCTGCTCAGTAAATTCCATCCATCTCTAAAAAACAAACTTTTTCTGCTAATTTGTCACGTTTTCTACGAAATATTTGAACGGACAACATCATCCCTAACGAAAAGAGGGGTGAAATTAAAAAAAATTTTCTCGAATTTTTCAAAAGTTAGTGGGATACGTTCCTTTCATTTTTGGATAATTAAAAAGAAAATTGAATGGTAACTCTGAAATCCAAACACTTACATCTCGGCCCTTCTTTACACTTGACGGGTGATTGGTATAAAATTTAATTTTAAAAATAAATCTAGTGAAACAAGTTGTGTATTATGTGACTTAGTTAAGAACCAAATAGGAAAAGGAATCTCGCCACATCCAAGAAGTTTTTATATTAAAGTTCTTGCTCTTTGCATCGATATTGGCCACCGTAATTTATCATTTTATTGGCGATGATACCAAACTCGGGCAAGATATCCTTAACTCGACATCCCTCTTTTTTGAAAGCTTGTAAAATTTTAATAAGTCCGCGTTCTTTAATGATGCACGCCATGATTGTTGGATTTTTATAAAACGTTCTTCCTCTTCACGTCGACCCCAGAGGGTTGTTCGCCATGATTTATTGAAATTTTTCGGCCCGGCAAAAATGTAAATTCCGAGTCGATTTAATAATTCACGGCATTTGTAAGGAGAGAGGTAACGAGGCCGCTGGAGGAATAACCAGAAAAATGCCAGTAATATAAATAATTTGTGGAATACTACAGGTTAACGCATTTTGTGGATATGTTGAAAAATATGAGCATTTTCGCAACTTTTTGCGCGTTTCCTGGAAGAAAGAGTGGCGGGTTGTTTGTTCGACTGTCTTTCAGATTCTGTATTATCCCTGAGAGGGATATGGCATAAACAGCTCCCCTACGGAAGCACTTTTATATTCTACTCTGAGATCTTGAGTCTGAGCCCTGCGAGAAATTGGATCCAATTCGTTGATAAAATCAATTTTCTTTATCTTACATTTTGCCAAGAAACGATTTGCAACGATTGCAAGAAATGTTAAAAATAAAATCCTCTTATACTTTATTATTTTAATAATACAATCATAATACGATCACTATGATCAACTTAAAACAAATACCAAAAAAAATTTTTTTTGTCCGTCTGACCGCAGTCCTGCGTACGCAAACGCGTTTGAAGGTTGCTAACATCTTTGAGTTATTAAGTTAGAATTTTTTTAGTGAGTAGATTAGACCTAGTAGATCTAAAAGGCTGACTTCGCTCAAAAGGGCGAATATCAGCACTACAGTCGGTGTCCTGACCGGACACTGTCTTATAGGTCGGCATGCTAAAAGACTCGGCCTCTTTTCGAACGACTTCTGTAGAAGCTGCCTGGAGGAGGAGGACTACAGTCCTTCATCTTCTCTGTACCTGTCCAGCTCTAGCCGCTAGAAGGAAAGCTCATCTTAGAGTTTACTCATCTTCAACTGGCTTAGTGACCTTGCCGCAACGGCGGTCGCGAGAATCCAAAGCTGTAGATGGTTTGACGAGCAGGTCCGGATTTGATGATCCTGTGGTAACACAACGGACCTTTTTATGGCTAAGTGTGTCCGTGTTCTCATGGGCAGCCACGCGTACCTACCTACCTACCTATTGAGTAGATTTAAATTTAAGTAGTCACTTTTTGAAGGGAGGGGTTGTGACGGGGAGATGGAGAGAGCGTTTCAGACGAACTCTTTTGATTTCTACATATATCTCATGAACTGCTTATACTTGAAAGTTGAAACTTTGAATTTGTACAAATAGTAGCTCAGTGGTATTGGAAATGATCGATGGTGGAGGGATGTGGGAGTGAGGGACGTATCAATATGTTTGGAGAGCTTGATAGCACGAATCGAGGAATCTGAACGGTTTTTGCCAAGATGTTGAAACTTGGTAGTAGTTTGTAGGTATATAAGAGTTTATTAAAACCAAGAAAATCGAACGAAAAATCATTAAAAGTAGTGTTGTCAGTATTATTCGCTGCACATTAAACATATTTCCGAAGATGCTGCTTTTTCGCACCTTTTCCTACACAGTAAAAAAATCTATTGAACTTTACATCTTTTGAATAGTAGGCAAAAACTTTTCAAATAAATTTACATTGGGACGTAATAGTCAATGTGAATGTAATTTCCAATTTTCGGTCAGTAAATTTAAATTTGCAATAAGTAAATTTCAACTCCAAAAGCAGCAAATTCACTCTTGAATTTACACTCTAAAAAAAGTGTATAATTAGCTCTCTTTAAGATACATTTATTTCTACTTCTAATATTATTTCTAACTTACTTACTCTTAATTAAACCCTTGGCTGTAGGTAGGAATCGAACCCGCGATCAATTCCGGTTTTGCTGAGTAGGGTTGGCGCGCGTAGCCACTGCGCCACCAAAGGCGTTTCATTTTCATTTCAGTAGAAAACAAAATCGAAGGAAGCATCCAACTTCGTGGCTTACATGAAAAAGAACGTAATTTTCAATTAATATATAAATATAGTTAATTTTACACGAAATGTTGCGTAATTTTGTGAGACTTTTCATGTAAATTGTACGGTTCAGTTGAAAAGTACATGAATAATTTACTAATACCAGTAATTTCGTGTAAAAGTGCTTGAAATGAGTACTTTTTCTCGAAAAAATGAAATATACTGGAAATTTCAATTAAAAATAGGATTGAAAATTCAATTTTTTTAAAACAATTTACTGGTAAAAGAGAAAGCGTATCTGCCTTCGTTCTACACTACTATCACCTCGTCATTACCCCAAAATCCAAAAATGCGTGATTTTCTTGATTGGATTTCGTCAGCTTAAGGCTTTCGAAAATCGTATTTAAAAGCGGGATCATAAAAAAAACAAGTAATTTAAGAACATCCAAAGTTCCATATGTACCAAACAACCTCCTTTTTTTCAAAATAATTTCATTGCACACGATTAAATCTCCTGCGCCCTCATCCTTCGGATACCTAATAAAAAGCCACTGCCTTTGGTTTGAATGCGAAAATACCTGATAAGCTGTTCACGATATTCCGATTTTCAATCAACTTCTCAACAACTCACAGTCGAGAAGAACGAACACAGTCAGCCCCTGGCGGCTCCTGTTTACATTATCCTTTTAATAAGACTCATCCAAAAATCATGGCTTACTGCTGTCAGAATGGAATCAAAGTCCTGAATATTCTCCAGCCCACACTCGTCCCATCAGACAGTAGATTCGCCCAGCTTTGGCTTGGCATTATAGGAAGGAGTATGTCGAAGTATGGCAAAAAGGACTATCGGTAAATCTTGATCTAACCGACATCAAAAGTGTATCCTCCGTCTAGTTGTTTGAGTGACGTTTTCTTCCAACCGATAGTTATCCTTCCGAATCCCGGCGTCCATTCTTTTCGGAAAATTTTCCCGGTCCCAAATCCTGGCGAAAGAATAAAGTCTATGGTCTGAGTAGGTAGATCTACTTTACACGTATATTGAAATATAAGGATTGCAAGGACCCGAAATATATTCCTGCCTCCACAAATAGGATTTAAATGTGTTCGGCAGAGTTAAGAAGGAATCAACTATACCCGAAGACGTTGTCGATCTTATAAGCAAGGACTTGCATACCTACTACCATTGCTATCTTCTTTTGAACACACATGTATATAAATTGGGCGTCCTTTTTGTTAGCTGTATTTCAGTAATTTCAATAGTCCAGAAAATGATCTATAGACCAACTTTTACTTTTTATCGATGAACACATCAGAATTATTATGCGATGTGATTTGGGTGAGGAGCCGTACCCTCTCGCATTTTTCCTTATCGAGTTTGCTGTATTTTCCGGAAAGGAGAAGGGAAAAAATCCGGAAAAATCAGAACAAGTAGAAGAATAGTAAATGTCAATGGAATATTGTTGTGGTCTTGAAAGAACTGTTTACTTTCTGGAGGTGGACATGAAAGTATGTCTATAGGTTGCCGTCCTATCAGGACTTCACAGGTCGTTGGATAAATAAAATGCTATCTACCTTTTAGAAGACGCTGGATGAAATCGAAGTGACACTTTTTGTAATTCAATAACCGAAGTACTGACGCTTGGAGCAGTTTTTCTAAAAAAATTAGTAGGAATTTGATCAAAAATTCGCTGTTATTGTCTGAAGTTCTCCTTGAAACAAGTACGAAAGTTGATAGCAAACATTTCAACGAAATAAGTAGGAGTTATTGATTTTCGCACACTACAAGGCGTTATTTTGCCACCAGGCTGCGATGAAACAATGCAAACAAAAATCGTAAAAATGTTAACACACCATGCAGTCGTTTCACGACTTGGGTTTTCATAGCTGACCATAAAGAATGATTTTTAAGCCGGATTTCTCGATCTGACGAACAGCATCACGTAATTGCAATTTTAACAGGATCGTAAAATTTTAATGTTCTCACAATTGTCGCGAACAAATTGAGAATGTTGCAATATTTATCCCACTTCTGACACCAATTGGCACAATGTGCCTGCAAAAAATTACTTCAGTCTTTGAAGCTGAGGAAATTCGGATCCAAAGTCAAATCTACCCCGGGGTGCCAATAAATTTGACTAACTAGCCTGGGTATTACTAAAATCAACGCTACCCTGAAAGCATTTAGTCTGAAAGTACTTGAGAAAATGAAAATCAGGACGTCTCCAGCTGGAGTGGGCAACCAACCATCTTGTGAAAATTGATGCTTTGAAATTGGTTGTCCAATTTAAGGACGATTTAAAATAGCTGCCTACAAGTGTCTGTGATTGAATTTTATTGACTTCAATATCCGTCCGAACTTCAGGCGGAAAGCATCCATTTTGGAATTTCGATGATTTATTCGAGGGTAAAGTTTCTCGGTTTTGTTGTGTCCTTGTTGTCGTTCTTACTTGAGTTTAAGGGGTGGTTGCTTGGCATATTGGAAAATATCAGGTGCTGTAAACTTTCGCGCTTAAACCCTCTCCCAATACGACCTAATTTACTAAACGGAATAATTACGCGAGTTGGTACATAATTGCATCTTCAGATGTGAAATTACGGAGGCAAAGTGTATTTATATGGGGACGGAAATGAATGCATTTTGCAGAGGGAAGTTATTTCACCGGTTAGATTTGTTCAGTAGTAATTAGTAATTAGTCAATAGTGATAATTATCGAAGCATGTAATGGTATTCTAATTGGAATTGGAGCTTTTGTAGCCGAATAAACTTTTTGAATTAGGGATATATACCAAAGTTCCATTGACACCCTCTGCGGCAAAGGACAAACCCATGGCTCGTTGTTTTTAGATCATGACTTCCGAACAGCTTTACAGTACTACTACTTTTATTTTTAAAATTTATCCGGCGAATTCCATTGCGTATCTACCATACAAATCTCCTTAAAAAAAAATGGGTGCTCGCTTTTACTTAAGAGGGGGCTTAGCTTTCTTACATATATGAGTGAATGTTAAGGATAAAAATGAGGGATACTTTGTATTTATCATCGAAATCCTTCTTCGTATTGTGGTAGTTCTCATTCAAAAGTTTAAATACTTTTGAATGAGAACACGTTGATAAATACATAAATCAGACTTGGACCTTTAGAACTGTTTCGAAATATCTTAACGACTCGATTATAATAATCTGAAAGGACACCCAATGAGAGAACACTCCTCACTCTTTTATTATCCCCAATTGCAGTTAAAATAGTAGTACAATATTGAATTAAGACCAGAGTCTCGAACGTCATATCGTAAAAGCAGTGACATACTAAAACCTTGAATTAAATGAACTGCTTCGCCACAAAGTGTATTAATCATCACACTTTTAGGTCCCTTCTTAACGCCGATTTTGTTTTAATGTCACAGTTTTTATTAAATCTTAAATAACGAGGCATTCACGTATGAGGTTATTCAAAAAATTTCGGGACACCTTACCTTGTGGGTGGAATATTATTTAAATAAATCACGGGATTAGCATTTAAGTTTGCGATTTCTTAAGGAACAAAAAGATGATATTTATTTCATTTAATTTAATAATGAAATATTCACAATATTTTTCACAAAAAATTTGATCTTAGAGCATACCATATAAAACAATTTTTTTTTCTTAATTTGAATTTAAAGTGCTGGTCAAGATTCGTTCATTTCAGTCAACTCCTGAAGCTTGCTTGTTGTGCCGTGACAAAACAAATTATTATAATACATTATTTATTACAGTCAAATTTCAATAACTCGGACATTGATAACTCGAAATTTAATAACTTCAACCAAATTGTGTGGCAATAGAGTCTAGAGTAAAAGTGTCACACAATTTCAAAACTCGAAATCTTTAAAAATCGAACTATTTTTGTGAAAACTTGTAATTTTGTGTTATTTTTTATTTATTATTTATTAGTTATTATTTATTATTTTGAAATTCAATTTAAAAACCAAATTTTCCGAGTAAACTCGACTAAGTCCTTTGCCAAAATTAGTGACAATTAGAACAACTTCCATTTCTATATGAAAAAAGTAGTCAGACAAGTAATTGGGATTTAATTAAATTTGTTTGATATGCAACTAATTAAATAGAGTAAACATGACAATAAAAAGTAAAAACCTAGTCATTGAGAGTGAGAGCAATTCAAAAGAAAATTGTCGGTAAACGAAAAAGGTTGATATATACCTATTACAAGTTAGCCTAATTAGGTTTTTGATTTTTGGTTGGGGTACCTGAAATATTTTTATTATTTTTATCTTTTAATTATATTTTTATTTATTTATTCAAATTTAACCAAAAATAATTACTACCAACTACAAATAAAACATGGAATTTAAAAAGAAATAGTAAGGAATTCTAATAAAGTAAAAATTAAAAAAAAATACTACTGGAAGTTATTTTATAAAATAAAAATAAAATAATAAATTTCAAAAATTATGAAATTATCAAAACCGCAGGTTAGATTGAAATCAACATTCTCATAATTTTTATTAACTAGTCTTGATATACACAGTGCGACAAATAAGTTCCGAGACTCGAACCATATCTGAGTAACTAGTAGGACGATCTATGTGTACAGACCGGCGTTTGGAAACTGTGACACTCCTCTTCCCGGTAATACCAATTTTGTTTAAATCGGTGGGTAGATAGCAAAGTTATGACAGTTCTTCCAAAACAACTTTTTTATCGATGTTGAAATATTAAAATGTTGCTCAAACAATGCTCATTACATTCTTCGATAGAAAAGGAATTGTCCACAGGGAATTCGTTCCAACTGTCCAAACAATTACTGGCGCATTTTATCTCGAAGTTTTGAAGGGTGTGATGGCCACAATCCGTTGTATTCGACCCGAATATCGTGATCCAGAGAACTGGATAATGCACCGAGTCACACCTCACTCATTGTTCGTCAATTTTTGGCTCAGAATCAAGTCTGTGTGTTGAATCATCCACCGTATTCACCTGATTTGGCCACATGCGATTTCTCTCTATTCCCGAAATTAAAATTGAAGTTGAAAGGATGTATTTTTAATGATATTTCGACCATCAAAACAGCTTCAACACGAGCTCTAGAGGCAATTCCACAAAATGAGCTATAACACGCATTTGAATCACTGTTGAATCGCTGTAACCAGTGTATTGAAACTGGAGGAGAATATTTTGAATAAAAAAAATGAAAAATATTCAGATTTTTCTTTTAATGATGTTTTCCATGACCAGTCTCGAAACCTATTTGTCGCACTGTTTAAAAGAAATCAGGTTGCTCTGGCCGTAATTTGTCGAGTGGTGCGGAATATTAAGAACACAGTCTATCAAAGACTAAGCAAGGATGTTGAAGAACAGGGCTCCTAAAAAAATTGAGGTGTCAATTTCACGCCACATTAACATGACGGCGAGAAGGGTTCTAAGAATAATGCGCCTGACTCTAAGAAAGTGCTCAATATACAGACGACGGGTGAAAAGGAAGGGCGTTCTTCGTCGTATGCTAGACCTAATATCAGTTCACTGTACTGCATAACGAGCTTGAAGAAGCAAGAGTAGAACCCTGAGCAGCACTGGAGGCAACGTACGAGTATTGCTTCTAAATACAAGACTGTATTTGGATATGAAGCAAAAATTGTTTCTGAAAAATCTATTTGACAACTCTGCAACAAAATTCATATTACGTTTCGTAATCAAAAGCTGCCAATTTGCAAATGGTCAACTATCATTTCTGCAATGTCATAAATTCCGACATAACAGCTTCAGCCATTCTGCCCGAATAAAAGTCATTAATTATGAAAATAATCACGAAAATCCTGTAACATGAAACCCGGACCCTATCCAAAGCCAGAACCTACCCGGCCATCTCGAGGGTATCGTATTTCTTGCGATTTAGCATAATTCGCGTTACCCAGAATCCTTTGAAATCCGCACAATATGCTGCCGAATAAGAAGACGATAGTGAGAAAAGGAGAGCGTCGGTGCCTTGTTAAATTCGAAATTTGTATAATTAGCGACCTTTATTTAATCTATGGGTACCATTTGGCCTCATAGCAATCAGGAGTAACCCGACTTCTAATTAAAAGTGCCCAGAAATTCTTGTCAGACCGCACCCGGAAAAGTTATTGTATTCGAATTTCGTAACGAAATATTCAACGAACGATTTCTGGTAATTTTATTTCCTGGCCCTTGAGGTATTTCCTACTGGTATTCCGTGAAAGATACTGCATCCCAGGTACTTGTATATAGTTAATTTCGGAAACTAAACTAGAATAACAGTTTCCTTTCGTTAAGATCCTCGCAAAACAGACTGAAACAATCCCATCGAAATTCAGTAGTCCCTTTCAGAAAACTTTTTATTGTATTTTGTTTCGATAGTTGCACTCTTGGTAATGCAAAACTTTACGATCGTTCCCATATTGAAATCAAACTTTCCGTAGAATTCTAAAGGATTGAAAACTATAGCTGAATTGCTTGTTGTCGACTATAGACTCAACCAATATCCATCGTAGCATTACGTTCTGAATGAGCATTCAGGGCTCAGGTGAATCCGCCTTCCAGGTACGTAATGTATTCAAGAAAAAGCCAACTCTTTTAAGAGTGGGAGCAAAATATTGTAATCAAAAACAATAAACTGCTGAATGTGGTAGAGTAACGATGTGTGCAAGATCTTAATCTTCCGAAGGACTTTCGTACAACAATTGCATTTCACATTTAACCGCATCTAAACTTTACGTAGCTACACGTAGAAGATATTACAAAAGCGAATTCCCTTCAGACGCGGCCAGGACACAATAACAAACCTCGTTTGGAGTCCAATAAATTTACTTGTTTTCATCCCAACGAGTGGCGGTTTGAGGTTCCTGGGGCATCCGGTGGTAGTAATGTGACTTGAATGGGTTAATCTCATATCACGAGAAGGACTTCCATCCACAGGAACGAAATCGATACCTTCGTGCACTATACGATTATTTATCTGATCATTCGAAGAGGTTTAGTTCTGTTCAACCGTTGACTCTAAGACTAAGGGCGGTTTCTATGAGGAAAGGTCCTTTCGAATGAGGTCACTTTTATTCCTCAAAATTCACTTATGCGGTGAATGGTTTCCCGTCGATTGAAGACTATTGCGCCATACAAGCAAGCTGTTATGGTAATGTGACTGATACCTCTCAGGATAACGTTCTGGGACTCATATTGCTTCGTAGATTATCTGGTCCTGGATTTGAAACGGAGGTGCTAAAGCTGCCCACTATTGGTTGGAATCACATATCCATTTGCTATTCGGGCGTAGATTATGAATAAGATCGAAAGACTAGTTCGAATTGAATGTGTTCGGGGAAAATACCGACTGAACGGCGAAAGGTTTGAATCGATTTTTTGAAATGGGACTCTATTTTTCTGTATTTGTGTTGTAGGGAATAGTTTGTAACTAGCGTAGTGGCTTTCAGCTACTGAAATATTATGATCCAGACGACACACACCCTAACCAATTATACGGTTCACAGTGCGATTTCAAATAGATACTTTTATCTTTTCGAGATACAATTTATGTCGATGGCAGAAATTTGAAAACTACTCGTGATTCATTGAATTAATGTCTCGAATGATTCGTTTATCCTACTTCTTTCATTTCTGGAGTAATGTCGGATATCGGCATATTAAATAAAGTGCCTGAAGACCATGTTTTCCAATGCTCATAAACTTAAATAGTATTTTGTCATAACGACATCGGTATGATGTTTTTGTTGGAAACTCGTAACTTAGTTTTGTTTTCAACGAGAAAATTTACAAATCACATCATAGTTATTTGAATGTGGAACGAATCTAACCCTGTGTCTACACTGGCAATTTTTCTGACAATGGCAATGGCAACGGTAATATTGCCATACACAAATTGACAGTGTAGACGCATCAAACGCATTTGGCAATATTGCTCTAAACATTGCCATGGCAATCATTGGCATGTCAATTTTGAGTGTAATATTGCCAGAAAACGCATCGTTTTACAGAAGTTAGCGTCGCTTCAACTGGGAGGATATAATTTATTTTTGTTTTGATCGCGAAGTGACTCAAAATAAGTTGATTAGAGAGAAAACCATTGAACTTATCAATAGCATTTTTTTATGCAATGTCCGACATTTTGCTTTGCTTCATAACTCGACACCTCGATTTCACTCACTCAAATGAAAATTGTCTGGCAATCAAATGCCCACTCATTGCGATTTGATATTTAACGCAATGGAAATATTGCCATTGCCAGTTTAGACGCAGGGTAACATCAAAATCATTTTGGGAAACTTTTTTTTGTGACATTTTTGTTACGAATATGACTTAAAATTGGTTTCAAACATAATCTTTTTAGAAATCGGAAATAGAAGTGATGAGTATTTAGTTTTAGTTATAAGAATAACTTTCTTTTAAATTCAATTTAGAAACAATATTTACTTTATTATATTTTTTTTAATAATAACCTCTAACTTCCAAAAAAATAGATGCCTTCAAACTTTGAAAAGAGAATAAGCCCTTTCGTGAAAGATATTCATTTTTATATCGCGAAAACGGCGAATACTACAAAGTTGTTCTTTTCACTATACCATTTATAATTAAAATTTTACTCGAGAAGAATCAAACTAAACTCCGGATAATTTAGAGTGTAATATTTCAGTGATCAACCTGGGATATTAAGAACGATTCAAGAAATTCTTCTTGCTCTGATGTGAGAAGACTCAAATTTGATATCTTGATAGTAATTTAAGTTAAGGTTATTATTTTTCATAATTGGAATGGTAATGCTTCAAACATAAACTGTATAATGAGCTGGTCGACACACTGAAAAATCGTTGTGGCTTATGACGTTATTGCTCTTACGTGAGCCATTCAAATGGCAAAAGTTCTGTATAAAGTTTAAATTTTAAATCAATCAATTTTTTTTTAATTCATATGCATGTATTTAAGTTTCAAATCTTTTGTTATAATGCGACTAAGGTTCGATTTATTTCAAACTATAAATTTCATAAATTTACGAAAAATCTCATATCTATTCATGTTTCATAATTTTCCCTCGTTTTGCATTGAAATCTTTGTTACATCTCGTTAATTTAGCCGAATCCAAATTACATAATTTCCAATGGAAAATATCTCGTTAAAAAAGTTAAAAAAAAACCAAGTTCGATGAAAAGCCCGCTTCAATCCATATGAAATTAATTCCGGTGGATAATTTCTGTAATTGACATTTTGAAATCGGAGCAGCCATTTCGTCGGCATTTGTAATAATCGTAATTTTCGTTTAAGCGTAAATATTTTTCCATTCAATCGAATTTATAATGGACGTTCATCCCTTCGAGCACTTACCGTCATATTTTTGCCATAGTGAAAAGGTCTCGTTTAAATCGTAATATTTTCAAATTAATGGAAAATTTATGAATAACGAACGTGAATCGATTTCGTTTTGGCATGCCACTGTTTGACTTCTTTGTGAGTGACTCTTCAATTATGAAGAAAACATACCTTAAATTGAAAATTGCCCGAATCCACGATGCTAATTTTCGAAGTTATTTTAAATCGGAAAATGACTGTTTAGAGTTTTCTTGGAATTGCTAGGATAGCCTTAAGTGTTTTCAAGCCATTCAATACCTGTCAGGTGAACAAGAAAACACAAAAATTGTGTATACTTGTACGTCCAATGAATTATACAATTGAGAATGTTCTCGAAAGTTTGTAATCAAAATCCTTGTCAAATGCCAAAAATTTTCTTTTTTCAGGGCTTTCCTCTCATTCTGTCGTTTTGAAGAAATTTTCGAAGGACAAGGACAAGACTTTTTTTTAATAATAAAAATCCAATTTTATGGGAGGTTAAATAATAAAAAAAAAGATGAACGAGGGTACTTTGTGATTGGAGTCATTTTTCATCTGTAAAGTGGGTATTATTCGTAGTATAAATTATGGACGTCTTGGTTTAAGTCATATTGACTCTACATTTTCCCTTTTTTTAGATTAATGGTTTTTTTGTCGACTTATGTATTTATATATTTTTCATTATGTAGAAATAGGATAATTCAAATCTTGTTCATCTGATGTAGTAGGCGCCAGGTTTGGGTTCGATGATTATCCGGAAATTATTCTAGTACATTTTTCATGATAAAAAGCTAAAAGTTGGTATATATAAAAGTGGTATTAAAATTAGTGAGTGGGGCTAACGCGGTACTGAGATGTTTTTTTCTACTAAACAGCTCACACTCCAAAATTGCACGTACGCAGACGGAAAATTTGGTTAAATGCAGGTGACTATATTTCAACGTATTCCATCGTATCTTTCAACTATTTTTATACTCTAGATGAAATCATATAGAGTATTATAAGTTTAATCCAGCCCAAAAGTTTGTAACGCATAGAACCAAGCCTCGGACGAAAAAAAGTTATATATTATTTTTTGTTTATTTGTGCCCAAAAACCTCAAATCCGCCTGACGTCCGTCCGTCCGTCCGTCCGTCCGTCCGTCCGTCCGTCCGTCCGTCCGTCCGTCCGTCCGTCCGTCCGTCCGTCCGTCCGTCCGTCCGTCCGTCCGTCCGTCCGTCCGTCCGTCCGTCCGTCCGTCCGTCCGTCTGTCCGTGAACACGATAACTCAAGAACGCCTTCACCTAGGATCTTGAAATTTTGAATCTGGATGTTTGGTTGAATTTGTAAGGCTAAGTTCGTTAATGGGCAAAATCGTCCTACTCCTTCGGGTGGCTGCCATACAAAATGTCCTTAAAACACGTGTTCAAGAATATTGGTCGATAACTTTAGAAGCGTTTAAGCTACGTCTTTGAAATTTTGTATGTATTATTTTTCCAATAGTTGGAGCTAAATATATGATTATGAAGAAAATCCTGTTAGTCCTTCGTGTAGCTGCCATACAAATATCCTGTCAAAATGTATTCACTTGATTTACAAAACTCACAATAACTCAAGTAATCTTTTAGCTACGAATTCGGAATTTTGTACAAGTTAGTTTTGAGTGAAAAGAAAGTTGCAGTTTACTAATCAGCGAAATCCTTTTACTCCTTCTGGTAGCTGCCATATAAAATGTCCTTAAAACACATCTTCAGGAATATTGGTCGATAACTTCAGAAGGGTTTAAGCTACGTCTTTGAAATTTTGTAGGTATTATTTTTCCAATAGTTGGAGCTAAATATATGATTATGAAGGAAATCCTGTTAGTCCTTCGTGTAGCTGCCATACAAATATCCTGTCAAAATGTATTCACTTAATTTACGAAACTCACTATAACTCAAGTAATCTTTTAGCTACGAATTCGGAATTTTGTACAAGTTAGTTTTGAGTGAAAACAAAGTAGGAGTTTACTAATCAGCGGAATCCTTTTACTCCTTCTGGTAGCTGCCATACAAAATGTCCTTAAAACACGTGTTCAAGAATATTGGTCGATAACTTCAGAAGGGTTTAAGCTACGACATTGAAATTTTGTATGTGTTATTTTTCCAATAGTTGGAGCTAAATATATAATTATGAAGAAAATCCTGTTAGTCCTTCGTGTAGCTGCCATACAAATATCCTGTCAAAATGTATTCACTTAATTTACGAAACTCACAATAACTCAAGTAATCTTTTAGGTACGAATTCGGAATTTTGTACAAGTTAGTTTTGAGTGAAAAGGAAGTTCGAGTTTACTAATCAGCGAAAGCCTTTTACTCCTTCTGGTAGCTGCCATACAAAATATCCTTAAAACACGTGTTCAACAATTTTTTTCCGATAACTTTTGAACGCTTCAAGCTACGAATTTGAAATTTTGTACACATGAATTTTTGAATGGTTCCAAGGAAAAAGACAAATATTTAAGAAATCGAATGAGTCCTTCCTGCACCTCCCACGTGAAAGTCCTTTAAAAAGGACATTTTTTTTCGATGACTTACCCAGTTCAAGGTTTGAAATTAAACACTGAATATTGTCTTTTAGTTTTGAGTAGCAATCTAATAGCAGTCCTTAATAAAGGACATACAACATGCACACACCTAATTCTACTTTATCCCCAACTACAATATAAATCGGAGTTCAGTATTCATCTAGAGTATTATACGATTGGCTTGCAGCCGATCGTGACTGCAGTATGTTTTAATCGTAAGGTTTATGCAATTGCCTAGAAAATAATTTCAAGATTTTTCAGTATTCAACCCCCAAGGGTTGAAAAGAGGTTAAATGTGTTTTAACAAACTCCGCTATATATCTCTTAGGTCTCGTGACATGTAGAATGGGAACATTCAAAAATCAATTCCAGGATGTTTCAATATTCAACCCCTCAGGCTTGAAAACGGGATCAATATGTTTTTACGAATTTCGTCATAAAATTCTGTATTCTTGGATTCTTTTCTTTATATTTTTTATAATTCAAGGGTTGAAAACAGGTTGAATGTGTTTTAACAATTTCCGCTATATCTCTTAGGTCTCATGACATGTAGAATATGTTGTTTCGATATTCAACCCCTCAGGTTAGAAAACGGGATCAATACATTTTTACGAATTCCGTCATAAAATGCTGTATTGGTTCTTAATTTTTTGGATTCTTTTTGTTTATATTTTTTATGATTCAATTTTTTAATGGGTTGTAAAGGGGTTTAGTGTGTGTCACCAAATTCCACCATATCTCTAAGGTCTGTTGAAATACAGATTTAATTGTAACTTCTAGAATCTTTCTGTTTAATCATCTTAAATGTATTTTCAGGTTTTTCCCATATGCAATTCTTAAGTAGGTCAAAAGAGGTTGAATATGTTTTCATGAATTTCGTCCGATAAGAAACGGAATTGTTTTTCTTATTTCTTTTTTACGTAAATTGTTATTTATAATAATGTGCCAGTGATAGAGAGTTGGAAGTTGGTTCTTATAAGGAGATATTCTAATGAAATTTTCTGAAAATAAAATTTATGATATCAGTAGTAAAATAAGGAGCCGGTGAATGTTTTTTTTCTTCCTACATGTTCCAGACATCTTTCATTTGGACCTCTTTTTAATGAGAGTAATGAGCGTAAAATGCTGATGGAAATTGCGTAACAAATTCTACTGCATTCCAGAGTTTATCCACATTTCAAACATTACCCGACAAATAATTAAGTTTCCATACTGTCGGAAAGTTTGCCAAGTGAATACCGAAAGTGACCGTAAAAATTTGTCCAGAACATTTCTATCCCTTTTCTATGATTCAGAAACAGAAATTCTGTAATTTCTCTTGTAATCATCACCAAAATAATTACCGAAACCGTAGTACTTCCAACAAAATTGCCATTCACAACATAACGTCTGTTTACTTTTGCCATCCCAAAGGATTTCAAAGGTGGCATAGAAAATAAGTGTCCTTAGTCGTGTGCACGTACCACCTTACAGTCTGTATATTCAATATTATTTTATTTTTGTCATACGGTTAAGGACTTTACAGAGAGAACTATATGGTGGCATACATAGATGAAGAACAAACGTGTGTGGCAATAATACACGCGTGGCTAAAACAAAAGCCCTATGTTGCTCCTTAAGGGTAAGTTATTACATTCAGGCACAGCCTTCATGCATTCTGTTGTTCCAATGTATTTTCCGAATAATTATTTCCATAGTATTCTGTTGCTTTTGTTGTTGGACTTAGTCGAATATAAAATACTCAGCCTATAGTGCCGTTGGGCTTTTACTTGGCAGAGACGTGTACATTTTTCACTCATTTTCATTTTCGCATCGTTATAAAAACTGTTCCTTTTCTACTCCCGCTGCTTATTCTTATGAAAAGCGTTCAGCTTGTTGATGTGCTTCTTTTCACAAGAAATTTAAAAAAAATTGTAGTAGTATCATTGAATATTTTGTTTATGAACTTTGATAAATACAAAATATTCTCGGTAAGCCCCAATATTCAGTTAAAAGTTTTTTTAATTTTTCATTATCCATTTACCATAAATCAGGGACGTCATTTGTGGGGGGGCATTTGCCCCCCCCCCCCTGAATTATGTATTTTTATAGATTATATATAACATATGTATATTTATATATAAAAATATATACAAACATAACATCTTGCCCCCCCCCCCCCCCTTCAGAAAAAACTGAAATGACGTCCCTGCCATAAATTGAACAATTATGTCGTCCGTGCGCAATCAAACCGCTGTTAAAAGCAATTGAAATCGGAAATGATGTTGATATTGAATCCCACTTCTGACACTAATCGCGCGCTTCAAAGACGACTGCTAAGAACATTTCTATTCAGATTGAAACACGTAATATAAATTACTTCTTTAATGAGTGTAACGAAAAGAAACTTTCTAGAATTGAAAACTTGGAAGAAATCATTATCTCTGGAAAACAGTATTTTAATGAGAGTAATGAAATCTTTTTTATGCAATTTAGAAATATCTAGCGAAAAATTAAATAAAATATTTATTAACTAACGTGGCATGAAAAGGATTAAATAGATATTAGATGTAGGAATAAGAAAAATTGAAAGGTTACTTAGTACGGCAATGTGTTTTGAGATGGAAACGGTTTTAAGATATAGACTCTAAATGAGCTCTAGTAACATGGACATAATATATGTTGCGTTTGGAATAGGAATATCCTGACAAAGATTAATTTAATTTTTGCAAGGATATATGAGGCGGTTACATCCAGAGTGGGCCAACCCTAATTTTTTAAGAAACTGAGTTCGGTACTGAAATCGACTTGTCAACTACTTGGCCAAACGACCAGAGTGGTCAAAACACCATCCAATCAATTCACCAAGTACAAAAAATGAATTTAGTTCCTCAATTTCTAAATAATATATGAACGTTTTGAGTTCACCAAATCTTCACTTGTCATTATTTCGGTTGAGCTTCTGATGTGGATGGCCCACTCTGATTCTAACCGCTTCAATCATAAATAGTTAATTTCCCGAGCGATTAAGAGATTATTGCTTATAACAATAGGCTACCTATTACCACAGACAATATAACACCCATATTACGCATACCATTCTAGAAATCTGTACACTGTACTTTAAACAAAAATAGCTGGCAAATGTTTGCCAATTAGCGAGTCTTAGATAAACGATGGTTTGAACCTACGATGAAGTTTTAACGATTCGCTATATGGGATCGAAATTTAAAAAAAAAGTGGCATTAGTAGAAAATGTAAATTTATTTGATTTTGTATACTTGCATTACTTTGTACACTTGCATATTTGAATTTTTTGGTTGTTGAAAAAAGAAATTGAAGAATGCTACGGTTTTTCTGCACTCTTAAAACACCGGACCATGTAACACTGATCTGTTAAGTTTTAATTAGAAAATGTTGCGCCTTTCTTGAATCAGACTTATAATGGGCCAAGTTTCACCTATGTCACCTGTGTTCACCACTGATATTGAAAATTTTCAACGTTGTTATGTATTTGGTTTCTTAGTCTCAGTATATGTTATGTCCTGCACTATTCTTGTTTTTCAATGGCGCGACAGCCCAAATCAGCTAGTCGCTTGGCCCAAACTGAACATTTTTTTTCAGCGAACCTTCTCAACTATGGTTTTTTTCGAATATAGCTTGTTAGCCTATTCTTCAACCCCAGAAGAGAATTAAGAGGAGTAGATATGAAATGCGGGTTTTAGAGGCCAATCACGGGTGGTATTGGAATCCGCAACTTCTATGATGATAGACTAGCACGCTCACTCTAGGTAATCGAGGCTATCTTGGATTGATATTTTTGATCAAGGATATTCGCAACATCTGTGAGCTGTGATTAGCTTGCTCACATGTTCTGCCTGAGCTAGGCTCATCTTCGATTTAGTAGTATCAGCTTTGATTTATAACATTCTCTTATCTATAAAACACGATTTAGCAAGTACCACAAGTGAACAGAAGTCGTGACGATTCAACTAAAATGCCGAAATTTCAAAGTTTGTCCCTATTTTATTGGTATCTTTCATATCGACTAAAAATCTACTTCATACACCACAAATTCTTTAAGCATAAAGCTAGACCTGATGGCACAGCAAGTTCAATACATAGTTCAGAACTTCTTTCTTTTTTGAGAAACCTGAACAGAATTCCATAAAAGATTCTGCAGAAGTAAATTTTCTCATCGTAGATTCCACTCAGCAGTAATGAAAGATGTGTACGTGTCACCATTTTGATAGATGACATCCCACTATACTCCCTCATCTTTGCTGAAATAAAGTCGGTATCTATAGAGGCATACCAAGTGCCGACTATGTAAACCTTACGCAACAGAAATAATATTTGCAATGCAAAAATATTAAAAAAAGGAAATACTCTCACATGTGGCATATTCCGGTAGATTCTTTTCAGAATACAGAATACATGAAAATATTTGCTTTTTAGGTCCTTCTATCGTTCCACGGAGAATGTCTTAGACTCAATGTAAATTTTTGGATGTAAACTGGTACAAAAGATGTGAACTTTATGTAACATTCACTTTACTCTCAACACATACTACCCCTAAAGTTTTACTTCAACTTGAACAGAATAGTCCAAAACATACATAGTAAGATACTTTTCGGAAAATCGACTTCCTACAACTCCACGTATGGCGTTTTCTTAACGAAATTAAATTTAATAGGCTCCTAGTGTCGGATATCGGATTTCCGTTTCAATCTAGTTTAGCATTTATGACAGTTGCTCATGGCACCACATATTCAGCTTTTGTTTGAATTTCTTACTATGAATAAAGAGCTACTCCTTGATGGCTTATCATAGCCATTATCTTCATAACAAACATCTATGCCAAAGTTTGTGAGGAATATTCTGTTACGGTTCTGAATATTGTTCGGCATATATAAAGTTTGTTTCAAGGGATGGGAAAGAAAGTTTTCACCAGTTAAAATTAATAATGAAACAGGAGACGGAGTTCGTATGTACTATCTTAAGCGGGATTATATACGTCACAAACTCTAAACTTGGATTTTTTTAATAATATCAACTAAAGAATATGATGAAGTAGTGGAACACTAAATTGGCCTGAAATAAGTCAACTTTTAACTTAAATATTAAGCTGTCAAATTTTAACGATTCAGCTGAGAAATACTTTCCGGAAAGTATCAGTTTGATATAATTACTTTTGCGAGAAATTTCTACGACGCTAGATGCTAACATGACACCTTTTCTACTTAATTGGTTTTGGCTACAAAGATAAGATAATTTCAAGCTCGCAGTTTGTCGTGGCTGGAGAAGACGTCACTCAGCATACAAAACCATTTAGTATAACCCGTTGAAAAGCTGAATGAATGAATGTTTTTTCAAAAACGCATTGGAGTTGGTCAAAGTGTAATGTGATTTGTTGCAATAGTTCTATGCTTTCATAGAACTATCGCCCCCGATATTTGTCGAGGATCACAAAACATTGAATTCCTTTTCATTGAAATGTTCTTCTAATCGTTTATTACACCAAACTCAAAAGAATGTAATCCATGGAGATCTTTCTTTTCATTTCTATAGAATCAATCTCGACGAGATCAATTTTTACTTTATTATTTTTTAATAATAAATTGAATTTTGATTTTGTAGCGAATTTATACTTCGTGTAGATTTTTAAAATTTTGTATATTTTTATTACAGTGAGGAAACCAATCAGTTATGCAAAAGTGCGAATTAAGTTTTTAGTAGACGAAAGTCGAGCTCGTTTGTGAGTGAAACAGCAGATTCCTTCGAGTGGCTCCCATGCAAAAGTCGTTGAAAAACGTGGCGATACTTATTGCACGAATCTCAAGGTTTCGCGAAATCCAATTCGAAATTTGCAATGTAAATAAGCTATTAGTATACCCTCTCGCAGACTTCGTCATCTGTGGTAAACCTAGTCAAGCTAAGCCAGGGCTTCAACCAAAATTTAATTGAAACCGGAATTTCTTGTTTATGACGTCAGAAACTGTTGTAACTTGACTATTAGACGTAAAAATGCACAATCTCCTCCCCAATTTTTTTTATTGGCGCCAACTACAATTCAAATTGAAAAAATCGTAGTTCAGTATTTTATCTAGGGTATCGCACGATTGGTTGCTACTTGTCGTAACTACGCAGTGTTTTTGTTTAATTATAGGCTTCACTACGAACATTTTAGGGATTACCTGGTATCTGCTTTTATGGAGGTGACAACAGATAACGATGGACATTTTGCTTAAGAGTGCGTAGGTTTTTTTGTGCAGGGGTTGGTTTATATGCGTACCGATTGGCCGCTAAAAGAGGCGAACTATTTATATGTACGGAAGAAATAAGATTTCAGGACATAGAGGACATAGGAGTATTATGTGCGAATTCCTACTCTAGAGGAATCAAACTTCAGAGCACATATTCTTGGTGATATTTCGGAACATCTAAATTTTAATAAGTTTTTGTTGTTTTCCGGCGACAGAGGAGTTTCTGGTGTGAAACCCCAACACGAAATCCCCGACTGGTCATTAATCGCTGTCCTTTAGGACATGACAATTTGGAAAACCTTCACTACACATTAGATCACCTAATATTTCAACCAATTTGGTGGAATTTTTGGTTGTTCGCTAGGATATATAAAGCTCAATGCTAAGTGCGCGGCATCGAATCCCGCCAACAATTCCCTAATTTTCATGAGAATGGAATTTTTTCATGGTGAGAAGCTACCATAGAAGCAAATTTTAAGAAGTTTTTGTTGTTTTCCGGCCTTAGAGGAGTTTCTGGTGTGAAGCCCCAACACGAAATTCATCTAAATTTTATTGTTTTTAGAAACAATTAGGAAAACAGTAACTAAATAGGTCGTGATATATCTATCTAGTAAAAAACAGTAAAAAAAATAGTGAAAAAGTATAAGACTGAAACAATAGATCAAGAATTCGTCGGAATTATTTTTCTATTAGGGCTGCGAAACGATCTTGCGAAAGCAATTAGCTCTGACTTGTTCATTTGTGATTTGATTAGAGTCTCATTAATATACTTTGGCCAATATGGTCCTGCCGTTTTCTTTTCTTCGTCTTAGTTCCTTGAAGAAGGCCTTCTGCAGAAAGTTACATTCTTTGTGTGGAATTTTGCCGATGCCGTTTATTAAATCGAATCTAATACGATTGAAGCATTGTGCGTGTGAAAAGAGGCAAGCAGTTCGTCGTACCGTTCCAGGATTAACGTATACAAATGCTATAGAAAAATATGGTCAGGCTTATAACTATATCCTTTCAATTGGAAATATATCAGAAAGTATATCATCCGTGAAATTGAACGAATAATTTGTTTTCGGTGAGAGGAAGTAGCTTAGGATTCGCTTTCAAGGTAGTCGAAACTACCAGATATGGACCGTACTATCCTTCCAACCTTTAACGTCAAATATAATTTTTCCCTGCTCGACAATATTTTTTGGGGATGGAACTTTTTGACGGTGGAGAGTAATACTGTTGAGTTTTTTTGCTAATTGAAATGTCCTGGCAAAAAAAAGGATCACATATTTTATTCATTACAATGGCTGAATAAACTTCGAGGATTCTGAAATTTTCGAAGAAATCTGGCAGGGTTCCCATATTACGGCTACTAGAAAAACAAAACCAAAGCCTAAAGATTGTTTTTTTTTTGTAGTTCAGAGCAACACAAAAACCATTTTCCTAATTAATACCTGTCACAGGTTCTGAAGTGCGTCAATCCCTAATTGTCCTTCCTCGTACAGGATTACGTAGGAGCTCCTAAATCCCGGTATCGAAACGTGTGTGCCTCGTGTCCTATATCATCCATTTCGGTAGGCCAATTTCAGCCTTTGGTGGTCGTTTTTATCGTGTCTATCATCCGTCCAAATAGAAGAAGAGCCCCCATTTAGAAGGAGCACATTTATCATCATTACGTTTTATACCATGTTTATTGTTTTTAGTTGTTTGTTCAGCATATTCTATTGCGAAAAATAAATCTTTATCTGACCCGGTACACATGTGAGCGACTATAGTCCTTGTACGAGCTGACGAAAAAAAGTGAAGACCTCGTAGATAGATACGATGCTGGTTGAACCTTAATGTGAACCAGATTATTCGCCAGGAATATCAATTTATTTTATGTACCGGGAAATTTTGAAGATCCTTCTGGAAGATGAGTAGCCTCGGCGACCTTTCCTGAACGATATTGCTTTCAAATGTCCATGTCCTTCATTCTTTCAACGCTTCTGGTGGTAGTTGTTAGTTTTGGATTTATATTAGCTTACTTTTTGGGGCACAAGGACGTTTCGAAACGAATCAGTGGAATCATTCAGCTACTTTCTTAGGAATAGACTCACGTATTTCAATTAGTTATCTGTCCTGAATTTTATGTTTCGGTAAAAATTTAAAGAATATAGCAAAGTTTATACGTGAGATATGTCCCTACGGAAAGTGCCATCTATATGTCACTTTATTTCGGAGGGCGGAGCGAAAATCCCCATGTGCTTTTACCTGGAAGGAATATATCGGGAGGAAATAATGGAAATGTAATCAATCATTCCGAATGTAGTTGAGGATTAATGTGAAGCAAGCGAAATGCCTTTTGGGGGATGGTTGAACTGTCGCAGAGGGCTTATACGGTTTTGTTCACAGTACAAATGATTCTGATTTAAGGATAGAGCAGAGATTTAGCTTTTTTTTTTGATCGACCTCCTTACGGATGTGGATTTCATATTCATTTTGTTAATGATTAAATAAAGAGAATTGGACCATCTGCTTGATTGAATGAATGAGATTTTAGTTTTGTATTAATCGTTGTTCCATGTAACACATTGTATGTTGGGTGAGCCTACTTAACCCTCTTCCTCTTTTCGTACACTTCAGAATGCAGATATCTGATTCCATAACTC
The DNA here is from genome assembly GCA_951812415.1 of Beris morrisii. NCBI lineage: Eukaryota > Metazoa > Arthropoda > Insecta > Diptera > Stratiomyidae > Beris > Beris morrisii. Next base: position 4,598,860 of record OX638312.1, on the reverse strand, counting down.
AGGATGCTAGTATTTTTCTCCATGTATGTACTACCCCAGTAATTCCCTAAATTCCCCAGTAATATAACATAGTATATCATCATATGTAAGAATTACGACGTCGGTGCGATGTCTTAGCTAAAGAGTTGTAATTTAATTTTTTTTTTAAATAAAATTTTATTGTTTTGGTTACTATAAAAAATCTTCAATTAATCAAAATTAAAAAACCATGTTTATTATTAAATGATAAAAAATAGCATTTAAGTTATTCTCCTGCTATTCTGCACCTTTATGGTTATGAAAATATCGTCATGCCGACTTACAACATCTATCCTCCGAATGACTGTAAAAAAATTCAATTGAATATTTAGTACACCAATTTTAATTCATCAAAAAAGTTAATGAAATATTTCTTAAAATAATATACCACTTCATACTACTGGAAAGTAAATTGTTACCTTAGTAAGCCTCTAGAGATTGCGACCATATCTACGAATATTACTTATATTTATAAGAAAATTTTGGTTGTTAAGATGACTTTCTGCTTATGAATTTAACTATAATGTTACTTGAGAAACTTCTTGGTGAATGTGACTAAATAGTAATTTGTACAACTGCTTGGTTACGAATATAATAGAAAAGCTTCTTCAGTAAGAAGTAATTATGACTAAAAAGTTATTTGCGCGACGGTTTGGTCATATTTATACTAGGATGTTATCTGTGTAAATTTCTTTAATTTTATTTTAGATAGATAGATAGATGTTTATTTAGTTCCAATAAATATTTATAAAATGGATTTTCTGAGAGTGCGCACTTTGCAATGAAGTTTTCTTCTTGTTTTTTTGGCAACTTTTGGGACTTAAGATTTTAGGGGTTTAAGACAAGGGATATTTCATTTAAATTCGTATTGGTTGAAATTGTTGAAATATGGAATTGATTCTAGTTTATTCTTTTACAAAAATATGCTATTGCCTGGTGTAGAGTAAGTACCATATTCAGAGTTCTACTTTTGTCAAAAACTAATCACATATCATTTTCTGTTTTCTCAGCTCCCGCAAAATAATTTGTTCATTGACTAAACAATACATCGACTTTCACGCATGTATGACTCCTTGGAATATCGTTTTATCAGGTTCCGGTCTATAGCTTGCAGTCAATGAATGCTGCTGAAAGTGGCCCTTCGACCATTACATCAATATCCATAAAGTACATAATGTCCTTCTATAAATGTCCCATAATGTACGAAACAGTTTGCCTGAAGGATAAACAAAATCACATACGAGTACTTTATATATGCTCGCTTGCTCCGTCTAGTACAGTCCATTCATTTTCAACGTACTGGAAATATGCTCAGTAAATTTTTCCTATAAATGTTCATGTGACATTACAACCCAATTTCTGTTTTTTCGGGTAACATAAAGGCCGCAACAAAATCGGATTAAAACGCTGTCTCGTGTTTACCAAGCTCGGTTCTTTCGTCATTGGAAAATACTTTGCCCGTCGGTATGTATGGTCACGAAATTCTCCTTTGAACGCCCCGGACTCATCTAGAGAACCCCAAAAATATTGATTGAGGTTATTGGGGGCTATTGTCATCCTTATTGGTAGTCATATGTGTGCTTTCTGTATAAAAGGGTTGCTAAAAATCCTAGTCCTAATCTGGGTAAGGGTCGGTAATAAAACCTATTTCTGGACATCAGACATCAGCGTTATTCTAGGCGGGATTGTGGGCTATATCAAGTTTATTAGGATTAAACCAAAAAAAATATTATTCTTTTTAGGATGAAAATGATGAACTAGATACTTTCAAGTACAACTTCAAATCTCAATTTATAATGAATATAATCCTATTCTTCATCTACTTAGAAAAAAATTAATGTCAGATATTTAGAAACTGCTGAAACCTTAAGCTTGTTAGTAGACGTTAAGATTACTACCCTTTAAGTATTGAATGGATTACGTTTTAGTACTGCCCAACAGAACTGAAACCGTCCACCTTCCCTACTCCGTTATGGGAATTGTTTATTTGCCTCTAAAGTGCCGCACGTACCTAAGTTCTAAACCTATCCAAATTTAATGATTGTTAGTCAAAATCTTGTGGTTTCTAACTGCAGATACTACAACATTCCATTACGGCCATCAGCTATTGCTTTCAAACCATGTTTTAAAAAAATCCTTCAAACTAAACAACTTCAGTCTCTCGGAACATCTTGGACTATCACAGATGGCACCGAAATTGACTAATGGCCACCTCTACGCCAAGTTACAAAGCTAGCTGGACAATATCTTAGTTGTCTTGCTGCTATCTCACTAACACAAAACTTTCCGATACGGCTACCATATTTCATCCGAAATTCTACATTTTTCGTTCCGAAATTCCCTCAATAAAACACACAAAAGTTCCACGTCCAATATTCGCAAAAACGCCCAATTTATTTTGCCTGTAATATCATCCACTCAACATCGGATGTCATTTGCAGTAACTCAATCTGCAAAATATCGCAATCGTTCTAACAAGATGATCCGACATCAATCTGCAATATGGGAACATTAGCCCTCGTCTAACCCCCGAATGCGGGTTGTCTGGACTTTCCGTTAAAATAAGTTACAATAACTCCCCCGAACACAAGTCCTTTTTTCCGTGAGATTAATGAAAGGATATTGCCATGAGTGATAGTGCACATAAGGTCTAATGGTGTCTACGATAAATAACATAACAAGCCAAACAGAACATTGGAATCCTTCGAAACGAAAACAATAATGAGCAGCTTGTCTATGCAGCAATAATATAGAGTAAATTTCCCTGAAGGATATCGTTCCGAAAATTCGTCAATAATATCAACGACAGAGAAAAAAAAGCTTATTGCCATACTCCTTGGTCCGGGAAAAAGCTACGAAATGAAATTATTTAGATGAGCTCTAAAGTCCTTTAAGAATGGCCACTCTGCTTTCTTCCAACCTAAGAAATTTGAAAATTTTTAATAAAAACGTTTAGCACAATATGCCGACATAAAACGTTGTCATTGCCATTATACTCTTCCGGGCGATATCCTTGATTTCGGACAGAAGGACTTTCTGTTTTGTTTATAGTCGGGCAGATATTAAGAAAGGAGACGAAAATAAAAACATCACTGGGGAGTCCTTCAAACTCCGAATTTAAAAAAAGCTTGATTCAGCATAGTTGGGAATCGAACAGAGTAGAAAAGTTCTTGGCATAGTGCTGAATTTGACTGACTACATCAGGACCAGGACGAAACACAGCATATAAAATCAATACGAAAGTGTACCAATTAAATGAGTTTCCTTCGATTGTCCTTGTCCTTGTCCCATCCCGAGCTTCCCTTCGCCACCCTTCTATTTAGCAAGTCCCCTTTAATCAGTGTCTGACGACTAGATGGCACACCGGCCTATCCGAACATGATTCTCCCGAAATACGAGTAATTGACAAACAGAGGGCATTAGTAGCCGTAGTCATATTTTCATAATAGCACTTTCATCTAATGTCAGTGAGAAGAAAAAAATCTGGTCCTCTGACGATTTAACGGATGGTCTATTCGGATATTCTGAATAGTTGTCGTCCTCGTTCTGTGCATTCGTTCAATCATAAAACGCTGTGTATGTACGATGAAAATAACGTTTGATTTTCCGGAAATACTTGGGCCAAGCTACGATGAAACGGGACAGACATGAATAGTATCGAGACGAATGTATTGACTTTTTTCCATCCCACGGGGTTTGAGACGATTCAAGGATCAGGGTGAAAATTAAAAATACATTTTCCAAACCCATTCCGATTGAACTTGCTTCTTGTATTGATTTGGTGAAGTTAAATCGTTGTAATTGCGACCTAACAGATCGAAGAAAAGTTTTAACTGCTAATTGAAAATTCCAATAGCATTTTCGAATGTTGACAATTTTTTTTTATATTTTTTGTTGTTCTAGTCAATCATAGAGCTATGATTGACTAGAACTCTTGGCACGATTTTCTTAATGATGAACGGAAATTTAACGATTAACTTCTGAGGGGTGTTAATTAATTTTGGATAAGAAATGTGTGTGCTAGAGATGGGCGAAGCAGTTCCTTTCAGTGAAGTACTTCACTCCGAGTCACTCACTTTAAGGAACGAGTTCAGTGAAGTACTTCCATTGAACTTTTCGTTCCATAGTTCAGTAGTCACTAGTCACTTCAATTGAAGTGTTCACTTAATGGAACTCTTCGTTCCTTCGTTCCGTAGTCACTAGTCACTTCAATTGAAGTGTTCACTCACTCAATGGAACTCTTCGTTCCTTAGTTCCGCACTTCAATTAAAGTATTCGCTCACTCTATATCTTCTAACAGCCGTATAGTAGCCACCGGTGGGCGGTGTGTGTTGAGTGAGTTTGCTTCTCTAAACAGCCGCTCACTTAATTACACACTAGTCAGACAGAAGTTCGTTGGGCTGGTGTGTGTGGCTTTTCTCCAGCCTGTCTATAATCAGGCAGACACTAGTTGTGCTTGAATGATATTTAATGATGAATATTTACATTTATTTTCTTTTTTCTTATGATGGGAAATAGAATGTGGTGGTATTCTTCGCACCGCGTCGCGTATGCCATACATAATTACATTGAAGACAACAGCACTGTTTATAATCAGTGATGCCAATTAAGTGCTTTCAGCGTTAAATTTGGTGCTCAAAATTTCGTCTCAGCGGACAAAAATTAGTTTTACCACTTGCGCATTATTTGAATATTCCTGCGATTGATATACAGGGTGGGCCATCTAGTGGTTTCTTTTTAAATCATAGGTTATTTTAACAATGAAAGCTGTTTCCCGCTCGAAATCTTGACAGAAAGTCAGTATCATACTTCCGCGGAACGAAATGAGTCGCTTTACGCTTGAACAACTTTGGGAAATATTGAAAACTTATTTCCAAAGTGGGTGGGAGTGGGAACAACAACAATGTTTCGGTCAACGGTGAACGTTACAGTGCCATGTTATCCGACTTTTTTTTTACTGAAATTGATGACATGGATTTGGACGACCTCTGGTTTATGCAGGATGGCGCGCCATGCCACACAGCCCATGCCACAATCGATCTTTTACGCACCAAATTCCCAAATCGATGTCAATTGGCCGCCTCGGAGCTGCGATTTGACCCCTTTGGATTTTTTTTTGTGGGGAATCGTGAAGGACCGATGTTATGTCAACAATCCAGAAACGATTCAAGCACTTAAGGCCAATATCATCCAAGCAATCCGTGAGCTACAGCTCGAAATCATCAACAAGGTCTTGGAAAATTGGAGTGACAGAATGCGCTACTGCGCAGCCAGCCGAGGCAGCTACTTGAACGAAGTTGTGTTCCATCATTAATGGAAAAGCTTACTCTTACTAATAAAGCCATAATATATGGAAAAAATTTAATTTTATTCATTTTATTCTATTTTTAAAAAGAAACTTGTATTTGGCCCACCCTGTATATCGTTTTTAATTTTTTTGTCACGTGTCAAATGGAACTGCAGTTCACCAAAATGAGTGAGCTACTTCACTCAATCATTTCAATGAAGTGTTTTTTTGGAACAGTTCACTCGTGAACGACCCATCTCTAGTGTGTGCCCTTGCGGACCTGCATAGAGCAGAATAGCAAAGAGTTGAAACAGAGCGGAGTGTCAGGTTTGTTTTTTGGCATCTAGATGGCGTTGTGCAATCTCTCATATATCTCTGGTCGTCACATAACATTCTTAGGTACCTACAGTACTGAACATTTTTATTAGACATGAATTAAGGTTTGGCAAATACCAGAATGAATTTCGTTAAACTGAATTCAGACTTTTGCGAGTTATTATAACGCTTAGGTGTTCAATATAATGACTACTGCAGAAGCTGCAGAAGTGAAGAAGAAGAAGAGAGCGTTAGGCATCTACTTTGTGAGTGTCCCCAGCTAGCCAGCTGTAGGTTCAGAGCCATGAGCAGCTACTTCTTCTCCAAACTCGGGGACATGGCTGGAGTACGAATTGATGAACTAGCCAAGTTCATTCGCATCTGTGGATGGTTCGACTAGCTTTTCCCCTGTAGCAATGCTACGATAACTCCCTATATCGGACTTCATTAAGGGGTCACGGGTGTGGTATCACACCTAACCTATTATAAATTTTCAGTACTGAATGAATACCACCACGTGAGAAACCAAAATTTATAAATCCATTTTTTTTTGTTATCTTTTTCCGTGGGGGAATTTAATTTATTAATAAAAAATTTTAATGGTTAACAAACATTGAATGGTTGACGTTTTCGTATTTTAACCCGTTGCATCGTCTACTGTTTTAATAGGAAATATGTCGAAATGAAAATACAAATTTTCCGGGTTCAATACTGTTCTTAATTATTTTGCGTGACGTTTCGGACTCGACTGAGTCCTTTATCAAACTGAAAACATTGTGAAAACATTCACCAAAAAATTAGGAAATATGTCTTTTAGCCTCAGTTAACTAAATACATAAGTTGTAATCAATAAAAAACTCGACATATTACCCTCCCTTGACAGCTATTCACGGTCACATTATCGTGATTGAAATATACAATGGAAGTTTGTGCTTCTCTTTTATACTACATTGCGACGCGTCGCGAGATTTTGAGTGCATTGAATGGTTTGAGCAGAATATAGGTTAGAGTAGAACTTACTACGTTGTCTGTGGATTATTCAGCAGATCTCTCTGTATATGTTCATGCTTCTACCTCATTTAGAAATAAGTGTTGCCAGGACGAAAAGGCAAAGAAATGCCGGAAATACATAAGAGGAACTCAAACAGACGACATATAAGATGGTGAGCCAGGACTAGGTACTACCTGTAATCTCTCCATTGATAGACTAGCATTAAACCCCGACGAGAAATAATAAAGCAAACAACTTGTCTTCCAACATCCTTTGTAAATATCTTCGCGAAGTCTTCGCTATCTTCAACATTTTTAATATACCGGAAAATCTCTCGCCTTTGATACCACGAAAAAGGACTGGCGATTATTTTACTTATGGGATTCTGAAAAACCGCTTTAAATTCTCAACGAATTTATTAAGACCTACAAGACTGGAAGGATATCCTTCGTGTATTTTTCATCTGCTGGGAGCCACCGTATTTTCATCCTATCATGGCTGTAATATATTAATCCTTCGGCAAAATACCATAAGCTCTCTTCTCACATGATATTCAAAAATTTCATTTTAGTCCGCCCGTAGTCCTTGTCATGTTTTGTTGCGGTTGTTGTTGTTATTGTTTTTCAAATCTTCTTATTCGCTTTTTTGTTGTTGCTGGCTCTGTAGTTATTATTCTGAGAAATACATCTCCTGCTTTTGACATGCTGCTCCTACATCCTGTAAAGGCAATATATTGCTTTCACACACACTAACTGGGGTTCAAACGAACATACAAAAGGTACCTCTACGATATGGCGAAAAATATAGTCGAAAACAAGAAGGAAAAAAATCAAATAGGATAAGAACACTTTACAAAGGAGCTAGAGTAGATAGGAGTGCTCATGTAAAATGTGTCCTTATTTTGTTTCGTCCTTTTCTTCCATTTTAAGTATTCCTCCTTACGGGAGGTGTTCGTAGAACTATGACTCGTCCGTTCCTCTACGCTACAACAGGATAATGCTATCAATTTGACATATTGTCAACGTGGAATACCAATTCCGTTCGAGTATCCTTAAGAGTGTATTCGGGCGCTACTTCCAACTTCCTTGTTTAATAAAATTCTGAACGAATGGTGTCGGGAATATCATGGATGCGAATGGCTTTCCAGATTCGAGCCTTAGGGATGTCGTAGGATTCCGGCAAGAAACATGACTTTTATTTTGGTTTGTCAACGTCCTTATGGGGGGGGGGGAATATTTATGTTCAATGCTATCGTATTTGAACATGATGCGGCATATTATGGGGCCCATTTCATACTATGTGATCCGCTTGAACATGTTTAGGATGCTGTCCGAAATTCATTACAACTGATCCGGATTCGGTCTTGTAAGGAACCGATGTCTAATGAATCCCGACTAAGAGCTTCGTCCACAAAATGCTAATTAAATTAATTGATTTCCTGCAGTGCTTTATCGAGATATTTGGAAGTTCCTCTTTATTGAATAGGAAAGGACTTCCAGAATTTGTCTGCGAGGGGAGGATTACATGAATGATGCTAATACTATGCAATAATTGCATCTCAAATAGCATATAGCCTTGACATGAGGGTGCTAATCCTTGTATAGATTAGTGACATTCTGCTAATTTCAATTTAATCCTGGCATTGAATGGCGTTCTTGAATTCAAGTCATTCTAAAGGCTCCTATCGGATCGTACTCGTTATTATTAATTCGATATGACTTGATAATCCGAATCTAACCCTTAAACAAGATTATTGTCGACATGTTGCTTGCAAGGCACTTCCTCGCCCATTACTTCGGAAATGTCGGCATTGCCATTTTAGGGCTGTGTATTAAGTGCTGTTTCATGAGAAATAATGGTTTGAGTACATAATCCCGTATTCCAAAATGACGCATCCTATAATCGAGTATTCGAAATTCTGAATTTTAAAATCTCGTATTCCATAATTTCGTTTTCCATAACCTCAACATCCGATAGTAAAAACCCACATTTCTCAATATCCTATTCCAAAATTCAAAATTCTATATTCCAAAATTTCTCATTCTGAAATCCCATATTTCAAACCCGCATTCCAAATTCCGTATTCCGAAGTTCAAAATACCATATACCTATCAAAATAACACATCTCAAAATCTCGTACTTCAAAATCCAAAACTCGTATTCAAAAATTGCCAAAATTCTAAAATCTAAATAAAATCTAAAAAAGAAGGAACAGTATTCAAAAATTAAAATACTTAAAGCGTATTGCTTAATTAATTTTTATTAGTTTTTTCTGGGGTTTTAAATGAATAATAGAAATGAAATTCATTTTAAAATTATGAATTAATTTTGGAATTTGAAAATATATTTTTTTATTTTACATTTACGTGATTTTGCACCATCGTGATTTAAAGGTTATAAGGTGTACAAATAAGTTCTCGTCGCTTTTTTTCAAAATATGAGCCTTTATTGTGAGAAATTGGTTACATAATTATGTTTTAAAATATTGTCGATCGCTAGCCACAATCTTTGCCCATCTTTCTGGCAGCATATGAATTCCGCGTTGAAAAAACTCCACGTCCTTTGAAGCGATCCACGAATCGACCCAATTTTTGACATCTTCGTAAGAACGGAAGTACTGCTCATCCAGGTCATGCGTCATCGACCGGAATAGGTGGTAGTCGGAAGGGGCGATGTCTGGTGAATACAATATGGAGTATGACGTCCCATTTCAGTGTTTCCAGGCAGGTTTTCAGAACCTGAGCAACATGTGGCTGAACGTTGTCATGTAGCAAAATCACTTTGTCGTGTCTCTGCTCATATAACAGCCGTTTTTCTTTCAATACTCGCTCAAACGTATTAGTTGTCTTCAATAAAGAGGTCCTGTGATAGCTTCACTCGATTGCAGGAGCTCATAATACTCCACGCCGAGCTGGTTCCACCAAATACATTGCATGAGCTTGGAACCATAGATATTCGGCTTTGCCGGCGATGTTGATGCATGGCCAGAGTGTTCCCATGATTTTTGCGCTTCGGGTTGTTGCCGTGTATCCACTTTTCATCGCCAGTCACGATACGATGCAAAAATCTTTCTTGTTCTGCCGTTGGAGCAGCTGTTCGCAAGTGAAAAAACACTGTTCGACGTTTCTTGGCTGCAATTCGTACGGCACCTAATTTTCTTTTTGCGTCATTCCCAAGGCTTTCAGACGAAGTGCGATGGCTTGTTGAGTCATGTCCAATGAATTCTCAAGACTTTGTTGCGATTCGCATGCATCTTCATCCAGTAATGCGTCCAATTCTGCGTCTTCGAAATTGTTTGGCCGGCCGGAACGCTGCTTGTCTTCCACGCTGAAATCACCCATTTTGTAGCGATGAAACCATTCGCGACACGTTGATTCACTAATAGAAGACTCACCATAAGTTTCTGTAATCATTCGACGCGCCTCAGACGCAATATTTTTTCGAATTGTAACAAAAAAGCAAAGCTTCACGCAAATGACGCTTATTTTGCTCAAACTTCGACATTTTCACGGACAAAAAAAACAAATGACGCCGATACAACTTGAGAAATGTTATGATGGGGAGTTGTTGCCAGATGTCTAATGTTGCCATATTACGTTCTGATCCGCCATTTTTTACCAGTATTTTGCGTTAGCGCCATCTATAGGAAAACGACGGGAACTTATTTGTACACCTAATGTAATTGCGGAATTTTGTGATTACGGGAATTTCTTTTTTGGGGATCTTAAAAAATTATGTAATTTTGTACTTACTGGATTTTTTTTACAGGATATTGGTTCACACCTGATAGAATCCTTCCTAATCCTTCATTGGTACGACATTCATACAAATTCCAAAGATGTTGTGCTCTGGCTTCAGGCTGATCTGAATTTTATTCCATATTTTGAACAAACCGATCAAAGGGGATAATGTCTCGTCAGGATATCCCAAGGTACATTCAAATCTGCCATTTGTACGTAACTTGAACAGTCACCTTCCATGTTTGTGGTATACTGAATCGTCAAGAATTGAAAAGAATGCCGAAGGTTTTATGAACGTTGTTGATGGAGACTTTCTTTATCAGGTGTACCTACCATCTATGCTGGTATCGTTTATAAGATAGAAATTCATTGTATAGACAAACATCAACTCAATAGTCTAGATGTCTCAGAATATTAAATACGAGTAATCCCCATCGAAGAATTTTTTCTCTCATCTTCCTAGTACAGCTTGTAGGGTGTCATTAATTACAACCAGAAACAGGATTGGTCAAAACATACAGCCTTGTCTTACACCAACTCGAATGCAAAATCGTAAATGACGTAGTTCACCTTTCATTTAGTAGAACACTTTCCCTGTTCCTAAACCAAGACGTACTTAAAGTATTCTTTCGATAGTCGGACGATGCCTACAGGTTGATTGTTTCTCAATCTGGGGAATTGTCCAAAAAAATATGATTGCTCCGGTTATGTATTAATAAAAGGCTTAGTATGGGAAATATCCTCTGACGATAATGTGTTCAAATGTTCACAATTGTTGGTCACGCGTTATTAAAACACTCCCAGCAAGCACAATTGAAATTAAATCTTGATTTAATTATCGTATATCGAAACACCCCCGACGAAAACGAGGTCGTTGAAATTGAAATGTGGAACGAATTTTGCGCCAGAGTGCTTAAGAAAGATATAAAAGGGAGGCGACAAACAGTTTGTTTGCACAGTCCCTAAGTAAACATCCTTTAGAGGAGATAATATGAAGGGTCCCGCATCCTCCTTTCGAAAATAAGTACCCTGTACTCTGCTCTAGGATGTGTGCACATACATTACATTTTCTAGGCATGAAAGCAAACAAACGTCTCCTTTTCTTCGCAGCCGCTATAAAACCGTAAAACTGAAGGAATAAAGTAATGTCCATACGGTATACCCAACTTCACAGGCACCGAAGAGCGCCGCATGGCTTCAAGGAACGTCTTGCTATACTCATTCTTAGGTATATCAGGACTCACACGTAGGGCCTCTATCCAAGGAAAGTCGTCATTCTCTTAATGTATGAAAATGTTATTTTCAGCCAGGACATGTGGAACACTGAGGAGAAGCAACTAGCGGCGGTCGTAGGTTTAGGACATAAGGTTGTTTGGATCTACGAAGCAAATAGAAATCCACTTTAACTAGTGCTCCAATCAATCAAATATGATCTTAGCTTAGTGTTATGTTGCATTGGGACGGCAATTCCAGGGATTTCGGAATGGAATCTGGACGCTAGGGATCAGCTGGCACTTATGACGGACACTTAAGTTGTCCTTTCCGAAGAGGATTTCCCTCTTATTTCATTTCGATTCATTACTATGAGGATTTTTATGTATTTTTTTTCCAATGGATCGAGCTATTTTTATTGTATACGATTGTGAGGTTAGGAAAGTAGGAGGCGGCACTAGCAAGGCCTTGAATTCTGACAAAGTTTATTCTAGTGGAAATGGACAGAATATTTCCATAAGAATGAATCCTTCAAGTGAATCTTTCCATCTGAATTGTTCGAAACTCCATGCATATGATATCAATAATTCCAATATCTTTGGTAAGTCTAAACTTGAAAGTGTCCTCGTCCGATGTGGAGTGTAACTGATACTCGTAAGTGCACAGGTATTCCGGAATGAAACTTTTGAAGAAAATTGATTTCAATATGGTGCCTATAGATGTGCTTCAAGTAGAATTGTCCTAGTCGGAGGCGGTCTTCACAAGAGTTCAACTTCTTGATACTACTGCTACCCTCAAAACGTCTTGTGCAGATTGAATTAATTTTATCATTTGATCGCATTAGATACAACATCGCAATAGTGCGAATTTTAATTGAAAATAATATTGACATATACCTTTATAATTAAAAGCAAACCATGAAGTCCGTCGAGCCGCATATTTTCTCTTCAACCAAACAAAACGTGTGAATACTCTGCAAAAACAGCAATGCAAAGTTCTTCTATAATTCTAAATCTAATATTTGGAAATAGGCGGCTGGAAATGGTTGATTTTTCTAATTTTCCCCACGGCACATGTTACCATACGCTAGAATTTCTCTGGCGCGACATCCCATTCAAGCTATGTTCTTCGAACAAGGTCACAAGAAACCATCCACCCTAAAAACAGATCAATACCAACCCCTCAAACAAAAAGCTCCCGTCAGCAAACATTTAAAGCTCTTTCATTTTCTCACGAATCTAACCAAAAAATTGTTTTAGAAAAATTGAAAACGGCTTAAAAGAGCGGGCATTCGCGAAGAACTATGCGAGTACAAAGCTTTTTTCCCCCGAATAGAAGAAACACTTTGATTTCGGAAGAAAAAAAAATCGATTCAGAATTGGTCCACTCGACCTACATTTTCCACCCCCTGTATTTTCCCATGATGGTGAATCCCGACGTGCGGGTGGTAAAGGACACGATGATAAAATGATAGGCGCGTGATAGAAGGACCAGGAAGCCTGGGGGCTTTCAAGAACAAACTACAGGGCTGGCGGTTGAACGAGCATGTTGGTGTAGGACTGGCGAGGGTTGGTGATTTTAAGGGCTTATGTGTGCGAAAATCTAGAGCATTCCAAAGACAGTGATAATGAGGCCACATGAAAGGGGGTGGTGAAAAGCGCAACGTTGATTAGTTTTCATATTCTTACTATCTGGAGTTTGTTCTTTTATCGGACAAGTGATTGCTTTTTCATGACCAATGACCAAAATGGAAACATTCGCAGGATGCTTCGTTCCAAATACTTTTGTTTGAGTGGTTAAAACTTGCTAACGATTTGCTGTCCTTTTAGTGCACAGAATTCTTTATAGACAATATTTTGGTAAATTTTTCCCGAGATGTTAGTAATATGAACCGATACGGAAAAAAAGTCTTCGATTTGAGTGATTGAAAATTTTCTTTGGGTCTAAGGAATACGACAGGACATCTTTAACAAAGGAAGCGTTTTTCAATCTTATTCTCCCAAGGACTCACAGGTAGAGCTCAGGGAGCTTAAATTATTGAAGTCAAATACCCTTTTAGCTCATTTGAAATTCGTTTGCGACTTTGTACATTTATGCGATGCAGTTTTTCTTCATTTTAAATTCTTTATTGGTGTACCAAATTAGAGTAATGGATTGATTGCAGAGACAATAACAAAGCTAAAAATATAATCGAGATTTTTCACGAAAATTAAAAACGAGTTATATTCTATGATTTAAATTCACTTAGCCCAATAGCGTCTTCTCTATTCGGTAAAACGGGCAGTGCTCTTCAAAGACTGATTTTTGCAGCGAAAAACACGAAAAGAAAATTCTTAAATGAACTTTTGTTTGAGGTCATCCTTGACAGTTTTTGTGTTTAAAGTTAAATCCAAGAAACAATTTTTTTGTAGGTTAGTCCTTTTTAATTCGGTGTATATTTCGTGCAAAATGTCGATTATTTTTTGGGTTTATTAAATTTTTATTTTTTTAGGTATTTTGTAATCTACAGAAAATTTTGAAAAAATTCTGCCGTCAAATTTTGTATTTTCATGATTTTTGGGGCTAGTAAGACAGAAAACAATATTTCTCTGTTTGTTCGCCGTACAGAAACTCTTTTGTGATAAATCCAGAACCTGTGGAGGAACTTGTTACTTAGCATTTATTGGAGGAATGTGGTGAAAGATGCAGAACGGTACGAAATACTGGCAATATAAAAAATTTAAATTTTTTTAATTTTACGTTCTTGCGTCGTACCTAAACGCGACTCATAGCTCATGATTCTTTCAAGATATTGCGTTCAAATTTTTACACGAAAAAATCCTTTCTGAACCAAAAATTATGGTTTCTCTATCTCAGGAAGGATTTACGCTAGAAAGTTGAAACTTAAAATTTATATCGAATCATTTAATGATGTGGTCGCAAATTGGGGCTATCAAGAAATTCTGAGTTGGATATCTAACGCATTGTTCATATTTTTTTTCTGTACCTTTCTTCTAACTTTTCATCTAAAATACTTGCTGTACATATAATTAATGACTCTGAATCACCTTGTCTATATGGTAAGGCAAGACAGACTCTGTTTCAACAAAAACGAACTTAAACACCCATTAAAATTTTCTTCAAATTTTTCTTCAATTCCCGCACAAATTATCCTATCCCATCGAAAACGGTATTCGAGTTTTAGCTTATCGTGAATAATGAGGAAAACTCTGTAAGCCGCGGAAAAGCTTTCTCCTGATGAAATTGAATGGATTACATGATGATGATTTTATTTTTTCCATTTTTGGTGAAAGTTTGAAATAAATAGGCCCCTCAATCAATCTATCCAGTAACTGAAAATCTTCCTCAATTTCATTGTTGCCTCCCCGTCTTGGTAATCGGAAAATTGATTTTCCCTTATCCTCGCATTGAGGGAGTAGATTTCTGGTATACTATATTGCACGCGATTAGCATTCATAGAACCATACTGTGTTTGGCTTAATCTCGGATGAAAATTTTAACAACGCAGTGCTAGTCATGAAAAACGCGCGCATTTCTAAGGGATGCGGGTGGATGTTTCCGAAAAAAAAGTAATCCAGCACGAAGAAAATAAATTGATTGCTGCTTTAGAATCGGCCTGGAAAATCAATTTCAATAAAAAGGAAGCTCAGCTATGCCCCAAGGCTCATTAAAAATATGCACCAAAGTTACGTTGTTAATGGCGAACGAAGAAGTGATTTCTCGGGAAAACTTGCGGAAATTTGCAGTGAAACCGAAACTCATTGCATTATTAGCTACGGTACAGAAAATAGGAAAGTTTAAATTCAAATTAGAGAGTCTTTCGGAAAATAGCGAATATGTTTCTTGTCTTATCTTTCATAAAGTGAAAGAAACTTTTAATCCGCCCGTATAATGATAATGAGAATGCTGATTAGCCTGTAGCAACGGAATTTTAATCCGTAGTCCTTTGCTAAGAGCCGGCAGGATAAAAGGATTTCACTTGTTACCAAATGAACTTAATACGCCACAGAATATTATGAACGGAGAAAGGACTTGATGGCTCTGTATATTCTCTTCACCAAAATATCAAAATTTCATAAGCGATTATCTTCTCATACAAAATTTGAATTACATGTATGATGTAAGGGACGTGGGATGGAAAATTCAATGGAGAAAATACGGTAGGCTAAGTCGACAACAGCAATAGCTACCACGTGCCTACCGGCGCTTTCAACCGATAAACTCCTCTAATCCTTTTCAGTGTACGGTCAAGATAAATGCGATGATGAAAATGGGAATATTTGAATTTTATGTTGTCAGGTTTTTTTTTCGCTTCGTTTTTTAGTGTTTGAAATCGTTTCATATTTTCGATCGAGAAAGAGCCCTCAAATCTTGATTGAAAAAAGAAACAGAAAATACTGCGAGAAGTGAAACTACTATTCTCAGAACAGCCTATCCAACTCATTATGACTTGGTCATTTTGTGTTAAGAAATTTTTATCTGTCAAATTGGCGCCCAACCCCACGTTGGGCGCCAATTTAACAGACAAATATTCCGCGTAAAACTGGTATATATTTTCAATAATGGGAATTGTGTTACTTAGATTTTTTTTATCACAGCAATGGTGAATTGTGTTCGGAGTTTGTTAGAAAATCCGACTATGGTAACTTTTGGAAGCATAACATTAATTTTCAATAACTTTCGTATTTTATTTTTTAACATTTTGGAAGAAATACTCTGTGTGTATGTCAACCGGAGCTTCGTATTAAAACAAACATGCAATACAAAATGTCGCAACGAAATTCGGTTGGCTAGTCCTAAACTTTAACTTAAAGAATAGTAAAATTTTCTGCCATACGAAATGTTATCTGATCGCGATTAATTTTAATTTTTTCATAAAACAGTTTTCAGTGCGCATTTTTTTAGTGACTATTTTGTTCGAAAACTTTACAATGCTCTGTAATTCGTTTGTCAAATTTTCACGCTAGCTAAGTAGTTAATTCATTTCTGGAATTAATTTCGTGAAAAAGACTGCACTCTCCGTACGATCTAGATATAAAAAGGAGACAAAATGCAAGGGAATTACCTAAATCGTAAGAAAAGATATAAATTAATTTCTTTAGTGTTCGCAGAGAAGAATGCACTTTAACGGACTATCTTAGAAGTGGTTCTTAAGCACTAACAAGCGCTATTTTAAATCCCAGTGAAAAGTAAATTAGAGTGCAATTAAGTAGCGATTACGAACGAACTAAGTGAATTTTCCTTGGGGGGAATAAAACGTAAAATAATTTAATTGTTGATGCAGTTGTAATTGGTTGGAGTAATCGCATGTAATTCAGTGCAGGATCCAGTTGTGTGACGTATTTCAGATTAAGCTAAATGTGTTTTTCTTATGCAAATTATATCAGTCGCAGCTATTTATGCGTCACTAAAATATAATATTGTACCCAATTTTCGGCAGAGTTCTTGGTGTTGTAACTACGAGTACTTGCTGAAAATAAAGTAATACAATTCGGTCAATTTACAGCATCAGCAAAAATTAAGTATGAATTTGGTTAGTATTAAATCGAAACAGAAAATCTAAAACTCAAGAAAAAACTAATTCAAATTTCGGCAAAAACGAAACGAATCCATTAGCGTTGTTGCCTGCATTTCTTTTGTCTTTACTTAGTTGTATTGTGTATTTGCTCCGAAGAAGGGCTATTGTGTTTTTGATCGCAAAGTATCCCAGAACTGCCTAATTCTATATCATTTTGATTTTGAATCTAATTTAAATCTGTTGCATTTTTACCCAGTACCAAATCAAAATATTTTTTTTACTGTTCCGCCGTAGAAGAAATTGAGAGCAAAAACGAATTAGAAGAAATGTCTAAAGTAAAAGTGGAATGCATTATTCTTCAAAGTAAGAACGAGACAAACATTTGTTGCTATACTAATAACGAAATAATACTTGTTATATATGAAACTGAGAGTAAAAACGTAACACAATAAACCTCACTGTAAAACCGCAATAACTTCTGTTTCGTTTTAGCCCAAATTTATTCTGTTCCATTTTAAATCTTAGTAATGTTTGTTTTGTTCTTATCTTTGAAAAACTTTTTAAATTGAGAGCAAAAACGAATTAGAAAAAAGGTTTAAAGCAAAAGTGGAATGTATTTTTCTTCAAAGTAAGTTCGAGACAAACATTTGTTGTTATATTAATAACGAAATAGTACAAGTAATATATGTAACCGAGAGTAAAAACGTAACACAATAAACGTCACTGTAAAAACGCAATAACTTCTGTTTCGTTATTGCCAAAAATTTGTTCTGTTCCATTTTTGATCTAAGTTAAATTTGTTTCATTCTTATTTGTGGAAAAACTTCATTCTCAAAATTCTTTGACCTTTTAACAATTTCACTTTGAGTAATGTTTCAAGTTTGATAATAAAATTATTTTCTCTTTCGTTACAGGTATGATCAGTTCGTTTTATTAAATTATTGTATTGTAATTGGTGAGTTATTTTATAGATATTTGTTAATGCTTTTTATCTGTGTCTTTTCTTCGTAATATTTTCTTTCATTGCAATACGCAAGATACTGGATCGTCAAATAGACTGAACAAATAATAATTATTATTAATAAATTTATTAGGTATTCCTATTCGCTATTCGTAAGAGTTATTGTATTTTTCAGTGTCAGAGTACGCTGCGAAGACTAATTGAATGAGAACCCTAAAGGGCTAGTACTGGTCAAAGCGAATCCTAGCCGTTTGAAGTACGGCAGGTGAAAAACTTTTTCTGCCAAAGTCAGCTGATACGTTATTGTATTTGTTCCGAAATTTTGCTGTTTTTTCCGACTCATCAGATGGTGTTACAAACAACTATCAATTCATCAAATATTTGCAGAAAAAGGATAGTGTAGTCCGTTGGTCCGCTTTTTCAAGAAATTGTTTAGACGAATAGTCACATAATAAAAAAATCAAATAGCGCCACTTCGTCCATCATCTGCTACCATCATCATAAAATTGTGTAAATTTTCGAGTACCTACTGTTCAGTTTCAAATGCAAATTGAAAGGAAACACCGATTTACATTTTAGGTAGATTTATTTGCGTTAGGGAACTATCCATGACGTGGCTATCACACTGGATAGTTCAGCTTTTAGCCCCTATTGTTGTTCTTATATTTTCGAAAACACATCGTCCCGGTTGTTTTTTCGTCCAATGTTACCATCTGAAGGCTGTTCTCACTAACGACTGGAACCAAATGCCCATCCTGCCAGTATTAAATTGCTGGTGCTGATGCTCCTAAAAGTAAGGTACACTTCTAGCTGCATACTTAGCCGAGTGGCTCTGTCTAACACGTCCTCGTCTCATATCTCAACGGATAGGGTTATAGCAAGGAGCCAGTATGGAGTAGATGCATCTGGATTTTAGGAAAGGATTAATTTTTTTTTGGTCCATTGTTCTACAGTAAAAGATAACGACACTATATAATACTGCTCACGTGTGGTTGTGTCTATGCTTAGACAACTAAATGCACTGTGTTACATCAACACTCTATTGTTTGGGAGCAATTTTCCATTAACTTCTTTCAACAGGACGACAAGAGAAGATTCGGGAATGGGACAAGGACTACTGGTAGGGTATTGCATGATAGCGATGATTAAAGATCTTGCCGATGGCAGTTCAGAAGGCATTAAAGTAGCTTCTTACTGTTCAATAGTCAAGCTGGGATTTTGTTTCATTTCGATGTCCTTGCTATGTTTTGTAGATGGCGTTACACGCTTTTGGTGATTCGATATAATGCTTTTTTTTTCATTAGTTGCTCCGAAATGATGACTGCAGGAAATTGAAGCTGTAATTAGGATTCTTAGTGTTTTTACTTGTTGAGGTGAATGTGGACGCAGTTAATCTCGGAAAAATATTACCTTTGGTATAATGACTGTACATTCAAGGGGATTACTGATAACTTCAGGAAGACGTCACAAACATTTATGATGGTACAATTGATAACATGAGCACTGACTGTAATGTTGACGATTATTATGACCAGCAAATATAACCATTCAAAATGATGATAAATTTATTTGCAAAGATATAACATTTCTCATCTTGACAATTTTACCTGCGTTCCCTGGATATAACGTCCTAGTTGGATATGGTGTGTCTGAAATTTCAAAAAACAATTTAGTGAAGATTTACTTAACATCAGTGATTCATCTAACAATCGTAAACGAATTCACTTGTGAACATATATAAAGGAATCATTAATGATTCACTTAATTGAGAAAAGTGAAGAAAAATTTAATTTATTTCTAATTAAAAAAAATGTGTAGCTCCCAGGCAGAGTCGCACTTAAATGTTTCACGTATGAGCCACGTACATGATTCGCTTACGAGTAAAAATCCGGAACACTCAATGATTCACCTAAGAATTATTTTTTTTTATTTCAAGCCTAGCTGAATCATTAGTAATTCACTTGTAATGATTTTAGTTTTATTAGATAATACAATCAGTCTATTAAGTACTAATATCATGAGCATTGAACACTTGGTAAGAAATTGCAGAAATGAATATGTTACTATGCGAAAACGAAGTGAGAAATATATTGGAATTGTCCACAATTTCTACTGCACTCAAAAGCGGTGACATCGTGTGTAATTACAAAGACATGTAGTTCCGTCACAGAAAAGCCACCACGATCATTAAGAAAATTTTACTAAAATTAATAGTCACCAGTTTTCGCTGCAAACAATTCTATCGCCTATTTCGGCGTCCCACAAGGCTCAGTTCTATGACCCGCTTTATATAATTCTACTTATTTGATTTTGAACAAAATCCTGGAATGAAGAATTTCAGATATGATAAACGCACTCACTTGAGAGCGGCTATCAGATAGTAGCAAAGAACTCCAGGGTCGCGATAAGGATAACTCTCTATCGTTATTTGTTCTTACTATCCTTGGAATTTGTCGTTGAACTTTAGCGAAAAATGCTGCAAATGTAACACCTCTTCACAAATTCTCTTGTGCCTTTCAACACCTTTACTTCCCACAAATTCTGTCTACGCGATAAAATACCTCTACGCACCTTCCCTGAGTATCCTTTAAATAATTCAAATGTCATAAAGTATGTAAATCCTCTCCGTATGTCTTGAACGTCATAAATATCACCCAAAACGTTTCTAAAACAAT
Organism: Beris morrisii; assembly: GCA_951812415.1. Taxonomy (NCBI): domain Eukaryota; kingdom Metazoa; phylum Arthropoda; class Insecta; order Diptera; family Stratiomyidae; genus Beris; species Beris morrisii. Next base: position 4,578,143 of record OX638312.1, on the reverse strand, counting down.
TCGCCAAGTTAATGTTTTCGAGTCGTTGAATTAGAAAACTTTCGGGGATGCGTGTTAAAGTGTGTGTGTGTAACTCATACAGTCAAGACTGCCTATCCCTTTCGTCTACAAAGTGCACCTTCGATTACGACTTGTGACAAGTTAACCGTTTTCGTCACTAATTTCGGCATTTTATTATCCAGGCAAGGATAAAGAATTGTGGGTGCAATAACACGCACATAGTAGGGCTGTTTGTTTCTTACATTTGACAACGTTGTTTTTAATTGGAGCGTGGATCGCAACAATGTGACTCCATAAACTGTGTCGTAAGGGTTGCGTCTCATTAACGCTTCATCTTGTTGAAGGGGTGTCACTTATACATTGGAGTTTTCTATAGACACGATATTTTACTTACCTGAAAGTCATTACACAGAAAATAAGGACGAAATTGTTCAGGTGTTTGTGTAGGTTTGTTTGCGGGGGGGGAAATTTCCTACTCCTGTTTTGATGCCGTCTACAGAACTCCGTATAAATTGCTTAATTTTATCCTGGAATGAAAGTGGATGGTAATTTTATGCCATAATTTACATATGGCACTCAAGTCACAGACACACGCAAACCATCAGATAAAACGAAAAAAAAAGATGAACGAAAAGTTTTCCGAAACAATTTTACCATTTCGAATGGCTCGTGTTTCCACTAATGGTTGCTAGGGAGTCTGCAGAAATATCATTTTAGAGATAGAAAGAAAGCCCTTAATTTAAGGCTGCTTTTTGCTGAGTTTTGACCTTTTTATTAGGAAAAGATATCGGAACATGTACGAATGTGGAGTTTTCGTAGTGCTGGGCAGCTATAGAAGCTATCTGATATCATGAGAGGGTGTATTTTGCTCTCTAGCAATAAGTGTAATTACTCGAATTGTACAGGTAAATATAGAGAAGGTCACTACTGTTAATATTCCACGCCTTTTTCGCCTTCGTACAGAAACATCCTTGCGAAAAGATATTGGAATCACCTTAAATCTACACTTCGCCTAATAGTTAGATAACTGAACAAAAAAGATGCATCCTGACAATTAAAATATAATGAAAAAAATTATACTCATTTGATCCTATGAAAGAATTCATTAAAATTATGAATAACGATTGATATCACAAAACAGCAGAAACTTTGAAAGAAATTATTTCAACAATGAACGGAGTCAGTGATCGAATCTCTAACATTTATGAACTGGGTAATATCAATTTAATCGTTCATTATTTCAATGAATCGTTCATAACAAAAATGTATCAATTTGTTTCTTAATGTTATGAACGTGAAAATGACTACAAATTGGGTTTTCGAATTCTCTTATTGGCAACCTTCTCTAGTTCATATCAGAAAAAATAAAGGCATCTTGAGAATCCCCTTTCTTTCTTTTCGGCATTGTCTCAAGATCTTTTTTGCGACTTAAAATTAATAAGTATAAAATAGAGATGGCAAAACAGCACCTTTCAGAGAAGTACTTCACTCCGAGTCACTCACTTTAAGGAACGAGTTCAGTGAAGTACTTCCATTGAACTCTTCGTTCCATCGTTCCAAGGTTCAGTAGTCACTAGTCACTTCAATTGAAGTGTTCCCTCAATGGAACTGTTCGTTCCTTCGTTCCGTAGTCACTAGTCACTTCAATTGAAGTGTTCACTCACTCAGTGGAACTCTTCGTTCAATTAAAGTGTTCGCTCACTCTATCTCTTCTAACAGCCGTTTAGTAGCCACCGGTGGGCTGATGTGTGTGTGAGTTTTCTTCATAAAATAGCCGCTCACTTAATCCACACTAGTCAGAACAAAAGTTCGTTGGGCTGGTGTGTGTGGATTTTCTCCAGCCGGTCTATAGTCAGACAGGCAGTAGTTGTGCTTCTGGGTTGGGAAATCGGAAGAAGAGCAGTGTATATATGAATATATACATTTACTTTCTTTTTTCTTATTATGGAAAATAAAATGTGGTGTATGCCATACATTAATTACATTGAAGACAACAGCACTGTTTATAATCAGTGATGCCAATTAAGTGCTTTCAGCGTTAAATTTGGTGCTCAAAATTTCATCTCAGCGGACAAAAATTAGTTTTACCACTTGCGCATTATTTGAATATTCCTGCGATTGATATACATATATCGTTTTTAATTTTTTTGTCACGTGTCAAATGGAACTGCAGTTCACCAAAATGAATGAGTTACTTCACTCACTCACTTCAATGAAGTGTTCTTTTGGAACAGTTCACTCGTGAACGACCCATCTCTAGTATAAAATAACATTATCGATCGAATACTTTCACGTCATTTTTATTTTGGACAAACAATTTTTTCATTACCCTAATATCAGACAGACAATTTCTTTCCTGATTAGTACATCATTCAATAGTTCAAAAACAATGTCCACCGCCACTTATTCCGTTCCACCACTCTAAATCCACTTCTACACCATTTTATCCCGTTTTAGCTGTGTAATCTCATATTAAGCATCTTATATATATTTTTCACCTGTATAAATTTAGTAGTGCAAGAAAAATACTTTATTATTAAAAAATAATAAAGTAAAAAATAAAAGTGAAAAAATGTTAGAAATTACGCAAAAAGTATTATACAAGCAACAACTACGCAAAATGCGGTAAGAATAACTTAGTAGTATAGTGTTGTTGTATTTTATACAGTGTTTTAATAATACCATATCTACTGCATCTAATTTTTCTAATTAAACTAAAAAGTGGTCATAATCTGAGACATAGTCGTACAGCAAATGTTGTGTTAAAGCGCTAATGTTAACTGTAAGACTGTGTCTTGGCTTCATGATTAGAACAACGTTGGAGGATTCACCACTACGTACTGACAGTACAAGCATAATCTAAAAATGTCAGTACTGATTAAACAAACTGTAAAAAAAAATTAATTTGTTACAGAACAAATATACGGCTGTGTATTCCAATTATACAAAAAAATAATTGGCGAATAAATGTTTTTTTTTGGTGTTTTACTATATTTGAATTACAAGCTCCATGGTAACATAAAATCCGTTGTAAAATTAAGTTGAAAGCCGACAGGATTTTGAAACGAGTCCTCATTTCCCGGAAAATATACAAACCAATCGGAAAATTTGGTGTAACGCAATATTTTATACATAGTTATTATAGAAATTACCTACTCTATCACGTAATAAAAGTCCATAAGCTCGTGTTATTTATAAAAATAAATATCGCTTGGAAAAATTTCAGGTGATTTCGATTTGAATGAACATTTTTTGTATGATAAAAATTGTTTGGTAAGTCACCTGATAATAATTGATGAAAGGACTAGTTTTAAATTACAACTTTTCATGTAGCGTGACCTTAAGCCATTTAAAGACTGTTTGGATATATTTTGAACGAGACTTTAAAAAATTTAAAATTACTCGTGTATCGTCGAAGTTATTTATAAAAGTGTGTATGTCTTTCTTGAAACATTTTTTAGGAACCCGCAAAATAAATCCGTTTTAAGTTTTATTGAATGATTCAGAGTTTATTTTGTACAGCATTCTGTTCTTATTTTATTAATTAGTTGCTCAGATAATTGAGCAAGCTGCCTTCGAACGTGCGAAAAGAACTTCACCTACGATTTAGCAAAATAAAAGATTAGACCACGACTTGAGTACAATTAGTTTTACTTATAGGTTCCATCTTATCGGATATGTGGAAGACCTTCGCGTTTTCTAAAAGATATAACGTACCTACACAACATCCACTAATAAATTTCTCTTCATCGCTTAACCTAATGTTTTTTAATGTCTGTATTATTTTAAAAAGAATAATTTTAACTTAAAGGCAAAGTTTTAAACTTCTAGCATTAGTCGCTCACTAGCTTTAATAGTCAGACTGTCCTTTATTTCATGTCTCCACCGGAATAAATCTCACTGAAATCTTTTTCAAAGTTTGAAGTTTGTTTCAAGAATGTTTGAAGAAGTTTAGTATCTGCGCTTGTATATACCAACTCTTATAAGAGTGTAGAAAATCTCATGGTTCTGTAAAACACGCAATTCATAAAATAGTAAAAATAAAAAATAATTAGTTAACAAAAATTTCTTTTGTTCTCACGTTTTTGACAGTATTAAAATATTCAGGACTGAAAACAAAACAGTTCGGGAATTAATGCTGCTCTTTCTATGTGAATTTATAATTTCACTGATATCAACTTGCACTTGGCAAAACTGCTATTATTAAATTTTCAGCCGTCAACCGTAGATATCCAGTCGCACTTACTATACATCGGCGTTTCTTATCAGACTTAAGCTAAATTTTTATACTACATTATGTGGCGCGTCGCGAATTATCAATCATATTTATATGTTGTGCGTGTATTCTACTAAATTGTTTTTATTGGATATTTCCATAGATTGCTGGAAGTGTCCATTTTAGGATTCGGGTATGCATATCGCAATTCAACTATAATTTTTCGCCATCAATTCATTTGTGGTACCTTTGATAAACCAGTTTAAGCGATTATCGGTTTTAAAAATGCAAGATACTGATATCAACTTGCACAAGCCATTAAGAATGGACAGAGAATGAACCCAATACTAAATTAAACTCATTCTCTTGCTTTTCACTAATATTTCATGAGGATTATCTATCAAATAGAAGAAAATTCAATTTTCCAGCTGTCGGCGTAATTCAAATAAACCGAAAAATAATGTAGCTTAAATGGATAAAATTCTTGGAATTCACAAACAAGTTGGTCCATTGCAAAATTCCGGTCCAGCCTTTCTCGAAAGTTACATTTGTTTCGAAATTGAAATTGATGGGATTTCAGTTATAGTTTTCCATGAAATTCGCAAGGATTTTGCAAACTTCACTGTGATTGATTCATTTCAGTACACAAGTTTATTGTTGGTCTGCTGGAATGCATTGCTGTATTTTAACAATAATTTTTGGTGGGATTTTGTGACCTTTTCTAAGGTCTTTTACAACTGTGACTTAAATTCGTTGAAAAAAGGGTAGAACTTTCTTATCTCGCACAGGACATAAGTTCGAAAACAAAATATTAATTATTATTATATTAATTATTTTTTTATTGTGCTTGACGTAATCACGTGGTATTTCAAATTCTGTTGAATTCTCAATGAAAAACATGACAGAACTATTTTCTCTTCCAATAGTTAGACATACAGAACTCTGGCGTAACATTTGGTATACTCACTGAATTATGTTTCCTGAAATTTAACATAACACCGAATGTCAGTACTCCACCTGTATTTAAATTTAGTGCTGAATAGAAAAAAGATTTCGATATCCATGCAGGACCCAATTTTTTTTGACAATAATGATATAGAAAGATAAATATTTTTCTTCGTTTTTATTTGTGATAATACTCACACTCTTGTTAGTTGCTTCCTCAGTTTTAAGTCTAGAACAAAGTGTACCATGGAAGAAAACTTTGTGCCTTTGGAGATTCGAATTCCATATACATCTGAAGACCTTACACCCTAAGCTATACAGCACCATTTCACTTATAACATACACAGTTTGATATATGTATATAGTACAAACGCAAAAAACATTTTTTTGTTTTTAAACACGGTCAACTTACAATGAAAAATTCCGAGGTTGACAGTTTGTCATTTGGAAAATCAGAAAAACGAGGAATTTGATTTATATTTTGTTATTACTTCAAAAATTTATGAATTAGACTCACATATTATTGATATTTTCGTAGATATAGTGACGCTAGAAGATAATAAACATTAAACAAAGCGCTGTATGTACTATAAATTCTTTGTCTCAAAACGAATTTAATTTCTCAAGTAAATTTAAATTACAATCTTCTATTGCAATATCAGGCATACTGACATGAAAAAGTTGTATAGACTTCCGTTCAAGAGACTTCAACAATCTTAAACGTAAAACTGTTACCTCCCACAAGAGCCAGGAACAAAAGACCTCTTAGGTCGTAGTTCGAGAAGTAGTGACGCTTCTTTAGGCTCTACCAGTTTTAATACCTCCCACAGTACTGATATCTCTGGTATTTGGTATCACTCTCTTCAGTTCTGAGACACACAATTCCTTCAGAACTGGCTTGTAAGCACTGATGCAATTCCGATACAGTACTGATAATAACAAAATTACTAAGCAAAAGCAGATAAATAAATAAATTCTAAAATTCCGACTGTATTCAATATATAAAATAGATATCCATTCGCCAAATTCCGAATTAAGTTATCCTTTCTGACATTTTTCAGAACTTAATTCATATTTAATTAAAATATTCAGTAGTGCAACTCAGTACTCAAAAAAGTTATACGGGAAACGTACTGATATTTCCCTGCACGAAATTATTTGCTATCAACGTTTTATAGTTGACTATTGGGTAGTCTTAAGTATCGTAGTGAAAAAAATGAGCCCAAACAACATTTGATGAATGTAGTAACATCGAATAGGATGTAAATTTTCTTCATTTTCAAAAATAATTTTTTTCAGACAGCCGCAATTGAAGTTTTTTATTTCATATCCTCCTCCACAAGCCACTGAAGACAACCTCTTCTGGAAAATACTCCTAACGTTTTGAAATAAAAGTTATTTCATGATATTCTCTTCTATTAAGTGCGAAATAGCTAAATTGAATAGTATATTCTGCAGAACTTTATTTGCTTAAATGAAATTTTGACATCTTTTCATATTTGAAACTCCTTTTCACTCTAAAAGTTCGAAACTTTCTAAGAAGTTAAAAAAAAAATCGCGTTCTCCTTCAACTTAATTCAAAACATTTATGTTAGTATTATTATCTTGCACACACATATTTTTAGTTGCTCGTGTCCTCTAAGCCTCTTAAAACTCAAAGTAAGAAAAAAAATTTCCCTTGCTATACGAAAACTTTCCCGAAACATTTTCAATAGCAAAGTGCTGTATTTATCCATCCGAAATTTCTCCCCAGCTCTCCAATCGCCGACTACAATAGCACAGGATTAAATTTTTTTTTACTCCCGATTTTTCCTCAAATAATCCGGGAAAATACAAGGTTTACGCTTCGAAGACTGAAATCCGTACACACAACAGAATATTACCAAAACACATTTTGATTTCACGAAAATCAACCCCGTCCTTTGGTCGAAAGAAATATTTCGTTTTCGAGAGATGATCAAGGGCAAAAGGACCCTGACAGAATGCTAAACTTTATCGTCTATCTACCCCGGAATTTAATGGAATAAATTCAATCCGAAATCCTTTCATCAAAGAAAATATTCGGTTTGCACGAAAGAAAAAAATATTTATTGATTTAATGCGAAGGGTGGTTTCGCGATTCATCGAAAGTTCTCGAAAGGAGTATGTTACAACAAGTTGGACATTTAACTACATGACCTGTTGTCCTTTACAAGGATCATTACTCATCTTGCGTAGCCAATATGAGGTTTTTTATGGAAAACCAAGAACGAGGCTTAAGTTCCTTTCATATCGGCAGGCAATCGTGTCCAGAACGTACAGGAACGAGAAAGAGTCCTTGCTGAATAGTCCGACGAAAAAAACCACTCAAAATCTTTGTCCGGAAAAAAAATATGTCTTTTAGCCCACGTCCTTTAACTTGATAACAAATTCAATGAGCGTACGATGATTACATGGCTCCATAAAAAAATAGCTTTATGCTATTCAACAGCCTGTTATCTATTACCGAAAGTGGTTCTTAAACAACCTTCGGCCCGCTCCCAATCCCATGCTATTCAGGCTCCATCTATTGAAATGGACTTGATATTTGCTATTATGCTGCCAGTGGTTCTGATAGTTGCTTAAGGCCATACCCGACGACCGGATGAATACTGAGTCCCATATTTCGGACGATTCGGAATTAATTAAAATAATTCATGGAGTGAGCTGTTTCGAGATTCGAATCTACCCCGGGGGCTTGCAATTGTCGACTTTGAGTTGATTGTGGAATTACAGGCTGTCGGAGGGATGTAAGCCTTATCGAAGCAGACAAGTTAGGTATGAATCGATAAATCCTTTGGAGGGATACTAAGTACTACTAGGAACGAAGAGATAATAGACGATGGCAGTAATAATTGCCAGGAAATTTCAAAGAAACAGTCGGTTTACGGATTATAACCAATCAAATTTTGTAATTTTGGTATGTAACCATCAAATAAAAATTCAATCTCTTGGAAAGAGGATTAGATCTAAGTCTGGCTATCTAATGGAAAATTGAAGGGAACAGGATTTACTTTAATAATTCAAACTATCGACAAGCAGGCTGGCTTTATCTTGAAGTAGCTCAAGGAATTGGTACCCGAAATCCGCTATTTTATATTAATAATCTATATGGTACAGTTAGTCTTATATCAATACCGTACTTAAGGTACATATATATAAATAAGGCTTCTTTATATCGTCCCTAATTCGCGTTCAGGCATAGTTTCCTTAGAAGACTGGCAGTTATCCGTATACTTTCGAGAGCCATTGTACTTATATGACTGCGACATATCCTAAATGTATGCAAAGTGAAAAAGAGTAAGTTCAAATTGGCCCAGCCTTACCATTTCTTCATGCTAGGGTTTCATCTCCTGAATTTCTATCCTTTCTTTTTATTTATTTCATTGGGTGTAACCCAAATTAACTTTTTTTTTTAATGATTTGATGAATGAAGTGAAATTAGCCTGAAATTCTCTCTCTCACCCTTTTTTTACACATAGAGTAAAGAAATGGTAGCATGACTTGTTATGAAGGACTAGAATGCATATGTTTAGTAAGAAAAAAAATGCATATGTTTAATCTTTAAAACTTTAGCCAAACATAATTTTCGCTTTTGCTACATATTCTGAAATTGGTTATACTAGACCCATCGCCTGATGATCTCTGGCAACAAACATGGCAAACATTTAAACTGTTAAATCTGAGCCTTTTTTCGTAAAACCTGTTGTTCCGCAAGGATCACATCTAGGCCCCTTGTTTTTTCTGGATTTTATAAATCATGTTTCTAATATTTATATATTTGTAGGCGTGTTCTATGCGGAAAATTTATAAAATTACTAGGATTATCCAAATTAATTGCATTGCCGTTTCGTGGTGCATCGGAAATTCTCTTCTATTAAACACCTCCTAATGTTTTATTCTATTATCTAAATAATTGCCAGTTACTTGTGTTTTGTTAGTGACTTGGGCTCAATTCTCTACTTACAACTGAGATTTAAACCTCATTACATTAAAAAAAATGTAGCTCAGCTCGGGTAGGTTTACTGTCCACAATAGTCAAAATTTTAATTATATCCATTTCTTCAAAATAGTTTACAGCATGTCGATTCGTCTATATTTGGAATATTTGTCTATAATTCAGAGTCTTCATCTGACATATTTTACATTGCCCATTCTAGAACTTGATATGCTAAAATGAACCGGCCACACGTTTAATGAGAACTGCTTATAGACAATCTTCAAACCATGACAAATTCCATTCTAATGTTCAATATTTGAAGAACTGTTTTCTAAATGTGCCAATATTATTTTACAACTATTTTCTGTATTTTTATTTTGTTTGTTTTTATTCTTACTTTTATTTGTTTGTTTTACTTTATTATTTTAATAATAAAGTATTTTACTGTAATATTTACTTTTTTTAATGTAATTATTTTATACTTTGTTTACTTATGGATTTGATACTCAAATCAAATATCTATTAAATAGGATTAAAAAAATTGTATGCATCTTTTCAGTTTTTATGGCTAATTGTTTTCATCGTTCTTTTTTTCCTGGCAGAAATTCGATACGGTAATGCGAAGTAAGAAAACAAAACGAAGTCCAGATTTTTTCGGTTAGAATTGGTTAGGTTAGATGGGTAGCTATTGGCCGCAGATTGATCCGTTGTGATGTCACTGCCCCTATTTTTTCGGTAACGAAGAGAATTGATAGATTTTGAACATTTTCACCATCTTTTTGAGGTTTTTTGTGGACATTGTTAGAAAATTAGTAAATTTCGAGAATATTCTCCAAAAACTCCTTAGACTTACTAGCTCTGAGTTATCTAAAAGGTGTCACACAGTAAGAAGTGTATTTCAGAGTTTCGCTACTAATCCATCTGCATCTTTCAGTCAACGTCATAAGAAACATATCAACACTAAACGTATCTAATGATGTTCATAAAGTTGTTCCTTTTGTTCTATTTATCACCATATTGTTATTTATGTACGTATGGTTGTATGAATTTATTTGTTTAAAGTGACTCTTTCTATGGCTTATCCTAGCCAAGAATCTCATGCTCTGTTTCCCTTTTCCATCTGACGACGTTTGCGGCCACAACATGGGGTTGCTTTGATAGCATCACTTAAGACATATTATGAGGTGAACATCCCTTATTTCTCTACGAGTCGACTATTGGCAAAACACTGTTCTCCCTTCAGTCCTGTCAAGTTGGAATAAGGATAAGACGGCTTCACTGTTGCGAACGGCAAAAAAAATATCAAACAGAATTCTTTCTATCTGCCGTTCTTAGTATTTGGTTTGTTCTGTACAGCTTGTGTTTTCCTGGGGAATTACGATGCGGCACTGGTTTAATAAGTTCGCTTTGTAGAAAAGCATAAGGATATCGCACTTTAAAAAAAAAAAACATCCTCAGAAAAATCGAAATTCCGAGATATTAACATTTCATTAATCCCTTGGTCGTCAGAAAAGTTTATCCTTTATCCGTGATACGATTCGATCCCATCAGCAGCTCCATTTAAGCACTTGATATTTGGAATACGTAACGTGGTAATTGCTTATTTATGGGATATGAAATATTAAAGACATCCCGAATATCCGGCGATATCCCCGTCTTCTGTACCGCATCGTGCCATCTGTGTTTTCTGGCTGACGAAAACTAATTACTAGGCCGTGAAAACGGCAACGGTTGCTATTGACAGTTTGCTATCGCAACAGCTTTATATCTGTTTTTCCAACCAAATATCAAGTGTATGTTCCAACGATTAGGGAGTAATTCGTAAGGGTTTCGTCTTACTCCCACACGGTGACCTAGTTTAAAGCAAAATATAAAATATGTATAAAAGCAACACGTTAGGGTTATTTTAGCGAGGGTTGCTTTATTTGCGGTAGCTGATTGCGGGAAAAAAATTCTCTCATAAGGTATAAAAAAAAAATCCATACATTTTCCCTATTGGGTGTGGACTATTTTTATTTCATCTGAGGAAATATTTTTGGATGTTCATTCGGATGTTATTTTTCGGCGGTTTCCTCTCACCCTCTTTTGTAGCTCTTCAACAATTCTTCCTGAATTTCATCGTACTCTCTAAATTTCGTCCGACCCCCTAAATTCCGTCCTGCCAATCAATGCCCAACAATACTCTGAATAAGAGAGCAGTACGGAATAGACTAGCAGTAATGATAAAGAATTTTCACACAAACACGCTGTGTTTGCGCTGCAACAGATGGCAGTCGTATCGCCTAGGTGAGCGCATGGTAGGGGTCACAAAAACCAAGGTCCTCTTGAGCACGAGGCAAAGAGCAGGCACTCGATTGGCATCTACCAGGAAAAATTTCTGTCGACAGAGGAGTCAATGAAGTTGCGTCGGCAGGTAAAAATTGAATACCTCATCTCTGACGCTTTCAAATGAAATTCAAACATGCTTTCCGCAATCGTCTATGTTCCCTCCGCGCTCTTCTTTCATTTTTCGCAAGTAATTTTTTGCCATTTGCATAAAATTCTTCGAATTGAAGATTACACCTACCCACGTCTTCACTAAAAAAAATGTTTAAGATACCGACCGCATCTCAACTCTGCAACACTTTTATAGAACATTTACCTTTTACGTAAACGATAAAAACGTTTTTCTCTTGTCGTGAAATTGTGAAGACGATTTCACCTTTTAATGGGTCCCTTTTAAACACAATGTTGTACTGATATCGCCCCCAGTTGACATCACAACAAAACTTTCGGCTATAAAATTCTTGAATTTATTTTAATTCTTCTTCGGTGGTGGTGAATTTTAGGGGTGACCACTTCTTTACAAGATCAGATCTCAGTTTGAATATTTGTCTTTTACATTTTTTACGCAAAAAGTAAGAAGTATTTTGTAATTTAGGAATTAAAATCGAAACGGAATATGGAAAAGGTGTGAAAAGGGTCTGAATGGGAAAATTATAAATGAAAGGGAAAAGTTTTGTTGGCCCGCAAATGATGGGAGTAGACACGCGAGAGTGAACGACTTTTGAAAATGGAATATAATAAAAGAAATCCAATTTTATGAGCCATTACCCACATTAATGGGACTAAGGACTGTCCTTAGTCCTTCCCTCCACTTCTCAGGACATCTATGGATTCGAAATGTTGACAGAATTTCCAATGAAAGGATTTTGGGGTGTGTTGTTTTTGCATTTGTTAGCGGAAACTTAAAGTAGCCAATCCCTTCGGTTATATCGAAATATAAAAATGTCCTTAAATTGTACCCACTTTACTGTAATATGACAGTTTTTTATGGCAGTACGTTTTTGGGGTTAAGTCCATTATAAACGAAATAACTTGGTGATTCATATTGTAGAAATAGCTTAGGTCGCAATATGGTACAAAGTGAACTGTAGTACGTAAATATATATAAGATTCACAAATGTTCACTTAAGATGAGAGAAAATCGAACTTTAAATACAACGCGCATAGATGCTTAACATACAAGCCACCGAGATGATTAACCTATGGTTCACATATGTGATTCACTTGCAAGTAACAAAATTGGACACTCGGTGATTTTACGTAACAAAATGGAACACTTACTGATTTACTTAAAAATCATAAGTGAATTCACATGTGAACATATATTTAACGTAGGTGAACCCTTAATGATTAATTTACGATGGTTTTAATTTGTGGGACTGTTTACTTAAAAGGCGAGACCAATCGAAGAATTTGTTGGAAAATTGTTTAAACTTGTATACCAAAATTTTGTCGAAAGCTATTTTCTGATTCACAAATAAGAACCCACTTAGGGTGTAAATTTCGCAGGGAAACTGTGCCTCTTATTAGCCTAAGTGCCTACACCCTTGCCGCACTAATGGTGGCACTTCCCTGGAAAAGGAAATTGTGGTTCACTTGCCGATATTAAGTGGCAGTAAGTTGTTTTGTAGTAAGATATTATCATCGCTCTAAAAATGTTGACGTCATCGGCGTATAACAAAATATTCGAGTCAGAAATAAACAAATTCACGTTGTTAATATATATTCAGAAATACTCATCAAATCGTAACGGAAGGAGCTAGGATCTGATCCAATTATCAAAATGAACATAGAGGAGCATTTAGATCAGAGCGGAATTTCTTTGAAGCTAGCTGTTTGATATTGGTACACGATCTGGGCTACATTTTCCTTGATGAAGAGATCTTTCAAAACTAATTAAGCAAAAGGAAATTTTTGTAAATTGTTGAAATTATTAAAATTAATATCATAGTTATGAATAGAAGCTGTTAGTTTTCTTGGAATCGTCATTGCCCGTGCTAACATAGTAGCAAAACAGGAAAGCTTAGACTTGCTTTTAATCGATTCCATCTTCTTGAAGACTTTAGAGGATCATTCCATTAATAATCGCCAAAAGTGTGACCTTACTCATTACCGATTCTTTTGAAAATTTTTGTACTTGAAGAACTAATGAAAAAAATAATAGAAATTCACTTTGTTGTTTCTATCTAATTTTTTTTGTTAGTCATAGTATGTATGTTAAAGTTTTCGAAAAAATGGTGTCCGAGTCCTCTTTGAAAATGCATATCTCTGATAATTTTTATCCTAGAATAATAAAATGAAGCTTATTTTAAAGAGGGAGTTTGTCGCAATATAAAAAAAATACGAACAAAAATTATCCTTGAAATTTTTTTCAAGGATTACGATTTTGTCCTTTAACCTTGAATATCTCAAAATGAATATCTTCAATTTTTTTAAATTTTTTACGTACTGTATATTATACTGTTTTTCAAAACATATCAAAAAATTAATTTGGGATCTCAAAGGGATCAGGGTCAAAAAAATCGAAGAACATCATTGGTTCTCAATTAAGGCTAGTTTAGTTCTCTAATAATTTAATTAGATTTTTTTGACCCCGAACCCCTTGAGATCCCAAATTAATTTTATGATATGTTTTGAAAAACAGTATAATATACCAAATGTAAAAAAAAAATAAAAAAAAATTAAAGATACGCTTTTGGCGATTCTTGATGAAGTGACCCTTTTTCTATAAAATAATTGAGAGCCACTAATGTTCATAGATTTTTTTGACTCCGATCCCATTGAGGTCCCAAGTTAATTTTTTCGTATGTTTTGTAAAACAGTATAACATACAATAAATAAAGAAATAAAAAAAATAATTTTGAGATATTCAAAAAGAAAGGACAAAATCGTTATCCTTGAAAACAAATTTCAAGGATAATTTTTATTCGTATTTTTTTATATTGCGATAATTTTTAAACAACAATCTTTAAAATAATTCTAGGATAAAAATTATCAGAGATTTGAATTTTCAAAGAGCACTCGGACACCATTTTTGAGAAAACTTTAACATACCTACTATAACTAAAAAAAAATTAGATAGAAACAAAAATTGAATTTCAATTATTTTTTTCACTAGTTTTTCAAGTACAAAAATTTTCAAAAGAATCGGCGATGGTAAGGTCACAAATTTCGTCATTTTTGGCTATTCTTGATGACCCTAGAGAAAAACGCAATTTTGGACTGAGTAGAAAACAAATCACGCGATTCAAAATCAATTTTAAAATTTTCGAAAGAAAATAGAATAGACCTCGGATCTTATCGACAATAAGTTGATGAAAAATCACCGACTTCAGCTTCGTCATTACATGAATGTTTGGTATGCTCGTTAAGACAAAGTTATTTAACATATAACTCATGAATGACAATTCTTAACGTTGTCCTTTATATGGAAATTTCGCAAAAATTCAAACATTCCATCGGAATAAATGTCTCTTTCTAAGTATACTTTACCCAAAGGCTGAAGTCATATAATACCTGCCTTATTTTGTTCCGCAATGAAAAAAAAACAAATTTAGTACATCACTGCCTCTTATTTCCCAGCACATTGAGTAAAATGAAAATTTTCATGTCTCCATAAATGTTACTTACTACGGTCGTACCTTTCCCAGAAAGAAAACCCCCAAGAAACGGCAAAAAGGCATTTTAATGAAATTACATTATCTGAATATGCGTAGGCATCGCCTACATAAAGTACCACCAACCCAACAAAGCACAAAGTTCTTTTTAGCTAAAATTAAATGGTCTCGAATTTTCTAAGATAGGAAATAATCCGAGAGAATGTACTCGGAAATTTTTATCAATAAAATCAAACTTTATGCAGAAGTTAATGAACACTCGAAAAGTTTATAACATAATGAAAATAGCAAGAAGAACAATAACTTCATATTGTTGTAGGAACGAGTTTCTGTATGCTCGTTTGCAATTTTCAACTTTGCTGCCGAAAAACACTTCAATTTTCAATTAAATCTCGCTTCTCGCTCGGTCTTAACTCGTTTCCCGTTGAAATTAAAAAGTTTTGTTTTTCGAATTTATTTCAACCGGAACATAAAATTCTCGTCTAGTTCTCTGTACTTTGTACGGATTAGTGCGACTACTTTTTGATGAATTAGGAAAAAATTATACTGTCCATCCAGAGCATAAACTTCTTCTTTAATTCTACAGCATAATTCATCGCTAAGTTCAATGCGATTCACTGAATTTACAGAAAGGGAGTCCTTCATCGTCTTGAACTTACCTAATTCGTTTGGGTACTCGAATCGTAAGTTTCTTTAAAATTACCTTAAAGATTTGTCGAAGTGGTTCTTTTTTTGATATCTGGAAGTTTTCCATTTGTGTTATTCCTATTTTCAAGAAGATTATAAGCTTCCTGGATTATGGGATATGTTCCCAATGTAAGCCATTTTTCCTGATTTCTTGTAACTCTTGAATTGTGGTAGACTTGCTTGTGTAGGCTTACGATAATTGAATCGGGATTAATAATAAGTGGATCCAGTGAGAAGACCCTTAAACTTTTTTGATTTAAGCAGTTTAAGTCGCTTAATGTTAAAGTTACCTAAATTATGTTATTACCGGAAAAATTCGACCAAGTAGTGTTGAACTTCCACTCGTTCAGTTTTGGTCTTGGCACAGGAGCTGTGTTCTGGATATTGGTATATCAGAATCAAGTCTTGATCGTCTTGGTCTTATTTTAAATAGTCAAATATTGTTCTACCACGCTATATCGATATTATTTCATTGAAATGTTAATACCCGGAGTGCAGTGAAGACAGGAAATTACTCCACGCGTAAAAAAACAGTGAAAAAGTATCAGATTGCATACAAAATCTCATGAAAACTCAATCCAACAAAGTTTTTTTTCCCAATATATTCGATAGAAATATCGGCGAGAGCGTGAACGAACGTCGAAAATATACGAAAAATGATAATAGACATATTTCTCTTCTCCAATTTCAGTTCAATCCATTTTTTATCAACACTCTGAAAAATTTTCATTCCATTCATTTTGTGTCCAGGTTCTAAAACTACTTCAATATGGAAAATGGCGGAAAAAAAGAGTTTTACCAGAAAATCAACTCTTTGAAACTTGTAGCTCCTTCCGCCCCAACAAACAGTGCAACATTTTTCGTTCTACGGTGCAAGATAAATATTCCGTACAAATTACAATCGAAGTTAGAGAATAGCTTTTCCGGTTAAAATAGATGCAATGTACGTAAATAAAATAAATCACGAAAAGGCCTTACTGATCAGTCGATATCAATTTGAGGTCGTAGTAAATCATGTTAAAGATGCAATCTGTTTTTATCCAATTTACACTACAACATGTTACCCTATTTAATACGGCTATTCGTAAGGGTTTATATTCCAAACCGGCGACTATAATCCTAATCCACACAAAATATTCAATAAGTGAAAGTATTTCAAATTGTTAAACTCAAATCACTTCGAATCGCTTTGATACGAGTCGAGTAACGTCTTCTTCCAGTCGGAGTGCACGAGCAGTGGTCTCCGCAGGACTGCCCTAACACCGAAATACATAACCCTACTGAAACTTTAAGCTCTTATAAGAGCTTTTCCATTTGGAAGAAGATATCGTTGACAACAACCAAAAGCAACGTTTTTTGGACGTGTTTTCATCGTTGACAAATATCTATTTAAAAAAATTTAATCGAAGTTTTGTAATTAATTCACCTCCAGTAGTTGATAAATTCAATATCTTTAAAGTTGCTTAATTTTAGACATTGCTGTTAAATTTTTTGAGATAGTTATGCTTACTTTACATTTCCCTGACTGCAATTTCTTTTTGAAAAAACATTGCGAATTTTGTAAGAAAGTGACTCGTTCATCCGTTTTTAGTACACTTTCCCGATTTATTATGTTTTCATAATTATTTAATTTTTTCACCTTTATTTTTAAATTTTGCTTAATTTTTGAAAAGAGGAAAAAATACGTTTATGAGATTTTGAATTTCTACGGTTTATTTTTATAGTCATTAAAACTTCTTGTTATTATTTCCAAATCTTTAAATTTTATTCTTTCTGGATTGTTTTCATTTTACTTTTTATAGTTTCTGTAATTTGATTTTCCATAGATTTTTTACTGAATTTTTGACATATTTTTTTATTAACCATCTATTTTTAGTTTGATCATTTTCTGACGTCTTGTATCAGTTTTTCAATGTCTGGCATATTCATCGTTCTCATTTCGTGTCTCAAAATTAGCGTTTTGGTCATATAATCCCTTAAGCTATCTAAAAGACAAGGAATTAAAAAAAAACTCTTCGCTTCTTCCTCGATATCAGAGCGCTTAAATTTTAGTTATTTAATGGTCATGCTGAAAGTACTTCTCACCGATTTGTCATCACAAATAGTGTTTCGAACAAGCCAACATCGCTTCTTATAAAGCTAGGTACACCGTGAAAAAAATCTTAACGCCATTTTAAATTAAACGGAAAAATATGGTCTAAAAGTAAATTTTCATATTTTTCCACGGTCTAAGAAAAAGTTCTACCTATCGGAAAAATTATGAACTACAATAGTTTTGTCTTGTGCTTTACTGAGCTTCAAAGTTGCCGACATCGGTTTCTATTAAAGACGCATCCTTTTCCTTAGCTTTTGTTCAAAGCTTTCTATATAAACTTTAAGAATTGAACACAAAGTTGTAGCTTTTTAAAAAGATGATATGTTTTCAAGTTTCGTAAGCTCTATGATAAAAAATGGACTGGGCATGTTGATTATTCGTGTTTTCTATGAAATTCATTTGTTTGTTGATTTACTCGCGGATGTTTAATAAATGGTAGGTAAATCGAGACAAGTGATTTACCTGTGAATAATTCTGAGGGTAAACGGCTCGTAATTGGGCCACTCCTTGTTTGCGTATTTTATGAAGTGAGTTCGATTGAAACGGAGAAGGACGTATCCTGTTTCACCTTTATAATACCACTATAGGAAGCTTTTCCTTTAAACCGATTATTAATTTTATATTAGCAAAGCCCTTTGATCACATACAGTACACTGCAGTCAAGATATTTTTCATTATAAATTTCCTCTGTAATTGTCTGTATTTGAGATAACCATCTTGCGAAAAACTGAACCTCTAAAATACGAATCTCATAAATTTCCAACTTGTGAGTCAATAATACAAAAAGACGATTAGAATCATGTGTTGGATGTGTACCAAGAAGGATAACGATGTAGAAATTGAGATACTTCATGTACATGGAGCCAACAATTTATGAAATGTTGTTGTTGTCGTTCGCAGTATGTTGGCGATAAATAGTGATGCAGAAATAAACAAACAATTTTTTTTTTGCAAATCCTATGAAATAAACTAGTGCCAATTTTAAAATTAAATGAGCAATGTATAGAATAATGTTTATACTCATCATTGGCAAAAGTTGATTTTATAAAATTGTTTACTTGTTATGCTCAATAAAGTTAAAAATAACAAATTAGCTTAATAGAAATTTTGTGTTTTCGCCCAAAGTAAATTTATAAATAAATCTGTTGCTAATTTTCATGACCGTTCGTTCCCATGTTTGTACCCTCGTAATCTTTATTAAATTTTGTGTACCTCTGGACAAACAGAAAAAAATTTATTAGAAGGAAAAAATTAGGTGTTTAAGAGTCGTTTGCAGTAGGGATGTTCCGAATACCTAAAATCTGTATTTGCAAATACAAATACGAATACGAATATTCATGCATTGTATTCGCAAATACGAATACGAATAGTATACACTTGACTCTCGGCAGTCGGGAGCCGTGTAGGCTACGCATGATAAATGGATAGAATTTGTATCAATCGTGAGACTTGTACCCATTAAACACTTGCATTTGTTTAATTTCGTCATCCTACACGCAGCAGAAACGTTTTGTTTTTAGTGCTTGTAATTTTAGATAATTTCTCGTTGATATTTGCATTCATTGTTTGCGTAGTGTGTCTTAAATGTCCAAAAAAATTGACAAGAATATCAAGACTTGGTAGACATAGCTAGAAAATATTATATCTATCAGCTCCACCTACTTCAGTTGCAAGCGAACAATTTTTTAGTAATGCCGGACTTATCTACGATCCCTTACGAAGAAAACTGCAGTGCAAAAAAGCAATAAAATTGCTATTAAATTTAAATTTGTTAAATTTTGAATATGAGTAGGCATATAATTTCTTTTTAAAATTATTATCTTGTGATTTGATTTCATCAAAGAAAATTTTAAATTCACCAAAGAAAATGTTGTCATTTTAAGAAAATAAAGATAAGAGAAGAAACAATAATAAGCAAATAATGCATTTCATTTTTTTATCATCAACAACCAGTTTTTTATTTATTTTTTACTTTGTTTAGTATTCGAGTATTTGGGTTGAATTTGTCGAATACGGTTTCGAATACGAATACTTAAAATTTGGCGTATATTCGCTTAAACGAATACGAATACGGTTAATCGGAACATCCCTAGTTTGCATACAAGACGTTACTCACATTTAAATGCAATAATTTTATTATTTTCGATTATTTATTGTTGGCATTGGAACAAATTAAATTGTATTCTTATTAAAGTTAATCTGTTATGTACGGAATTCAGGAGAGCAGAGAAAAAAAATCGTTCTAGACAGGAATTCCGTTCTAAAGAGATTATCATGAAAAATATTTCATACTACGTTTTTGTTTTATATTTACAACTCAAACAAAATTAACGATTTATTTATTAAAAATCTTAAACTTAAGTACCTAATATACAATTATACAACAAAAAATAACATAATTCCGTTAATGTAACATTGTCGGTGATCACAAGTTGTCATGATGCTGTCAATGAGGCTGAGTGAATTCCGTCACTCGCCAAATTCGAATATCACTTGCAAATATCAAAAATTTACTCTAATTTTAAGTATTCTGTAGATAACTTTACATATATGCTCTAGTTTTCAACATTCTAGCATAAGCGTGCGATAACAAATAAGCAATTTTTCACTACTTTTTTTCATTTTTTGCCTTAAACTTTTGTAAAATTTTATTGTGATTAGAAATTGTGACTCATTAAATGAGTACATATATATAAATATTAAAATTTCAGTTTTTACGAAAATACCATTGAGCTCTTGACACAACTATAGCGTCCACCAAAAGTAGAAATATGAAATAATCATGCGGCCGAAATTTTAAGTTAATGTAATTTTACCAAATATTTGAAGGAAAATTACGTTTAGTGTAAATTTACACTAGTTGTAGCGCAAAGTAGATGTAATTTGGCAGTAATGAAAAATAAATAAATAAGTTTTGATAAATCGGGTTGATTTTACTTCCATGAGCTGCACAGAGAAAGGCTTAGAAACGGTTTTCAGGACTTTTTGATATTCAATGTAGAATAAGAAGGTGTAAAGTAGATTGTAGATTGTAGATGGTGGAGGACGGTCTAAAAATCCCGATTCACTGCGGCCTCAGTGGGCCTATTGTGATTGTCCTCCCTGATTATAACTCACTCAGAACGGTTATATCAATAAATTTTAATATGCTCTTGAGTGAGTTAGACATGAGTTCCAATGGTGTTAGGAAGTAATGTCCTAGAAGTCTGAGTCTTCTGTGTGCGAGTTCTTCGCAATGGCATAGAACGTGCTCTACAGTTTCCTCGTCTTCTTCACGCAATCTGCAAATATCGTCTGAAACCAGTCCAATCGTAATTAGCGCGATCAAGCGCCGAGCCTGATTCCGGCTAAATTTGATCAAATCGGAGGTTCATTTCTTGGAGTGACCTTCCAAGAACAGTTTGGACTGTCTGCACCCTACCATCCTTGTCCAGTGGAGGTCAGCTTGGATGTTAATCCAGTCCAACAGTCTTTCTTTTGCCGCAGAAGAGCACTGGTTCTGTGAATTTTAAGTCAACTCCTTTTTACGCTAACTAGTCCGCAGACTCGTTGCCTACAATATCACTATGTCCAGGAACCCATACCAGTATGACTGTATTTGAGTTCGCTAAGTTTCTTAAGCAATCCCACACTAAGTGGGATCGAAAGCAAAATGCTTGTAGAGCAAGTAATGCTGCTCCGCTGTCAGAGGGAATGTAGATCTTGTGACTCTTATATATTCTTCTAATGTTTTCCCTGAAGCATAGTTCAATTGCAAGAATTTCTGCTTGGAAGATCGTATTTGACTTGTCGTGGCTGGCATATATGTCGACCCTTGGTCTGTGTCCATATACCCAAGCTCCAACTCCCTCATTTGTCTTGGAGCCATCTGTATACCAGATAAGTGCTCCCTTTTCAAATTCAGGCATTTGTGTAAATTGTTTCCATTCGTTTTCATAAATTCCCGCCAAGCCCGATTAGATAACGAATTGATTTTTACTGTCACGGGCTTATCAGTCGCCTAAAAATCTATTTCACTATTTTTCGATATTAATCCCGTAAAGGAGGGATAGTGGGGGAATTTTGCATACGTTTTTACGATTTTTGCCATATCTTTTAGATCTGATTGGATATTGAATAGGTTTTTAGTTCTACGCACTTTTTATTGAGTTATTCTATTTACGAAATTTCTTTCTTTCTTCTCTTGAAGTTGATGGTTTAAAGGTGTAACCACTTCCCGGACTTTGTGCGAAAAATAATAAAGTTGCGCCCAGACTGCAATTTTTTTTTGATGAAAATTTATGTGTTAATACCAATTTTTTGTACGAGTTTTACAACTCCTTAGAAGTTAATTAATATCCGCTCATTTTAAAATTCTTAAAGATCAAAATCGAATTTCTTGTAGAAGATAACATCTCTTAACATTTTTTTTTACTATCCCATCTTCATGAACTGTCTAATGTCGAAGTGAACTCCTCCTGGACAAGGCGGATCCGATATGCAATTAGCATATGAATTGCTTCTTATAGAATAGTATTTCTTGAAATCACCAATAATAAAGCTGGTAATTTTCTTTAGATTAAACCCAAGTGTTATTATTTGCAATGCAAACTTGACTCCTTATCTATTCGAGACGGTACTAGCCTAACTTTTCCCTATAGAACGAAAATTATAATGGAATTGCAGTTTTATACCTTGCGGTATAAATTGAGAGAAATGCTTCTGAATCGGTGCTTTAAAATTTTTCATTATAAAATGATGGACAAAAAATTGATTCTTTAAAAAAAAACTTCTTTTCCTGTTTCAGGTATGTATCAATAACAAATATTGAATATAAAATCTAGTAGATAAGTTGCTCTCGTGCTGCATGAAGTAAGTACGTAATTTTACCAATGAATCAGAACTTCAGTGGGTAACTTGAACAGAATATTATTTTCCAATTTTCTTCAAGATATATTTGAAACTTGTTCGTCTGTTAATAACGAATGTGTAGAATAACATCATTTTGAATATTAGAGAAATTGAAATGGATGGTTCTTCCAGAAGGGAAGACGTAAAAGCCCCGCGCTATTTATCGGGTAGTATTTATCTAAAAATGGTTAAATAACAATTAACTATGCCAATTGGCAATAATAAGATAAGAAACGACTGTAGGATATCCTTCTTGGGTTAAATCTCTATTTTAAATATATTGTTGTGAAAATGGTTTGTGAAATGCAATTTAAGCCGAAATTTTAAGATTTTATTTTCAGGGCGTAATTCGGTAGAAACTTTTGTTGCCCTCATTTTGCAACATCGTGTATTTGTCACCTACATATATGTAGAAGGTTCAGTTTTCTAGCATTTGCCGTCCTTAAGATATACAATTCCTTTGAACTTATAAGTTTGCCTTAGTAAAATTGAAGTTATTCAATTATTGGTGTTAGTAAAAACTGACCAAACCGATACAGCCTAACTGCTCTGACACTAAGCAATTAAAGAGATATTTACATTTGGTGGTGCATCCGACGTACCCTTAACAACACCATCTTCACAGCACCTTTCTTTTGTATAAATTTCAATTAAAACCTGAAAATGAATGCAATATGCACTGTAAGTGGCCGAATACAGTGCTTCTTTATTGTTCAATTTTAGGATCTAAAAATTTTCTGTTTCCAACGGTTTAATTCTATTACCTTTTGTTTACTCCAATTTTTTCCAGTGCCAAATTAACGCCATAAAAGCTGTTGAATAAATAAATACACACCCTAAGCACCTTATCGCGTTAAATTCAACAACAAAAATATTAGCCCTTAAAAAAATGTTATATTTGCTTTTACCCTGCAGAAAGGATATGCAGCGAAAAAGTTGAAAAAGAGCCACTTCAGCTTGGTACAAAAAGCCTCTTTAGTTAGGTCGTATTTTATGCGATAGAATTACGAGTATTTCCTCACTGACGACAGGTTCATCGCCATATCCTCGAGGTCGTTATTTCCAGCTCATAAAGGAAACACTTTTTTTTAATTTCCCTCTCAGACAACACCGAGAATTGCTGCAGTAATTGTGCATAGCTGTTATGGTGTCTGTAAAACTCATTCGCCAAAAGTATCCTTTAGCAAACTGAAAAGGGACACAGTAAAATGCTTGAAATGTTCGGCACCGCTTCGTCCTTCGAACTCAGCAATTACCGAGCGATAAACAAACGGAAATGTCCTTAATAGTTTAATTCACAACTTAAGCAGATTGCGGTCAGGTATTTGTTTATAGAGAGTGGTTTTGGTCTACATCGTGCTTTTCGACCAGTCAGGACACCCTTGGACAGGACAATGGATCGTAAGTTCATACGTTAATTTGCCTGTAGCTAACTTAGAAAGCTTGGGGGTTTGCTTTTGCGCATATCCTCGATAACCTGAAAACACCCTGTACAGGATTCTAGGACTTCAGTACCAACCGTATTTCGGTACGACGAGGAATAACTAACTTCCCGCGCGATGTATCAAGAATGGCGCGGAATTCAAATTTTCGCGGGCTCTTTTTATTTCGTATTTCAGTGAAATGGCCAAATCGAAGAATAGAATTCGCGGAAAACCGCAAACCGTTTTATGCCGCAGTATGTGTGAATGCAATTTTTTGAAAATAGTTGAAATAATTCGTGTGTAGGTTGTGATTTTAATTATGAAATTATAAAAAAAAGAAAATATTATTCAAAAATTAATTGGTGCTACTGGCAGTTTTCATGGACAAAGGCTATTTTTATCGCAACTTATCCATCGCTGCCATTCGAATCTCAAGAGGATTATTGCTGCAGTATGGATACATTTTAAGGATGTTGTGGTTTTTAATTAAAGAATCGGTGATTGCAATTTTTTTATTTCGTTTTTACATATATTTTTTATACCTAGGCTTTTCTATGGGTGTTACTTTCGTCACAGTTTGGTTTTCACAATTTTCTCCCAACATCCGAAGAACGAAATCTCAGCAAATTATTTTATTTAAGAAAAGAAATACAAACGTGTTGTTTTTGTAGGCCCATAAATTTGTTTATGTGGCTTATTTGTGAATTTAAATGCCTTCAGGCTTTTATTGTTTATTCTATGTCTTTTCATGAAATTCCAAATTTCTTAACTCTTATATAGTTAAAAATGTGAACATTTATCTCACACACGTAAGTTTTTAGCGATTCATTTACGAAGTCTTAGTTTCTTGAGAATGGTCCAATTTATGTGTAAATGAAAATACCATCAATCCAAAAGAAAATTTTATTTTGTACACGTGAATCGAAACTAAACATAATGCGCTGGCAGCTCATCATGTAGGTGAAGAAAAATTTAATTTTAAATGAAGAATATCTAATAATTTAGATACTTCATGTGAGAGTCACTCACAGAATTTACTTGCGATCCATCGATTCACTTACGATTAACTAAACAAAACGGTCTGTGATTCACCTAAGAATGGTAACTAAATGCAACTGTGAATATATCTCTCACCTAGATGAAGTGTTAGTGATACATTAACGATCCTTTTCGTTTTCAGTAATTTTTCCTCTACTATAATTTTATCGGTATAGTTAGATGAGAGTAGAACTTTAACTTTGCCTTCATGCAATGGATTGTTTTGCTCTTTAGCTACCCAAGATTTTTCACTCCTTAGCTCCTTTGGCTTCATATCAAAAGATAAACAAAATTACGTCGGGGTCACCAACTATCGTGATAAATATTAACTCTGGGATTTGCTATTAGCTCTTCATTATTTCACAAAATAAATATGGAAATACTAATTATTTCTAATTCATGGCAAAGATCACAGTAGTTACTACAATTATTGTAATACTTTATGATGAACAAGTGCTCGGAAATCCGAACTTGACTCGTCTGTTGAAAAATTGTAACCTATTGTAACCTGTTTTCTACCTGTTTTCATATAAAAACAGTTTGTAAAGATTGTTGATCAGTTTGATAAAGGACTCAGTCGAGTCCGAAACGTCTCGGAAAAATAAATAATAACAGTATTGAACCCGGAAAACTTGTATTTTCAATTCAAAATGTACTGTGATAACATTCACCAAAAAAAAAATATTACCACATGCGGTTCAAGTAAGTTTTTCGAGGATGAAAACATTTGGGAAATGTTTCCAGCTTGTTGTTCAAAAACTCGATTTCCCTTACTAGTCACCTTTTGGGGGTGGGGGGTGCAGCACTGGGCGGTTTTCAAATGCAATTAAAAAAGTTTCTTTAAATATGCTACACTCGAAATAGTTTCATTACTTCCGCAAGGTTTCGAGAAATTGTTACTGACCCAATGTATAAAGTTTGCAATTAAGTTAACTACAGTAATCTTATTAAAATCCAGTCACCCATATTAATTCGTACATACTGCATAATTTTAGGTTGCGTTTAGCTGTACGAGATGATTCCGTTGTAGTTAAGTTAAGTTTTTTAAATTTAAGCTCAAGAGTCCTAATTTCTGTGTATAATTAGAATGAAGGATCCTATCGAGGCACTAGTGTATCTACTGCAAACATCTCCACGACATCTAACCACGACATCTGTTGGGATTGATAAGCATTTCAACTCACCGAAAACATTATACATTTCTTAAAAAATCAAGTCTAATATTCCATCCAATTTTTCCACTTTTATACTCCGGCTATATCATCATAAAAGAATAAATTTCAACTTTCTATCATGCAGCAAAATACAGGTCTTGTTTCTGTCCCAACTTCTATGACGAGGGTAGGTACATGTACTGTAAAAATTGCAAGGTTATTTAACGAGACATTATTGAAATCTGAAAGTAGTTCCCAAGACAAATTTTAATATTTCTCTACTCCAAAGTCAGTTAAAAAAATTTATTATCCTGCAGTCATACACATACGTACATTAAGTTTCAACTTCCTATCATTAGCCGCTTGTGATATCATTAAATCGGGCTCTGGCCTCCTGAAGTTGTCGCCTCCAGCTGTCTCAACACAAAGACCGCGTCCTCCAGCTGCTAATTTTACTTTATTATTTTTTAATAATAAAGTATTAAAAATGGCTTTGCCATCTGAGTTTTCCCATCACTTGCGTAGTTTGCGTACTGGCCCGTTCGTGATATCGCGTACAAACAATTATTGTCACTACTTTTCCTCAATTTCCCACTTAAACCCGTAACCTTTTAGCTCTGATAGTGGTCTACCACTGGTTCATTAATTTTAGATTTTTTTTGGTACGATCCGTCAATCCGGATCTTTTCGGATTGTGTGTATTAAAGAATAATTATCGTAGTAAAAGCTCAGTAGGAAACTATTTCTTTTCTTTGATTGTGGTATCCCTCCGGAGCTCGTAATTGTACCTTTTCTCAGGATTATATTCACGAAGATACCAATTGGTTTGAACTATTCTTTTTATTTTCACAACTAGTAATAAATCCAATAAGAGTGATGCAACCATTGTACCTCTGAGAAAATTATTTCCAAGAAAACCCGAGTATTTCTCATATTCCAAACATCATTTTGTGCTAAACTCATCCGTTTTCGTCGTGTCTCAATCTTTTAGAATTTTTTTTCAGGTATCATAAGTAACTCGAAACTATATGACACGTTTATATGAAGGACGAAAATTCCCTTGCTGGTTTTTCTCAAATATACAAAAAAAAAGATCATGTCAACCCGTACAAAGTATAAGAACCTTTATATCTTCTTTCACATGCATATTGTAAATCCAATACAAGAAAGTGTCGTCTTGCGAAAACCTCATCCCACTCCGCGTTTATTCGCACACATTTCATCTTCGTCCTTCGTTTTTTTTAGCCATCCGATCAAGGAGTCGAAAAACTCTTCCTCGAAGCAATTTATGTCCCATTGACATAGTTATCAGTATGTTTACACACGCCCGCACAGACCTTCCACCCATTTGAACCTCGTCCTGGCGCTATTAAACGGAATAAGACGGAGCTATTTTGTTCGTCCTTTGGGCGATACAAGACGAATAGGACTCACAACTCGAGGAGTGGTTGGTTTTTTATCCAAATTGGCTGCAAGAAATTCTGCATCTTCTTTCGATTGTAAATAAAGTCGAGTTTACTTCTGTCTGGCGGAATTAAAGAAAAATTTGTAGAAGGGTTCTTGTACTGTACGAACAGACAAAAGATGTCGCAGTTGATTCAATGAAAAAACAATTTTTTTTGTACGGGTATGCAGCGGATAAAGCGAACTAAAATCAAAGAAAAGTTTGTTATTTTGGGGTCATTGTAAAAACGACGAAGATCCTTTTTCATAATGCACAAAAAAATTAAACAAAAAAAAAATCGGGAAAAAAGTTTTTCTGGTAAAGAAACTTTTTCTGCTTGGTAATCTCGCTGTGATTATTTGAAAAAGTTTTTCTTCGAAGGATACAGAGCATAGAGCAGCACTTCTATCAATACTCTGTTGTTATTTCTGGTATCCTTCTTGGGCCACGGGGAATAAGCATGATGTAAGTAGTACTTAAACTCATGACCTCTGGATTAGTAGACCAGTGTGTTTGAATCTACACTATCGAGATCATGAAGCACTACGAAAGCAACAAATTACTGGAAATTATTCAAACAAAACGGGGCAATAAATCGAAAGGTGCGCAAAATAGTCCTTTCCCTGACCAAAATAAATACACCTTACCGTAAACACTCTTCAAGGTCCATTTACTCCTTGAAAACACACCAAACCTTGCAGTTATTATTGCAAACAACCTGTCGACTAAGTTTCGGTATTCCCAAAATTGTGGGCTCTACCTTAGCATGATATCCTTTCGTCCTCACCCTTCCCATTGGGCATTCATTCTCCAGTCCATAAACCATAAACACAAATGAATTGCTTATTTTTTTCGAATGAGGGGGTTGATAAATCGCCAAATTGTAGCTGTAGCCCGGGGTAGGAAATTTGTATCCGCAAATTATTGACATAAAAACTTGATGACCACGGCTAAGTGCCTTTGTGCGAACTATTTGTTCCACTTGTGGCTATATGCCCATCGAGAGTTCGTATATTGGGGGGTCCTTTTTCATCGTCCAGGGGGAAGTTAATCTTGAACATGGGACAAACACAAGCATTTTATTTATTGGACAAACATATAAAAGTGTGGTGGTTTTCCGACGGAATCTAATGGCTTTCTTAGGCACAATTAATGGTTTTCGAGCGAGATTTAAGACTTTATTGCGACTGTTTAACCAAATTATTCGAGATGACGGAATTTTTTCCTGGAAATTAAAGCGTTAATGAAAGAAAAATGTGCATTCAATAATTTTCCGTGTGTCCTTGTAGAGAATACAGCTTGCTGGAAATACTGTGACTTTTAATTAAAATTATATTTAAATCACCTGTGAAAATGATTGGAATTTGAGGTATCCGGTAATAACATGTACAATTTCAGTACTCGGCATGTTATTCATCATACTCGTTGCATGGAAGGCTGATAACAACACATCAAGCCATAATCTTCTGCCTGAGGATAGAACATCTTCATATTGGTAGTCCTTTATCTTATTCATGTGGCCTGAACTCTGGATGGGTTCCAAACCACTTTCGTGATGGAGATATATTTCCATCGATATGTCAGCACTTTGTAGTTCGAACGGCTTCTTTCATGGCATTCGGACTGTTTTGCATTCTGTGAAACCAGCTCAAACAAATTCATATGTACAGGTTTCAATGCTAATTGCGGTTATTTCCACACATGGAGGTAGCTACTAATCAATAGTGTCCATAGCAAAGTGTTTCCATTCTTTGTGTGTAGAATCACTCTCTCATCGCATTCTCGTATTTTCAAATGAACAACAATTCTATTTAGTTATCAAACCATATCTTAGTTGACAAAAGCGGCTCTAGTATATGACAAATTTTGTAGAGACCTTTTGTGTTGAACTTTTGATTGTATTCCTTGTTAATAATTCAATAATTATTAAGATTTAAGACAAACTGTTGTTTGTTTAGACTCATTCATGATCCGTCGATCCTGATTTTTCCTGAAAATGCTGGTGTCCGTAACCACGCTCGTGTTTTGCAGGGTAAAATACTTTAGAAGTGAAAAGTAATTCGGTATCTAATCGGGCCTAGGAGATATTGACGAATCCCTTATCATTTTACCATTTTTAGCAGCCCCATAGTGAAATATCGACAAATTCAGTATACGTTTTTCAGGAGTTAATATTTACTTTTACTTAAGCTAAAAGAAATATTTCGATATCTCATAAAGCCTTTAATAAGTTGAGAAATTCGTTGAAAATCAAATATGTTGAACCCCTTTCATCTTAGATGTAAAATTTTACGTTTTTTAATTCTTATCTTTACATTGTTGCAGAAATATACCTACTGCCAAAAGTTCATCGTTTTGGCAGGGCTTTGGCTTCAAGCTCTATTTTAATTTTAAATTTAACAATCTATAGAAAAATATTAAAAATTCTGTTTGAGTATTTATTTTAGTGTTAAGAGATAGCTTTTGACTGTATGCCAGTTCGACAAATATTGAACCCTAAATTTGTTTTATTTACTCTTGACAAGTCCAGTTTTGACGGCATTTTATGTAATCTCTGTCAAATATTTGACCCCAAGAAAATTTTCGAAAAATTCGGTCAAATTTTCTCGGTAATATAGACGTTATAAAATAGTCTCAAATAGACGAATAAAACCAAATGACAAATTCAAATTTGACGATTATATTATCTGACTACATTTGCGAAAGTGAAAATAGTCAAATATTTGCCACAGTGGCATACAATCTAATTTTACAGACATGGAACAGAAAACAGAGTCATTCTCTTAGCGTAATTACGCTAAACCAAAATTTTGTTTTAGCATTCAAATATTTTTTTTTGTTGAATTTTTTACGCTTTTTTGGGAAATTTATTTTGGAGAAGTAAATAAAGATACAACCGTGAAATTGTTTACCACATATTTATGCACATTTTGAGCACACTTTACAATTTTATCAGCCCGAAATTGTCGCTCATTGCTGAGATATACGGCAACTTAGCCACTCATTTTCAAAAAATCTTGTTTTCGGTAGACACGATTGCGGGCGTTCTGCTTATCTCAAATAAAAAAATAAAACTGTATTTTAATCTGTGAAGTTTGAACTAGTTTCGGAACTAGGATTATCAAAAAATATTGAACAGTTAATTTTTGGCAACTTGTTGAACTTTTGATCGTCAATTTTGGTGTTTTTTACGACTTCTTCAGCTCGACAAAAAAAAACGGCTTGATGAATCACAATTATTCTAGTTTGCAAACTGTCTACAAGAGTACTGAATAAGTTCACCAAATTTGAAAGGAATTCGTTAAATAGATTTCGAGATATCGTGTCTACCGATTTGGAAAATACCGTTTTGAGAAAAACACGACTAAACTTACCATTATATTCGAAACAACAAAGGAGTTTAGAGAATATAATGGCCTGTAACTTCCGAACGGCTTCGAATATCGGAATATCACTTCGAGACATATTCTACACTATATTTGGATGCAATTTATGCAAAAAAAACGAGTTTTTGAATCAGTCACACAATTAAGAAATAAACAAATTTCCAAAAAGGTAATAAAAACGAACATTTTTAAGGTCTACTTTGAGAGACCACAACATACGTGTATTTCTTAACTTCATTAAACTTATCTTCCGAAACATGTTTGTAAGACAAGATTCACACTAATATGAAAAGAAGAAATCGAATTGTTTTAAAGGATTAAAACAATCCTTACACTATTACAATATGATAAGTTGTTACAGAGCTACGGGTCAAACATTAATGAAAAGTACAGTGAAAATTCTTCATCTTCGTTTTGCATTTACTCCGTTTGCGGTCTTCATGAAATAGCTTCGTACCGAACTAGCTTTTAGTGCTAGTTGTTTTTGTTGTGAAAATTTAAAAAAAATGATTTTAGGAAGCGATGGGTTGTTAGGAAATTCTTTGTGCTTATTTCTAATTAAATATTGTGTCAAGTTTTGTACTTTTATTAATCAAACAATACAGGTACAGCCAACATTTTAACAAGTTGGTATGCAAATGGTTTGATTCAAGTATACGCTCGAATTGGCTCCATCTTTCTACCTCAAAAACAATAAACGAAGGCAAGCAACATTCATACTTGACCTAGTTCTTGTGATGTAAAATAAGCTTCCTTTGTGGCATATGTAGTTACACACAACATGCTGCACGCAAATTGTAAATATACAAGATCAAAGTAATAATTTACAACTTTCAAAAATCAATTTCCTGTCTTTAATAAGAAATAATACAGGCATATCAAATTCATTTTTACATTGAAAACGGCTGGGTATCACCAATTTCTGTTTTCGTGGAAACTCCTTTAATATACTGTCAAATGAAATACAACCTGCGTTTGATTCGGAGGAAAAACCCTCCTGTGAAATAAATTCGTCCTGCGAAAAATAACTCATCTCATTTACGGTTTTATAGCTTCGAATTTAGTCCTGATCGCGACCTGATTTTAATCCAAAAAAGGTTACACTAAACAGGAAAAAACACAGTTCCTCTGCGTGCACGACAACTTGAGAACACTTCGCGATTGTCTGATTAAGGTGAGGTTAATACTCCACCAAGTTCCGCTCTCCTTCAGATAATGAACATACGAAAGTCTTCTAAGGACGTTGTTCAAAAAGTTGCATTCTCTTTGAAACCACATGCGAGTATCTTAAGAATCTTTTAAGATACTCACATGTGACCAATTATCCTGTATCTAAATTGCGAAGTTATGTAGTTGTAGCGGCTTAAAAACAATTAATTCCCTTTGTATTTTGAGGGCGGTTTAAAATACATCAATTTTGATAAAAATTAATTATGAGCTCCAAATCGAGCTCCATCATCTCTCCGCATCGGCTTTGGTAATATCCTCGAACTTTTCAGTTTTGAGTTGTTCTTACTATTCGAAGAACGAAGCCTAGGTGTGAAGATTCGAGAATCTCATGAATTTGAATTTGGGATTTAGTGGTTCTGTAAAATATTGCACCAAGCGAATTACTCACATGCAGTGCTCAAGCATATTCGGTATAGGTAAGTACACAACGTTGTAGGCATAAATAAGTCCATCCGACATACTCGTATTCCTACATAATAGATTTATGATTTGAATAATCACGAGACGATTCATTCAACTCCTATATGATTCTCTCCTGTTCCGCATACAGGACACTACATGCATTATGAATATGTGATAATGCGTCTGTTTGCTCTTCAGAGTTATGCATGATCAATTTCGAGTGTATATTCGGGGAAAATGCTGTGGATACGCACAGAATACTAGGACCCTTATTTTGATTGGAAACCCGAAACATTCACAAAATTTAGATAATGAATTGTTACGTTGCGACAATTTATGAAATATCTGTTTATTATTGGTCAGTTCTTCACTATTCGTCCGATATATAATAATTTTTGTATAGAAACGTTATTTTCCGAAATTATGGCCGATTATGCAGAAATTCTGGAATTACGGAGAACAGGGAGATTGAAAATTAATTGAAATGTATGCAGGACCATAATGGACATTTTTGTAGGTAATGAATTGCTAAAATTGACGGCATTAATTATACAATAAAGCTAGAGCCCGTTTGAGAGCTCTGACTTGGTAGAGTGCCAGCAAGTACACAAAGGAGAGTCCTTACCAGGATCAACAGCAACAATTATCACCAGTAATTAACTACTGAACCTGACCTTGTCGCATGTGCAAGGAACACCCCAGAGTAAAGGCAGAAAAATCTGCTGATAAGTAAATCAAAAATTCTGAAACTATTAACGAAGCTTGAAACTGCGTACTCCTACAACTAAGTAAAAAATCTGTCAATATCCTGGGGAGTGTGATAGAATGATTACGCCTCTGGCACACGAGCATGTAACATTGGTTCTTTCATGACAAGGAGGTTTTTTGGAAAGTTAATTTTGTCACTAGAATAGAAATAACAATATAGAAATATCGATTTGTTGCTAAATATACGTTTATAAAAAGGCTTTGTAGATATAAAACGTACGTAAACTCTTTACACTCCCTTCAGGGTTGAATATCAAAAAAAGTCTGAAATTAGTCTTTAGGCGATTACACAAAAGCCCATAGAAGTATGAACCAATTTACTGTATCGTCAGACCTTAAGATATGACGAAATTTGTACAAACCCATAATATGATCTTGGGGGTTGAGTTTCGAAAAATCGTGAAATTGGTTTTCAGCCGATTGCATGAAACGGTCGTAGAAGTATTACATCAAACCTAAGAAATATATCGAAAACTGTAAGAAAATAAGCAACCTTCTTAAACACTCTTGGGATGAAATCAACTTTTAGGCGATTATATACAAAGCCTTAAGAGGTAAGAATTTAGTCGATATATCATCTTTGAAATATGTAGAAATTGATGTTGAAATTGAACACGTATGCAACCCTTTAACACCCCCTAAAAGGTTGAATATCAGAAAATCGGAGCAGTGTGTAGGGGTTCTATAAAAACTCTGTAGAAATAAAGGCCAATTCGAAATCTCATCAAACTTATGAGATATAGCAAAAACTGTGAAAACGCGCGGGTTGAACATACAAAAATTTTTAAATTAATTTTTAGATGATTACAAAGAAAGCCTGAAGAAATAAAACCAATTCGATGCCTTATCACTTTTAGGAGATATGGAGGAATTCGTGAAAATGTGTAGGTACAACTTTTGTAGACCCTCTAAGTGATTGAGAAGGAAAAAATCCAGAAAACGGTTTTTAGACGGATATATAAAAACGTCCGTGGAAGTAAAAAGTTATTCTATATCTAATCAGACCTGGGAGATATCGTTGAATTCGTGAAAATGTGGACAAACCCTCGACATCCACCTTAGCGATCGAATTTCAAAAAATTCTGAAAACCGTTTCTAGGTATTTTTCTAAAGAACTCGTAGAATAAAAAATGAATTCAAAATGTCGGAAGACCTAATAGATATGACGAAATTCGTTAAAATATATGCAACTTATTTTCACTGTTGTTTTTCCCATCGGCAGTAGATATTCGAATTTCAATTTAATAGCTCAAACGGCGTGGGAGCTACGAGCCTTCAAACTATTTTGCGTACGGCGAACGGTGGACAGACGGATTGAAACATTTTTTGGTGTCTTACTAGTCATTGAACGTGAAAAAAAAGTTCAGAGTAGATTTTTTGTTGTTAAAATCGATAACAATACTTTTTTATTAAAATAATAAATTAAATTAAATTAAATTAAATCAAAAGTATATTATAAGGACTTTATGGCTTCTTTGGATGTAAACGAAGTCTTTTAAGAACCGCCGCACGACCCTTCCAAATGGGATATAGCGCTGCTTCGGCTACTGCCATTGAGGACACAACAGTTGAAAGTGCATGTGGGCGTTTTCTAAAAACTTCTCTGACGCCGAAAAAGAATCTAAAAATTCTAACTTCCAATCCAATCCAATTATCGTATCAGAAAGCTATTAGAATAGTTCACCGTGATTTTTCCAGAAACGTATTTTCTTGCTGTAGTAAGAGGAGCGTGTATAACAAGATTCAATTTTCAAAAGAACAAATATTTTTAGCTTATCGTAACATCATTGTTCTATCGGCTTTACATTTTTCTTCAATTTTCCACACGAAGACGATCGAACAAGCATTTTTTCATTTGATTCAAAGTCACGCATTACTCGTACAAAATGATTTTTATGT
The DNA here is from genome assembly GCA_951812415.1 of Beris morrisii. NCBI lineage: Eukaryota > Metazoa > Arthropoda > Insecta > Diptera > Stratiomyidae > Beris > Beris morrisii. The sequence goes on along the minus strand of OX638312.1, from coordinate 4,542,665 downwards.
AAATCTAAGATATACCTTTCTTAGATAGTATCTCGCACCCGCGCTCTCCTCGTAATCGCAGTTCCTTACATCCCCTCACGATATTGAAATTGAATATTTCCAATTATTTATTTACGCACACACACCCACCCACACCCCATCAATATCACTCCGAAGAAAAATATTGAAAATATCTTTCCGACATCGAAATAAAAAATGAATTCCAGGGGAAAAAATCGAAACAGGATTAGGTGTGCCAGGCAGGTGAATAAGAACATTGTGTGCATTTACTCGAAACTACGGCCTGCAAATTCGATTAGGAAACATTCCCAGTAAAATTAAATTTAACGTTTCCAGCGCTACTCATGCGGAGCTGAATTGGGTTTGGAGGCGACCCGAGACTATGGTGCCATAGTGGAAAACAAGGCCGATAAGGAAGGTGGCTTTTAACCCATAAGGCAACTCCATTTTCGAGCTAATCCATTGCGAGGTAGGTGGCTTCAGGTTGAGTTGAATTCATGCTTGAGTGGAGACGAGGATACAGTAGGTGTAGAATAGAAAAAAGTGCTGCAATCACAGTACTACATCTATAGATAGAGGGTGTACACACGAGATGGCATGCAAGGAATTCGTACTTTTATTGCATCGGTAAAAATTCATCACATCTGAAAAACAGAGGTGTCTGGCTATTCCAAGCCATCGGGCTCTATGAAATCTGCATTCATTTCATTCGATCGAGTGAAACTAATTTGATTTTGAACGGATACACTTAGCGATTGGTCATCTATGAAATGGCTTTTAGTTAGTCCTTCCAGTTATTCATGGGCACTGCCCGTACGGTACGTTGTTGGGACCTGTACTGTTTTAATTAAATTTCCTCTCTGACCTTTTCTGTGGAATATGTCGTTGTAAGTTTCATTTAGCCATCGACATGAATTTGTAAATTAATTTATAATATGAAATATGTTAGGTAGTAAGGGACAATGAATAGTGATCAACTAGGTAAGGTTATGTTATAAATAATATAAAAATATAGTTTAAAATGGATGGGGTAACCGAGAACAGAGATTGAAGAAACATGGAATCCTACGAGTCAGCATCTATTCAAGATACCAACCAAACTGGAGCATGGTAATCAAATCATTAATACCAGGTAGCTGAAGACGTCAAGTCAGAAAGCGTTTTTATACCTTTTTTAAGTAGAACGTAGGGGGATAATTTTTTTAATTTCCACAACAATTATGAATTTTTTCTATTACATATCGAAAACCTCCCTGTAAGCGAAACATCCTGTTTTGTATATGCGAACTCTGCTCTGAATAATATTCTAATGATTTTAATGAATGTCCAAATTATTTTTTTTTTAACATAACATAAATTTATTTCAATTTTTAAGAAGAATTCGTACAATTATCTACAATTTCAGTGATCAGATTTTAAACCTTTGCATCTGTAATTGCAGTTTAGCTCTTTACTAAAATTAGTTCTTTGCTTATTATCTTAATTTAAATCAAAGGAAAAATAAACAATTTTTTTTATTTTCCAGATGTAATGTGTATGGCTGTGAATAATGATAAGTTCGCATGAAGATTTTTACCGTGTGTAAATTTTCTTAATTGAATATTGCCAATGCCCTTAATTTTGATAAAATGTGATAAACCTCGCATTGAATAGAAACTTTTCAATATCTTGGAGTATATTAGACAAACATTTTTCAACTATTCTGAAAGAAACGAAAATAGTATATGTAATAATAGAAGTAAACAATCCTTCACTTTTAAGAAATTGATATGGAAGGTATTGGATTTAACTCTACGATTTGTGTGTAGCTCCATCTCAAATGAGCATCCTTTCATCTGAAATACGTACGCTTCCTTAGACTAGAAATGAGTGTATTTGTTTACTGTCATACAAAACTCTAATGGAGAACTAAGAAGCAAGATAATCCCGAATAGAAATCATCTTGAATCACTGTCTCCTCCTGATTTCCTTGGAGAATCTGGTGCACGTGTGTTGTAAACTCTCAGAACTGATCCAATATTCTGTAAGACGATGATGTTGATGGTTGGAAAATCTTCCTGTCATGAAATCTCTAACAATTCTCATTGTTAGAAACTTGCACCCGACGGCTGAGTGTCTGTGAAGTTCTTGAAAAATGGTGAAGCTGAAAATTTTTCAAAATGTGTTTTAGCATAGTTTGCTTTCTTCTTATAGATTACACTATTATGCTCAGTCACCATTCAGCTGTGAGAGTTCAGTTTTTTCGTCGAAAGTCCTTTTTGTCGGGAACTGAATCAGGTTGAATATGAATGACTGCATATCGGTGTTTAAAATCGCCCATGCATTCAAACCTGTAGTTACTGCAACGTGTAAAATCAATAGGTGGATGATGGATATTTTCATTCGCATCATCAATCTACGGCACCTTCATGTTACCTTTAACAGCACCATCGTTTTGAAATTCAAAGGATACATCCCTATAGCATTTTGCAAACGATGTACCTTTTCGAAAACAAGAGGGAGTATACTTTTCACAGTACACCCCTCACACTAATACCTGATTTTCCTACCGCTTCGTTCGAAAATGCCTTCCGGTGGAATAGCGTTTTAGCAAGCGGTACTCGTATAATGTTTCGCTTGTACCATTCAAGTGAATAAATCAACTTAACCTTTTCGATATCGTCCAAAACTCCTCCGGATGTGTGTACTAGTGTTCAGTTCACATTTTCATAAATGGAAAGCTAAGTGGTGCCTTGAGAATGGGGCTGTGGGCTGGGATCAAACATGTTTCTTTTCAGAATACGAATATCATTCCTGCTGTGTTTGATCCTAATGGAGCCTTATGAAATGGAATTGATGTGTTGCTTTCTATCATCATCTTCTCTCGACAGCACTTTCCTTGACACTTATTGCACCAGAAAACTTGTACATTTTGACGTTACGTACTTGGACTGGTTTCAATTTCGCATGTATAAATGTTTCGTTTCGATTCTGTTCGTGATGAGCAAAGTGATTGTTTGGTGGTTGATATTTGCGGAATTAAGTACTTGTGTGATGACGAACAACCCCATTTCATAAACTTTTCGAGCAAACTCTTGTCGAGTATATCTTACGAAATAAGAACGCGGTGACTAAAGTTCATGGTAAATGCGATTGAACCGATACGAACTGTAACTACTTTGAGAATATGAAAATTTGACGTAAGTCCTATTTGATGTTTATGTGGCTTTGTTAGATATGCTGAGCTATTTAGAAAATACGGGACATCCGTGTCAAACTTTAATTCGTCCCAATTCGCGGTAATGCATAGCTCCTAAGCCTAAACTAAACGTTCGAATACTTTCAATATCCACTCTATACGGAAATGTCTGGAAAACCCCTTTATATTAGGGTCATTCCATCAAGAATCGCCAAAAATGACGAAATTTGTGACCTTACCATCGCCGATTCTTTTGAAAATTTATGTACTCGAAGAATTAGTGAAAAAAAAAATATGATTTAAATTTTTTGTTTCTATCTCATTTTTTTTGTTAGTTATAGTATGTTAAAGATTTCGCAAAAAAGGTGTCCGAGTCCTCTTTGAAAATTCATATCTCTGGTAATTTTTTTCCTAGAATAATAAAGTAGGACTTATTTTAAAGGGGGAGGTTGTCGCAATATAAAAAAAAATATAAATTATCCTTGAAATTTTTTTTTCATGTTTTTTTTTTAGTTAATTTTTTTGTATGTTTTGTAAAACAGTATAACCTATAAAATAAAAAAAAAATAAAAAATAAAAAAAATACGATTTTGAGATATTCAAGGATGAAAGACAAAATCGTTATCTTTGAAAAAAAATTTCAAGGATTATTTTTATTCGTATTTTTTTATATTGCGACAACCTCCTCCTTTAAAATAAGCCTTATTTTATTATTCTAGGATAAAAATTACCAGAGATATGAATTTTCAGAGAGGACTCGGATACCATTTTTGCGAAAACTTTAACATACTATAACTAACAAAAAAAATGAGATAGAAACAAAAAAATGAAATTATATATTATTTTTTCATTAGTTCTTCAAGTAAAAAATTTTCAAAAAAATCGGCAATGGTGAGGTTACAACTTTGGCGATTTTTGATGGAATAACCCTATAGGTATAAAAGCGAAAAGAAAATGGGCCCATCCATCCGATTTGTTCATGTTAGGATTGTAAGAATTCGAGTTTGTAGGTTTATTTTAATTTAATTGTATGTTGTAAGAAGCAGTTCTTTAACTGTCAGTTTTACATTTCTTAGCAATATGTTTACAGGCTGCGATCAATAATTGGCCTAGCTATCTAGCTCGCGCGATGCGTTTGGGCAATCGCACGCATTGTGCGCATCGCTCTTACTGTAATTCTACCTTGATTTTTAGTTTAGAGTCTTGTTTAATGACCTTCCTTATTTGTAAAAAAAAGTTTTTGTTTGTAATTTACCCTTCTTATACTTTTTTGAGATTGGTTACATCTAAAACTAATTGAAATGTGATTAAAAAAAAGCTATACACTTTTACTAGCACATTTATTTCTTTTTTTTTTTTTCTGGTAAAAATATTAAAAAGTAAAAGATATGTACCATATCTTAATCGATGGAAATAGAACTAGACTAAGGTGGTTTAGCGGCTGACTAATGACTCGGGAAATAGATTTCTGTGTATTGTTCAAAATAAGTTTCTAAAATTTAATTCTTTATTTCTTATTTCCGTAATATGTATTTCCCAAGTTTTGTCATAGGCTAGTGACTTCGTATTACTCCCTAATTTTCCTTAATGGGAAGCTTTATCACTAGCTACCAGGACCCATGTATTGTTTTTCTACCTGTCGACCGCTACTTTTTCAAACGCTACTGACACTACTGTAGAGGCCACAAAAGAAATAATTTCTATATATTTTCTGAATGGTTTACGCTAGAAAGTTAAAAAAAAACTATCTCAATTTTTTAATTCGAATATTTGTAAATACACTGGCGAACCTATTGAATTCGTCAGTTAAATGCAAAACGAGACTAGATAGTAAGAATTTCTTTAAAATATGTCTGTACTATAATATAGGCACTCTTCTGAAAATCACCGACAGCGCACTTATCCTAAGTAATGGATTTTTTTCCAGCAAAAATATTTTCACTCCTCTTCATACAGCTATTGTCGTAATGCATATACAAAATGTTAATGGATTTAATTTTTTCATATCCCATTTAAATTTCTACTCCGAAGCCCCAATATGAAAATGGTTTGCTTTGGTCTTTTCGCAAACGAAATTGTTGCCCGCATAGTCAAATTTTCCGAATTAAAACTTTTGATTGGATTCACTGCGTCCATTATTAAAATTTTAAAATAAAAAACCGAACTGTTCACCATCAAATTCCAACACAAAAAAACCATAAGCCACCCGAATTAATCTCGTGAAAGCCGCGAAAGCATAAAACCGTATAAATTCAAATAGTTCAACCACAGACAATATTTGGTCGGTAGATTCTACGCCAAGTAAAATGTTTAATGGTTGAAATATAAATAAAAGTCGAAAAACGAAAAGTTACGATTTTAGTGGGCTTCTTTTCACCAATATGGACACACCAACAATCAACCCCATTCTTGGACTACCCGGGCATGACAAACATTTTGCACCACCAGCATTTCGAGTGAATTAATCTAAACACCAGCAGAGAAATGTACACACCTGCTAATGCAGTTAGTCGAGCAGAATCCCATACTTTTATGCTCTCTAAATAAACTGAAACTGAGTTTCCACTATGGTACAATTGCTCAAAAAAACATACTTTTCATATGAATAATAAAAAAGTTTGTTCATATAAATTCAATAGAAGCGCGCAATAAAAACAACTTCCTGATTTGCGGTTCACAGACTTCGCCACCCTCGAGTATCCTTCACCAGAATCACTGCAAGGGTGGCGAATCTTCAGCGAAAATAATGCAACTTCTTCGTGTGAAAATAGGAAAAAATGAACTTTTTTCTACTATTGTCGAATATAACGATTATGGAAATTGTTTCAGGAAAAAAGTTTTGCCGTTTGTGAAGGAAAATTGTACTTTCTAGTTTTGAGTCATGTACACGAACTTAATCATAACTTGACGGGCGAGCTATCGTAGTTTGCAATTTCATTTGAAATACTTCACAACAGATTGCAAGAAAAATACATGAATGCGTATTTTCAATAAAAATGTTTTATAACGTCAGGTTTTATGATTCGTGAAGCAATAAAAGGAACCCGTCTTTAACTTTATTCTTATGATTTTGTTGTCTGACTCAGTTTTTTATGCCTGAAACAGCAGGTCTTAGACCTCAGGTTCCTATACAAAAAACAGACCTTTAGTCCTAATGCAAAATAGGCGTCTATCACTACGGCGTTTTTATTTAAATAATTAATTTGGTGCAAATGAAATGAGATATTCGCCAGTATTTGTCCTTTGCAGAGTAGCCGAATTCAGTTATTGTGTTGAATTCGGCAATAGAAGTTCTTCCCGATTCCTGAAATTGTTTCCCTTCTCTTCGGTCTCCTATTCGAAACAGAAACAACTAAGTTTTTATTTTGGGTAAATACCAGTTATATTACTTAGGTATTTAGCACATTCGGAATATCCACCACTGGCTATGTTTCAAAAGTTTTTGCAGCCACTAGTACCTTATTAGGTTTTATGTTTTTTTATTATCTAGGTATATCCTTTTTAACTGGAAGTTTCTAACCCTTTTTTTAATTCATATCCTTCGCAAAATGTTCGAAAAGTATAGAAATCCAAAGTTAAGAATTCAATTTATAAGTAGAATTGAAAATTACTTTTAAAATCGTACACAGTAAGACTTTTTCTCAAAAGCTATTAGTCTTCAGATAGTTTTCTTGTCGTTCGGAAATCACTTCACTGACTTTTCTTTTCAAAGTTGTCCAAAATTGCAAATTATATTTTATTTTCCCCTGTCTCAGAATCCGAATGTTGTCTTATCATCGAGTGAAATACAAGTTCTTACAAACATATGTCCATGCAGCTATGGAAGAAGAAAGTTTCGATGAAAGTTTTTCTCTATCCTTCGTACATGATGGCTATTAAATTCGAAAAAGGTTACGACTCAAGATGGTTGACAATTGCTTTCTGTTTAGTTTGGCTTCTGAAAGTTCGTTGTATTAAGAGCAATCAGCACTGATAGTAAGAAAAAAAGTTGTTTCTTTTTGTTAATCTAACTAGAGAAAAGTGTATATTTGTTTTGTTGATGTTGTTTTTATAATAAATATTTAATTTGGAACATGTAGTCATGTCTTTTCCACACTATCTCATTCATCGCGTGAACTACTTACTAACTTAAAAATAAATCGAAAGCAAATCATCAAAACAAGTTCACTTTCAGAAAACGAATTCGCTTGCGACTATAAATTCACTCTATAGCCGTACGACTTTCGAATCTTTATTAGGATTAAAAAATGATTCACCTAAATTTCACAAAAGCGAATGTTCTTGATACTCACTTTAGTGGAAGTTAAGCGGTTCATTTCTAACTCACGTTTAGTATTCAGGAAAACATATACATTTTGTTGCCGATATATGGATCTTTATGTATAAAAAGTTTAATTAAAATTTGATAACACATACAGATCATACAGACACCCCAGAAAACGTTTCTCATCCAAGAACACAGGAAAAACCAAGGAAAAAAGCAATTATAGAACATTTAAACGGCGATAGATAGATGAAGTTTAAATTTCCGTAATAACAGTTACTTACAACAATTCTCGCCTAGACCGTTTTCCTTTTCCTTAAGTACCGACATAATTTTTTTTCCGGCATTTTCTGCTGCACTTGTATCCGCGATCTTACACCTCATTTAGCTAATTCTTTTCCTGTTCAATAGACCCAAAATCACTTCGCCATTCGTAAAAATAATCTCGAGAGTAAAAGTCAGGACGTTTCTTAAATTCAATTGGTAATTGATCGAAAATGAAGAAGACAATAACTTTTTCATAGGATCTCATTGGACTAATGTCTTCTACGAAGCAAGGATAATGACTTCTCCGAATTCGATTAAATTTTACCCATTTGTTATCCAAGTTGGCCAGTCGCGGTGGGTAATTTCTCCTTGCCTGTAGTCCTGAATTGAATTTCTATTGTGCTCTACGGGGCCCGGTGGTTATCTTCTTCTAGAAAGGATACTTTTTGTTATTTGGCTTTGTTTGCTTTCTAAATTCTACACGCTTCTCTTCAATTATTTATTGGGTTCCGACCTAAAGGTAATACTCGAGTCCTCCGGTTCTCCATATAGTCCTTTATGAAATTTATGTTTCTGGTTTGAGCGTGTTCCGAAACATTATTTGGGTCCATGTGGGGGGAGGGTTGTCCTTGTGTTGTTTGCATCTGAAGTTGGCCCAGAGAATGAGTCCTATTCTTATTTCATCGGAAAATTGGGCTTGTGGTCGGCTCATATTTGCACATGAAAAGGTAAAGCTGTGCCATTTATGTTCAACATGTTCCTGTTGTAGTTTATTATTTGCTCACTGCGTTAACAAAATTTATCTGAAAGGTTTTATTAGACTTTTTAAGCGAACCCAAACGATCGATTTCGCAATTGTCCCTTTTTCATACGAAATTCTTTTTAATGGCGCTGACATTAATCGAATCAGGCTTAAAGGCTCAGCTCTAAATCGAGCAGAACGAATAAACTGAACTAAGTACAAAATCGGATGGAATTGATTTCATTAATGAAATTTTTCGAAACATGAATGGAAACAAATCATTTCAAATGATTTTAGAACACTTTTTTTTCCCAAACGCGATGAATAGAGCGACTTTACCTAATCCGGGATGTAAACTTTTGGCGATATATCACCGAAATTTGTTGAGTTTTTCGTTGCGTTATTACAGCGAACTGAACAGCAAAGCGACATATAAACCGAAAACTTCGGAGCGTATATTCAGCGAACGGAAGCTGGCTTTATCACCCTCATCTCGGATTATATCTCGTTTTTGTGGCAAGTGTTTTCCTCGCGAAATCCAGGATAAATCACATCCACATTTGCATTGGCTTTAAAATTTCGAGGTAAAAGGAAACGAGTATGAGGTAGTCTATGTCGCCAATAATCCGTCAGATCTGGTTGAGAAATCGTTCGGAAGAATCTGTGGAGAACGATGGGGTTAAATCACTTCTTTTTATCGGGCACCAGTTTTTAAAGTGAGTAGCTGTGTAGTTTCCGGCAGTATCTTTTCTGTACGAGATAAATTGAAAAGGACTATCCTCGTGTCGGTTCCTTCAGCTACACTACAGGTAAAAATTATCTGGTGTGAAACCACCTTCGCATCATCTTTTATCTCGACGCAAGTCACTCCTTCATAAATTGCGGGTAAATAAAAAACCATTTCTCACTGCTTGACGTTATCATTATGAAGGGGAGATAGTACTGCAACATCATTCATGCTATACGAGTAAATTATGTCAGTTAATATTTGCTTTTACTGTGGGTCTGTTTTCGGCACGAAACTTAATTTGTAGGCACTTTGTTCGGCCCGTGACTCCACTTTTTGCACAACTGTAACTCGGTTTTATGGCGTATAAATGTAATATCCTTTCCAAGTCTGAGCCTTCCAAAACGCCAACACAAATAAAACGCTTAAGATCGATCCAATTAAAACATCGACGAAAATTCTCGAGTAAAAATTGCCTAATAGTTTCATTTCCTGCAATTCAACAGTCTCAATTCCTCAGTTATTCGACGAAAAGCACTTTGTAACAGAATAAAGTCTAGACGAAATACGGTTGGTTGGTGGGGTGCGTCTCAGATTTAAAAAAAAAGGGTTGGAGATAGACTAACAACCTATTCCGGAAAAAAATAATAATAATAGGAAATTTCGATAGCAGATTCAAGGATGAAAATATTTTTAAGTGATTAGAGCACTTATTAGGGTTGAAAGGACCCTGCTTGACAAAGATTGTTGTGCCATAGGATAAGAAGACTTTACTTGTTTATGTTAAATCACCCCTGTTAGGCATAAACCCTGAAAAAAAAAAATTATTTGCACACTTTTGAATTTAGGCGGCAAAATTAATTCGGAACTGAAGAAGTTCGTAAAAGGTTCCTAAATACCTTGCCTCTATATCAAGGATTTGTCCGTAAATTACTTCCTCTAAGCAATTCATTATTCTTTCTAAACTCTTATCCCGTAAACGCGATCCAACAACAACTAACCCAAACTCATTTCCAGTGACTTACATCAACCACTTAATCATCAACAAATGAAACCGTTTTGGACCATTTAAGCTTTTATTTCATCTTTAATTTAAAAAACAAAAAGTTATTTTGGTCTGCCGAGCTGGTACAACTTTACGCTCAAACTAATTGCTGACTTTAAGTGATTTTTCCATGATGTAAATTTCACAAGGTTTTATACCGCCCCATGTAGTAGTGCTGCCTATAAAGAGGAATTTATGTTGGGATTTATGCTTCCAATCACGATAGAAGGAGCCGAACGACCGTTTGGCTACATAAATTTTACCATTAAACTACATTCGAGTGAAAGTACCCATTACGCTCATATGGTTACCGTAGAGTCGAGCTACTTTTACTTTTCGAATTCGAATCGCTTTATTGATTCGTTGTTCGCGTCCTGAAAAGGACACGATTGCTTGTTATTTTGTGCGTTGTACTAATGACAGTGGAGCGAATGAATAATGCCGTGATGTTAGGGCGGACCTAGTATCTTTTTAACAATAAAGTTGTGAATGGTGTGCTGATTGTTCGACGGAATGTTCAGGAGAGTCCATTTAATGTAGAGTTACTAACTTTATTCGAAACATAAATTCACTCATCAGATGGTTTTTAACATGACGATACTTACGACTTGAAGAGTAAATTACAGTTCTGATGTACGAGTAAAATGTAATACACAAGAAGTAAGTAGTACGTAATTTTTATGCTATTTATTAGTCAAATAGTGAAATGCCAAGAAATTGTTACAGTGCAATAAACTGAGCTATAACTAGCGTCAAAATCGAACAATATTTCAATTGTGTTGTTAATTGAATTTGAATTGCAGAAATGTTACAATCCATCATATGCGAAATTCAAGATGGAGCTCAAAAATCAAGGCTATGATCCATCGAAAAAATTATTTAAAAATTCTTTTAAGGTATGGAACTATTTCAAATTGAGACAAGTCAAAATCGAAAGGAACGAAAAAAATTTCTTTTTAGGGGTATTTGTGTGAATTCAGGGAATCAATTGTGAAATTTCTTCGAACCTAACTTTTTTAACATTTTATTTTAACATTGTATTCAAACAAGATCTGAGTTGCCCTCTTCTAATCAAAAAACATACGCGCAATGGACTCTCATTAGGTGCGTTTTAATGCTCTCCAGAGTAGGATAGGATAGCATAAAAAATTTATATACAAAATAACAACAACATTGCTGTTTTTACGATTCTTTATAACTTTTTTCCATAGATAGTAGGCTACATTAGAGAATTTATCGCGCATAGTTCCCCCAGTAAGCTCACTGGGGGAACTATTCCGGTTAAAATCTATATTCTAGCCTACTATCTATGGAAAAAAGTAATAAAGAATCGTAAAAACAGCAATGTTGTTGTTATTTTGTATATAAATTTTCTATGCTATCCTATCCTACTCTAGAGAGCATTAAAACGCACCTAATATGTGCGAACTATTTTCGGTGGCAACTATCGTATAAGAAAAATAGTTATTTACTTTAACACAATTCTTTTTATGATGGCAATCCAAAGAATAAATCTTCACCAAAAATAGCCGATTTCGTGTTGAAAGTAAAAATTAACAAAGGAGCTTGTTTGTGATTCACTGTAAATTTGTCTTATTTAATTTAAAATAAAGAAAATAACTTTTTTTCATATATTTTAAATAAAATTGAAATATACTACCAGCTCGATAATCCGTCACCATAACACTAAGGAGCCGGAAGATTATAGTATACACAGTAAAAAAAATCCATTGAATTTTACATCTTTTGGATAGTAGGCAAACATGCCCTTTTCAAGTAAATTTACATTAGGATGTAATAGTCAATTTGAATGTAATTTTCAATTTTCGGTCAGTAAATTTCAACATCGAAAGCCACAAATTTACTGGATATTCTCTTGAATTTACACTCTAAAAAAAGTGTATCTTACACTTATTTCTACTTCTAATATTATTTCTAACTTACTTACTCTTAATAAAACCCTTGGCTGTAGGTAGGAATCGAACCCGCGATCAATTCTGGTCTTGCGTAGGTTTGGCGCACGTGGACACTGTGCCACAGAAGGCGATTCATTTTCATTTCAGTAGAAAACAAAATCGAAAGAAGCGTCCACCTTCGTGGCTTACATGAAAAAGAACGTACTTTTCAATTCATATATAAATATAGTTAATTTTACACGAAATATTATGTAATTTTGTGAGCCTTTTTATATAAATTGTACGGTTCAGTTGAAAAGTACATGAACAATTTACTACTACCAGTAATTTTGTGTAAAAGTGCTTGACAAAATGAAATATACTGGAAATTTCAAGTAATAATTGGATTGAAATTGAACTTTTTTTAAAACAGTGTATTTACGATAAGATACGGTAGATACTTTTATCATAGATGGCGGACTATTACTCGTTACGAGTATATAAAGCCTAGCCACAAAACGCCGGATTATCGAGTGGCGATAACTTTGAACTTGTACTGTACCTATATAGAAGAAGGCCGATCGAAAAAAATTTATAATTCCTGGTTTTATTCTGTTGAAAAAAATATAATCTACACATAATTGCGATTTCATTTAAATGTAAATTTTTCGTTTTTAGACTTACCTTGCATCAGTTGACTTATACCTTCTTCATCAATTATTCGTAAAAAATTATAGAACAAATCAATTTCAGGATTTTCTGTATTCCCACGAATTGCGTCGATGGGATCTTGAATTAGTTTTCATCCAAGACCTGGCTCGGACTTCCACCAAAAAAATAATAAAATGTTGCTCGGACGAATGGCAGATTTATTTAAATATCCTCAACTTTACTTTCAAAGATCTAAAATATGGATTTTTAAACAAAAGTTCTATATATTTTGTTCGTGCGAAGGAACATTTTCATACTTGTTTTTTCGGATGCATGGAACGAGTATTCTAAAAATTCAAACATTTCAACGGGACATAGCAATTCGTCTCTAAAGGTAGAACCAATTCTTCCCGGTCAGACAATAAGTGAAATTCATTTAATGCATAAAAGAAGTACTTATTCCTAAAATTCTTTCTACTGACTAAAGCCGATTTTAGTTTTGTAATAAATAATGCAGAAATACCTGGAAAACATCGTACAGAGGCAAAAACAATTTCAGAACTACCGAAAACAAACATAAGGACAATTTGATTGATTCTATCAAATATTGAGAAAAAGACCGTATTCTGATTGTTAATCGATAAATAAATCAAATATTATACTGAATACATATCATCTATTAGAGATATATGTCGTATAGTCTCAATGTTGATGAATCAGCAACATCTGGAGCACAAATGAAAGCCATAGATACGTGCACACTGTACAGATAGATCAATCACTATCTCAAATAAATGTAGATATAGATAATATCAGATCTGATACTCAACAAACAAAACTTACACTCAAATCACGTTCAACTTCTGACGGATGTTCAGAAATTTTTGCTGATATTGTAAAAAAAAATCAGAAAAATTCTGGGACTCTTTCTGATAGTTACAGTAGTACAATGAATAAATCGAAATTAAACTTTTTCTCACCAAAAATTAGTTTTATGAAAATCGGAAATTCGTTGTATACCTCCATAGTTAATATAGTCATTAAATTAGAATTTCCTAGAATAAAAGTAGATAGAGATCATAGAGATATAAATACTGGAGACGATAACACGCCGTTTTTGTATGAAGCACTTTGAAGCATTTTGAAGCAAAATTGAACGTTTTTGTATGGAGCGTTTAATGCCAGGTGGAAGTGAAATGCAAACAGTAGCCTAGTATTCAAATGTTTGGCGTTTTTTGTGTTCAAGACCGGAGTATAACATAAATGTGAGTAAGATGATAATAGTAGCATAGTGTTTATTGCCGGTCCTCTGCGAGGAATCGTCCGGCTTCAAAACAGTCGCTGCTCGACATCTCCAGTACATAGGTATATCTCTATGGTAGAGATGTTAATTTTCAAAATAATGTAACAGCGTTTTACTTTAAACCTATAAGTCTAACTAAGAGCTAGTGGTTTTTCTTTCCAGTTATTTTGTCAAACCTGATTTTTTGTATGGTGTATGACACCACTAAAAGCCCAAGTTTGCCAGGCGTCTTGTAAAAAATCACCTTAAATGTAAAATTTGCATTAATTGTAAAAAGCAAACCTGAATTTTCCCCAATTTTCTTGTATATACAATTTTTCGCATAATATGAAAAACGCTTTTCAACTTTGGAGATCTTTAGCCACTAAGATACCTGGCCCCGACCAGCCAAACTTGGGCCAATAAGCTTCTATTAATAATCGCATCTACCATACAAAAATCAGATTGAACTAAATAAATCCAACAAAATGCTGTGCCTTTACAAATATGCAATTAGATTATTCTTATTTGAGTGTTCGCCGAAAATTCATCCCTAGTAGGATTTGACCCAAGTCTAGATGCTGTGAAATTTAAATTATCCTATATTTTGTGTATACGAGGATTTTTTTATTTTGGTCTGTAATTTCTTAAATACTTAGTTCATTAGTAAAAATTAATAAAGGTCTTTAATTACATATAATTACTCTTCGTTTTCCAGATCATAAAGATTTTTTCCCTTCTTTTAAGATATCATATTTTGTTGCGATAATATTTTTTTTCTTCCCATAATACCTGCAAATGAAGAATGCTTACTCGTTAAGTCATCATCTACTCGTGATGATGCTACTCAACAAATTTGAACTGACTCAATCCAATTTTAATATGACAAATGAAAAAAAGTGTCAAATTCATTAAATTTGATTTGGCCAGAAAATCAAATGATAGCATTTCTACGTAATTATGCACACTTTTTTCTAGCAAAGTGGATAAATATTTAAAAAAAATATATATTTTTAAGTAAACTAAAATTGATTTTGTTTTCATAGCAGAAAACTCGACTACGTTAATATCGTCAATGCATCATTTCAGGGGTTTTTAAATTAATTTTTTTTTTTCGTAAAAATGTGTGTTTTAATTAATTCCAGCAATATTCCCATTTTCACTTGATCTCATTAGTCGCACATTGCATTGTAAACTTCTGCGAAAAAAAACAACTCATATAAAATACGCCCAATCCTTGAATTTATCAAGAATTAAAATGTGATTAACAAAAAATATTGTCAAACAATTGTCATACAGATCGAAAAATTCATATTGATTGTGTACTGTGAAAATGTGTTTCCGGATTGTAACTGAATAATATTAATGATCTACATTAAAATTCCCCGAGCAGGCTAATAAAACACGAAATTTACAATTTAAAAAAAAAATACAGCACCATCTGTAATAACAAAGTTCAGTCTGATTCCATATAATTTTAAATTAAAACAAAAAAAAACCTACGCTACAATAATTATAGTGAAAAAATGGATTATTACCACAAGGACTACGGAAATATTTAAACAAATGTTGTGCTACGTAAGTATTGTTATTTTTATTAGCGTAAACTCGTTGTCTCTCCATCCCAATGTTAACATTTATGTAATAGCTCAAAACTTTTCGTACTTGTCTCGTGTTGATATCAAGCTCAAAACTTTTGAATAATAAACTTTCGCAATTACTTTAACAGATCTAAGACTTCACAACAGGTAGGCTTCTACTTTTCGGAACAACTCCCTGCTATATCCAACCTTCCATTGACACACCCTCAGGATATTACCTGATAAGGAGTTCTAGTGCGTTTGTTTTGTACGTAGGTTGTTGTTGGCCGAATCAAACTTCCCGTCCTTCTCGTATATCGCTCTGATTTGCGGAAAATTTTATAATTATCTGCAAGCAAGTTCCGCAGTGAAAGCTGTGGTACGGTTGCTATTCGTTTATGTACGTGTCGGAAAATTCAAAACACTAATTTTCCGGAAATTTCTGCTTTACCAAAATTCATTTTGTTTCCTTGTTCTGCTCCTATAATTCCACTACTGTTTACCCAAATCTTCAACCGGAGGTTCTTGTATTTCAGGGAAACTATAGTACCTCTGAATCTGAACGCTCGTTGAGTTTAACTCGGAGGCAAATATTATTTTCGGTAACGAGTAACTAGATACCTGGTGTGTTAATACCTTTAGACGAGTCGGCATTAATACTTCAAGTATAAGACACAGCCCTATCCCATCAAACATTAAGTAAATTTCACGTAACATAGGTTTAGCCATTATTTAGTCATGGCACCCACATACATGTTAAGGTTTGATCTCAAGTGCTTCTAGTCGAAGTTGAGCTGGCATGAAAACATTCGCAGGTTGGAAAGTTCCGATCAAATTACTAAATTTTCATAAGAATTTTGACAAATCCTTTAAGGTTTAATTTTATTTCAATTTCCTGTTAAATTAATCCCCAGGGGTGTGGTCTCAGTGCCTCTCAACTAAGCTAGTTAATTAAATATTGATTGCGAGATTTCCGTAATATTAAATCTTCTACAACGTTAGTTCGACAGTAGTAACTAATTTTGAAATAATTTTTAATTTAATTCTGTTCCAGTAAACACGGCGTAATTACCTTACCGCTCTTCAAACACATAATAAATTAAATTTCAAAGTATTGCGGAGCTTATTAATATAGGTATGACCCAATTAATGTTTTCCTTCGAAAAACTACCTGATTACTTGGTTAAATATTGACGGCAATTTTAGTTAATCGCCAATAATGGTACTAAGCCGTAGTAAGATTTGGTTTGTTCACCATCAACTGTTCTTACATTCTTACATTCATAATGATCCGTCGATTTCATATTGCAATCCAATGTACAAGGAGCAACTGTTTTAATACCGGACCTCCATTCTAGAAAATCGCACCACTCGTTAAATTTGTGGGGGGATATTCAAATGTGTATTGGCGTACGGAGATGGGCAAAACACTGGTCAGTCAAAGGGGTGCATATTTTTACGAATTTCGTCTCATCTCTTGGAAATGTGAAATATCGAATTAATTTTAGTTTTTTTCAATCTCAACGCACAGTAGCGGAATTTTGCCATATCTCGACTGATGAGGTTACCAATTAGTTCTAATTAATTTCCTTGAAATTTATTTCAGAATTTTTGGTTTACAGGGATTGTGCTTTCACGAATTCCGACTTATCTCTTAAGTCTGATAAGATATCAGAATGGTTTCATTTTCCCACTTTTTTTCAATACCCCATAATCAATTTCCGGGATGTTTTGATATTCAAGAGGTGCAACGAGGTTGTATACTTTTTCACGAATTCTGCCATATCTCTAATCACATATTATATTAAAATGTAGTATTCGAATATTCTGTTTGGAGGCTACATATTTCAAAAGTGAGGAGTAGTTGATTAGTGATTTTCTGTGTAAAACATATATTGCTGTACGTATTAGATTTATTTTATTATTATATGATATACATATTGTGAAAACATGAAGCGCATTATATTTACGTGTTTCAAACTCACTCTAATTTACCTATCAGTGTTTTTGATCAAATTTGGGCCTGCTTTACCTGATTTTAAACGAGGGCAAAATAAAAAGTCAATAATTTTTTAATTATTTGAATCCTTACTAGGGAAAAGGAGGTGCTATTGAATAAGGCTCGAATCGCTCCTAATGAAAACAAAAGGGTTATAACAGTATAATGAGTTCTAATTAAAGGTTAGGGCTTTAAAAATAAAGCCAAGATCTATCTAAGTCCCGATTTTTGTTTCTACTGTTGGTCGTCATAATTAAAAGGGTTAATCGTCTAGCCCCCTGCCCGAAAAGGTTGTGCTACATAACACTAAAATAAAACTTAACAATTTTTGACTCGAAAAGGTATTGTTTTCCCAACATTGCGTATTCCATTTTTCTGATTTTTGCCACGAATTAATATCTTGTCTTCTTTTTATTTAATTATAATTCATGTGAAAGTTGCAGCTGCATTTGCACGCCATCTCTTTCGTTATCTTATACAACTATATACTAATAAATGGTTATATATTTCAATTTCATACGAGTTTAGGGACAACTAAGATCATAAACACTGCAAAAAAATCATACATTAGTATTCTACTCATGCACTAATAAAATATTTGGAATTTCTGAAATTTTTCGGGCTCTTGTTTTCTCGCCTACTTAACAAATCCGGATTAAAAATGTGTATTACCTGCCTATATTTAACGTGTTGCATTGCAAACATCTTATACAGGGATCTAGTCTATATTAACATGGAACGTTTTCAGGTAGGCGGTAATATAAAATCTGGAAAAACCCATTATATCACCTTGAAGCTTAGCCCTACTCTTTCCAACTGCATTTAAATGTTCTTATGTCCTTGCGGTACTAACAGGTATAAATCATACTGAGGAATATTTGAATATTCTACCAAATCTGTTAGAACGTTAGTGACTTTAAAACCGATCTTTAGTGAAGCTCTCAAGATGAGATCAACGGGCAATGAAAGATATCCTACGCGTTTTTTACCCGATCAAAACAAGTACAAACCGATACCATTAGTGTACAGTGATAGTCCGGAAACTGCTAAAGTGTGGATGACGAGTCTTCGCCTAAAGGCAAACGCAGTGCAACGCCGTAAACGTTCGAATTTTCACATCTATTCGATGCTACGTGACACCTACTTTCGGGTGCAATCAGATCCTCGTAAGGATGAAATATTCGAAGAACTCGTAGAAGATATCCAAAGAGAGTTCAACTTCAAGGAAACCAAACCGTTCAGAAAGGAAAAGTTGGACGTGCTTCTAGAGAACCAAGAGCTTGTTCTGGAAAAATCGGACGAAAAAGATGACAAAGAGGCATCAGACACTAATAAGGAGGATACCTCGTCCTCAGTTGAAAAGAACGATCCGGAAAAGTCTTTGGTAGCAGAAGTTACGAGCAGCAAGACAACTCCAGAACCTGATGAAGACAACGAAGTGACACCCGACGGACAAAAGAAAACCACCCATGGAAATGATGAGGACAATTCACCATCTAAAGAAACTAGTGAAAATATCACCAAGAACGATGAAATTACTGTGAACGAACACACCAAAACTGTTCAGGAAGTTTACGAACCGAAACCAGGATGCAGTAAGGACTACTACGCACAACGAGCCAATCAAATGGAAACCTACGAAGATGGTATCAAGTTTTTGGGAAAAGTTCTGGAAAAACTTCAAATTCAACGTCACACCTCAAAAAATGTCGAATCGCCGGAAATAAAATCGGATAGAGTCGCTATCTGAGAAATTTTGCATGCTTCTTATTTTTAAAACTAAATTATTTACTTGTAATTATTTAACAAAAATCTAATATATTTATAAAAAAAAAGGTTATTGGTCTTGCAGGACTGTTGCAACCAAAAATGGAATCAGTTTGTTTTTGTATCATGTAGCGCTAATCACAAAAAATATTAATAAAATGTTTATTAAAAATAATCGCCTTGTGCTTGTTTTTGCAGCAATTCCCTCTCAAATTGGCTCAAGTATCCCATCACCCTGAGGTTATATCCTTGTAGAAGTCATAATTTTTAATAAGTTTCTAATTAGCTACTTTCTTTCCCGAGAGAATAGAGGAAAACTTTACTTTACAGCCCGTTTTAATCGACACCGGCAAAGGTGTACGTACTTGCAATCAATAATTATTAAAGGACGTTAGCTTGATTGCAATTAAAACTTTTTTAGTGTACATACTTAAATTTCTTATGAAATAATTTTTTCTTCTACAGTATTCTTTTTAGTAATTTTGTTCTTCTCTTTTTATTTACAGGTAAGTTTCGTTACGGGAAATATCGTTGAAGACTAGCAAGGACGGAGTGTTAAGTATCAAAAAAAAATATTTTTTCGATATTCTTGTGAATGCGAACGTTTAAAAGCGTTGCACTTAGCGTAGTTTAAAATTGGGAACTGAAGGGGTTTGCTGTTACTTTAATTCTGTGATTAATTTGTCGAAGCTTTTAGAATTTGTCCACCTTCAAACCGAAAGAATCTCTGTAAGGTGAATTGTTGGGTAATAGAACCGAGCAATGCAATTTCTAGTACTACAAACTGGAACGTTCTTTTGGAACAGCGAAGTTGGTCTCAGGAAGTCAACTACAGATTTATGTTACTGATGTTATTTCTGAACTCTGTGATAGAAACGTAGAACATCAAAAGCTCGAACCCACGACACTTTGAATTTGAGGCTTCACCTAGCGTGGAGACAAAAAAAATAATTTCTTGTATAAATTGGAATTGATTGTTCTTAAACTATTGCAGTACATTATGGAGCATAAGTAAGTTTGTGTAACCGACTGCGAAATTAATAGTAGTTGAATATAATCGCAATTCTTTCACAAAAAAAACAATTTTCTATGATTTTTCGCGTGTATTTTTTATTTTTCCAATTGAAAAATATAAGGTATTTATTTCACCTTAAATCTGCATTAATGTCTTTTTCTTTACTTCGCATACTTTCTTTAAAATTTTTCTCTTTTTGAAACATGGAAATTTATTGCAATAAAACTAATAATGGAAAAATTATTTAAAAAATAATGACTTCAATTGACTAGCTGGTATAAATTTATTCTAGCAACTTTGAATCGCCCTGTGCATCTTCAATCTTTTCAGGACATCGTCCTCCTTCTATTCGATGTTGGAATTTTACTCTTGTCACTATTGTTATCTGTAACTCAATGTGCTTTGTTGTGCTGCTTACGTCTCTGGGGCACGTATATTATTGCCATGCTCCAATTCGGTTGGGATCTCGGATAGATCTGCATACAGAATACATTGTTAAGTAATAGTTTACATTGTCACCAAAGTACATATATGTATTTTACATAGTTTTGCTGATGTCAAAATTTTATTTGCTTACGTTTTATCAATTATTATTATTATAACACTAATAGCCGTCACAAAGCTATTCATTGGATGGACCGGTCTATAAACTAATTTTAAGTTTGAATATATTTAACAGTCAACGATTTTTGCTCATCAAAATATTGTCCTTTTATATTGTCTTACTGAAACGCCTTTGATATTTCATTCCGGTTACAAAATATACTATTGCAAATTGTGCTTTTTAAGACAAAATTAAATGTTGAATACCTGAACATACACGCTAACTTCTTCTGGCAATTAACTGTAATATATTTGAAATTTTTTATTAAATAGAAAAATCGTTTTAGCTCACAATCCTCATGTATGATACTGTCTTAGTTAAATAATCACTATTCAAAGTCGTATTCAAAGCTACCTCTTTTCACCCCTTCCTTGGTAAGAAGAAAATGTTTTAAATCCATAAGAAGTTGCTTAATTTTGCAGTATCTCTGATATATTCTAACGCTCTTCCTGCAAGTTATTAACTAGTACCATTCTCGATTCAAACAAATTGACTTAATCTAAATTGTATACCTCTTTCATCATGAGATTAACTCCATTCTGTTACAAATGAATAAAGCGACTTACGAGTAACAATGAACTACTATAAAAAATGGTGTTACTTCCTTAAATTGTACCTGTTCTAAATTTTAATGCACACGCAATAATATAGAGCTAAATCGTTGTTAAACCTTGCTAATTCCTGGAACCATTCGTTTAACGTTCTGCGATTCATTTTGAATTTATGGCGCCCGATTGTCTGAATCTGAAAGCAGACAGTAGTTTTATTCGAAATCCCAATGTTTTTCTGATATTAACGCTCTGCTATACAAGCTTGTGGAAATTAGTTCTAACGCTTATGCCGTAGAGAGAGAGAGATTAGTTGGTATAATAAATATCATTTTCGTAATGGGATCATAAGGATGAGTGGTTCATACCATATTCCACTTTGAAGCTGTATCCAAAGAAATGTACGAATTAATTCCAACTTGTGCCCTATTAATGGATTAGTTTATGTACATTTAAAGTATATTTTTCTCGAATTATTTTTATCGAAATTAATTTTTGTATCGTACTGTAGTTTCAATTGAGACTTGTGGTTTAGCCTTATGACTGTCCAATTTTAAGTATTTGAGTGATCCCAGCTTCTATTGCAACAACCTTAATATTGTATAAAGGTATACCTAGCTGATAAAATTAAGGATCATGTACCTTGCGTTAAGATTAAATTTATCAGACCATACGCGAAACTGAGAGACTGGTAGCGTGGTGATAAGGGCTCTAGTGTACAATCTATTGATCCATTGGTCGTGGGTTTGAATCCCACCCAGTCATTGGTTTCTCTATTCTGAGACCAATATGGTACCATAACCAGCAGTCGTGCCTCGACAAAAGCGTTAACAATGCCCTCTACCGTAGAAGCGGTCATATAGAACTGAAATACACCCAAGTGTACACAATTTATTGCCCTTGATATTTCTATCGCCTTTGTTGAAGTCCAAGATGCTACCCTCTATAAGCTAAACTTCAACCAGCTTAGTCCTCCTGCGCCCTTAGTTTCGCCTGCAATCGTCTAATGGACGGTATTCCATACATCCAGAATCCCTACAGGTATGGTCTTATCTTTCCAGTGATAGTCGAACCGATCCAGCTCTTTCCGGTTGAGTGTTTTTGGAGAAAAGATGTAGATAACAAGACGGTCGTGTAAGTCGAAGGAACAGGTGAACAAGGTTTATAGGTTGTAATATAGTCATATAACATTTATAACGAAATATAACCGTGTTCATATACAAAGCTATCGTTGTGGTCACATTCCAAACAAGGACTTAAGAGTATTAAAGTGACTTATAGTTTATAAAAATATTCTTCGCACTTTAAAAGTTGATCAATAGCTCCCTTAAGAAATTTTTTTCACTCCAAGAATCTCTGTTTGGTCCATTAAAACGACATTATATTGCTTATGTTCTTTCTGAATGGGCTACTTAGAGAAAGTCCACTCTAAGAGGATAATTTAGTGGGTAAATACCATTAAATTGTATGGCTAAAGTACTTTTAAAAAGTTTTATTTTTACAACGCTATATCAGAGTATAGTGACAGCTTTTAAAATATGTCTGCCGGGGGAATGATCCGTCTTCGTATCCAATATATCACAATGTAACACTAGGCAAAGAAGAAAAATATCAAAAGTATGCGAAAAATTTTGTTGTAATTTTTAGGTATGTAGCGCTTATTTATGAGTTCCATACATTAGAAATATTCTTTACAGTTCACTTTGGGTATATAATACAAAGGAAGCTGTGTTTTAAGCATTCTTTTTATTTAAAATAATAAAAATGTGGGTGATAGTATCTAGGAAATTTCAAGGTTCGCTGCAATTTCAAGTAAAAATACTATTCGATTAAAATTAATAACAAACACAAATCGCTTTATTAGTGCACTGTTGGCAATTCTTCTCGATGACATATCGCTGTTATCAGTAAAAATCACTTCACACATTCACTTTGCAGTAAAACTGATCATCGCTTAGGTTTCGCAGTAGAAAAACTATTTCGTGTACCTGGTGCGCTTATATACTGCATGTGTTAAGTCGAGAGATCTCCAGCATTTTTAGTGGTGTATGTCGAACGTGCAGCAAGTGTGTAGATCATACGAAAAATGTGTAAAGATTTCTACACTATTCTAAATGGATATTGAAAGGTTGAAATTTTCTCTGGAAACTTCGATGTCGTTGATAAATTGGTTCGTGTTGCCAGGATATGAACAACATTTTCATTGTCAATGTAAAAAACATCAATTGAAATTCGATTTACATACTTTGATATACACAAATACAATTGAGGTAAAATTAAAACATCAATGAAATCTTTGGTATAAGTACCCTTAGATTTGCTATTATTTAATAATAAGAACTCAGATTTTCGTGAACCAAATTATAGAAAATATTTATTAAAAATTTAAAAAATTCATAATTAAAATTTATTTCCAACAAGTTTGCACAAAGCATAAAATTTATGATTATACGTAACCTCGACGCCTTACAAAGGAATTAGTATTTATGTAATCGGATCTCCTTGGTGCAGTCTTGCTATTCAGCAAGTAAATTAATCAAGGAGACATCTAAATAAGTAGAGAATATTTACAGCAACCGACAGGAGCTCTTACAAAGACTTGTTTTTATGGTACAAGGCATGCAAAAACTAAAATCTTGGAAGAATTCATAATTTTGCTTGTGCACTGCGGAGGGGGGAGAATATTAATAAAAATTAATTATTTAGATAGACTTTATGCAACATGCCTGGGTATTGATGTCTGTTTAGTTTATTCTAACAATTATTTGTACTGTTTATCCAACTGATTCAGAACAAAGGACTGAAGTACTGTTTCAGAAAATCTTTTTTTGTTGTAAAAAAAAAATATTTTGATAATGTCACGTGGACATGAAACTAAACTCAATTGTTATATTTTTTTGTTGCTTTGTTGTTTTTATACGAAATCGAACTAAAATTTAACCAATATTCCGTAATTTTCGACAATGTCGATTATTATCCTTTCTACAGTTTACCGTGGTTAGTCGGCAGGCTACGAACATATCTCCGGAAAAAAAAAGTTGTGCAGCTTCGAGAGAAAGACTCTGACTTACTTTTTTCGTAATGTTCTTTTTTCATTATTTATTATTAAATTCTGAATTTAATTGATATTTATCTGGATTTTTTACTGGATTAGAGTTATTTATAACATTATTCAAATTTATTTCATTTGGAAAAAACTGATAAATTTTTATTTTTTTTTCAAATTTTGTAAAATTAACAATTAATAAACCATTTTTTATACTTTAAATGTTTAAAAGCAAAAACTATATTCAATTATTGCCGCATTCTTAACGTCCACTAACAGCTGAAACTACAGTTGCAGCACCTCTGACATACGGTAGTGCCCTAACAGCAACTCCTCCAGCCTTTTTCTATGATAAAAGCAATCATTTTTTTAATAACTTTTAAGGAAATATAAATAAGAATTTATCGATGTGTAGTAATTAGGTCGTTACCAATGTTTTCCTAATTTTAAAACCTTCTCCTTGTGCTGTGCATCCAAGCAGGACGATTATAGCGAAAAATATAATTTTCGTGAAATTCATGCTGAATATAATTAGCAATTAATATTATTGGATGTTCATATAACTGATGATGAAGTAGGTGCGCTAATTCCTTTTATAGGGGAGTGAGCTTTGATCCAACGTGTAAATGTTTACAGCCCCCATACCGCATTGTCAATATTTACCTTACATGTGCTGGAAATACATTTTAATAATAAGAAAAACAGAACTTGATTATCTAACAATTGAGTACTAAGTTAAGTAAAAAGTAGAAAGATTGTTTAGACAGATGGTTAGTTGTTAGCCTATTTAGTTATTGCAAGGATAGACTTATAAACTTCAGTATTATACATTCCGCTTATAGTAATATAATGAGTTAAATCTAGTTCACCTTTGCTTGTAGCGTGTATTATTATATACTTATTAGCGGGACAAACATTACAGAGCTCAAAAAGGTGACTAAACACCTATACAAACATTTATGTATGTACATGTTTTTGTACCATTTTTAAGATATTTCGTTTACAGCATTTTCTTACGTTTCATTATATTAATTTCTATAATTTCTGAGCTAGCATTGCTTCCATAAATAATTTTTGAGGGAAAATGCTTGCTGCTTTTAAAATTGTTCTTCCTTGTTGTTTTGTGATTTATAGCCGATTTTATAGCATTCTAGAGAAAAAATTTTTTGTTCACGGCCATTAAATGGAAAAGGGGATCGTTAATTCAGTTTTTTTGGCCGATATTATAAAAGCCTATTTTGTCACCTCTCATACGAGTGTAGATTTATTGCTAATCTTAACCATTTTCGTCATTGAGCAATTCTTTTCCTTTTAAAGTGTAACTAAAAAGGAAATATCACGACCAGCAAAACGGTGGTAACATTATTCTGGACATGGTACCTAGAGCACACGACTTTCAAATTTTATATCTCTAGAAACATCCCTTTCTTAGAATGACGTGGGAATGTAGTAGGTTGACACATCCTCACATTAGGGATGTTAATATCGGAAAAAAATATCGATATATCGATATTGAAAAAAATATCAATATCGGCTGAC
Organism: Beris morrisii; assembly: GCA_951812415.1. NCBI lineage: Eukaryota > Metazoa > Arthropoda > Insecta > Diptera > Stratiomyidae > Beris > Beris morrisii. The sequence goes on along the minus strand of OX638312.1, from coordinate 4,516,516 downwards.
GATATATCGGAGAAAAATATCGATATATCGATATATCGAATATTTTTTCCAATGAAAAATAAACTCCAATGCTGCATCAAACTTAACATTAATAAAAAATACGGCGCACGTGGCTTTTAGCAAACCGAAAGCTAATAAATGAATGACATTTGATTTCGTTGCCTTCGGTCACAGTTGCCAAATTTAGCTATTTTTAGAGTCTGAAATTCAATTTCAATTTTATCATTGCAATTTCAATATCTGAGAGTTTTTTGATTGAACTATTGGAAATGTTGGTGGAAAGTGGAAAATTCTTCTCTGTTGACTTATGAAATCAATATAATGCCTTTTTTGATCGAAATAAAGTTTCCGGATAGAAATACTGTTATATTTTAAAGGGGCAATCAGGTATTTCTGACTGATATCCGACAGAACTAGTGTGAAATGACGGCTATCAAACCAAAATTTTATTGGATCCGAATCCGGTGTTCTCATCATGTTGGGTTGATCCAGGTACTGCTCCAACTCATTTGGGACGGACCCTTGACTTGGAACTGTCTAACTGGTAGAAGCTTATTGTACTACGAGTTTTTCATGTCGAGACCAAAGTGATGTCTATGCAATTTGTTGTTTCAAAAGAGATAGACTATGTGTGTTCGAAAAAAGGTCCTCTAATACAAACATACTTAAAAGAGCAAGATAAAAAACCAATAACAACAAGGTACGGAGCGGTTAGATACCTGTACACAAGATAGTTGCCTGGTTGCCTCGTCTTACATAGGTTTGTGTTGGCGCCTGAAGTGAAGATTTGCGTGCATACGCCCGCATATGTCACGTGCCTTGAACCTATTTTCGACAGATATGGTTTCCGTGATCGAACATTTTTTTTTCCACTTTCAACGTTTCAGATTTTTTTTTTGCAAATTAAATGCAAAAAACCCGTTCGTTCGATTTCTAAAATATGATATACTTAAAAAAAATATCGAGTCCGATAGTCGGATTTCAATATCGATATATCGATATATCGCTTTTTACAATATCGGCCGATATTATCGATATATCGTTCAAAAAATATCGCAATTTCGATATATCGAAATTTTTTTAACATCCCTACCTCACATGTGATTGGAAGTATTAATTCTGTGGTCACAGGGAATAAATTGGTAAGTCGAAAAATAGTAAAATGGAATAAGTGTACTGTGGTCATCTCCTAAGACTTACACGCACTGTGAAGAAATTATTTTTATATATTATTTGATCACTGAGATGTCAACAAATTTAATTTTTTCACAAAAACTGGATTTACAGGAATAGTTCAATAGTAAAAATAGCAATAAAGTGCTGCCCTGAATAGTTTCGTTTTTAGACTTACCTACTTTTTCCCTGTGGCCACAGAATTATGGCGCAATTAATGCATTTCTTTGAAGAAAAAGTGCTGGGTGTGAAATTTTCCGTTGTGAATAAAAACAAACCTTAATTTTTAACAAGTGAAATGCTTTAATACAATATGGAAATTTTTTTGTTTAGGTGTTTTACTCGGCTCTGAGTCCTGCAACATATCTATATTCCGCTCCTAACTTCTTAACATTACACCCTGTATCTTATCACTATCCAGAACCCAAGAATTCGTACTAAAAAAGGCCGAAACGCATTTTGAAAATTTAACGAGAATAGAATTTTTCACACAAAGCTACCATAAAAGCTAAATTTTAAGATTATTTCTTTGTATTCCCGGTGTGAGATGAGTGTCTTGTAAGACCATCACCCGACATATACCGACCGGGATTGATCGCTGCCTTGGCTTTTGTCATAGGGGACATGACAGTTGAAAAACCCTTCTCTGAAAAGGTCAGTTTGAAAACTGTGTAGGACTATGTTCGAAGGATAATTTTGAAATATTATTTTTTTTGCAACCTAATTTTATCCCAAATTTGACCGTAATATGTGAAACTTACCCTCAGATAGTTGGCAGATTTCTTTTCAATCAGAATCCCATCGCTTTAGCAATTTTTCAACAAAGAATATAAGAAGCCTTATTTTGTGACAAACCCATCTCTGGTAGACGAACATATTTTTTGCTAGACCTATATCTAATTTATTTTCTTATGTTTATGTTAAAAGGCTCACTAAAGCCGTAATAAATTGAAATTCCAACGAAGAATTCGTTCATATTTACCTATATGCAGCCTGCTCCTTTCGCAGAGTTGATTGATCACTAGCTCTTGCCTTCGTGCGAAATTTTTCATAGCTAAGTCTACAACTTTGTGCCGATTCCCATCAAATTAAGCCAAGCGGATGTAAATCAACTATTTTTTGCCGTAGTACTCGTAAAAGCAAAACAATTTATGAATTTGTTTTCTATGTTTCCGATATTATATTGTAAAAAATTCCTATCACTAAAAACTAATAAAATAGGAAAGCTAAAGACGCTCGCTTACTAAACTTTGTTTTCCCTGCCGACTTCTTCTTATACTTAACAAAATATAAATACCCTTGTTTGTTATTTTCGAACAACTCAAACAACTAAATAAACTTTGAATATTTATATGACGAAGAAAAAAACAACTTTTTAGACTTTACTTTCACTCCCCCTTTTCGACATAAAAGAAGCACCGTCTACTTTCTTCTACGATTTATTTATGGTAAAATATTTTGTATTAAGCCTAGGCCTAAAAAATCCAATTTAAGTTTTCTACATCCTGACAGCCTGTTTTCTTCTTACATTCGCGTTCATAAAGTCTCCAACTGTCCGAACATGTTTTTGATATAAAAAGGATGAGAGTTAGTTTGGAAAAAGGATCAATGGAATGCAAAAATGTCACAAACAGACTGTAATGAATTCGGTTGAAAAAATAGCAAACTTTTCGTTTTTCAAGAATTGACGTTGTGAGCTCGTCAAGAACGATCGAATTTAATTTAAAAAATCAAAAGGATTCTTCAAAACGGGTGGTTGAATTAAATTTTTTAAATTGGTACAGGATATTAATGTTATAAGTATTGAAGGCTCACTTTTTGCTGTAAATAGATGGGATTTCCAACAGGATAAAATACTGGGAATTATTTTGCCTAAAATGAAATGCAGAAAATAAAAACATTTGATTAAGATTGTGGTTCTTTTTCAATTTATTCTATTAATGTCAATAGCTTCCGAACTAGTAATGCTGGTTAAATAATTTGTTCACCGTTGAAGTCTTTGGAACTTTTAAAATGTTCTCGTTTTTGATGTAACGGGATAGTCGATTTAAAGCCATTTTTATAACATTATACAGGATAAATTTATATTTACTGCCATTCATTGGTAAAAGCCTATTTTGCCACCTTTCATACGACGTTAAATATTTTGCTGTATCTTAAGATCTTTTAAAGTTATTCACTCTTAATCTAAAACCTTTTCGTAGCTGAGCAATTCTTTTTTTTGAATAAAAAACCACGTCAGCTATTACATTGCCATACTACGGATATCCAACAAGTCCTGATACTACGATCTTTCGACCATCAAGTTTTTCGTCTCTGACAACACCTTTTGTCCGACCATGACGTTAAGTTATGTGTGAAAAGAGTGAGAGTAAAAGCTATACCTTAAGATACCTTAAATTCTTAACATTTTCGTTATAACCTTCCACCCGACAACTATTTATATCAAAAAGTTCTTTATCGTATTGTACCGAAAGAAAAGTCATGAGAAATTTCATGTCTCATTAACTAATTACAGATTTCAACTAAACTTTCATTGTCCGAAAGACAAGAAAATAGTAGACAATCCAATGAAGACAATCCTTCTTACTTTTTCCGAAAATCGAATGGGATTTTATCGTAACTCTGCCCCTTATCACAATTCTTTCACATAATTAATTTTCCTGACAATTTCCCATAGAAAATACCATCCAAGAGCTACTTCTGTCTGTCTTCGGGCGTATCTCTCACGAGATACTATTAATCCAATAATCCGATTCTTTAAGGAATACTCGGAAATATCTAATCGACATTTTCTAGAAGATCTAAGCTTTTAGCAGCATCCCACTCGTCTGATTTCAACGATAGAAACAAAATTTCTACCCGGAGGACTTATTATCTGCTCTGTTAATTCTGTTTGAATTTTCTCCTACTGGACCACCTAATGATTCGTTTTATTAATTAAGTCGCATAAAATTAAATTTACACAAAAAGGTAACCTGACGGTATCAGTTCGAAGTAACTTGCTCGAGAAGTTTCGCCGAGTTTGAAACAAAAGTTTCCTTTTGAGAAATGTTTGTACCGAAGTTGAAAAGTATTCGTAGGAAACTTAACTCCGGGCACTAATCTAAACAGGTAGGTACAAATCTATAGGTTCCTATCTGGAAAAGAGATTTTCAATAAAGATTAAAAAGTTAAGTTTGTCTTCCGGCCAAAAAAATATGCTCGTCATACTGCAATTAATCCTGAAAGAAAATTGCAATTCAAAGTTCCCAGAGTAGCATATTAATTCCCAAGTAGTTCTCTAAAAGCTAGAACAGCATCTGAATAATTTATTTTTCACTGAATAAGTCACAATGCAAATATCAATCAAAAATCTTATTAAATGTTGAATATTCGCCGAGGAAAAAAAATCAATTCGGATTATTATACCAGTTTCCGTCCTGACTTAATTTCAAGAAAGCTAGAACAATGATAAGGGTCCTTTCGTCGACTCCATCCTGTCCGAAATAATCAGAGAAACATAATTTCAGGTTTAGTATTATATCCTCTCATTAATAAGGGCTTTCTTCTTATAATCGCTAAAGCGGAAATATTTTTGCTGACGATGTTGTCACTTGTGTCTGTCATGCATTTAAACGTAATACGGACTGAGAGATAATTCACATGACAGACAATTTATTAAAGCTCCTTTATTCAGCGAAAATCCTATGTGGTAATTAATCCAATAATTACATTTCGCAAAGGTGGTATTTTATTGCTCAATTGAGAATTTTCTAATAAGCGTTTTTATTGTAATGAAGTATTCTGGTCGGACTAAAATTACAACGAAATTGAACCCCGAGTAACTATTACTTGAAACTTGGGGCACTATATTTAAACAGGCATTTTTTTTGCTTTACTACTACACAGTAAAAAAAATGCATTGAATTTTACATCTTTAGGATAGTTGGCCACACCTTTTTAAGTAAATTTACATTGGAATGTAATAGACAATTTGAATGTTATTTTCAATTTTCGGTCAGTAAATTTCAATTGCAATCAGTTAATTTCAACTTCGAAAGCAGCAAATTCACTGGATATTCTCTTGAACTTACACTCTAAAAAAAGTGTATAATTAGTACTCTTTAAGGTACACCTATTTCTACTTCTAATATTATTTCTTACTTACTTTAAATAAAACCCTTGGCTGTATTTAGGAATCGAACCCGCAATCAATTCTGGTTTTGCTGCGTAGGTTTGGCGCGCGTTGCCACTCCGCCACCGAAGTTAATTTTACACGAAATGTTTCTTGTAAATGGTTCAGTTCAGTTGAAAAGTACATGAATAATTTACTAATACCAGTAATTTCGTGTAAAAGTGGTTGAAATGTGTACTTTTACTTAAAAAATGAAATATACTGGAAATATCAAGTAATAATTGGATTGAAAATACAATTTTTTTTTAAACTTTATGAAACTTGAGAAAAAAAATTCAGGGTAGGAATTTTTTTAAATCGATCACAATACTGTATTATTGAAATAATAAAATTGGAAAATTTAATTTTCCGTCCCAAAGTTTTAGGTACTTTATTGTTCTTTTTCAAAATGGGAAACTGTGGATTTTATCTTTAAGCTTTTTGTTGAGAAACCATAAAACTCACAACTTTCTCCCCAAAATTATCCGATTTAGGGCAATTTATCTTGCGATGTCAGAAAACATTTTTGCTTGCCACTCGATTTAAATAAAGCGATACCTCTATTCTGCTCACAACTCGCATTCATCCCTACTTGTCGGATTTCCGGTAGCTTCTAGTGGTTGCTACAATCTCGCAACATTTATATAATTAAAAGCAAACTTCTCGGCATCATCATGAAATATTTGACCCTCACAGACAAGTCTAGTTTATCCTGGACTGTCTACCGACAATCTTCCCTAAAATAAAATTTACACTTTGCTTTATAGTCTACATGAGATAATTGTGTATTCTCTGTATTAGCTATGCATAGGAGCAGTAATGGGGTTTTCTACGCTACGAGTACCATAAAATCAGTTCAATCTACCAGGTCATCGGATAAAATTTATACGGTGACCACCACCCCAGGATCGAAACTAAAATGTGGAAATGTGGAAAAGGATACCAAAATTTAAATCCAGGAGTCAGGGCTTCCCTAATAACAGTCTAGTTTTCACATTTTCACCACATTGCCTATTATACGGATTCGAACTTTTCAGATGGAAATTTCTTCCCTGCAAGTTACGAATATTTTAGGATACGAGGAATTTAATGTTTTTTTTTCAGATTGTTGTACAATTTAGAGAAATTCGAGGATTTGCAGTGAAAGTTTTGCTGCAGAAGGGGTCACTATTCAGAGTTTTATCCATCGTAGTAGGTAGTTCGAAATCTCTGGGGGGTGAATATTTTTACAGGTTAAATACTTTAGTCAAGTACCGTGAAATATTCATAGTACGAGTATGTTGAAACGTCTACTTTTCGTTTTACGTTCAGTTTCAATTCCACAAAACGACAATGAATTTCATTTTCCGGTTTTTGAATTCCTTTACATGAGATTTAAAAATATTTTCCTGAATATCATTAAATATTGTTGTATTTGCCCTTAAGAATAATTTACACATTTTCCGTAAAATAACTTACGTCAAACCATATTCACATTTATGTCCATCAAATTTGAAAGTAGCATATTTTTGAAAACTACCAATTATTATTTTTTTGATGGTTTGAATGTCATTTAAAAATTGGACGAAATTTTTGGGGCTACAATCCTTATGATTCTACAAAACGAGGAGTTTGTTTTTTTGACAGTTTTCTTGTATTTTGGAACCCCTTAAATATAATATCAAAATGAAGTTAGGCGTTAGGCGTTCCTGCTTAAAGTATGACGAATAAAAAACCATCAACAGTTTTGCGATAGTACAACGCCATTGAAAGTACAAAGTTCCGATTTATTTTTTTCGAACTGTTCCGCTCATCTTTCGATATGAACGTCTGGATGTCCTTTAGTATTTTGGCAAATAATATAGGCATCCTAATTTTTGGCAAAGTGAAACAGTACACTTCTGCTCGTCTGTGCCTGTGTTTGTTCTCATCATCACTACCCAAATATTTTTCTCTTCTAATTTGCCTCGACCACCTCGTCATACCCGCTCTCCAAAGTTTCAGTACTGAAACAGATATACTAAGTGCTGTTACTAAGAAAATTTTAGGATTTTATCTGAAAGGAGTTTTGTTATATGGGTGTATTTTTTCGCAAAGTCAAAGACTAAATCTGAATTTCTCCAAAATGGTAAGTGTTCCAAGTTTTAACTTTGTAATCCCAAATTTTCAGCATTTGCCTTAACTCTGTTTCCTCACAATTCCATGGAGTCTACTTAGTCTATCTTGTGAAAATTATGCACAATGATATAATCACAGGTTCTCAAAATATTAAAAGTGAAACGCATTTCCATGCGGCGGTCGTTTTTGGGCTTCTCAACCCGCATAGCGCATTGGCACACTATCAATAATTCAGTGGGACTTTTTCCCTCTCGCAGTACTGAAAAATCAAAACTTCATTCAACAGTGATTCCGCTTCAGTCTTACAAATTCAGTACTGCGTGGATAGCGCCTTCATGGAGAAATTTTATAATAAGATAAAATGTTTCAAGGTTTTACATATTTAAATGCGGAATTTTCTTTTGTTTATTATTTTCTCTCTATGTATTATACATCGACGAACAAGTATATAATTTGTACTAAAAAATAAACTTACAACTACCAGGATTTCAGGCAATCAAGATAATTTATAACCGAGGCTAGCGCTCTTTATAATATTAGCAAATAGTGTACTTTGTGGTGTCGATCTTTGTCTACAGATGCTATTGGTGTACAGTACCGATTCAGTACCAATTTTAAAAAAATTCTAGGGATTCCAAGGTTTTAGTTCTGGCTGGTTCCATGAGAAAATGGTATCACTTTTTACAGTTCTGCTTCGATTCTAAAAGAGCATTAGTTCAGAACTAGCTGGTAAATTCCGATTCAATTACTATCCAGTGTTGATGAAAGAAATTGCCCCATTAAAAAATATTACAAAAAATTAATTCGCAAATTTACTTTATTTTTGATAGTATTTAGTGCCGAAAATTTATATTGTTTCGTCAAAGACGGTTTAACGGTATTCCTTCAGGCGTTTTTCAAAACTTAATTGAATAATTTTTTAATTAAAATATTTCGCACTGTAACTTAGAGTATCATGGGCTTATATCATTTTCATTCTAAAAAAAAAGTGTAATTAGAATCTGAAAGAGCCCGGATGAGATCATGCTGGAACCACAAAAGGTAGAAAACGTGGAAATACCAATTTTTTATCTTTGGGGTCGGATATAATTCTTACCTAATTACTTTCTATCCCCGGTCCTTTCCAAGGAACTTATCAAGACAAGGCTAAATTTGTAAGACTTGTCATTTCCTACAAGGAAAACTCTTGCTCGCTACTTATGTACCTTATGCATCACTTAGCTTCTTGCGATTTTCAAAGCAACTCACTAATTGAAAAGATATTTGACATCTAGACAATTCTTAGTCCCGGAATTTGTTCAGTGCAACAAAATTGTAGTTAAATTCATTAAATTCTAAGAACTGTTGGAAAAGGTTTAAATACAGAAAGGGATCCTTAAGGGTTGGCATTCACTCACTCATAACGCACAGTAAACCCTAAATTAAATGTCGCAATTAAGGACGAAAAGCCCATATGTTGGAAGTGTGGTTAAACTCCTTTGAATTTTACATTGTCGTCGTTGCCAGATGGCGAAATTTTTAGGCCAATGCTGTTTCATCCGGTAACTTTCAATGTAATTTCTCCATAAGTTTCCTGAATAAATGTAACTCGATGCCTAGAAGGCACTCACCACTCGACAGAAGTAGACTGTGAAAACATTACACTAACTCTATTGAAACTAGTTTTCCCACGAAAATAATGAACAAGTACGAGTTTAATTGTAGCCCACACTTCGTGAATTCTCGTAGTCTGAACTGCTGAATTGCAGTGCAAACTTCTCGAACAATTGGGGGTGTTTCCGAGAAAAGTCTCATTACTTTAGCTTCGAAATTGCCCTCCACCCCATCTTTAAACTTTGACGAGTAATCCACTCTAATTACATCTTCGCCCCGAGTTTCTTGTCATATCCAGATACACACTATAATTAGCTTTTGTTAGTAACACTTCGTATTAAGCCTGATCAGTGTGTCATTGTAATAAATTATTAAGATTGTATCAGGTGCCTTAAGAGCGCCATTTAAGTACTTAAGTGTGACCATAAAGCCGAGCAGAATACGATCCATAATGGGTACTTGATGCGAGGTGACAAACATTATTCTTGGAAGCTATGTCGTGTACGCTAGATCCCATTAATTTGACAAAGTCACCCACATCCTGCCCGTACGACATACATGACATATTCTTGGCAGACACCGCAACAAATTGGCTTAACTTTTAAAAATAAGGAAGAATCTCGAGAGCAATTTAATTTAGATAAAATACATTCCGCTCTCGGAAGTCCGGTGTCATCATAGAACAACAATCCCTTTCTAAAATGAAGAATAGGAGCAAGTCCGGTCGACCGTGGCATCGTATTTCATAGCAATGAGCCTGAATAGCGAAGCAATCAAACTTTCATTGAGACAAATTCACCATTATTTGTTGGTATCGAACAAAACCTTTTCCTTTTCACAGGCGTCCTTGTTGTCCGTTCTTCTGAAGTACAAGGAAATGCAAGGACTCCTTTATAGCTTACTATTGGTTTTGTTTGACTTTGTGATCCCAATTCTGTCAGTATTTCGAGGCTGGACCGAATTCAAAGCTATTACAATGTTTCGTCCTTTTCCGATTTTTTTTCGACATTCACCGCTTTTTATTGCGACCCAAATTAAATGTGTTTTGATTTAATTGCTAGCGGCTGAGTGAGTCGTTTTTATAGCCTTAAGGACCACGCTTCGATTGTTTCATAGCTTCAAATACTTTAAAAATTCTCAATCAAACTGCCAGGAATATCCGGTCGAAGAATTATTCGAGTCACACACTTAAAGGACTTCCAAGAGTAAAAGTTTTAATTTTGATGGTCTGAAATTATTACGCCATTTCAAATTTGCCTCTTCGCCATCGAGTTACAGTGTCTTTATTTCGAAAAGACAGTGTCCTTTTTAATTAGTGAAGAATCTCCGAAGAGATCTTCGGTTATAAGTTAGGAAAAGGAATTGGTGGTTGGTTTTAATTAATGTCGTAACCATTTCATTTAATATTGAAAGTTGCATGACAAAGTTCGAGTTTTACGCGCTGACGAGCCTAACGAAGCGAAAACATCGTCACAAGTCTCATTAAATTGTCGTTTAACATTTCACAAAATAAAAAAAACGCTCTATTTGTTTTCCTCGTGCATATTTAGGTCGAAAACAGATGTCCTTCGAGAAAAATGTGCTCAGATCGTCTAAGTGGTAGGCTTTTGTGGGTGTTAAGTAGTCTGAAATACTTGAGGCAGACAGTTGAATAAAATTTGTAAAGCGCCTTGGGATGGTTCATAGTTGTGACATCTAAGTGAATGTTTTAGAACTACATCATCCAGAAGCATTGTGTCTGACTATGCTACACACATAACTTTAATTAGTACCGACTGCGCCACTTTACATCATTCAGTTCTAATGGAGTTTAAGCTTCCAGATGATTAATTTAATTAATTGTATACTTTTTTGACACAACTCTAACAATAAATTGTTACCAAGCTCGTTATTATTTCAATAGCTTCCACTGCAATTGTTCACATTAATTTTTTTTACTTTGAACGTATAGCTCTTTGATATTTTGATTGTCATCTTGAGTTCTAACCTGCAATTAAAGCATAAAGTTTTAGGTATGAGAGTCTTGAGAAAGATGTGAAGATTTTTCTATTTAGCTCGTGAAAGGAAAAGATATTCTCACATAACCTCAGAGAAAGTGGGTGACCCGAATGAGTCTTACTGAAAAGTTTAGATAGATTCCCCGTTATCTCGCAAGGATTTTGTATAACCTGAACAAAATAAAGTTGTTAACTTTTTAAATCAGTCTCAATTGCGATATTCTGTGTAGAGTCTTGCAGAGCATTTAAAGCAACTTAAAGTTTTTGTAGTAGTGTAGTTTAGTTATTTTTTCGCGCGGTATAATCCGCTCAATGGATTTATAAGCTACGATTCATCAAAGGCGTTTTCGTACGGCGGATAGAGGGACAAACATTTTTTCGCGGAACGATGTAGAAGAAAAAGTTCTTATGTATTATATCTCGAGACCCGCTAAATTTCCAGCTTTAACTAAATACTTTATTATTAAAAAATAATAATGTAAAATTGGTATTCATTTAGGACAATTGAGTGGTTGAGTGGAAGAGTTGCCTAAGCAACATTGAATTTTTTGATGCTTAAGTTTTTTTGATTTGACCACAATAACCATGTTTTTGTGTTACTAACTTATTTATTCAGCATAATATCAGTATACATTGCTTGAAATAGAAATTATTTCTTTTTGAGAGTAATTTTTCAAATTATGTCTAAGTTTAGAGTCCGATGTCTCATTTCGTAGCATTGTTGGTTAGGCAACTCTTCCACTGAACCACTCAATTGTAAGGGCGTGTTTTGAAATTTTTGAAGGGCTAGCGAGGTACGGTGGAGATGGTTTTCTGTCTCAGGAATGGTTTATGATAGAAAGTATAAACGGATATATGTAGATGTCTTAGAAAAGAAATTATAGTATAACAACTTTCAGATTTACATTGCCTCCCATATTTATACGAATTCCGTAATATCTCTTAGGTCTCTCTGTTTTACTTCTATACTCGTCGGGTCTTTATAAAAAAGAGCATATCTCTTAGATCTGATGTTTTGTAAAAAAAATTTTTTGATAATCAACACCTAAAGGAGAATAAAACGAATGTACTCGTATATTGGTATTCTGACATATCTTTTAGGTCTGATGATTTTTAGATGTAATAATAAAATTATTTTTACGGTTTTCATTAAATTTTAGTTTAATATTCTAAAAATAAAATTGATGAAAGAATCTGAAATGGGAAGATACTATGTAGGTCTAATTAGAATTATGATTTTCTGATTTTATATCTTATTATCGTTTAAACAAAAATTAAATGTTGTTTTTTGGATAGTCCAGTCAGCACTTCAAATCGAAATGCAACACAGATTTATACACAAAATTTAATTAGAGAACTATTTTGAAAGTATATTTAATTTTTAAAGTATATTTAATAATTTCACTTCATCCCTGAATCAGTTATGTTTCTAAAGGTGCTATTACACGAGCAATTGTTCAAGCAATTGATTGTCCGACGACTATTGCCAAAACTAGTGGAACGATTAATGAAACAATACAGGGCAATATCATGCTAGTTGCGGCAATATTTCGACAATGTGGCGATGTTTTCACAGATTGCTCGCCATATAGTTGCTGTATTTACACTAACTTTAAAAATTCCTAGCAATTGTCCTCGTTCGGTGATTTAATTGTCAAGTTTTGTTTTGAGTTTTGCATTTATTTGCCGAGTTTCGTGTTATAATGGCTTGAATTTCATATATTTCAAAGTTTAATGTTTGTTTGTGAAGTTTGCTCATAGAATGAATTCGCCGTGTAACTCGTTATTGCCGAATTGCTAGATATTGGTCAATATCGCTCATAGCAATTCCGGAACGAGTTGATGAAAAGTTGATCCACATCGCCTGTTGCTATTGTTGCTGTGTGTTGCTTCATATTTTCGTGACGTCAAAATTGACAAATATTGCTGCAAATTGAGCAATTTTAATCGCTCGTGTAAGAGCACCATAATACATTCTTGCCATATCCACATATGATTTCTAAATTTAAACTTCCTAGTGTGAGCCGTTTTTAAGTTATGATATTTTTCAGTTTTCGCTTTAAAAATTTAAATGTTAAAATATTGCAATCTGGTCCTTTTGAAGATTTTGGACTTCATACTTTTTACATAGATAGTAGATTGTCCATGAAGTAAGTAAGAGTCCTCACTAATACTCGCTCCTGTGTAAATAATCTGAAAATAAAGGATTCTTGCAATATTACAATAAATTAAAGTAAGTCTGACATTTCCAGGACTAAGCCGCAATTTTATCCAAGTCGTAAACTATAACTTCAGGATTAGATAAACCTACCCATGATAGTCGCATCAAACCCAAAATCCTGAATTATGTCTTCCTGTGAACCATTTCGTTTTTACACCCATCAAAAAGTGAATAAAAGTAAATTAATAATCCGAATTATGAGTATCCCTCATAAAATTAACACCCTTATTAATACTCGTAGCCGTGCTTATTCATTTCTCGGTGAATTATAATGAGATCATTTTCGTAACTGCGACTACATTTCTGCGAAAAAAGCACCGCATTAAAATAATTCAATTTTCCGGTATGAAACGTGGACTTTTATCTGACATAATTCCACACCAAAAAAAGGAGATAAAACTGAATGAAAAGATCCATTGTAAATTTTTGTATATGGCTGCTTGCAAATTTCCAACTACCCTTGATACGGGACGTAGGGTATGTGACGTAGGGGATGTGAGCTTCATTTCCGATGCGAATTAGGCAATTCGAGTGATAGTGTCCAGCCGAAACCCCTAAATTATTCCTTTAGCATTTTTTGTATCCTTCCTAAGGATACCGAAAAGTCACATCTCCATTTGGGCTCAGTGCTAAATCTGTACAAGAATATCCCAAATGGGACTCTAATTTCATTCAGGGATTCACTTCAATCGGACAGTGCTTCTTAGGGACATTTTCATTTTATGATTCAACAAGTATTAAGAAATTTGGGATTAAAATTATTATTGCTGGTGAAATATTCGGAAACGGACCTGGAGCTGGTATGAATTTCAATTATGGGTTTTTCTTCAACAACGACAGCCTGGCTTATACCCTCTACCTGCTGAGATATGACAGGCTGCCTAATTAAAATTCCAAAATACCACCCATAAAACTTACTCGTTAATCCTTCCAACTAATCTTCCCGGAAATTTTCAATTATTGACCTCCAAGGACATAGGGACAACTTACAACGTTCCTGACAATAAATTCGTTTAAATTTCCGAGCTCGAAGCTGGCGACAACTGTTCACATTATCAGATTTATTGCTTTTCCTGGTCCTGGCAATTAAGAAAGGATCTTTGCGAGAACTTTAATTCAACTCTAGATCCTAGATCATAAAAAATAAAGCTATCGAATTTCTGAGATGGATGAATAGGACTCCATGCTGCTGACGACCCAGCATTAAATTCTACTCGGAAAATTTTTTGCTATTACGGACAGGTGGTACGAAATTTTGAGATGTTGTAAATTTTCGAGACAGATATTGAGCGATTACTTTTTCTTTTAATTAATTCATGAGGGGGATTTATGTAGAGTGTTTGTGTTTTCTTTATTTTTTTTGATAAAACGGATTACGACACACTTCAATGTTGATGAATTTTTGATTATTTTATAGATTTGTAACATGTGAACCACTTTGGAGTATTAAGGAATCATTGCCCAGGAGACAAGGACCTGAAAATTGTTGAGCTTTTTAGTTAGGTAGATAGGTAGGTACACGTGGCTGCCCGTGAGAACACGGACACACTTAGACCTATAAGAAGGTCCGTTGTGTTACCACAGGATCATCGAATCCGGTCCTACCATTTAGAGCTTGCAATGAAACGTTGGATTCTCGCGGCCTCCATTTCGGCAAGGTCACTGAGACTATTGAAGAAGTAAGCTCCAAGATGAGCTTTCCTTCTAGCGGATAGAGCCGGACAGGTACAGATAAGATGAAGCACTGTCTCCTCCTGTTCCTCATCCAGGCAGCTTCTACAAAAGTAGTTTGAGAAGAGGCCGATTCTTTTAGCATACCGGCTTATAAGACAGTGCCCGGTCAGTACAGCGACTGTGGTGCTGATATTGGCCCTTTTGAGCAAAGTCAGCCCATTCCAGCTTCGGCCAGATCTGTCTCGCAGTGTGACATGTAATGCCGTCCGCCAATCTTGAGTTGGTTTTCTCAACTGAGTCCAATCCCAGTAGCAGTTTAGGCACATCTGGATTCCGATGTTCCGGCATAATCTAAAGGATAGTACCACGCCGAGCGAGTTCGTCAGCCATAGAGCTTTTTAGTTAAAAGCAACCCACAATTTTTTCAAAATATAAATATGTTTCGATCAGTGTAGGTACTCGTCCTATTAAACTCTTAAATGGGTGACATTCATAAATGTCTCGGACAATCCTGGAACAACGTTATTTTACATTTGTAGCTAATACAATAGTCACTTGTTAGTTTACTTGAACAAATAATAAAAATTTAATTATCTTTTTATTTGAATAATTTTTTGCGTAGGACCAACGGTTTCCAATTTATTTTGGAAAGGAATTTTTCAGATTGTATTTAAGAAACTAGGGTCACTCCATCAAGAATCGCCAAAAATGACGAAATTTGTGACCTTACCATCGCCGATTCTTTTGAAAATTTATGTACTAAAAAAATATAATTTAAATTTTTTGTTTCTATCTCATTTTTTTTGTTAGTTATAGTATGTTAAAGTTTTCGCAAAAATGGTGTTCGAGTCCTCTTTGAAAATTCATATCTCTGGTAATTTTTATCCTAGAATAATAAAATAGGGCTTATTTTAAAGAGGGAGGTTGTCGCAATATAAAAAAATACGAATAAAAATTATCCTTGAAATTTTTTTTCAAGGATAACGTTTTTGTCCTTTATCCTTGAATATCTCAAAATGCGGGGCTTTTTTATATTTTATAGGTTATACTGTTGTACAAAACATACCAAAAAATTAACCTGGGATCTGAAAGGGATCGGGGTCAAAAAAATCGAAGAACATCAGTGCTTCTCAATTATGTTATAGAAAAATTACAATTATAACATAATTGAGACGATGATGTTCTTCGATTTTTTTGACCCCGATCCCATTGAGATCCCAAGTTAATTTTTTGGTATGTTTTGCAAAACAGTATAACCTACAAAACATAAAAAATAAAAAAAAAACCTATTTTAAGATATTCAAGGATAAAGGACAAAATCATTATCCTTGAAAAAAAATTGCAAGGTTAATTTTTATTTGTACTTTTTTTATATTGCGACATTTTTTGAACAACGATCTTTAAAATAAGTCCAACTTTATTATTCTAGGATAAAAATTACCAGAGATATGAATTTTCAAAGAGGACTCGGACACCATTTTCGCGAAAACCTTAACATACTATACTATGGGCCGGGTTATTTGCAATCTCTGGTTAATTCCAGTTTTTCCAGAGATTTGGTATTATTCACCTCCGGTTATCATTTTTAACCGGTGATTCGCTGGTTTTGTGACCAGTGATTAAAGCTACCCTGGGAAAAAATTTAACCAGTGGAAAAGTTCCGGTTTTCTACGATACCCAGGGATTTAACTGGCAAATTTTGTATTATTCACGATTGAAGTTATGGCAAGATTTTATTTGTGGGATAATTGGAGTGATTCTGAGGAACAAGACGACTGGAGCGTCGCCAATACAAAATGGCACAACGAATCGACATCGACATATGGGACGACAAAGACTGTTTCTGCTGTTTCCAATTTACAAAGCCAATTGAATTGTTTCCTTTTCACCGTTCTCCACCCTCACCCCTTATACCCGCTGCCTACAATTTTCAGCTATGGGTGTATCAGGTCAAACTCTCGTATTAATTGTAAGATCATATAGAGTTCTTGAGATATGAGATGTGATTTTTTTTATAAAAATGCGTATCCATCGCCTCCCTGAATAAAATACATTCAGCCAATTCCTATTGTCCATCTTTAAACATAAGTCACATTTCCTTCTTCTGGTTTAATTGGTTTGTGAGACTTCGCAATGCAAAGTTTTTTACCACCCACCTACGCCATTGACCTCCCTCAAAGAATTTTGTTCAATCTATTCACCAAGTTCCTTATCTAGCAAGTATCAAGTTTCAACTTTGTGACATTAACCATTCAGGAGATATGGATTTTTAGAATGTCTCGACCGAAGCTTTCAAGCGTTTCGGACACATTACTTATCTCCGAACTCACGAACCCCTTCACTCATATACAAATTTTTATTGGAAATTGGTACAATATCATAAATCTATGTAAGTTCCGAATTTCAGCTTCCTAATATAAAAACCAAAGTTTTTCGTCTAAAACGCCACCCGTCTCCCTCCTCACACCGCCCCCTCCCCCCACCCCAAAAAAAAAAGTTATCACTTTAAGGGGTCCACTCAATCTACCCTACCAATAAATTTAAATTGAATAGCTTATATCGTTTGGGAGATACAAACCTTCAATCGACTGTACGCACTGTGAAATCCAATCACCCGGTAGCACACACTCAGAAAACTATCGGAATCAAATGGGATATGGTTCTCGTTCAACGTGGAAACTGTACATCACAGACAATGTTTGTACTACTCCGAGATCCATAACCATAATAAAATTGCAGTTAATAATTCTCATTTTTTCCTGAAAATACAAATTATTCACACAAATATTCACAAAAAAATAAAAATGTCACATTTTGAAAATAATTAATAAAATTTTCGACGTTTGACTGGAAAAATAATGGAAAAATGGAAAACCAGCCGTTAAGATAACCCGACCTATTAAATCGCTAACCTGAAGTGAATAATACCATTTTATACCCAGAGAAATTAACCAGTGATTAAAGTTAATGTCCCGGATAAGTTAACAGCTGGTCAAGGCAAAAATAACCCGAGGTGAATAATACGGCCCGGCTCTATAATTAACAAAAAAAATGAGATAGAAACAAAAAAATTAAATCATATTTTTTTTTTCACTAGTTCTTCAAGTAAAAAAATTTTCGGCGATGGTAAAGTCACAACTTTGGTGATTCTTGATGGAATGACCCACTATCGAAATTTTTTTTGGCAATCTATAATACTTTCTAGTTTAAAATAAAATCAAATTTTATAATGAAATAAAACTCTCGGCGAAATATTGCTTTTTCGAAAAACCCAAAAAAAGGGGTGATAACTATTTGTCTTACGAGATGAAACAAGAAACCAAACTATAGGAATAAAAATAAAAATTTAAACTAATTTTGTTTTGAAGTGAAATGAAAACGAAACATTTGCTAATTATTCTCTTAGGATCTCAACGGTTGCGAGCAATTGGCTTCCCGAGGTCGTATTGTTTTGGTTTTCATTTGGAGACTAAAATTAAAAAAATTCCCAACTAGAAACTTGTCGTTACCTTTTACAAGTTACTGTCTTTTTCGGATTCTACTGAACGAGCAACAAACTGTCACAAAACAGGTAGGACTATGCACTCTTCTTTTGCGGTTCGAGTAAGCAAGTAATTGACCTCATTTAGTGATTACTCCTGTGGTAATCAATTGAGCACGTGCTTATTTTTGGTAGATACCACCCAATGAACACCAAAAAACTAAGTCGAAATACCGAATACTGAAGCTGAAGTAATCAACAATTATTCGTTACTGAAAAGTAATCAAATTGCACATATCTCAAACTATGTAGTGTTCTTAAAAAAAACTAATATTGAAATATACATTTTATGATCTAGAGTGATAAATCTAAAATACTTCAATTAAATTAATTCTAATCCACTATCGGTGTTTATGATTTAATAGTGTCTTCGTTAATAAAATAAACCGTGCACTATATCTCTCTGCCCGCCATTTTACATAAAAATCCTTTCTATTCCGCAAAATGGCAAAAAAAAATCATTTTTATGTGCTTATATCGTAAAAAGGCAATCAAATATTAGCCAACCCCTTTACGATTATGGCAGGCATTACAGACTATCATGACCCTATAACTACAGAGGTCTACGTATCTCCTACGTGGCCGAACCCCACGTGAATATTTAATTTAATTTCCTAAATTACCGCATCATCCATTTTTATTACTACGACATGGGCCTTTTTCGCATCAGCATTAAGATTAATCGAATACCGCAATGAATGAATACGGAGCGGTATTTTATTTTAAAAATTAATGGTTTTATAGGTTCGTAGCATATGGAAATTTAAATTGAATGTAAATGGCTTGAAATAAATCAAAGTGTGAAGGGTGTATATATTTGTATAAATGAGGTGGATTCTTAGACACTTTCAGCAAGAAAATAGGAGGACATATCATTGAATGAATGGTTTTTGTTTTAGAATTCTCAAATGTTGCCAGATTTTAGATTCTTCATACGTACCGTGCGTCTGATGAAAGACGCCTTCAATGTTTGACGAAATACCTACCGACTTCAGGATATATTTGTTCACTGGAGTCATCTCTGATTAATTCGTTCTGCAAAGAGACTCAAGCTAATGAAAAAATTGGAGTAGTTCTACTCACGATTTACTCGGGAAAAACTAAACCTTTTTGGGGAATAAATTCCCACAAAAAGTGTCCCTTTAAAGGTCAATTAGCTGTGCTACTAACCATAACGTATCTCATAAACCAACTCAAAAGCAGATAACATTGCAATTGCTTAACACAACATTTGCCATCTGCGTCGATGTCTGCGAATATAAAGGCCATTGGTTTGTAAGACTTCGTGTGCACAAGGACGTCGTCGATGGCATAAAGCTTATCGTGAAAAACGCCTAACTACTGTTTTGTGTAATAAAGTCCTGTGTATGTTCCATTGCTCCAGAGATAAAACAAGGAAAAATGAACTCTTTCGCATCGTAGAAAAAAAATACGACCTCCAGATGTCCTGGATCTTGGCCAATTCTTCTAACAAACGGCAAAAAGTTACCGACTCAAAATATTCGTTTTTTCTGGCAAATAATTTCACTCCATGTCCTTCTGTCCAACACACATATAAACTTCACACTGCTGAACTAAGCGTAATTTTCATAGAAATTTAATTTTAAAATGTATGGAAAATGCTGAGTCCTTTAACGTTTAAATCTGATCTTAAAAAATTAAATCCTTTTCTCTAATTTTCTTGTGTTTTTTTTATCATTGCAGGCTCTTTTGCATACGCATGACGTCGTTGCAAGAGAAGTTTATGGTGAGGAGGCGTTAAGGGTTACACCGCCACCGATTGCGCCCTATCTGAACGGTGATGATATCGATAGTGCGGACAGTGGCGAACTTCAGCATGTGACCAGGGTCCGATTGGTACAGTTCCAGAAAAATACTGACGAACCAATGGTACGTATGTGGGAAAAAAAATGCCAAATTCGAAATTTATGCACCCGTTCTGTTCTTAATTTATTTTAATGTTTATCCGAACAGGGCATAACGCTGAAAATGACCGAGGACGGTCGTTGCATTGTAGCTAGGATAATGCATGGCGGAATGATTCATCGTCAGGCCACTTTGCATGTTGGCGATGAAATTCGAGAGATTAATGGGCAACCAGTGCAACACCAATCTGTTAGTCAGTTACAACGAATGTTGGTAAGTTTTAACATTAGTATGCTATCTTTTGGCAATTTATTACAGCTGAGGATTGGATTTTTCTCCATTTCTTGGAGAGCTCTCAGGCAAATTTCAACTTAATTTTTGAAGTATCGGACAGTAGTTCAGTTGATGGTACGCAAAGCTATGAAAAGGACACACTTCGGCCAACTCAAATACACTTGTATTCTGTTGTCAATTGCAGCAGTAAAGTTAACAGAACGGTTGAAAATGGCCCTCAAGAAAACTTGTATTGGGCATTCAGAAGTCTACTAAATTACGATTATTTAAGAGAGGAACCTCCTTTAAATGGTCGAAAAATACATGATTTTCAAGAATTATTTTCCCAGGTATAATAACTCGAAACGCTTTGAAATTTGTATGACAATTTAATCCATAATTCAAGAGCATAGTGTAATTTTTTCACATTAAAAAATCGATGTTTAATTTAAAAATGGATGGATGTTAATATCGCCTCGTTTCTGGCTGCGTACACTCTAGCGTCATTAATTTTGATCTGAACCAAAAAAACAAAAAAAATTTGTAAGGTTTATGATACTAGCTTCTAGATGACGTCGAGTAATTTTAGTTATAAAGTTGAAATTACATGTTTTTACACAGTTTTAAATTTAAAGTGCATTTTTCGCTAAAAAAAATCGCCTTTAAAATACGAGAAAAATATGTAAACATTTTTTTTCAAAAAACAACTAACGTCATCTAGTAGGGAATTTAATTATCTATAAAATGAGCCGTCATAAAGCCAAATCGGTTCAGTAGAATTTTCTCAATCGTGTACGCAAAATCGAAAAATGATGTTTCGAGAAAAACGCGTAAAGTTTTGGAAACATAAAAATGCTATGTACTCGTCACCCGACCCCTCCGCTTTAAGAGCTGTAACTCGTAAACACTGCAGATTTCGACCGAAATTTTTTCAGAGAATATTCTTGAATAGTTTAGCAATCGATTAAGACTATTTCCAAAAAATCAATTTTTTTGACCCGATAAAGGAGGTTCCCCTCTTAATCTCTAAGCTTTAAAATCTTGCTATTCCAATAATATTAGGGCAGCGCACACTTTTCAGTCTAGCAGTTTGTTAATTAGGTCCGATTACGCAAGCACGATTCCGTAGACAAAAATATTATGTTTGCATCTGTACAACCACCCTTCATATACAGAAATCTGACTCAAAATGTGTACTATCTAACTGAATAGTATTGAACAATTTAAAATCGGTTTGTTGTAACTAAAAATTAACACTAAAACTTACACCGAAATAAAATTCTCAAATAAACTCAAAAAAAATTAAACTTAAAAATCAACATGACATGAAAATGAAACCTTACAATTGAACGAAATTCATAGAAATAAAACATGGAAATAAATATAATTTTATACAGTTTTTTAAACTATTAATACAGAGATCGATTTCTAAATGTTTGGATAAAGTTGAAATAAAAGCCTCCACAATATCTGCAATACCGAATTCTGAGCCGAATTCTTACAACTCTAAAGTTCTCCAAACTATTTTATACGAGCATCTACTTACCTAAAGTTCTATTTAATAATAGTAAATAATCTTCAATATCTCATCAAACCTTGGAGATCCCCCAATATTTTTCACCTTGTTAGGGGTTGAATATATTAAAATCCTGATATTGATTTTTAAACGATTTTATAAGAAGTCCAAGGAAGTAACAACCAATTGTTCCCATCAGACCTAAGAAATATTTCGAAATTCGTGAAGACTTACTTATACTACCCATATACGTACACCCTCTTAAATTATAATTCCTAAAATCAGAACCACTTCGATATCGCATCAAACCTATCGTGGAATTCGTGGAAATTGGTTGAGTTGAATATCAAAAAATGTTGAATGGAACTTTCTAGCTGCTTATATAAAGAGCTCACAATATCAATTCAATATCTCAGCAAACGAGATATGACGGAACTCGTGAAAATATCTGCAACACCTTTTCACCGATCAACTTTTTATCATTTTTCAGATTTGCATTGTCTTACGAAGGCCGTTGCAAATCTGAATTGCTTAAACATAATTTACTTTTCTGGTACATACATGTGCCAAAATTCAACTTTCTAGCACAAACCTTTCTTGAGATTGAAAAAACAGTTGCCACTCCCATATCCTGCTGCTCCTTAATAATTTGGTTTTAAGAGCTTTCCACTTCCGGGTAACCTGGAAGAACTTCCAACAAAAGTTACCATTCTTTATGAGGGCTGAATAAGAGGAAGTTTTTGGAAACACCTCAAAAGTTTGCATACTAGGTGTTCAAATCTGACAACAGCCAACATTTGACTCTTTTTTTAAAAGTTCGCTGTACACTTTTGTGGATCTATGGATTAAATTCTCCGCCGATATCCGTGTAACATCGTATTAAATTTATTTTGCGATGAACACTGAAGCCTGGTTTATCTATCATTATTCATACCGTTACTTTCTTTTCCCTAAACCCCTAAACTTGAATCACTTCACATTTATCGTTTCTTTTCCTTTCTCTTATACTTAATTACATTTCTTTTTTCCGTGCGCGATGAGCATATCAATGTTGTTTATCCTGTGTAATCGGGAATTAGATAAAACAAAAATTATTTCCCAGGCAGCATTTCCCGAACCAGGCAGCATATCATATCATGTCTCTATAAATCAATAGCCATTAAGAAAACTTAATTTTACACCATTTTTAAAAATCTCTTACAATAATTTTAAGCTTCATTCGCTGTAATAAATTCTTTGGGGAAATCAGCCCTACAAACCAGAGTTCAGTTCAAATTTATAACTCCCAAAAGCTACCAACTCGACAGCAATATAACTTCATTTGAAACCATTTCTCTGGGATTATAAGTCGGAAAATCCTAGTACACCAAAAAAATTACAGTGTATCCCTTTTGCCCGGAAATCCTGAATTTGTACTTACTCTGTTCCCAAAAGATTTACTCCTGTTGAATGGTCGAAATATTGATTTCGGTACTGTTTTTGTTACATCCCTTTCTGAGATGTGTCGCTTTATTTCAGTGGTGGTGGATGAAATCTTCGCCAGGGGAAAAAAAGGAAAGATCCTTCCGAATTCTATCAAAACAATCCACTTAGTCTAGTCTTTTGTGTAGGATTTTCCCATTTCGTCCTAGCCTTATACATCATGCTATCAAGACAGGATTAGAGAAAGCACGAGTTTTTATTAGGAAAGCTGTGACTTCCGACTGGGCTCCTTTTTTTAGGTAGGTATTGTCGTTAGGTGAGTTTGAACACGTACAAGAGTTTTACGTGGGTAAGGATCTAAAGCCCAGAAACATTTACGAGTATCTGAGGCTAAGCCTATAGCCAAGCACTCACATGTCCTTTCCACCTGGACGAAGAAAAGCTCGTAACTTTAAATAATTTGGTCCTGGTATTTGCCGGACTGGCGGACAAACGATGAAAATGGCCCTCTTTAAGAGATTTCATGATCCAAGTTAAGGAACTTTTAATGGTCGGAAGTAACGTGACACAATAAACAACATCCCTGTCATGTGGGTAATGGTCATTTCGTTTAGCAGGTATTTCCATTGTAGATAAATGGATTGAATTTCGAGTGGCGGCTATTTTATTTGGCTGATGGTGGTCTTATTGAAATGTGGGGAGTTTCGGGTTCAAAGAACACGTTAATGACAGCAACTTATAGACGGAATACTATGTATCCTTGAATGTTTTTAAAAATAATGCTTCATGAATGTGATTGCAACTTGCGCATTGCTCTAGTGTATTCAACATTCAGAAATCCAAGCTATGTCTAACTAGATTTCAAAGCTGGAAATTTGCATAAAGTTTTAAGTGTAATGAGGATTTTATTACAAATACTTGTATGTCATCATTACATCATTAGATCATGTGTAACTCTCGCAATGGCACGGAATAGCACCCAAGCTCATTAGAACTAGAAGCATTCTCGAACATCTAGGACTTTCATATCATACGGGCTCTTGGGTTTCAATTGTTTGTTTTTTTATTTACTCCATTGTAAACAACGATTCGTTAAAAGTTTGAAACTTTCCATAGTTATTACGATAACGCTACTAATAACGAATAGTTTTAAAATTGTACTAGAATTAACATAACGTAAAAACAACCCCCTCTTTAGATACGCCACGGCTTTATGCAAACATATTGTATCACGTTCCTAAATACCGATGTAAAGAACTTCGTATTTCAGTTAGAGGCTGTGTTTATGCCCAAGCTCATTAATGTCTATTAAAATGAGTAATTAGAAATGGTCTAAGAGTAGATATAGTTCATTCAGTTGTTGAATACAAATATGTCATATATTATCTTTCTTATTATTAATAAAATTAAAGAAATTTTTTTGGATTTCTTTTCCAAGTTCAAATGAAAATCGCTCAAGCTTATATCGTGCTTGATGTCCAAACACTTTCGAGTTCCATTGATGCATACATAAATGCCAATTGTTTACATAAATGAAGTTGATATACTACGCTTCTGTCTCTATGGCCTCTAAGAGTTAATATTAAAAGGTATAGAAAATTCGCCTAGTTGATCATTTTTAATTTAAATTGTATTATGTAGATGTCTATTTTGGGCTTGCAATAGCTATCCAACTGTGAACTAACTGGCAAGCCCAGAGTCGAAATATACTCATAGTCGGCGATTCTTACCTAGTTTTTCATGTTAGGGTTGCAAGGATTGCAGCGCTAGAATCGCATTGAAAGTTTTGTATTGTAAATGGTCATTTCTATGTTCAATCTTCAATTCCATGAAGGTGAAAATGTATTAGTAAAGTACCTTTTACACTCAACTTTAAAGCCAAACAAACGAGACAAAACGGTTAACTTTTTAATACAAATGGCATCAAAATTATTTTTCTTACTCTTTTTATTTGCTTTCAGCTAATTTATGAAATTCCAATTTAATTTTCTTGCAGAAAACCCATGTCAATTGTTTAGCTGTGCAGTATGATAACTATAATTTCCCGGTTTTATTTAACCATGAATATGTTAATTTCAAAGTATACACGCAACTCCTTTCGCTTCGAACATAATTCATAAAATTAATTCAGTACTTTCACACCGCTATGCCAACATACTTTCCATTAATTATTCAAATTGAAAATCTTTTCCAGAACTTTAATACAAGAAACAAGGAAAAACCTCATGTATTGCAGATTTTAGTTAGGATACTTTTTTATCATCTTCTTTGCTTAATTAATTTAAAATCACCTTGATAAAAGTTAAATTTTTTATTTTTTTTTATTTCAGCGTGAAGCTCGCGGCTCTGTTACCTTCAAAATAGTTCCTTCGTACAGGAGTGCTCCACCACCATGTGAGGTAAATATTAAATTTTTCATATTTTTATTTTTGCACCTGATAGCGGAACACGGAAGAGGAAGGTCGAAAAATTAATTTAATCGCATATACTGGTATCTGCCTATATGGGCTATTTCCAAATATTAGCATTTTTAGTCATTTTTTTTAAAAATGTTTATAATGTTATGTCGTTATCTTGTACCTGGTGATATCATTTATTCTTGTACCGTTTTCACTTGTTGTTATCCTAAAAAGTTTCAGTATGGCAACATTTGTTTTCGCAATAAATTTTAAGTAAAACACGAAGCTTACTTTCACCTGAAGAAATACTGAAATAATTAGCATTACGTAGTAAGAACAACGAAGTGTGTTGAGCATTTTAAACGTGTACCTGTCTGGTACGTTATTTGCCAAACAGTACCGAAAATAACAATTATTTTGAAACACCAAGCCTTCACTAGATTCTCAAGAGAGAACCCACAGTAAATTCTACGGATGTACGTAAAACATTTCAACCTATATACATGCAAAGAAAGTATAAACTTGCTTAAAATATGGCATTTTTTGATCAACAATTCAAAAGTAATTTAAATTAATTCACACATCATAAAATTACCTATGAGTGTGAAGTGTCGGGCTTTCAGCTTCAGATTTGTAATTTGTACGCTTATAAAAACGGAATAAAAACGCAGTGTTTTTCTGAATTGTGAAACTTGCATTAGTAAAATCTGTAATTAATGGCAAAGGAAAGAAGCTTCCAAATTTTTCAAAATATTAATTATTCGTAGTGAATCGTAAGGATAAGTAGGCTTTAGCAGTTTTTGGAGGTCATTTTAAAAATTTGAATTTTAAAAATTCGGAAAATGGCATTTACTAGAGCAAAACATTTAATAAATTATGAGGAACATTGATAAATATTGGAATTAAGCCGCAACTGCAATGGTTCTATCAAATATTGTCAAATGTGTCAAATGTTTAACTATTCTCGCAGACAAATGCAGTCAGATAGTATAATTGTGAAATTTTTGTTCGTCACATTATTTTATGTGTTTTTGACAGAAAAAAATTTACTGGGCTTTTTGTTTAGTCAAATATTTGACAGCATGGCATACAACTTAATATAATCTTTAGGTCTTAGGGAAATGTCTGAGAGTACTAAAGTTTGTAATGTCAAATAAATATTTGACAATAAATTAAGTAATATTTCGGGTAAATTAGGAAAATGGAACAATTTGGCAAAGAAAAATTTTACTATTATACCATATGTCTGGCTGGGACGTTTTTACCTGTCATTAGCTTAATCACATACATACGAATATATTTCAGAAGAAATATCTAAGGATAAAAAAATAATGCATGAATCATACATCAACTTTTACCAATTGTTTTTGTTGCCTATGGCTTAGAACATAATTATCATTTAAATTAAATTAATATGTACAGTCCGCAAAAAATTTTGGCATATAGACGTAATTTTAATTTTTATAAACTACAACTTCCTGATTATTTTTTTTCCGGCGGTATGAACTATCCCTGTTACTGTTTGAAGAAATAAAAAACAAATAGTTTCAAATATTAACAAATAATCTATCTAAATAATAAATCACCATATTTTACTTTATTGTTTATTATGATCAATTTCAAAAAACTAAATCCCAATATAAAATTTGATTTAAATTCATTCTCATCTTCATCACGCAGCTATTCAGGATTAGACCTGCTCCAGTTCTAGTAAGTATTTCATTTAGACTACATTTTCGTAGTTGTGTATATTTTTGTTTTGACTAATAGCTGGCATTTTTTATTAATTACTAGTTTGACATTATGTACGTGCATAATACCCATTCCCATTATTATTACGGCAAAAAAAAAAACCCATCACATTAATCGCATTACCCTGCAAAATAACAAAATATAAAGAGGATTAGTTCGGTTGAAAACCCCCTAAAACTAAGTATGTAAGGACATAATATTGTCGCAATAACAAATTCTATTGCAGTTACAAACTGGAAAATTTTCCATTAACTGCCCGCTCAAGACATAAATTTAGCTTACCCGAAACTCAAAATTAATTAGTCCACTAATATCCATTAATTTATTGGTCCAATTTGTCATTAGAGCGTATATGTCCTGTTTTGAGTGGTGTTATGTCGAACCATTCATTACCGTCGATGTCGGATAAAGGACCACTGCATTATACTCGTACGTTAATGTCATTGTCGATATATCGGATTACACATGGTCCCTATCGACGTCCTTTATACCGAATGATGTATACATGTGGTGTATCTTATTTGGACACGAGTTAACTGCTCACCTTACTGACATTTTATCAAATTGGAGTTGTCAATCATAGAACTTTTTCATTTCCAATAAACGACAATTTTGTCAACGCTACGGAATATCGGGTGGTGATTGCTACTAAAATTTTTATTTGCAATTACACTAAAGGCAATTCTAATTCATTTTTTCTATTATTATATTTTATAATTTTATAGTTACAATTTGTGGTATTTTGCAATATAATATTGTATTATTTTTCTTTTCACCTGGTTGAACAGATTTTTGTACGAGCTCAGTTCGATTATAATCCGTTGGATGATGAGCTTATTCCTTGTGCTCAAGCTGGAATTGCATTCCAGACTGGTGATATATTACAGGTAAGTTTATTTTTTTTTGTTTTTTTAATCTGTTTTCTTGGCTAAACAACTAGGATACAACAGTGTTTTATTTCTTCAACGAAACATATGCGTGATAAACTGTTTCATACTTACTCCTACATATCGATTCATATCACACAGTAATTTATATTTCTAAGTGTTCCTGATATTATAAGTCATGTATGACCGGAAAAACCTATCATCGAGTTCGTCATCTGTTTATACAGAAAGCAAATTATAGAGTTTATTCGGTGTACTTCTTATTATCCACAATTCGTAAATTTACTGCTCGTTACTCCGTTTGACAATGTCCCTCCAGCTATAGCTAACAAAACAACATCTCATCAGCATTTGAAATCTCTGAAGCCGTTAATTGCATATCAAATATTTATGACAACAATAAAGAACTCGACGAACTTGATTATAACTTTAACTTCGTAATTCTAATCCACCCTAATCTCCTTCAGCATTTCCCAATCTTCAAAGCTGAGAACTTTAAAAGAAGTTTTGTGATTGAATTTTCAGGGTTTTCTATGTATTATTTAGGGACATAACAAAAAGGCACACAAATAATAGGGCAGTTATTAAAGCCGCAGCTTTGATCAAATCTTAAGCCGTTGCCCCTCTTAAAATTTATATTGGAAAATTTTAAATTTTTTTCAAAAAAGGCGCCCAACGTGGGGCATCTGTTGTTCTTGTTGTGTTCTTTAATATGCCTATTCGGTTGAGAACCCTTCTTTGATAGTCATAAGATCTGGAGAGGCCTGTCTACACTCTTGACGCCTAAGTATCTTCAACTACGTTCATTGCAGTTGTAGTGAAATGTTATTCACCGTCCTTGCTGGAAGCAACATTCCTTGTGTTCAAGAGACTATGAGCCTCTCAGTATCTCATACCATCGGATCAATTATGGCCGGCTTGAACAGATCACATCACGAAACTTGAATTTTCATCCAAGTTGTTCTGACTGTCCAGAGAAAAAAAATAATCTGCATTAAAATAATAATAAATTTTAAAAATAAAAATAAAAATAAAAATAAAAATAGAAATAAAAATAAAAATAAAATTAAAAAAAAAATAAAAATAAAAATGATAAAAAAAATTAACTGAATTTTGTTACGTAATAAGTATTTAGAAGATTGGCGCCCAACGTAGGGCTAACATAATTGGAGGAATATTTGAAATTGGTGTTTTTCACCACTAACCATACCACTTACATTTTTTTCTGCATCGTCAGCAATGGTGCTCTCAAAATCTTGTGGTAATTGGGCCTATTACTTGCAATCCAATTTTTCTTTTGCTGAAATAACTAATCCACTTTTTCTCGATTGCTTTCAATCTTATTATTAATTTTTTTTTAGATAATTAGCAAGGACGATCATCACTGGTGGCAGGCACGACATGATGCTGCTGGCGGCTCTGCCGGTCTAATTCCCTCTCCTGAGCTTCAAGAGTGGCGAATTGCTTGCCAAACAGTTGATAAGACCAAACAAGAGCAAGGCAAGTACAACTGTACCATTTATCACATAAAAATATTGTAATCTTTTCTATACACAAGAAAAATATTCTAAAAATTTTCATATGTCACTCTTACACTCTCGTTAGATGTGTTATGTCTATCATTTTTCATTCATTTAAAAAAAAAACTCATAACTTCATTTTCAATTATCATGAAATCATTTCTCATTTTGTACTCGTATTACTGTTTTATTTTTAATTAAATAAATTTGATGAAACTTAACTAAATTCACCAAAAAATGCTTAAATAAAATTGGAAAAAAATTTTAAAAGTAAAAACCACGACTGACTGCAAATAATGAAATGATCAATATTGTCGAACAGCTTCTTAATATTTCCTCGCCGGCAAATTTATGGATAGCCGAAAAGTACTGAAAGTGGACTAGTAAAAGACTTTATTTTTCTTGAACGTAAATTTTCCTAAGATCAAATTCCTACTTTTCCACCATTTAAACTAGAAATCCAATTGGTAGGCTAATTAACATTAGAAAAACTTCATTTAAAAATAGCCAAAAAATGGCATCCAGCCTAGTCCCGAAACATTTCCCCAATCATTAAAACGCATCATTTAAATTTTTATCATTTCGATTCATTATTTCGTTTCAAAACAAAGATACCAAACCATTTTGTTGTTGTTTATGTATAAGTGTTGACAATGTTTCTGTGTGTTGTGTTGGCGGCATTCAATTTCAAATTATCAGGAGAGTCTGGACCAGGATGTTCAGCTCATGCAGAGGGATGTGATGGATCAACAGGTACTGAATGATAAGAAAAAGAAATAATTTCCAAAATCAAAAATCTCCAAAAATCCAATCGAAAGAAATAACGAAATGTTGATATTTTAACTCTTGGTATCACCATTTATTTAAAATAAAAGTTAAACTCACTAAAAACCGAGATAAATAAATTTAAACAAAAAAAAATAGTTTAATCAAAATATTTATTCGTTCTTCTCCATCACACCTAGTGGCAGTTTTTAAGTTCATCTTTTCTTCTTTTATATTTCAATGAATGCAACTATGTATATAATTTTTGTATTCATTTTATCATTTTTATGCTGATTGGCTCACCTTTTTCATTTAAAAAAAATGAATTATTTATTATTGTAATGCTGCTTTTTTCCGAATTTTTTCATTACATTTTACTGCAAGGAATCTTTATCCAAAATTTCGTGATTAAGGATGCACTCCCTAACAATTTTAATTAAGATTTTTTTTGCCGCATGAATAATTTTTCTGCA
Source organism: Beris morrisii (assembly GCA_951812415.1). Taxonomy (NCBI): domain Eukaryota; kingdom Metazoa; phylum Arthropoda; class Insecta; order Diptera; family Stratiomyidae; genus Beris; species Beris morrisii. Next base: position 4,485,191 of record OX638312.1, on the reverse strand, counting down.
GTTATATCAAATCGTAGTACAGCAAGGCAGATAGATTCTTTTTATATGTTCAAAGGAATATACTAAGGAATTTGAATACGCGACGGTGTGTACTGTACAAATCAAAAATAATTGGAAAATTATGTCGTGGGCTTAAGTCCAGAGTTATTATTAAAAGAGTAACAGAGCTTCAATTTTACTAAAATTATTCGTTCAATCCTCTTGTTCCGAAATCTTTCCAAAATAACGTAAATAATCAATAAGAGAATTTTTTTAATCAAATAATACCAGTCTTTCTGGTGCAGTTGATTGGAAGCGATTTATGTGAAATTTGGTTAATGCTATGTTAAGCTCCGTAGTGCAACATTCAAGCTAATTCTTAACGAAACCTTAGATTGAATGCGGCCAATGTAAATAAGTAAATCTTAAGCCCCACGGCACCATGCAAAATTGTTTTAAAAACAATGGCAACATTCAGAATAAATTAGTTATAAGTTGATTTTTAGAATTTCTAGCTTGTTTTCAGATTACTTAATTCAATTTCTGAATCGCTGCGTAAATACGCATTAAGAATATGTTCACTGTATTACAGATTATAATGTAAAATTTTTCACTTTTAGTTTTTATAAAAAAAAATATCAGTTTGCAGTAATTACAATTACCAGGAAAGTTTTTCAAAAGTTTGGTGTCTTGTGGTCATCTATTAGATGGTGTTTGTCTGTCTTGATGTGTCCTGAAATAGATAAAGTAAAGTTCATTGATCAAAATTGAAATAAAATCCTGGCGAATCGATGAAATATAGCAGAACTCTTGAAGTTAGTTCCTGGGGTGGCTGCACCATAAAAAACCTACATTTTTGCTACAATTCGCTATCGGAAATATATTTTACTAAATCGGAACCACATGTGTAAAAGTGGGAAAAAAAGAGAGACTTAGGCAAGAAAGATTCGAGGGTTGATATGTAGAGCTTATAGATTCCTACATTTCTCGTGGCCTTAAAAGAAATTATATGCATATGGAACAAGTGCCTCAGAAAATATAACTGCCCTATTCCCTGGAATAGGTCATACTGGAACTGTATGAAATCGTTTCTTTTATATCATGTCCGCTCAACAATGTTTATTTTTCCGTTTATCGATGGGAAAGTCACCCTTAAACTGTAAGCCAAGAGGCAGTTGCGCACGTCAAACATTCCACCAATTATTTTCTTATTATTTGATTTTAATATTTTTTTGTGTATGACTTCATTCTTTTGACTTATTTTTGAAAGAAATATGTGGTTCACGCAAAATCTGATGATCCGTTTTTTTTAATTACCAGAACTTTGTATGATCTTAAATTAAAAATGCATTTAGTAGCCTAGTCTAATTATCTATCAATTTCGGTTTTTGCTTTTCTCATGTACGAGTAGCCAAATTGGATATTTTAAAGAAAGTCACTCGACAAAACAGCTCTTTTGTTCTTCAAAAAATGGAATAAAGTGATGCATACAAAATTCAATCTCAGGAACTATTATTCGTACGTGGTTCAACAAAAGTTCGAATTATAACAAAGCTTACGCTCAATAAATTTGAACCAAATTATTTTTGCCCTGAACTTTTAAGATTTCCGCCTTTTTTAACTATGACAAAGCGATTGAATGCTTTTGGATGTCGCAGTCTTCCGACCATAAAACGAACAAATTAATCAAATAATTTATCCAAAGCCTTTGCAACCAGAACTATCTTGACTGGGCTATTTCGTATAATTCAAAAAATTTAGGATAGAAAATGCGAGTAATTGTATTTTCTTACTGTTTGAAGAAAATAACAGTGGTGTTAGTTAATGCAGAAAATTACAATCACTTTTCACAGCATTTTCGGAATTTCCAGCATTTCACATCTGTAGCGAACATTGCACTTCTCAAATCAAAACACATATCGCACCCTGTAAACCGAAATTAAATCCTTGACAGTAGATTCACGTTTCGCGAGTCACAGATGCTAAAACAAGAAACCGATTGTGGCTATGAATAGATATGAAAAACATCGCTATGTATATAGGTACGTGAAAATTCCACTATAAAACCGAACATTTTCCCGCAATCCAACACAAACGGCGCGTACATATCCGGAAAATTTATACTGCCTGGAGCTTTCCCCAAAATGTGCAGTAGAAATAAAATGTATAAAGATTTCAGCAGATTGCTATCTTTTGACACTCCACAAAAACGTTATTCTATTCCGAGAAAAAAAACCAAAGAGTGGCAATAAAAGCCGAATCCCCAACTGAAAGAAAAACCCACCCTTGAAAGATTTCACAGATAGACGATATTGATGTCACTTAAAAGTCCCGGAAATAGTTCTCAAAAAATATACAAATCGTGACTTAAGTTTTAGTATCGATTAGGTGACTGAATAGCTTCTGTACAGCCCCTTTCCCTATCTATTCATTGCGTCACCTAAGCCGAAGGCTAAGGCTATAGTAAAAATAGAATCCTTCTTCAAGTCACGTACAGTCTGCATCATACCCAGCTCGGGGTACAGTATCAAAGATCTTTTCCAAACAGAACCTCCACATCCTTTAAATTCAGGCCTGCCATAAAATTTTATACAATAAATTGACCGTACTGAAAACTGATTCCAATTAAACTCTACCGAATATGTGCAGTTTTCTACCACATAAAAATGGAAAATTCTTGCAGCTCCTGGGAATAAAAGGTTCAAGGATATCTGAAAACACTGCGGTGTTCCAAACTGCGTTGTAACTCCACTGGGGGTACCTACAGTGAAAAGCTTTTTGGCAAACCGTTTTTTTTCGTTAGCTCGCTTCCGAAAAGGATTTTATTGCAACTTTTACGGATAGTGCACTCTACTACAAAAATGGTTTTTTCACCGAATTGAGGTAGAAATTGCACTGGCAGAACGATAAAATTGTACCACGTAATTCGGTTATAAAGTTACTCCCGAAAACATGTCCTAGATACTGTGCTTTTATCGGTATTCCCACTAACTTCATCCAGATTTAGCGATTAAGTTAGAGTAATAAATAGTAGAGTAGACTAGTGTGAACGTGCCAGTCTATTATCACAGACATTGTGGCTTCGAATCGCATATCATGACATGATACTTCGTTTATTCTTTTACAAAATTTTCGTTATTTTTCAACAATTCCATTCCAAAAAAATCAATTTCGCCAAAATCCTTTCATACAACCTCTCGCCCTGTGGTGGTTGGGTAATAGACTAACAACTTGTGCACGGAAAAAATTTAATGTTGAAAAAGCTCATACCGGATGAATGGACAACTGTAACACCACAAAATCGATCGGAGAAAAGACATCAAGGCTCTAATTTAATTTGAAAGGTTCTTTGATATCATTGCACTTAGCTGGAATGAAAAATCAAATCTAATGTTGTAAGAAAATTTTTTATCAAACCCTCATGTATTATCAACCACGTCACTATTATTGAAACAAATTTAAATAACCCTTTTATAGAAATTAGTCATAGCATCCTCTCGCTTACTAGGACAACACAGGTAGTGCCACAAATCAATTTGTACTTGTATTTTTCAATGTTTGTTTGGATGTTTGTCCGTTCAAATTAAGTCCTTTTTTTTTAGTTCGTTCACGTCAATGTTTCAATTATATTCAATAATTAAATTTTTTTTTCTTGCCTATGTAACACACACACAACAACAACTATTAATTTTATTGTTTCCAAGTTCCGTAGTTAAAGTGCTTTTGATGTCTAATAAATCTTCACAATTTACCTAACAACCTTTTTTTTCCAGTAAAATACAAACAATTTTATCTTTTTAAAACAAACTTTTATAACAGAATTATCTAGATAAATTTCGAACACATTTTTTTTATATCTATTTGAGAAATTGTAATGGATTTCGACAACTCCGAAAAAAATTCTTTTGATTTAATTTTCTAGTGAACTGTTCGATATTTGGACGTAAGAAAAAGCAATGCCGAGATAAATATTTGGCCAAACATAATGCTGTGTTTGATCAATTGGATCTGGTCACCTATGAAGAAGTCGTTAAAGTGCCAGGTGAGTTGTTCAAATTTTTTTCTCGTTAAATGCGTAACGGTTCATAATCAACGTTAGGAATTCTGTCTAAATTTCTTGGAGTCAAATTTTCTGGTCAATTTTGTAACCGCTTAATTTATCATTATTTTCGCGGTGAACTAACATTTGTTGTAGTCGTATTAACTACTAGGTTCATCATGCTCTCGTGGTTTTCTGACAGAGAAAAAAAAATGTAAACAAATAAAAATTTGTCAAAACTACATCAACTACTCACAAAATAAATTACGGTTGATATTTATTCTTGTCATGGCTGCATACTCGGCGTTGTTGCGCTTGAGCAAATAATCGCTAGTACCGACCCTGACGAAAATAACGAGAAGCTGTAGTAATTTATTTTCATCACAAAAAGAGTCTACTCCCACCACTGTAGTTTCCAGACCTGTATACGACCGTGCTGCAATGTAAAGTGAAAAATCAATGCTTCCAAATTTTATTTCAAATTTTTGAACTGAATTAAAATGAAATGTTTGCCAAAAAAATATTAAAAATTTGAAATGTGGGGCGTATTTAACTACACTTAAAATTAGATAAATTGTCTAAATAAAGAATTGTTGGTACAAATTAAATAAATAAGTGAGAAAAGTTCTTGATAATTTTGCGCTCAAAAAGCCTTTAAGTAGTCTAAAAAAACACTAAAAACCAAGGTTTTTCTGTAAACGAAAAAAACTAAAGTGGTTATACGAAAACTTATGTTCGATGTACAAAATTATACCTATCAAAGGATCGCTCTTGATGACCCTTGGTGACTTTCAAATCAACTCTCAGGAGATGAATTAATTCAAAATTGATGCATAAATTGTGCAGGAGTAGAGAAAAAATTGTGAAGACTCCAACCGTTATAAAAAATAAATTATTTTGATCTAAGAAATTAACTCTCAACTTTTCAGATTCTATTCAACTTGCACTGAAAATTTTAACTTTGCTTCTCTGTTTTTAGTTGGGGATCCCAACTTCCAAAGGAAAACTTTAGTATTATTGGGCGCACATGGTGTCGGTCGCCGTCATATCAAAAATACACTTATAGCTAAGTATCCGGATAAATATGCCTATCCAATACCACGTAAGGCCTCATCTCAAAATTTCGTAATATTTTAGGACAAAGTATCTAATTCCTTTTCATTTTCAGATACAACGAGACCTCCACGACCGGACGAAGAAAATGGTCGTAGCTATTATTTCGTGTCGCATGACGAAATGATGGCCGATATTGCAGCCAATGAGTATCTCGAATATGGTAAAATTTCATTTTGAATCACAAATTTTGAAATTGAAACTATTTAAATTGTTTAGGTACTCATGAGGATGCAATGTACGGAACGAAATTGGATACAATACGACGTATTCATACCGAAGGAAAAATGGCAATACTCGATGTTGAGCCGCAAGCATTAAAAATTTTACGTACAGCCGAATTTACACCGTATGTTGTATTTATAGCAGCGCCTTCCCTACAAAATATCGCCGATGTAAGTATCTAGGAAAATCTATACATGCTTTGACTAAGTAAAGTATATGAGAGCCACAACGACAGCAGCAACAAAAATTGAAAATAAATTACCACAACATTGTTTTCATGCCTCTGGTAACATTATTGTTCCGCGCTCTTGTCGAATTCATGTCGCTTTCCTATCGCGTGTCTTTATTTCGGTTCTAAAGATAGGAAAGCGACAAGAAAGCGACAAGAAAACGTCAAGAAAACATCAATAAAAACCGATCATGTGTTGCAGCAATTTGCTTTTGCTTGAATTAGTAGTCGTTTTGAAAACGAAGCGAGACTAGAAACAAATTACCTTGAGGTTTTTTTGTCATCTGAGCGACAAGCATCTCATAGTTTGTCGCTCTGGTGACAGAAAGACGTCAAGGTAGCCGTCAAAGAAGTTGAATCAAAGTTTGTAATCGGCGTTATGGGCATGTAACTACCGTCGAATTGCTTGATACAATTTGGCAACCGAAATCTCTATTTAGCTGAGCTCACTTTCTTATATTACCTACCTAAATACTTATACCATAATCTACAAAGGAATTAATTTGTTTACCTTCTTCTTTTAGTATGATGGAAGCTTAGAACGCCTCGCCAAAGAATCCGAAATGCTGCGTCAAGCCTACGGACACTTTTTCGATTTAACAATTGTCAATAACGATATCGGTGATACAATAGCAACGTTAGAAAATGCAATCGATAAAGTGCATACAACATCGCAATGGGTTCCCGTATCGTGGCTCTACTGACAAGATAGCGAGCTAGAATGCCCGGACTGTTTGGAAGGATGTGATTGTGATTGCGATGTAGAATCACAGTTCGATATTAAATAATTGCAGAAGAACCATCAATAAACAAACGAATAACAATAACAGCAGCAGCACACAATTATATAATAATAATAATATTAACACAATCCCCCTACACATTACTAGCAATTGGCAAAGCAAAATTATCTTATCGAAAATTCCAACACCTAAAGGACTCTACCAAACTTTTAAACCTGTTCTTAAACATTGTTTTTCACTTTAGTCAAACGAGAAAGAATTTCGAGAATAAAAGCAAACTGTAACCTTCTTCCAAAATATATATACTTACATTAATATACGATAAGTTTTAATCCTTAAGGAAAAAAAATCAAACACCATTCAATCGACTAAAACAAATCATCTGCAGTAATATTATTGTATTTATATATCAGCAAAATTAAATACGTAAAATTTTGAAAATGTTTGCACCCAATCACCAGTCTCTACAACAGCCAACAAACTAACACCAAAAATACAATATAAATATAAATATCAACAAAATCCGTTACGTTATTGAACTGTTTAAGCTAAAAAATCACAGTACCAACAAAACACCATCAGCAAAACAAGATAATATTTAAAGCATAATAAAATTGTGAACATACAACCAGAAAAAACACGCTCAATCACAAAAACATACTTCCATAAAAATGCACATCGCAACACAAAAACACTAAAAACAAAACAACAACAATGATAATTAGATCGATATTCTACTAAATAAAAGAGGGGAAGAAAAAAAAACAAAAATGTTAACATTAATAAATATTAAGATAATAATAATTTTTAAAAGAAAACACAATTGAATTAAAACTAATATTTAAAAGAAAAAAAGATTAAGATTTAATTAATAAAAAAAGCAACAACAATTATTAATAAAAAATGAAATTAATAAAGAGAGATAGTAAAGGGAATAAATAAACAAACAAACTATAAACGACGATAACTTCGACGAATTGTTATTTAATTAAATTAATTCAGTATTAAATGAGAAAAACAGAAAAAAAACAAATTAATAAAACAAAACAAAAAGACATTAAATATTAACAAATAGAAATAGACCGTCATACAACAAACTGCAGCCTACGGCACAAATTCATCAATTACTTTTTATTGTTCTACATTGAGCTACTTTTAAAATATTTCAATTTTTGCTATGTTTAACTTGTGACGAATTTGATATAAAAAAAACTTGGTTTCGCTTCCGATGTGGAGACATTATCATTCAATTGAAATAATTTTTTTATTCGGTTCCTTTTTGAACCCCGATATGAACAAAGGCAGCGACAGTCCTTTTTATGCAAATCTTTAGTTTTTATACGCTACCTAACTGTGCTAGCTTTGAAACGCTATTATTGCTTGTAATTGAATTATTTTCTTAGACCATGGATGATAAGACTCATGATTTACTGGTGGGATTCGAACCCACGTTGTTTGTAGACTAGCTGCCAAGATTCCGAGGCCTTGTAAGATGCGATCCTGTGACTTTTTGGGTATAGGTCCCGAATGAGAAGGCTCTTTCCATTTTTAGTGCAAGCTGGACAGGCTATGGGTGTGTTCTTCTGCTTTCATGGCATCGGTATCTTCCTGCCTTTCGGAAGTTAAATCAACTTCTCAAAACTTCAAGCCTTTTCATTTTGTTTCAAATATATGTTATGTTGCTGGCACACTGAGCAAAAAATTTCTCACTTTCGTGCCATAATGTTTTCGACGTATCTTGAGGATATCTTTAACAGATGCTAGATCTAACAATGATCTTTGGTGGACGATCGGTCAGACTAAGACAGGCATTGAGATCCAGGATCGGTCATACCTTTAGTAAGCCGGAGTAAAACATCTCTAGACTGCATTAGATTGCATTTCACAAAGAATAAGTGTGGCAGATCGACCACACAAAACATGCAACTGATCAATCGAGTAGATTGTAGTAAATAAGTCTTACTAGTGTAAAGCTTGGGATCGCACCTTGTCAAGAATCACACAGATCACAAGGGCGCTGATGACTTCCCACTTCACCGACAAGCGTCAATAATTTTTTTCGTTCATAAATAAATAAAAAAAAAATTGTCATTATTTACTGTAATTGAATTTAGAACAAGATCCAAAAAAATCAGCACAATCCCAAGTTTTCGATATATCAAAATCGTCTCAAGTAAACCAAATGCCTTCTGCAATTTATTCAAATTGGGCTACTTTTATGACACAAAACTACAACATGATTGCTTATATTTTTTTTTAATTTAAAATTTTATATTTTAAAAGACAAATAAATGTTTTCACAATTTACAAATATCTACGATTTTCGTGCTTTTAGTGTCTACAATTTAAAACCGAAAAAAAACTGGAAAATATTGAATTAAGAATTATTTAAATGATTAATCCTTGAGTGCGTCTGTATTTGGATAAATAAAGCAATTACGTTCATATTACTGTAGACAAAAGATGAAAAATCCCGGATTAAATCCATAAGTTCGAAAAAGGTGGGAAAAATATTTAAAACATTTTTTTTCTTTTTTCTGTTCTATAATTTATTTATTATATTTATCCATAGATGAGCATACAAATAGGTTTTGCATGTCAATGCAAAGGTGTATTAACCACTATTCCATTTTCATAACATGTACAGTGAATCTGGCCTAGATTGCAGAGTATATCTCTTCGTAGAAGTTTCAAATTAATTCATTTTTAAAGCCAAAAGTATATTTTTAAGTTAAGGGAGAAGTCCTCTAATAGGACGAAACAACGAATGTGTCATTTTTAAAATGATCTATGCAGTATCACAATCACAGCTATAAAATATTAAGCGATTGAACGTAAAAGTAGGAGTTTTAGAAGCAGGTGTATTTACAACTTTGCGAATCGTTTTATCATCTGAACGCACGAAATTCTTTATAATCTATCGTATTTCAAGAACAATGCTAAAAAATCACTTAAGGACTAAATCAGACAAAACCGAAATCATTCCAAAAGCAACATTAACGCGAATAAATACTAAAAATATAAAAATAAATTCAAAACAAATTAATTCAATATTTCAAGTTAAAAAGAATACAATTTCATTTATATAATGCGAACTATCACAAAAACAACATTAGGTTCCAACTATCCCAAATTTAAACTAACACAAAAAACTATTTCAAAACTGAAGCTATACTTTTAAAAACAACGGTGAAATGATAAACAAACGTAACATTTAAAACAAATAAAAATTAATTAAAAGAAATGAGTAAAATAAAACAAAGTAAATAAAATAACAAAATAACAAAAAACATATTTTAATATTTTATATAAAAATTTTATTATTTTGTTTAAATAGAAAAACAAGTCGATGAATGACATGAAGAGAAAACCTTAAACAATTATCGCGCTCATTAATATTAATTTTACGAAAACTAAGAGCAAAGAAATAAAATCAACCAACACAAAAACACAGATAAAGGGTAAATTAAAAGTAAGAACAAACAAAAAACATTTTTTATATGTAAATGTGATTGTCTTAGCGGAGATGTTGTTAATTTTTTAGTGTTTTTATAGTTTTAGGAAAAAGAGTTTAAAAGGAAATAAAAATAGCAAAAAAATGAAACAAAATAAATTTATGTAAATTTGTAAAAGTATATTGCAATTTATTTTCAACTTGTTTCTTGTAATGAAAATTTTCATTTTTTTTATATATAAATAATTTTTTGTTTTATTTTGTTGTTTCATATACAAATTTATTATTAGAAAATAATATGTTATAATTTTAATTATTTTGTTTTTATATTAGTTGAATAGAATAACAAATGTTTAGAAATCAATAATTAATAACAACACGAATAAGCAAAATTAAGGCTTGGCAAGAGAAAAAGAAAGCAGAAAGCCCAGTTCAATTATTGCAGTGATGAAAATTTACAAGTTCAGTATTATTTTCTATAAACACAAAAGCAATTTAATAAATTTCCGGTGACTTTTTTTAATGTAACCGAAACAGTTGAAAATGATAATATCGATTCATTATATATTTTATTTTTCATGGGTTTTGTTTTTCGGAAAGAGTTTGATGACGAACAGCCATTTTTTATATCAGATATATTAATTTTTGTTTTAAATTTTAGTGCCTCGACACAATTAAACTGAATTAAAAGAAATCCAGAGCAGAATTTGAAAAAAGAAACATCAAATCCAGACAACATCAAACGAAGCTCAAAAAATTTTCAAGATAAAAACTCGTAATAGTAGGGTGCAATTCAAATATAATCTTTCGATAAAGTATGGTTTCAATATTTACAAATATCTTTAAGGTTGTGTTAGAGCAACACCTCTATATCGAGCTAGACGAAAAAATTACTATCATACAATTTCAAAATTAAATTAGCTGTTTGTAACATCCAAGATACCAAAATTATCTATATATCAAAACAAATATATAAATAACTTTCGGCACAACAATAAATTACAAAAATATTTAACGGGAACTATTCAAAAAAATATATATATATATCTATTACATTTAAATCGCAGTTATACAAACACAAACAAGAGAAACACGCGAACACAACAAACTACTATATTCAGTCACAAATATGAGCATATAACAAATTAGACAGTATCAAAATAAAAGTTTGAAATAAAAGATATGAAAAAGAAACACAAGTAAATCATACCCATAATAAACTAATCACTGACATAAAAAACAATTTTCTGTTCGGAATTCAGGAAAAAATAACAACGTAATTATTTAAATAAACTAAAAACAGCAAAACATTGTATGGTATAATTTTAACAACTACACTATACAACAACAGCAGTTATGTTTTATAAATCAATTAATAACTTCATCACCAAATATTTTTATATTAAATTTTAATTTAACAATCGTTACCTCATTATCAAATAATTAACAACAGCAAAAATGGAAAATGTAATAATTAAAATATTATTAAAAGTATTTGAAAGAAAAACCGACAACATAATCTAAAGTCATGGATATAAAAAAAACGATCTAATAAACAAACAACAAAAAATATATTATATATCTTTAAACCAAAAAAAAAATTAATAAAACAGAACCGAAAAACAAACAAAAATAATGCAGTGGAAATATTAATTATTAAAACAGGACAAATTAAAATGAAGAAATAATGAAAATGGAAACAAACACATGGAGAAAAAACGAAATAAAGTTTTCAAAATTATTACAGTATAAAAAATTTGAAAAAAATGTGTTTTAATTTGTGAAAAATGAAAAAATGGTCGCCCTATTGAGAGTGTTTTTAATGATCTCCAGCTTTAACCCTTACGAGCAACTTCACTTATCCGTACTCCAATTGGATTCGAGTCTCAGCTAGATAATTGTGTTTAGTTTGTATGCCAGAACTTTGGTTCTGTAACACCTTTCTGGAGGAAACTTTGAGTTTTCGAATATTGCGTGTTGTTTCGAAACTTGCGATGATTCTTTTATGGAGAATTTCTCTCTTCAGAAGATCAATATTTGAAATCAATGATTCAGAAGCCGATTTCATACAGGACAAGAACAAGAAGTTGAGCGAAATTTAAATTAAAGGAGGGAGTGTGTAAGGTGGCACTCTAGGTGAGCGATGCAGACTAAAAATTTTTTTTGTCTCTATCTTACAAATCGCTTATGCTAGAAAGCTGAAACTTGGAATTCATATCGAACTACAATAGGGAAACCATTTGCAAGCATAGTCGACTTGCAGGGAAGAGTGTGGCAGTTGAGTGATGAAATATGGTGTGGGTTTTTGAGCGGTACAAGGAAAGTATGCTGAATATAAATTTTTTTAAGAGGACAATAAAGCACATGAGGTCGGGATAAGTTTTTTCAGAAAACAATGACGTCCTACTTCAAATAGAAACTGAAGAATGCGGAAGGTGGGAGTAATAGACCGCCAACAGACCTCTTTTCTAGAAGTGCGGTCGTTTTTGGGTGGAAAGTAAAACATTCCGATTTTTATATCTCGGAAACCGGTAACCACAGAAGCTGAAATTTGGTATTTATAAAAAGCAATAGTAGTAACACTTCGTGAAAATATAGTTTTTTTTTATTTACGTTTTCACGAATTCTAGGGCGTCAGTAGCCTCGGCACTTCTGCCGCACTAATTGATAAGAAGAAAAATTATAAAGTTTTCTACAGATTGTTGGCAGATTTTTTATTATAATATTTTTAGGGAAACACTAACCATTCAGACAATTTTTTATAGATTTAAGGAAGACACTACAAGGATATGCGCGACCATCCAAATGATATTTTTTTATTGGTTTTTTTTCATACTTAGCTTGAGATTTCAGACACAGTTTATAATTCTTAAGGCCCACTTTCTATTTGGCATCTAATCCTGCTCTGTTGGCGATAAAGATGCTACTACGTACCAAAGTTATATAATAAGCTTCAAAGTTAAACTCTACTTAAATTTATTTGAAAAAAATAATTAAGAACAGCAACCACTGTCCACAGCTTCCATTCTGTAAGATAGTTTTGTATGGTGTGTTTTTTCCACAAAGCTTATGGAATAAAAAGTTTTATACTTACTACGTATTATGGAAAATCATTAAAAAGCGTTTTGAGTTTTAATTTTTTGTTATGTTTTTTTTTAAATATTCAACGCTTTATATCATTGATTCCAAATTGAACTATGACACCATACCAAAATACCAAACGAAGATCCACTAGTAAAAAAACTCGAATTATATTCATTGAATTCGTCGAACCATAAAAATTCAAAGCTGAAACCAATTAACCTTTGTGGAGCCGATAATGCCATCAAGTCAAAAACCGCTTTCAAGATCATCACAAATTTTAGAAATCGGATGTACTGCTTCATGACTGATATTTTTATATCTAGAGTTTAAACTTGTCTGAGAATTTATTTTTTTTTATTATTATTTTCGCATACCTATCCCCATAAATTTTGGCAAATTACTGTCCAGAAGTGGACACTTTATATTCCATGGAAATCAATCAACGTAAAAGAAATGCTCATTATTTGTTTATTTAAATTAGTGTTAAGTGCAGATAAGTGTATGTATGGAAAAATAAGGAACCTACACTTTGCAGGTCAGTATGTTATGATGTAATCACACACCTGAAGGTCATTCGTGCTCTCAGTAAGTTGTGTTGTATGCAACAGCTTCAAAATAAAAAATTTACCCTGCTGTTACTTCCCCCCTCATTAATGTGTGTAAAATTCGTTCATGACTGCTTTAATTCGTATGTAACCAGCAATTTACCTGAGACTTCATCGAGACCCTAAAAGCATGGCTAAATGTTGATGGTTCTGCTGAATTATCGCGTTACTATCGTCACGATCAAGTTGGACGGTCAGCTTTAATTGCCGCAATTAAAACACCGGTCACATAGTCCATTAACGATAAATTCGTATGAAATTAGCGTACTACTGCTAACAGCTCGAGTTGAAAGATCAAAATCTAAAATTTTTGGTTAATTTGTTGTGTGTTGGACCTGAAAAATAAGTGACACGGCAATTCAAGCGTTTATAATTAGTTTTGGAAGGCCACATTTTTAATGCTTGCCAAAAAAAAAATAATACTTGCATTTATTGATCAAAATAATGCAAAATATCTTGGATCTACCGCACTGCATATGTTATAAGCACAATATTTTACAATATTATAGTACAAACTCGCTAATCTACCGCCTAATAAATCGGGCATCCAGCGGATTAATGGAAATGACGGATTATAGTGCATAGGTGCAATAAAAGGAAGAATTACATAGTGCTAGAACACATTCTTTATTGTTCCGCTGATCACAGAGACCGGCGGATCACAGAGCCTTCTACAGTTAACCTAGCAAAAAACAGCGAATTATAGTGAATGTCGGATAAATGAGCAGCGGATACTACTTCAGATAAATCGGTAAAAACCCAATCCGAAGATGTGTATTTTTCGATTAATTTGAAAGGTAAAATTCTGTAGATCGTCGAGGACACGTTAACAAAAGATATGATCTCAAGATAGATTTAATTCTAGCAAGGCTGTTCAACGCCTCTTACAACGTCTGATCTAATTGTTCATACCTGATCGAAATTTGGAAGTAGCCGAATTTTCAAGGGCAGCGATGGCGACCAAGAAATTCAAAGGTCGATTTCAACAATCCAATCTAATCTCGAAGACAGTTTCCAAGACTTTATGCGAAAATTACCTATTGTTTTATACATAATTATACCTCTCAATCTCATTAAAAAGGTTCATAATAAAAACCGGAATTTTATATTTGAGACAGTGCCCGTGGGCTCTTGTTGAGAAATCCTTTTCAACGACGTTAAGAAATCATGACTCAGCCTCCTTAAAGAACTCTTATTGCATATCCGACCAATAGGATGAAAAATATTCTTCTCACCGTAATTATGGTCAACATTTTATTCGCTTTTGTATTCTAATCAAAAGCACTTGAGGCCGACTATAAAATTCAACAACGACCAGCATGTCGTCATTATGCTAACAACTAGGGCCAATGCACGTACAAGATGAGAATCTTTGCTACTTCTGACTTTATAGAATTAATAAGATCACAAGTGAAACTGGTTTTGCACTTCGGTATTGCAGTTTAGAGGTATGTGGACTGGTTTTATATTTGTTAAAGCAAATTCTATTCCCTAGCAGTCGCCTTGCTACAGTTTATTTACGTTCGATGACCTGCGGTAAAACCAAGATCTTCCAAAGAGAATTCTTTCAGGATTCGCAATTTATAAGCTAGACGACCTGCGCCAGAAATTCAAGAAATGCCAATTTCTAGTAAGTACGTTTTATGCCTAAAATTAATAACAAAAATTCGGCAAAATTAAACTACACTCTTACTTTTTGTTATCATAGTTTGCGAGCGACAGCACTCGAATATTACACAACTTTGTTTGCTTTTCAGATTACGTTATTAATGCCATAGACGGAAAATGACTAATCAGCATAACTAAACGTTTAAAAATAGTCAATACAACATCTTCGAAATGAAAACTGGAGCAAGACAACTAAACTATAAACACAAATGATTGTCACTGCCCCAATTAAACAACCGAAGAGGAAAAGGTTTGCAAAATTCGAATTTCGTAGGAATCGGTTTAGGTGAGTTCCATTTATTCATAGTGTGCATTTGCTCCACTTTATTAAATTGACTTGCTATTAAGAACCTTTGATTTAGATTTTACACGGTATTGGAAATGCTGCTTGAATTATATATTCAACAAATAAATTGATATTTTCCATCACGAGACCCTGAAGTACTAAAACTATTATTTGAGTAATGTGAACACCATGTGTTCATACCAGACATTGAACTACTACAGAAATTAAAGGTCTTAATAAATCAAAAAAAGTATCTCCAATAACAAATAAACGACATTATGTATGTTAATCACATGGCTTTTTTGCTACTGGCCACTTCAGTTTAATTCCTTTCATATATCAATGATACTTTTTGCGACATTTTCTACATTATGCAGAATACTCAAAACGTAAAATTTAAAAAATCTGAATTATTTTTTCGGGAGACTTTAGGGACGTGTTTCAAATTGAGATACAACAAAGGTTATAAAACGGTTGCCACTGTCACAAAAAAAGGCCAACATTTTTATTTGTTTTTGGATAGAATTGGGAAGGTTACTATGCGACAGAGAACCAAAAAATAGCATACTCGTACATTTTTATTTATTGTTTTTTTTTTAATTTTAATAAAAACATGTGAATAAAGTATAACCGGCTAGGATTGGACATCAAAAACTTTTGAAACCGATTTTTATACGATTACATCGAAAGCACATTAAATTAAAAACAAACAATTCGTCATCTCATCAGATTAAACTATATGTCAGAATTCGTAAAAACTTACACATCAACCCCCTTAGGAGTTAAATGTATCTCAAAATACTTAAATTGATTTTTATGCGAATATAAATAAAGTAGTAATGAAATCGAGTTCGATATCTTATTAGACCTAAAAGATTTGTCGGAATTCGTGAAAATTTACACAATCCCAACCGCTTGGGTGGGGTATTAAAAATGCTTATATTGCTTCCTAGACAATTATTTATAAAGCCGTAGGAAGTAAAAGCGAACTCATTCCACCCGAGATAGATGTAGGAATTCGTGAAAACGTACACAAGTACTTGAAACCTCCTTAGGGGTTGAATATCGGAACACGATTTCTACGCACTTATATAAGGAGCCCGCAGAAGGAAAATTGATTCCATACCTCGACAGACCTAAAAGATTTGACGAAATTCGTGAAAATGTTTAAAACCCCATTTACATGGGCAAATATTTAAACACGCCTCAGTACGCCAATGTAAATCTGGATTGATTTTTTTTGCATAAATTGCTTTTCTAGTATATAAGCCGTTCCCGAGAGTGGAAAAACATCCCCAAATAATAAATCCTATTAAAATTATATTTTTTGGAACAAGCCGCAACTTAAATTTCAAATTTCAGCTTTCTATCTTTAGCGGTTGTCGAGATAAAAAAATTGTGATTTTTTTCCTTTTTACCCTCCAGCATAAGCGGTTACGTATACGGCGGGCAGACGAAAATGTTTGCTTTCTTGGGGTTTACTAGTCCTAAAACGTGAAAATACAAAATTTCAGGAAATATGTTTTTTTTTTTTAATTTCAGAACGATTAAAATATAATGGTGTAAAATTGAGGCAGTTACATTGTCTCAGAATAGTGCTTATCGTGCTCTACGGCCCAGAATGGGTCCTATAGGAAATTAATAACTCAATCAAGTGTTATTTTTGGGTTGTTAGATTACAGGGAGCCTTTTTTCGTATTGAATCACATTGTTACAACAAGTACTTTGTTGTTTGAAATAAAAAATTAGAAGAACTAAAACAACATTTTACAACGTGACTAATTTCCAATAATAACGCACATTTACTACATAAATGTAAATGTCCGGTAGCAGCTCTACCGCTACCGGACTCAACGCGTTCTTTTAATAGAAACGCAATCGACTAATTCACAAAGTAAATTTTATTAATCGTTTAAAATAAACATATTCAAGAATCTCGTTCACATTGAAGAATGACTACATTAGCAATCAAAAATTAAAGTGCGTTGTGTTTTAAAATTTTAACTTTGAACAGATTATTTCAAAGCCCAAAGTGGATGTGGAAATGTGCACAATAATGGGATCTTTTCTATACGGAAATCATATAGCTGTTTTGATCGGATTCTTATTTAATTCGAATTTGTAAATCAAGTTCTTTAGGCCATAAAATTAGCTAAAAATTCGTTGATTCAAGGTTTCTTAAAGGAATCCGGCCTGACTCTTACCAGATTTCATTTTTAATTCCACACAAATCACTAGATTTTAAAGTTACATTGTATTAATTTAATAATAGCTAATAGTTTCTTTATGTACCTACTTAAAATAAGCCTTTTGTGATGGAATTTTTTTTTAATAATAAAATATTTGAATTTTCGATAATTTTGACCAGAAACGAACTAAAATTGTTAGTTCTAACGCTAGTCACGATCGCTCTGATTAGAAGCGATCGTGATCGCAGCAAATTGCAGAGCCGCATTCGGCACTCACCGCTCTCAGTTTAGTCAACTTTGAATATGGAGTTTGCAGCCGATACTTATATAGCGGCTTTTCAAAACGTTTTATATCTTAAATCTCGTAGTCATAGCTGGTTGTAGGCAAAGCAGTAAGCAGACAATCGTCTGGTCTGGCTTTGTTATAAGTTATAACATCGTGGCCGTACCAGTCCAGCGACGGTTACTGTTCGGTATAGTTGAGTTTTCGACCGCGTCTCGATTATGATAACCGCCAGCGCCAGCAACGATCGCTTAAGACAAGATCTATTCGCCCTTTTAAGATAGAAACGCGCCGACTCGCCGCATTCGACTTCTTCGACTTCGACTCTTGGATCTTGGGGGCTTCGTTTAGTTAGTGCTTGGGTCTTGTTCGATTTGCAATTAAAAGTGGTTTTAGGAAATTCTACGAGACAAGTGCTCTAATTACGCAAAAATTCGTTATTTTACTTTCAAACTCGGATCGTGGCGATCTTACGACATATAATAATATCGGGCCAAAATTTAGGTTTTATTGTTGTTTCTTTAGTTTTGGGCCTTATTTTCGACGACGAAATAATTATATAGTTTTATCCGACTGCATTTCCCGAAGAAATATTATTAATGTTCTCCCACTGTAGTAACAAATATGTGCGTTCAAGGTGATTCGATTGGTCAATATTTGAAAAAAATGTGTTGAAGAAAACGTTGCTTTTGCCGCTCTAATTGAATGTGCCCGCATTTTTTATTATCAAATTGAGAGAAAAAAAAATTCAAGTGCTACAAAGTGTTTTTCGTATTTCATGAATTGGATTTATAGCAGCGTTTATATTGAGCCTCGTCACAACTTTACAACCATAGGTCAACTTTCCAGATATTCCGAAGATTCAAGTAATGTAAGTCTGTGTCTCCGTCCTCTATTTATTTAATTCAAATTCTATTTTGATTACTCTATCGCATTATAATTTTATTGCTGCTGCTGCAACATTAACACTTCGAATTCGTACCGCTCTTATCAATGAAGTCGAAACGACTTCCTAGACAATTCAGTTAAGTGAACCGTCACAGCTCTTATCACCATAATTGAATATTGTTGGTTTAATGTAAGCCACTATTATCTATCTATAATATTTTAATTCAGTACTTTTTCCTTCGTACAGATACTCGTAATATTTGGCTATATTTTAACGTATCGGTAAAATATAAGAATGAATGAATCGACGTTATTACGAAACGATATTATCAAACAATTTTTTGTTCAACGTTTCCTCTAAAAAATAAAGTGAATTGTATTTTCATGAATCTTACATTGCAAAAAAATTGTATAGTTGAAAATAAGAGTTTTGTCTATCTTGCCCATGGATCGACTTCAAACATATCGTAATCTCTGATAATTTGTAACACAATTCCGGTTGAATTTATTAAGGCTTAGATTATGGGGTCAGTTTTTCTTTCAAAGCAGCCTTGCAGCCAAATCCTCCGTAGTAAGGAATAGAAAATGACCTCTGGCTTATGGATATATCACCTGTGAACCGAAAAGTTAAACGGTTTATATGTGAGGATATAATCAATGATACTTTAAACTCTCTTGCACTTTGAAGTAGGACAGGCAATAGACACGGCAGCGATCAATCCAGTTGGGATATCTCGTGTGGTAGTCAACAAAACGAGGCTCCTCCGACGCCTAAAAAATTCTTAAAAATTTAGCTACTTCTACAATGAAAAATTCCATTCTCGTTACATAAGGAAAAAAATTATGGTTTACTGGATTTGTACTTGGTATCTTAGTGTTAAGATGGAATTATAGTAAAGGCAATGGGAAGGACGCGAGCGATGGCAAAAACGCATCGCGCAAGCTATACCGCGACGTCAGTTTTAGTAAGCGCGTTGAATCGCTGTCAAACAATATTCAGAAATTAAAAAATATTTTCGCAGACTGCAACCGTATTGCCTCCGACTTTCGTTTTATTGCATAGGCATTTATTCGCGATATTTATTAACCAGTCACTGCCTATTGTTGTAAAAAAAACGATATAAAACCTACGCAAGTGTCAAAATCGAGTTACGGGCACGACGAAATTATAAAATAGACTATCGATGCAACTAGTTACTCTCACTACATGCATCTTAGTCAGTTGACATCGCGTCGCATCGCTTCACACGTACGCGATGCGTTCACTAAATATAATTACACTTTTAGAGTTAAAAAATGTTTCGCTGATTAAAGCGTACAACCTACGATTATTATTTTTTAAAGTAAACAAAAAAATGTTTTATCAACTACACCGCAAAACTACATATTTTTTTGTTTTGCATTTTTATTCTCTAGATGAAATCATATAGAGTATTACAAGTTTAATCCAGCCCAAAAATTTGTAACGCATGGAACCATGCCTCGGACAAAAAAAAGTTATATATTATTTTTTGTTTATTTGTGGCTAAAAACCTCAAATCCAACTTCAGACGGGATTAAGCTACGACTTTGAAATTTTGTATGTGTTATTTTTCCAATAGTTGGAGCTAAATGTATGATTATGAAGAAAATCCTGTTAGTCCTTCGTGTAGCTGCCATACAAATATCCTGTCAAAATGTATTCACTTAATTTACGAAACTCACTATAACTCAAGTAATCTTTTAACTATAAATTCGGAATTTTGTACAAATTAGTTTTGAGTGAAAACGAAGTTCGAGTTTACTTGTCAGCAAAATCCTTTTACTCCTTCTGGTACTTTCCATACAAAAAATCCTTGAGACATGTGTTCAACAATATTTTTCGATAATTTTTGAACGCTTCAAGCTACGAATTTGAAATTTTGTACACGTTCATTTTTAAATGGTTCCAAGGAAAAGGATAAATATGTAAGAAATCGAGTGAGTCCTTCCTGCACCTCCCATGTGAAAGTCCTTCAAAAAGGACATTTTTTTCGATGACTTACCCAGTTGAAGATATGAAATTAAACACTGAATATTGTCTTTTAGTTTTGAGTAGCAATATAATGGCAGTCCTTAATAAAGGACATACAACATGCACACACGTAATTCTACTTTATCCCCAACTACAATATAAATCGGAGTTCAGTATTCATCTAGAGTATTATACGATTGGCTTGCAGCCGATCGTGACTGCAGTATGTTTTTATGTTATTATCAATTTTTCTTTTCTTTTTTTCAATATGGGAAATGACAGCGGTTTTGAAGTTTATATCATTTTAGAATTGAATTACAACTAAAATGGTGGTCATATTATAAAAATTTTGAGATATATATGATTTTTTAAAAAAAATCGAAAATTAATTTTTATACAATAACAAAAACAAGTTTGGCCTTGCTATTTCGCAGTTGCAGCAAACAATTCAGCGCGCTCACTATAACTACTGTCGCAGTATTGCCCTCACTGTATCTTCAACCTTAAGGGCTCACATACCCCTCCGCGCGCTGAAAACCGAGTAAATTTGAAAAATTATTATAGAGATTATATGGTGAAAAAATAATTAAATTGTTGAGTTCACATAGGTATCTTATTAACTATTCAACTGTAACAAAAAAATATTTTTTTTTTTTAATATTAACATTATATTTTACGGGTACAAATGGACTACTGATGAAAACCATGGCGCCTCCTTGTCGGCATCATAACTTCACCAAAATAATTCAATTTGCAAAAATAAAAAAGAATCTTGTAAAATAATGTAGTAGTTATAGTCTGACGGAGGGAATTTTTTTTTTCAAAAATAAAGAAGTTACAGTATTTCAAACTTTAGTAACCAGTTTTTTTTTAAAAAAAATTGCGTTTAATAATTTATAAGAAATTGTCCAAGCAAAAAAATTTAAAAAACCTCTCGTCAGACTATAGAGAAAATAATTATCAAAGTTAAAAAAAAAGAAGTTGAATAATATTGAAAATTGACTGAGTTATCGTACCGACACTGTCTAAAAACATAGTTTCGAGAAAAATGCGTTTAAAGTTTTTGGTAGGTACAACGTGAACATACGGCTAGTTTCCCATTCCAGCTTCGTACTGTACACCTCCTTCCTTATATATCTTCGTGTTTTTCACAGATGGTCCTATTAATGACCTTGTTTTCTATGAAACCCGGCATTTGCGAACAAATTAAATGCGAAATGCTGCTGTCGATAGTGGCGCGGCAATTAGCCAGGAAGCCTCTCCAAACCGATATCCGCTGACATTTATTGCTATAACTTTGTAATGGAGTGCAATTTTCTAAATTCTAAATTTTTTTTAAATCTTAAAAGTATGAAAAATAAAAATCTCTAAAAAAAAAATCTATTTTTTGAAAATGTGAGCCCTTAAGCTTCTTCCATCGAGAGAGATTTTATTTTGCACGCACAAAAATAATGAGTGTGCAACAGAAAGTAGCTCATTATTCGAATATAATAATTTAATTTTTCTCTTGGTGATACCAATATGCGCGAAATTTTAATTCTGTTCGAACTATAGGTACAATATAAGATGTTGGGCTTTCTCGTGATTACGTCGCTAATCGCAAGAGGTTTAGACCTTAAAGAATGAAGTAACTTAATCGTTTGTTGCTTAATATAAATATGTACTCGTATGTTGGATCAGTTCAGATCATATTGCTGGAAAGAGTATACAACAAAATGATTGCTTTCGTCGTTGGATTATTTACTTATAACTTGATATTATTGTCAATATTCAAACAGACGTTTTTTTGTAAAATTTACAGAATAAATAATACGTTCTTATTCTTAGCACGCTCATCGAAATTACCAGTCTTACTTAATAAATAATATGAAATAAAAGAAATCTATACACATACAGCTTCTAATGACATTGTATTCAATACTTTTAACATAAACCCAATTTACTATTACTACTTTTTTAAATATATTCTTATTTAGTAAACACTTTACCGTCATATGGATGTTGTTAACGTCATATATTGTACCCCAAATGGATTTCAAATTAATATTCTATGAGGATAAATTAATTACTTATAAAGTCGCATGTATTACCTTCATGGGATCTTGACATGATTCAATATAATTTCCCAGATAGTTTTAGTGAAATTTATGAATGGCTATTTTAATGACGGAATCAAATAACACGCAATGTAGTAGGTGCAGTACGTACCGATTTATCGCAGACTACAAATTAAGAGATTGGTTTTTGATTGATTATGGAATTGAATTTTTTAGAACTAAATTCACATCTATACATTGTAGATTCTGCAAAAACAAATAACTCTTAGCAATAACCAAATCTGACTTACTATTCAATTTGTTTAAATATTGAAAAATGTATAGGTCCTCCGTATCTGTAACTTAATTTACAACATGAAAATTTTCCATCAATTCTGATAGTAATTAGAAATTGAATAATATTACGATAATTTTAATAATCCTATTAAGACAGAAATTTAACTAAATTTGTAACTGGTATCATAACTTGAAAGTCTCCGAAATATATTTATAAATACACGATTGTTAAAATAAAACTTGTTTAACGTAAACTTTTATATTAATTCAAGATCATAAATTGTCCTTATGGTTCCACCACAAGATTAAACCAAGTTCGTATAACAATTGGAAGACTCTTTATAAAAAACTTTGAGATATTAGAAGATGCTGACATCAGTAAGATGTTTTCTTTGTTTTTTTTCTAACTTTTTGGTTAACCAATTTATTAATTTTCGCTTTCACACCTGAATGCCCGCTTCTAGGTATTTCGTCAGAACAACGCTATTGCTGGGCCGCTTTTGTTGAGTTTAGTTTCATTTAATATAAAGTGGAATTCGAACCAGTGACCCCTATGTTGGAGAGCTATGAGGAACTTAAGGTGCGATTAGGTTTAAAGACCCCAAATGATTAATTATAGTATTCTTTTTTAATAGGATCAAAATGTAACTGGAGGAAATGAGAAGATAAAGCTTCCCTGCGTCCAATCCAGGAAAAAGTGGACAAAATTAAACATATTGTTCATAAGAACCGTCTATCGAATATACCGTGTCTTTGCTTCAATTAAAAATTAAATTCTTATTTTCAAAAATCAAATTGTCAGACAAAAGTCACTACCTAAATTGACTTTAATTGAACCCAATATTTATATGTATGTACGGCTTTTATTTAATATGAATTTTTAAAATCCATAAAATGAGCGCCAATAAAAAATTGCAAGGTTAAATGGATAGTTAGTGATAGTTCGTAACGCGCATGCGAAAGTTAATACTTTGTAGACATTATTCTAAACTGTCTACTTCATCGTTTATACAAGATATTGTATAAAATTATGAGTATCTTTGATTAAAATCAATTCCATTTCGAAAAGCTGAAATCTTTTTTAAAGGTTATCGTAACAAAAAGAACCCAAATGATTTTCACTCTCGATTCGAATAGTTCGAACTCTTAGTAAGACGATTAAATTTGATTAATTAGTCAAGTAGTCGTAAATCTCATGGATATACACTTAAATAGCAAGAAGTTGTTCTGCCCTTATGATCAAAAATAGATTTTTATTGTAGCATCCATTCATAGGGCGGAGATGTATTTAAAGGCATTAGCTTCTTTTCGATCGAGTCAAGAAATTCATTAAGTCAGCTTAGAAGGCGTTATGTAGCGCTTGATTGCGTAAAATTTTATTGATTTACACGCTGATTTACGTACTGAAATAGAAGGCAAAGGTCGAATTTTTCAAATGGATTTGTCGTGATCGACGGCACAATTCTTGTACTTCTTGCACCTCTTCCTAACGAAGGTGATTTGATATTTACACTTGCTACAATAGTACATAAATTGATGTTCGAATTTTGCAATAGCTTAAAGGAGAAGAAAAAACAAATCGGCTTAATGAACGTAAACTATACTCAAAACCTTAAACCATTGACCTTAATAAATCTTGCGGGATTTAGCTTTGGTACCACATAAGCTGCTCATATGATGGTAATAGTTGTTATTTTAATAGACATGATTTCATATGGGTTTTTTTGCAGATCTTCTTCGAAAGCACTCAGTCTTGTAGCTATCCACTTTAATGATTAAGATAAGGTGAAAAGTGATTGAACTATTCAGAGAATTCTTTTATTAGATTTAATTTTGAATTAAACATGACCCCGAGGAAAAATCTATCAAATATTTAAGAATACCAATCAATATAGTTTGGGTAGACCGTGAGAATGTTATTTCCAATTAACCGGAGCCTTATATAAAATTTACGATTATTTGTCTGAGTTGCGAGCTTATGGGTTTCTTAGCGATCGCTAAATTCTACGTGAGTTCTGCTATGTTGGCATTTTTAATGCTGAATTGGGGAACTGGGAACCAGATTGGAAATTGATTGATTTGGTTTGATTTCAAGACGAGATGATTCGCTAAGCTTCGTAGGTTCAATTGGTAGTTTGTGAACACGTTAGTCTCGATCTATTTATTACGGGAAAAAAATTTTTTCGATGAATCAACATCTATTAGAAAAAAATTTAAGAAGAAACTTAATGTCTTCAGTTGATTTGAGTTTTTCAAAATTTTCTTTTTTTTAAATAAATGTGTTTTTTTTATTTTTTTTTTTAAATTTCAATAACACTTGTCAATAAAATAAGAAATATATAAGAGATACAAATTTTTCTACTGTAGTTTTTGAAGCTGAATCCAAACTGCGACAGCCAGGGCAGAGATCGAGTTAGGCATAATAAGTAGTCATAACAAACTCCAATTAATGCCGAAAAATAATACAACAACTTTTAACTTCTTTAAAATTTTTTATTGAAAAAATTAGGAATCGTCAGAAATCACATCTGCGCAAAAAACGTCATCACAGCTCTATTTTAATTTTTGGTTGAAGTTTTTTGTTTAATTAAACCTAAGACAAGTAAATAATAAATTGAGAGTGATGGAAAGATCTGTGAAAAGATTCAACTACATCTCTTAAAAACATATCATTTTCATAGAAATTTAATTTTTTTAAAATGCTATAATTCAAAATCAAAGAATGTAAAACAAAAATTAAAAATTATGAAGACTGGAATTTAACTCATTTTTAACTTTTTGAAAAAGAATCAGTAGAAAACCAATTTCAAAATGCGTTCTTGCAAAATTGAAAATTGAATTTTTAGACTATTAAATCATTCAATTGAATAGACTTTCAAGGCATGCAGCAATACCAAATGAATTTTTGAATGAAATTTATCTAAAATTCGGGCATAATTTAACAAAAGAATTATTTAAAAAATATATTTTTTCTAGTTCTTATTCTTATTGCTATTATTGCTGAAAATGTCTGTTCCGTTTGCTTTAAATGAAGATGATATTTAGAAAAAAAAGGTATTTTCGGAGTCACTTCCAAGAGTTCACTTAACGTATTTTTGTGTCTTAAAAAATTACATCGCGCGGTACTATAAAGTACAGTTGAACACTTATAGGAAGGTCAAAGAATACGCTAATATAAAAGTTAAATAAAAGTTGATACAGGTAATGATCTCACTGTAAAGCAAAACCTTCATAACACAATTACAATCTTGTGGCTTCCTGTAATTACCACCTAATTGAATCACTAAATGTCATTATGATAAGCATAAATCTAATGATCTGTAGCTTTAGCACAATAAAATATACTCGGAGTGAAAGTTTGTGCTCTCAAATTATTTTTTTTTTTATAAAGTTTAAAGCAAATATTCCATCGGCGTGGCCTTGCACCACAAAATTGTCGTAAAAATTCCGACTCCTAAGCTCTTTCAAAGACTTTATTTTATGAAGAAAACTTAATGAAGTTAATATTTGATTTTCCGTTAAATGAATGTGTCTGTTCGGAAAGTTTACTCATTCTGTTTTCGAATTTTTCCGCGAAAAACGTGCTTATTATATTTTTGCATATGTCAAAACAATATACCGGGAGCCATAAAGTATACGAATATAATACCTGCGTTATTTCAATTGTTTGTAAGCTTTTTTAATAAGCTGAGTAAATTCTGAAATTGGCGCATAAACAAAAGTTAATTGCAATGGGTGATACTTTCAATTTAAATTTTCTTATGATAAATGAATTGCTTGCTTGAGAAATGTGTTGCTTTTCATATTCATCGTTGAATAGAATGGAATTAAGAATAATTAAATATTACGGAAAATAGTTACATAGACTTGATAATATTTGAAATAGTTAGTTAAATATGGCGTTATCAGTACTTAATTATGTTGAGGATATTTGGTTTTTCCAAAACATCTGATAATAAGAATGAATATTAATAATTGTTGTTAATGGAGTTTGGCTAATTAGGTGATGTTCGTTAATATTTTAAAAGTTGGACTCGGCTTAGTACCATATTTTCGAGATAAACATGATTCGCACATGGATCTATTTGACCCTGTTTATGCCTTGAACCTGTTTCGACTTTAAGATATTTAAACAAAATGCATCTCTATCGCACAAAGTTCCTGAAAATATGGAAAAAAAAACAAAAGAGGAGGAGAGACGAGTAAGGAGCCCAGATAATAAAAACCAATAAACAAATTTCAATTCACAATTTTATTTAAATTGTTATATTTTTAATTTAACAAGGGTGTTTCGAGAGATATAAAATTTTAAGGTCAACTGATCTCAGTAGCAGGAATGATTTTTCCTTCTTAGTTGCACTTTATTAAAAAAAAGAGTTGGTTAAGTATGAAAATTTTTCAGATTAAAAGTGAATTCCTTCGAAAGTTTTTAAGCTAGATCATTACATTTACCCTTGTGTTAAAGGTGACATAATTATAAGATCGGAAAAAATAGATGGATGATCCAGTTTTCCTGTTAAATGATCTTGAACAAAAGTTTTTCCTCTATTACGTTGCAAAAACGGATATAAATGCACTATCCAGTTATGCAAAACAATAAACAAGGGTATCTTTAAAAGCTGAAAGTATTTTTCCTCCAATTGTCAAAAACTTAGTTAAGAACAAATACCGGTTCAGAAGTTATTGCTATTACAAGAAAAAACGTCAAAAATACCACAAAGTAAAACAACATACATATGTATCTCGAAAACGGCCATATCTTTGTTTGCTTTTTTAAGCAATATTTTTAATTTTAGTCCACTTTTTTATTGGTCAAAAATTATTTAATAAATAAAATAAGTAATGAATTAAAAGTCCAAAATTTACAAAATAACAAGTTTATTGTATTATTAAAAATTGGTGCTATTAAAACATTACCAAATTCCTGTAACCGATTTCGCTGCACTGTTCTTATACTTTTATAAATAAATTGAAATCAGTAGAATTTCGTACTGTCGCAGAATCAATTAAATATTTTAGATGATATTTCGATGTAGCAATAATTCAATTCCATGAATTGAACTTATAATGGCGAACTTATTTACCATTTTCCATATCAACATTTAATTTCTTAGAAATTAAAGGACGGACAAAGTTAATTTATTTGTACGGGTCAGAAAACTGTTTGCGTCCAATTAAATACGCAACGAAGTTATTAGTTGACCTTATGAGCCCCATTATTTTATTTTATATGAAGCATGACGCAATTTCGCACTCAGTACCGAATTGCCGGACTACAACTATAATTGTGTTCAGCGGCTGGAACTGTTCAAAATTTAAAACCTCGTCTATTAAATACTAATACACTTTATACTAGGTTAATGGACATTTGGACATACGAGTGTATGAACTTTGGAATTATTTTTTAAGATATGTACAAGAAAGGACCATCACGTGCGAGATGACGACGACGTCGACCTTCTATTACGCGAGTACATACTTTTATCGTGTATCAATGAACTCGAAATGTATTTAACTCTACGAGTAACAGTATGCTATTGTGTAATAAAAGTATAGTGGAAAAAAATCATAAGTACATTTTTGCTAGATACGAGTAAGATGTCGTTTAATGAAAGTCCGGTCACCAGTCTTTTTTTTAAATAAAATTGAAGGTGAACAAGGTTATTCCATGTGTCCGTGACTTTGATAAAAGTCTGTCTACATTATTCGTAAGCAGCCAAGAGTATTTATCATGTACGATACGAGTTATGACGATTTATTTAAGAAAAAAAATTATATTCTCAAATAGACGGAACATATTTGACTATTGTTCGACAAGGTGAAATCAATGTGGCTATAATAATCTGTTGAAGAAAGGCGTCGAACTAATTAAATGCAAAACCTTTTTTTAAATTAAAATCATTTCATCATAACTATGAAATATTTTACCGATTTATCAAAAACTGAGCAATTTTGCAAATGTTTCCTAATCGATGGAATTTTCCCAGCTTTATCTAACCCTCGATTTTTGTAATAAATAATTAGCATCAAGCAGTTTTTTGAACTTAATTGAGAAGAACTATGAAGATATGTTGGACAAACTTCTACAGTACCGAATCGTAGTATGTTAAACCCACTGCACCTATGCGAGATCATAAAAAACACATTAATGTCGGATATAATACAACTAGCATTTATTATACGCTAGTATAATTCAAAGTTGTTTTTCCTATGATTTTTGTGTCCCCCCACCTGGTACAGGTGCGCGAACTTTATTCGAACAAATCGGCACTGTTAAACAGGTCTTGAGATAATCGCAGTGGTAAAGCGGCGGCGGCGGTTGAATATTGCGATTATTACCGCCATGAGTTTTGCGGTTTGCTTGAGTTTTGCTCGCTTGGTGTATTTCAAAATTCACGATTTCATGTAATTTAACCGGTTTTCGTTTTTGTCGCGAAAAAAGTAGGTATAGGTTATGTTTGGCTTTGGATAGGTCTTCCAGTCGGTCGATCGGACGTCATCGTCGTTATCGCATAATGTAACTATACATAATTTTTTTTATTGACATCTTCGGTAATGTAATTTAATCGTAATGAGAAATATTTAATACACGCGAGTTTTTAATTTGTTAAGCATTTATATTCAATTTGTGGTGATTTTATTGTGACCACAAATCATACAATTTTTTGTGTCTAAAGATTTTTATAATAAGGTCGTTTTTTAAAATGCTTTATTGTAATACTAGAAATTACTTATTATTGCGATATGAAATTTGTAAATGCACAGTAAAAGAAATATCAATCACACAGTTTATTTTTCTATTTTCTGGCTGGTAAAGTACATTTTGAATTAACTTATACGTTGGTTGGTTTTTACCCTTATTTCATATTGTATCTATTTATTTTGTTTCTCCAGACGTATGTATATGTATTATTGACTTCAATTTAAACTTTCCACAATTTTCATCTTTCATGTATTTTGCAGAACTAATAACTAAATTTAGGTAAGTTTGGTACTTTATTTTGTACATGTGAGGTAAGAAATCGTATGTCACATTAACAAAAATTACTACAATAGAGAAAAACGTTTGATTTTCTATTCTTCACTTCTTATCTACAAGAGCACATACGACCTCTTAAAAATCGTAAGTGCATAATATGCTAACTGCTGTAAATGCATAATATGCTAACTAATAATACCTTGCTAAATAGCAGCCTGATTATTCTTTAGAGTGTAAGTCGCATAGTAACCTACACCACATCTCAACATAAAACGAGTTCCGGACTTCTACCCAAAAATAATAAAGTTGCGCCCAAACTGATTTCTTATTTATTTTATGTTTTGCAATAATTATAAAAAAAATGTGATCAAATATCGACGTAACCTCTTAGGGGTTAAATATCAAAAAATTCTGAAACCGATTTTTAGGCTACATAATCGCCTAAAAATCGTTAAAGTAAATAACAATTTGATACCATCAGACCTATGAGATTCGTAAAAACGTACTCAATTATTTTACACCTCTTAGGGGTTGTTGACAAATATAAAAATCCTAAAATTAATTTTGAGATGATTATATATAAAGCCCATAGAAGTAAGATTCGATATCTCATTAGACCTAAGAAATATGTCGGAATTCGTGGAAATGTAGGAAAGGAACACCTCTTTATACAGCCTTAGGTGTTGAATATCACAAAATCCGAAAAAAAGACTCTCAACGCACTTACATAAGGAAAACGCAGAAGTAAAATTAATTCGCTACCTCAACAATCCTGAATGATATGACCAAATTCTTAAAAATGTAGAAGAAACCCGTTTCACGGACAATTTTTTTGCACACATCCGTACGAAAATGCAAATTTTAACTTTTTTGTTGCTAAAATTACTTCTATAGTACATTTACATATACATACTAAGTTTCAAGTTTGTACCATAAGCCCTTTCTGAGATATAAAAAATCAATCTTATTTTCATTTTAGTGGAATAATTATGATTTAAATTTTCAAAAATAAACTTCAATTACGTTCCTTTATGTATGTAAAATTGGTTTAATATCTAGTTCCATTCAACAAAATAGTAACGATAGCACAATATTCGCGTTCTCTTGAACTGCTCATCGCTGAGGCGAAAAAGAATTATGAGATTGTTAGTATCCTTAAGGCCAAAGATTAATTAACATTACAGACAATATGAAAGTAACAATCAAGTACAAAAAATTACTGCGACTTATTATTTTGTGAATAACGAGCACGAACCACGATCTATGATATGCTAAAACTAATACTGTTTATACGGTTGTTACTATAATGAACATGCATATTTTATGCAATTATAAACCTCACACTGCATCATCATGGCTCAAATAATAATTTAAAAAAAACACAAAATCTGTAAGCATAAACAACAAAAGTTATGTTATGAATAAAAATCGCAAAAAAGTGCCCGTCAACTTGTAGTTTTTCCTGCGATCTTGTAAGTCGATATGCCATAATTTCTACGGAGCCCACAAAGGTTAATATAGCTACTAACTCTTTGCCATACAGAAAAAAAGCAGCCTAAGAATAAAAATATCATCTTACAAGAAATAAGCATCTTCTGTTGTGATTAGGTTCTGAAAAGGCAACCTCATTGCACGTTTTCTTATATCACGATGGCTTCGTCTCGATAGCGATACGTACGAGTACGGTATGTAATTATAGATTTACAATCCAATCTAATTGTGAGTTATATAACTATATCAGGTTTCAGATTATGCTCTTTTCTAGTATTCTGATCAAAACTAACTACCTACACAATTTTAAATTTTCGGGCAGATTGCTTCATACGAGAAGGTGCAAAAATACTAATCCATTTGTAGACATCGATTAGTGGTTACTGTAAAAATAGTTCAACATAACATGCGCATTTCAAGTATGATTTTTACAAAATCGGAGATTATATTAATTGTCCTAACTCTCCCATTAATAAACAATTTACAGGCTTGATTTGTAGTTTTACGTGCAATATTTTGCAATTCTACATGATCTGACGAAAGACGTTACAGTGCAAGGTAGTACCGAGAAGATTGAAGTGTTAAAACTGCAATAATTGCCGAGTACTTACATACGACTAAAGCAACCTATCAAAAATTTGTATTTTTTTATGGTAGGCACGCAACTACAAGATTCCAGCATCTTAAGAGTTAGGACCACTTGGTCGAAGAATGTATACATCAGCATGCGAAGCGAAGCCGGCATATATAAGACGATTCAGTAATACGCAGCGTGAGTCAAGGTAAGCAGCAATTGTTTTGGGGTTAAGCAGACGAGTGCATTTCGTTCAGGCTGGAGCAATCTGGCCATAAATGCACATGCAACTCTATAAAATGTTTACAATCTTTCAAGATGTGTTACAAAATTTGCTGCAAAACAGACATGAAACATTATTTCAGTTGACTGTTGTTGCTGCTATGTTAATTACTGACCTTATAAAGGTCAATTGTTGAATAATTAAATTCCACATACCTACATAGGTACTTAATGAATGAATTTCATGGGATTTAATTACGGAAAATTATTAATACACACACAAACATACAAATTCATATACTACAAGTTTTCTACTCATTCCTTCTTAGTAATTATTTTAATATGAAATACTAAACATACTGCAGTCACGATCGGCTGCAAGCCAATCGTATAATACTCTAGATGAATACTGAACTCCGATTTATATTGTAGTTGGGGATAAAGTAGAATTACGTGTGTGCATGTTGTTTGTGTTGTCCTTTATTAAGGACTGCTATTAGATTGCTACTCAAACCTAAAAGACAATATTCAGTGTTTAACTTCATACCTTGAACTGGGTAAGTCATCGAAAAAAAATGTCCTTTTGAAGGACTTTCACATGGGAGGTGCAGGAAGGACTCACTCGATTTCTTACATATTTATCCTTTTCCTTGGAACCATTCAAAAATTAATGTGTACAAAATTTCAAATTCGTAGCTTGAAGCGTTCAGAAGTTATCGGAAAATATTGTTGAACACGTGTTTTAAGGATATTTTGTATGGCAGCTACCAGAAGGAGTAAAAGGATTTCGCTGATTAGTAAACTCGAACTTTCTTTTCATTCAAAATTAACTTGTACAAAATTCCGAATTCGTAGCTAAAAGATTACTTGAGTTATAGTGAGTTTCGTAAATTAAGTGAATACATTTTGACAGGATATTTGTATGGCAGCTACACGAAGGACTAATAGGATTTTCTTCATAATCATATATTTAGCTCCAACTATTGGAAAAATAACACATACAAAATTTCAAAGTCGTAGCTTTAACCCTTCTGAAGTTATCGACCAATATTCTTAAACACGTGTTTTAAGGACATTTTGTATGGCAGCTACCAGAAGGAGTAAAAGGATTTCGCTGATTAGTAAACTCGAACTTTCTTTTCACTCAAAACTAACTTGTACAAAATTCCGAATTCGTAGCTAAAAGATTACTTGAGTTATAGTGAGTTTCGTAAATTAAGTGAATACATTTTGACAGGATATTTGTATGGCAGCTATACGAAGGACTAACAGGATTTTCTTTATAATCATATATTTAGCTCCAACTATTGAAAAAATAACACATACAAAATTTCAATGTCGTAGCTTAAACCCTTCTGAAGTTATCGACCAATATTCTTAAACACGTGTTTTAAGGACATTTTGTATGGCAGCTACCCGAAGGAATAGGACGATTTTGCCCGTTAACGAACTTAGCCTTACAAATTCAACCAAACAACCAGATTCAAAATTTCAAGATCCTAGGTGAAGGCGTTCTTGAGTTATCGTGTTCACGGACAGACGGACGGACGGACGGACGGACGTCAGGCGGATTTGAGGTTTTTGGCCACAAATAAACAAAAAATAATATATAACTTTTTTTCGTCCGAGGCTTGGTTCTATGCGTTACAAACTTTTCGGCTGGATTAAACTTATAATACTCTATATGATTTCATCTAGAGTTTAAAAATAATGCAGCAGCATTTATAAGGCTGTTTCTGATTTTAAAATTTGCAATTTTTTTTTCCCAAGTGGTTTCTAAAGCAGATTTTGTCATCCTGCCATTTCTATATGCAATGGGTATTTTTTTTGTTCCTATCAATTTCCATGTTTTTTATCCTTTTTCTTTATGACATTTTCGGAAAGGCTAAAGCTCAATATATACCCTATAAAAAATCGTAGAACGAGAAGGGTTCGACCCAATATATTTTAAAGACACATTGCACGATTCTCAACTGCTTAGACCTCGACACTTGTCCAAAAATCTTTTATTGAGAAGTTATAAATTTAAGTTAAGTTACTTACTCTATATAGGTACATTATAAAAATCGTATTCCGTAAGAAGAGTATCTGAAAGTAAAAACGTTGTAGGGAATTGTCCACCGTAACCGCCAAATGGTCCCTTCAAATTCAAATTCACCTCTATTTACATTTAAATACTCAAAGATTCCACAAACATGAATGGAACTCAACGCTTTTATGCTGATTTCAAAGATATATATGTATCACATAATCCTACATCATTTTTAAATACATACTCGTTTTCATAAGTAACAAAAAAAGTAAACAATTTTAAAATGCTTAAAACTGTGAGTGCTACCGTCTTATCCTAAAAAATTATGTCAACTCTTTTCTGTGATTTTTCGAGTTATTCGCAAATAATATAAATTATTTGTTCAATTTTAATGCATTAAATACTCTAAAAAAAATATGTTTTTTTTACATTAATTTTATTAATTAAGTAAACAAATCATATTATTACAAATAATTTTCAGTATGACTCAAATTTTGAATTAATTGTTTTGAATTAATTTTGAATTAATAATTGGTTACTTTAATTTTTTAATTAAATTAATATAATTTTCAATCATACATCGGTATTATAGAGAGAAAGTCTAATATATTTTTTTAATTTTTCTTTTTTTATGAAAGTATTAAAAACGTACCCATTTTCGACTTTGATGTCTGCTCTAAGAGAGACGCTGTATGTCCGCTGTATACAGTCTTTAGTACACTGCTGTTTATGTAGCCTCTTTATGCAAAATGCTTCCTAAAAAATTTACCATGTAAAGAAAAGCAAGTAAGAGTATGATATTGAAGAAATCGGGATTGTTCTTCGTGTAGCCTGGGCTTGTAAAATGTCACTTTATACAGTTCTGCTTCCTTACTGAAAAACAGAATTCGTTCAGACATAGCTCATAAATACTAATACAATTACAATCCAGTATTGATAAAAAAATAAAAAAATTAGTTCCAAAAATCAGGTAAATTTCTGATGGTATTCAATATAAAAAAAATTATAAATTATTTTTTATTTTGAACAATATTCATTCTCTCCTTTTTTCCAAAGTTCACATTACAATTAACGTTTTCATTACTTCATTACCAGTATCTTAAAATATTAAGATTGGATGAAACGAGAATCACAAAATTTCATAAACTATGAAATTTTAATGCACTATTCGAACAAAAGATTTTTAAGTAATATATCTTTTTTTAACAAGGCCCAACAAAATTAAATTGACTTTATTTTTGACATCATCAAATAATTTATAGAAGAAGGTACTCAAATTGCAATATATTGAATTAAATTGCAATGTTGCAATGTAGGAACACGACAGGACTGTTTGCAACCTCAAAGACATTGTTTTCTGTAATTTTTTTCTAATTTTTCCTCGTTCGATTTTTAGCTATTGTGTGTTTTCAGATTAAGATGATTTTACAAAATTCAATTTCGCAGCCGAAACCTAAGACAAAAAATTTTATTTATCCTTTAGAATAGATTAATTTTCTGTGGGAATTGGCAAATCCAATCAAACATTATAATTATATTATTATATTAATATTTGTATGTCTTAATTGCCATACGATCCTGTCTTACCCACAAAATTTGACTGAATTTTGTATAAGATGTTTGTGGAGAAATATTTGACAGCAGTGGTCAAATATTTGACATAGTATGCCAGTTCAGACCATTACTCCTTGTGTGCCGAAATACGAAAAATACGAGTACTGTTGCTGTTATATAATTTTTCTAGTCCATGACTGCCCAATACACCCACAATCGTCATATTGTCACTTGGCTAATTATGAAATAATGGATATATTATAGAATTAATTCCTTACCGTATTCGTAATAATATGAGATAAAATTCTTCTCCAGCTCATTGATCAGTTTAGTTACTCCTTCATGCGAACTCATGTCGATTAAAGCTTCAATTAGCATACAAAAATTTGTACAGCGAAAAGGCGATGTTATTGTCATGTGATACCTTTACGGAATTAACAGATCGATTGTTTTTTAAGTGACTCGATGAGATCGTGCTACTCATGAATAAACATCTCAACAATTTTTCAAACCAAAATAATACGCTTGCTAGTATTATGTTATACGAGTACGTACCTACTCGTACATAGTATGAGGTTTAAAAAAAATTATATTTTCGCCAATTCACTTTCAGACACGTACACACAACTCTCGTTCCACGTTCGTTTTTATTCCCAATCGAAGGTTATTTTGTATGCACATGAAAGCACTGAAAGTAGAACATGGTACAGGCTTCATAGCAATCGTAGATAGCGACAATTTTAATATTGGCTGCTTTGAAAACCAGCACTTCATACAACGCAAGGGGTTTAATTTATCGAACCGATTTTTTTATTCTAGTTTAAATTCCGATCACATATAGTCGGAATTACAATTATTATTAACCTCAACAATAACACCATGGAAATAAATAACGCAAATCACGTAATATCTATGCTTCGGACAGTAGATAGTACCATAACTTTCATTTTCATTTTCATTTTTGAGATGGGAAATTAAGAAGAAAAAACTTGTCTAAAAAAATATATTTATTTCATATTAGATTTCAATGTCAAAATGATTAAACCTATTAGAATTTCTAATTATAAAATGCCCCGAATTGAATAAGATTTATACAAACAAAAACAGCTCCGAAGAAGCTTACAAGGTTTTAGGTCGACTTGTAGTCTGGCAAAAGATTTACCAACTCCAAAAATTCCTCGTACTTTGCGAAAACTATAGTTTACTAGACCTTTTTTTTAAAGTATTGTCTTCAAGCATCTCACTCGGTACACTTGGCACGGAAGACCACTTGTTTTTTTGAATTCCTCGAATCTCGACTCTCATTACCGCCAGGTACAACCGTAGCATTACTAAATTCATTAGCGTCTAATAAAGCGTGGAATGATCAAACATCTAGTGCCGAAACCAGGTCGCGGCTCGAGTTCAAGATCAACGAACACCAAAAACAATTAGCATGTCTCTCATCGGTTAGCCTAGCTTTATATTAATGTTATGTACGTTTCGTTACACCTATATCTACTTCCGGTGTGGATTATACAAATTTTTTTTTGATTTATTTTGTAATTGCAGATCTACCTACAACACACACCGATTCCAGCTACTTGGCGTAGCCGGATTAATTAAGATATGATCGAAAGCTCAAAGATATGCTGGCTACTGGCGTTATTCGTGATAGCGGGCGACCTATGTTTCGGCGGACATCATGAATCACAGCTTCGAATCGGGAAGTCTGTCAACATTTTTGTACGCTACGGCTACCTGAGTA
Source organism: Beris morrisii (assembly GCA_951812415.1). Classification (NCBI taxonomy): domain Eukaryota; kingdom Metazoa; phylum Arthropoda; class Insecta; order Diptera; family Stratiomyidae; genus Beris; species Beris morrisii. The sequence goes on along the minus strand of OX638312.1, from coordinate 4,447,481 downwards.
TATCGATGCGGGTCATTGCCAACAATGACTCCGAGCAGTGGCTTTTCAAGGAGCCAACTAAAGATATTTTTAAGGTAAGTTGTAAGTATGGATCGCTATATTTCTTGATTATGTAAGAATATGAGGTTACGCTGGTCGCGGAATAACTACTTTGAAACCTTACTAATTTTGAATAAGAAGCTGTAACCTTTAATATGACAATGGCTCCAATGCGGTGGTGGTGTTCATCTTCATCGACTCTCACTGAAACACGACTGGATAGTGAAGGATACTTGGCAGCGAAAAACATGGCTCACTACGTATGACACGAACGTGACTGAAATGATAGCCCCTATGTCGGTTACGAAATCTTAAGAGCTGGCTCGGAGGTATTTCGCCTACGTACGGCGCCTTACCAGCGTAACGAACGCATGAATAAATCCTACCCTAGTAGCGGGATAGGTAGGGTGGCTACGTCGGCAAGGTACGTACATTTGGTACGCAGAAAAGCCAAGTACACTTAGGTGCTTACAAAAGATAGGAAGGATGGGCACGTATGTTGGGTACATACGTCACTTACATGATTGACCATATTTTTGCGGAGAAGTTATTTCGAAATTTGTGAAAAGATATGCCTTCTTTGGGATGAATATCATGAAAATAATTTTTAGATGATTTATGTAATTGTGGTAAAAACGCATAGCAGTAAAAATCAATTTCATATCGCATCAGACCAAGGAGATATAACACTCCCTTTGAGGTTGAATATCGAAAAAATCTGAAACCTGTATTTAGGTGATTACATAGGAACTCCGTTGAAATAAATCCGTATTCGGTATCTATTCATACCTAAGATATATGCCGGAATTCGTGAAAACGTGTACAACCCCATACACCCATATCAAAAAAGCTTTAAAATGGTTTCTAGGCTTTTATCTGAAGAATTAATTCGGTATCTTGGAAAGGGATTCCAGGCTGGAAATTTTTTTGGTATCCTATCAGACCGAAGAGATATGTCCAAATTCGTGAAGATATATGCACCCTCTTCTAAATGGCCAGTTTTCCACCACATCTGTACGTAACTGCAGATCTGAAACTTTTTCATTTGAATTACCTTTAGAACATACTATAATTTTAAAACGTGTCAACGCTCTACGTAAATACCAAGTTTCAGCTTGTCACCATTAGCGGTTCTCGGGATATAAAAATACGTCTCTAACTAAGTACACCTTTTTTGAATAAGGCTGGCATAAGTGGCTCTTGAGATATAGAAAAGCAAACTTTGTCATATAAAGCCTTCCACCCACCTCCCCCTCACGACACGAAATTTACACTGAAAGGAGTCTATTCACTAAAAAAATTAAGTAATAGCTCAAACGATTTGTAAACCGTTCAAACAGGTTTGCGAGCGGCAGACAGACAGACTGAAATATTTTTTTTTTTGCGTTTTTGAGCTCTACTACGTTCTAAAACGTGAAAATACAAAAAACCCAGGGTAGCAAATTTTTTTTTTTTTTTTAAAGTCGATAACAACACTTTATTATAAAATTAAATATTAAAATGGCTTTCAAGTTTAATGGTTTACGTTCAATGATAAGGCCAAAAATGGCATGGTAGCTCAAGAATGCATGGATTTGAAATTCAATTAATCTCTTTCCAATTGCTTTTAGCAACATACAAGTTCATGTCCCTGCATACAAATTAGAGATGGCTAATGTGCTTGTGGATATAAAATATAAGGCCATCTTAAAAAAAAAACCTTGCAAATATCTTCTACATGTGAATCTAATTTCGTATTCTTTTCAGGACATGCAAGTGTTGACGGAAACCAAAGAAGAAAACGCTCCCGGAGTTCTACACGGTGATTTCCATATGGAGTTCTGTGATAATCGTCGCCAACTATACCAAGCCTACTTCCGCGATTTTACAATCGAACGTCTAGAAAAACCTTGGGAAGCGTTTACCGGCGGCTGGCACCCTGATCTTGCTGCCAAAAAATTGGGCATAAATGCATCGTTTATTCGTGGCGATTTTTCTTATATTCTAGTCCGGATGGCCCGATTTCGAGAGAGCGGCAAACTAAAGCGTCCCATTCCGCCAAATCAGATTCTCGTCGACGAAGTTGCCCAACGGATTCGTGAGATGCAAATCGGGAACACAACGGCCGCGGTTAAATTTATCGACACGTACGGCACACACTATATCAGTTCTTATGTGACGGGGAATTCCCTTTATCAGGTAAGGCAATCGACTTTCGTATATAGATTCGATTTAAAAAATTAATAAACCCTACCTTCGCAACATACAGGTATTTGTCTTCAATCGAATGAACTATCAGGTGATCAAAGAACGTCTGAAATCTCGCGGAATCTCAGCGCTATCGCGCTTAGACCTCTACAACTTCTTCGCACCGTGGTATGCCGAGCATCTGGGTCAGATTCTTGTCGCCAGTGGTAATACAACCGTGGAAAGATGGGCACGTCGAAAATTGCAGTACAAACACTACGTCTTCAAATACACGACGCTATTGAAATTGTATGGAAACGGGACGCTGCTTCGAGCACTAGACGATCTTCTCGAGAACGAAGCGATCCTTCAGCTCGAACTGAAATCCTTGAATGTCGCCTTTCGGGAGCCAGAGAAACGTAAATGGTTCCACGAACTTCTGGATAATTACATGAAGCTGTGGGAAGTAAACATGGGTCAGAACTAGAGATCCTTCCGCTGATGTCTTGAAATATGAGAAAAAGTTCCTATGGCAAATTGCGCTCAAATCGGCATTTTCCTCCTCGAATGGAAGTTTCTTATTCCCGGATTGATATTTATTTTTTTTTGGACAACAAAGTACAGCGGGTCCCTTAGTCAGAGACAGTTATCTACGAAAAAAACTTGTGCCAAGTGATTTCGAACTCGTTTTTAAAATTAGTTTCATATTTCCATACTCTGTGATAGTTATGAGCCCGTTCGTAAACGATATGAGCGTTCGTTATTACATGAATTAGCTTTCTACTCGTAACCGTGCGTAATTAAGTAATTTAAGTTGCGTAATTATTAAAATAATTAATTTTCACAGATAATTACGTTAATTTAAGATATATTCATACTATTAAATATTTGCACAAATGCACTTGAATGTAAAAGAATAAAAATAAATTAAAAAGAAACGTATTTTAGATTTTACTTCATTATTTTCTAAAAATACAGTATTGTGATCGATTTTTAAAAAAAAAATTTGCTACCCTGAAATTTTTTTTTTTCGCGTTTCATGACTCGTAGACACGAAAAAAGCAAAAAAAAATGTCCGTCGTACGCCGTACGCCGTCCGCCGTACGCAAAATCGTTTGAAGGCTCGTAGCTCCCAAACGGTTTGAGATATTAAATTGAATTTTTTTTATGAATAGAGTGGGTAGGCCCCTTGAAGTGACCACATTCAGAGGGATGGGGGTGTGAGGGGGGAGGAGGGGGAAGCGTTTTAGACGGAAAATTTTGGTTTTTAGATCTCAGCAACCGCTTATGCTAGGAGACTGAAATTTGGAATTTATGTAGAACTTCGGTGGTGGACCCATTTGCATAAAAATTGTCAATATGGGTGAAGGGGTGTGGGAGTGGGGGGAAAAATAATGCGTCCGAAACGCAGAAAAGCCGAGATCATGCTACAACGTTGAAACTTGGTATGTATTTGTAAATCAACTAGAAAAGTAATTTAGATAAAAAAAATTTCAAATATCCATTGGCGTTTGGAAGGAGGGGCGAAAAAATGTATCGGTGAAAATGGAATGCATATATTTTCACGATTTTCGTCATATCTATTAGCTCTTCCCAAATATTGCATTCATTTTTATTCTACGGCTTCTTCATATAAATACCTAGAAAGTGTTTTCAGGATTTTTTGAAATTCAAACCCTAAGGGGGTGTAAAGGGGTTGTATACTTATTCACGAATTATGCCATATCGCCCAGGTCTGATCAAATATCGAATATCTTTTCACATATAATTATATGCTTAGTTTTGGGTGACACACTGCTGGTATTGACGATATTGTGATATGAATACCAGCAGTGAGCAGTGTACCCAAGGTATTATATAATGCTTGTATTCATATCATGATATCATCATAACGCGCAGTTCCAGCTTCGATGGTTCGGGCAACAAACAAAATGTCAGTTTGACGGTAAACAGCTGTTTCACTGAATTAGGGCCATTATTACGATCGTCAGTTAAACTTTAACTGAAGCTTTAACTGGCAGTTTTGTATGTATAACGTAACTGAACAAACATCGTAGGAACGGTCCTTAGAAAATATGGGGAAGTTATCAGAGGTATCGAGTAAGTGAATTTCAAATCGGATGTTAGCAATGGTAAGAGCGCCTATTTGCTACTGGTAGCTTAACAATCTGTGAGTGGATAGAGCATGTGGGTCAATGTATATTGCAACTGCGATCGTATCTTTTAAGTTTCTATTCACTTGAATTTTACTTTAAACGAATATCATATCATCCCGTATATCATCCCACCTTAGTTCGTATACCTCCGATTTTAGGACCATGGTATGTACTTGTATGGTAATGGCGAAGATTAGATATTTTGAGAAATATTCGAAAATCGTATTAGAGTATTCAGAAATTACTTCCCATTTTCTTTCAGGCCTACGCGTTTCGAATCTATACAAATATCAAATACTCCTGGAAAAATATTCTGGCCGTACGAAAACAAGTGCCAACGACATTTCGATTAGTGTCATTAGTTTCACTTTTTAAAAATTATATTTTGTTAAATTTCTTTTTAGCTTTACGAGTGAAAAGTTTCAGCAAAAGATACAAATATCCGCTAAATTATGAGTTCGAAGAATCGAATATTATTGCCGCACATTATCAATGCGCTTTCGCAAACCTTGAATTATCGTAAGTTCTTTTCTCTTTCAATCCCTTTATAGCGACTTTTATTGAAATTTTGTACCCCTGAACGTAGAGGACAATTTCGATAGTATTGTCCGTCAAGTTGAGGACGACGAGCAAACGATCAGTCCGTAGAAAATGTTGCGCAGGACGTAAAAAAGAGCCTTCAGGTTGCTGTAGATTTTGGTCTTATAGGCGCTACTGACGATGTGTTTCGATTGAAGTTCAATCCAAATTCAAGTCAAAAAGAAGACTGAGAGAACGATTCGAATCGAACCTTTTTTTTTTTTTTTAGATATATTCAATTTATTTCATCATTTATTCTATATACAGTATTTCATACAAATAATGATAGTTCGTAGATGTATTATTTTCTGTACCTCCCAGACAGCAAGAGCTGGTATAATGGAAGTATTGATAATAAATCCGAAGTAGATAATAGTGATAATAAAAGTGTATAAAAATAAAAAGTGAGTGAAAGCATTAAATAATTCATAAACGATGCCAGAATAACAGAAGTATTCCAAAGAATTATAAAGAAGTAATTGAAATGTCAAATATAAATGAATAAAGAATCAGTATTCAGTGACACAATTCAGTAAAAAGAAAAAAGAGATAAGAGATAAAGAATAAAAAATAAGAGTTAAGAGTTGCTAGCATCCAATTAAATGACTAAAGAAACAAATATGAAAAAGCCTTAGATATATATGATTACTCGACTGTAGGTCACATCCAAATTCTTCTTCTTGATGGTCCTTCCTGTCTAGTTGGCATTCACCCAGCTTGTGTCGCTAGAGTTCACCCAGCTATGCTGAGTGTCCAACAGACACTACTGGATGTCAGCCACGTCAGGATTACTCTTTAAATAGGATTTCAACATCCTAGTAAACTTCGATGTAGTTTTCGCAGTTTTAATTAAGTCTGGAAGAGCGTTGTAAGACGTTGTAGGACTGCTCCATAAATCGGATCTTCTCGTACACGGTTTGTCCTTGGGCAGAGGAAATTCCTTAGGTTCCTGGCATTCATAGTCGGATAATGATGAACTTCGCTATTAAGCCTTATCGTGTGAGATGTTTTTGCGTTGGAATGTAGCAAGTTATAAAAAAATTTCTTAGTATGCCAATAATTGGAGCAAGCTTTTTCCTTACTTAACGAATATTGGGACTCCAGTTCAATTTTTCATCAATAATAATTCCCAGATATTTTCCTTCAGTCACTCTAGATAAAGCTTGTCCGTTAATTTTTAGATTAAGTTTTACATCATGCTTATTTTTTTTTAATGTTTAATGTTTAATGTTTTTTTTTAATGTTTATTGTTAGCTTGTTGCCATATATCCAGGTCATGTAGGTAGCTAGATCGATATTTATCTTATTTTCCAGCGATTCACGGGTCTTGCCGCTGTATAGTAACACTGTGTCATCCGAAAATATCACGTACCTTCCCGTTAGTCCGGCAAATTGCAAGTTATGCAATATACAAGTAGAGTGTCGGTCCTAGGATCGAGTCTTGCGGAATTCCAGTATTGACTGTCAGTTTGTCGCTTTGGAGCTTATTATTTTTAGTTGTGTATGTTCTATCGCGGAGATAACTTGAAATTATTGCGTTGGTTGTTCCTCTTATACCTAACTCCTCCAATCCCTGGAGTAACACTTCGTGGTCAACAGTGTCAAAAGCTTTTCTCAAGTCTATGAAAACTGCTATCGCATAATTAGATTCATCTAATTCCTTGTTGATATACTGCATAACGTCAATGATTGCCCCTGTTGTATTACTTTTTTGCTGAAAACCGTATTGGTGCTGGTCAAATCCTCCTATTGTTTGCACAAATTTAACAATACTCGTGTTCAGGACTTTCTCGAAAATTTTGCTTAGGTAATTTATGCTCGCTATTGGTCTATAATTATCTGGGATGTTGGCAGATTTTTTTTAATGTACGAGTAGTAGCAGCCCTGCAAGGAAAGGAACCCACCACAGAAATGATGTATCCACTCTGTTCTCGATTTTTTTTAACATCATCAAATTTAAAATATGGACTATAAACCTGTTTGATGGTCCTCCGATATCTAAGAACAAATCTATTTCCTTAAATAAAGAGGTTTGTCCAAATTTCTTTACCAAATTTCGATCAATTAGGAGAAGTAACAAGGATCTTGAATAAGTACATAGTTAAATGAGAATTAAAAAAAAGTTGAATGCATAAATATTCTAAAGAGTTTTGTATGAAGACTATACGGGAACTTTCCCGCTCTTTTCTTATCCATTACTTTGGAAAAATTATTGGAAAATTAACATACCTGCATCAAATTTTAAAATCACTAGTTTGTATCGATCAGAAGTAATTGACCAATTTCGTAAAATTGTATGGACAATTTCGCACTTAACAAAAAAAAATCGTAAAATTGCACAACTCAATATCTCTATTTGTCCATTATACAACAAAAAGCATTACACAATATATTGTTGCGAGCTAGGGGTTCGCCGGGATTTCAAGTGAAACACAATTCGGTAAAATAAAAATAAGTGATAGTTTATTCAATCGCACTATTAATTCTATTCGCACAATAATTCGCACTGTATGGCAGCACTGCCCGCTTATTTATATCGCTTGACTCGATCACTTTCGCTCTCTACCAACACGGTCGCGTATACACGCTGGCTGTCACAGACGACGTAATAAAAATTACTATCTCCCTCGCTGAAAGCTTTATCTGCTTTTATACCAGTTGTATGTAGTCGAGACTGTTCTTGAATCTTCGCTCGGTGGTGTGTGTGGATGATACCCGAAAGCTTGAGATCTTTCCATTTGACCCTCTACGCTGTTCTAGTACTACATTCGAACGCATTCGAGCACATTCGATAAGAAGTGGGGTATAATCGTGTTGCTCCGCTCTCCTTATTTACACAGCTTAGGTATTCGGTTGTTGCTGTTTCCCTATTCGTAATCGATCGAGTCGCGCGGTGGCCAGGCTTACGCGTAACAATATGAATACACAATTTAGATAAACTAATAAGTTATTATACTAAACTTACACTAGCACTTAAATTTATATTTTAAATGTTAACATCGAATATTTGGAATTTCAACGAGTTCTACGTCGGCTTCGTCCTGACCGCTTACGACGTGATCTACTTCTGGTCGTTCCGCTCCGACGACTCTTACCCTCCGCTTTCGACGTGATCGCGCCACCATTTTTGGCTGATATTGGCAAAAGCCTGAAGGACAACCGACAGCCCTTTGTACCCCCTGAAACATAAGCTAGAATACATCAGAATCCTGTAAAGCAAAAAATGTTCGTCCTTACTATATCCACGAAACTATCTTCATTCAAGGTATTACCCTTCAACTCCAGGGCAATTAGTTGGGGTTGGCACCGAGGAGAACCAAAAAAAAAATATAGTATGAAATATATATGCCTGCTTGCTCCGTGTGCCTTGAACCTGTACCTCTCGGGTTCAAATCACTCGCCCTAACCACTCGGCTGCAGGCCCAATTAATCTTCTTCGGTTCTACCGTCACCAACTCCACTTGCGCCGGCTACGCTCAGCCGCAGTAAGGGACGTCGGGAGCTACTTTCGACGATATTCTACTCAATGGGCGCCACCTAATCTTTAAGATGGAGGGAGATTAGGAAACCCCCCGTTCCACGAAATAAAACACGTCTCGAATCTCTCGGAACACTTATAATGCAAGAAAGTAATAAATAAATAATATAAAAAAACGGATACCACTACAGACAGGTCACCACCGATGAGACCCTCTACGATCTACGATTCTCCGTTTGAGCGATAACGACCGCGAACCTAATAAGGGAAGGAAAAAGTACCTGTGTCTCTTCCATAATTACGTCGCGTACCCCGACCCTACCGTTCCTGCCTCATTAGCCGAACTCTTCCTTCCAGGCGTCACCAAAAATTTCTTACGTCTCTCCTCCTCAACAGCCAGATTCTTCCTCGTCAGGCTTCTTCTCTCCAGAGTCACTCCGGCCTTCCCAGTGTTCTTTCACTTGCTTCTTTTTTTTTTGAAATTTCCAACGGACTTTAACCGTCAACCGTTTCTCTCCAATCCAACTCCAAAACCGAACAAGAAAAAAAAGAGGCCCGCGCAATCGTGTTCGCTGCTTATATACCCCCGGGTGGCAATGCCTTCGCCAATTTCGTGTTTCGTTTCCGCGCGTTCCATACCACGCGAAACAACAACCGCCATCTTTTGACAGGCTACTAAGTTTGGTTTCAGCGGTCAGTTTATGTGTTTAGTGTTTATTTGTTTATGTTTATCTTTCCCGGAAGTGTACTATAGATCTTTCTTCAACTTCGCCTTGGCAGCTCCGGAATCGATAGTACTCTGCGTTCTTCCGTCGTAGCGAGCGGTTACCACGCAGGTCCTCCTTGGTATGTCTTTAAGGCACCCCATCCGCTACCGGAATTCGCCTACGGTAACTGGACGTGTAGGGGTCATTAATATCCGCTCTCCTAGCATAAGAAGGAATCGATCGCAGAACAATGTTCCGGCTTCTGGCTTTATTTTGTCCGACGTGAACGGCAGTGTCGGAAGATGGGTTTTGAACTCGTCGGTCGCTCGCGAATCTATCTAACCCTTCCTTTCCCTACCAGGTTACGCTTACGACTTGAAACCTGATCCGTTACGCGAGAAGATCGTAGAGGAACCCATTTCCGAATGCAACAGTAGGAGCTGGAACTCTTCTGGAACGGTATCCTATACATTATCAATATCAGTAACAATTTCTGATGATTTCGTTTCCGGCAATGCTTAACAAAATAAATGAACGTATTTAAAAAAAATAAATAAATGCGTCTTCAACTACGCCTTATGTGCTCCTCCACCTCTGTGGTTCCTCAGCCTCCGCACTCTCGGTAGAACCTGGACCCCATGATGGCGAGTGTGACTCTCCGTTCCTTCATACCACTTGATTCTGACCTGGGGAAGGAAAAGAGGGTGTAGTGAGGGTGATCGCTACCGCTACGATAACACATAACAAAGGTTCGATTCGAATCGTTCTCTCCGTCTTCTTTTTGACCTCGGTTCCTCGTAGCGTGAACATTTTCCTCGCTGCTCGACTGATATTCGCCGTTTCGTTCGTACACGGCCAGATATTGTATTTCAGGGGTACCAAAAGGCGGACTTGAACTTCAATCGAAACACATCGTCGGTAGCGCCTATAAGACCAAAATCTACAGCAACCTGAAGGCTCTTTTTTACGTCCTGCGCAACATTTTCTACGGACTGATTGTTTGCTTTCAAGTCGTCCCAGGGACGTCATTTCAGTTTTTTCTAGGGGGGGCAAGATGTTATGTATGTATACATTTTTATATATAAATATATCTATGTCAAAGGGTACATATGGGGTCTTTTTCGCATTCGTTTCATGCTCTAAGGGTACATATGAGGACATTTGGCACATATGGGGACGGACCCGGTATTTTTCTATGTCAATCGGTGGATATGGGGTCCGGACCCCATAATTTTTCCTATGTCAAAAGGTGTTTATGGGGTCCTTAATTTCTTTCAGTAAATGGCACTTATGAAGACCGGTGTATATATCGAAATTTAATAAATTCTGTAACGTATTGGTAGATATCGGTACCGTTTCTGATTGATTGTCTATTACTGGAAACAAAAGATTGCACCAGAAACACTACAAGGTATGCTTGACAGTTTGCTATGTTATGAGCGTGACGTCAGCAAATACTCAGCCGATAAGTAGATACTAACATACGCTTTGGAATTGAAAATGCTGTATATACCCTACATATTAGAGGCATTATCACAAGATTGTCCTCTATAATCTTTCAAATTAATATCTAAATGAGATAATAGCTTTAAAATACAATCTTCCATTTCTGCGCTCTTGTGGCCAGTATTTTCTAAAATTTTGCTTGTGCCACAGGGTTATAGCCCATTTAGCCCTATGGTTAGGGTGGTCCTGAACAGACCTAGTATACAATACTAAAGTGTAAAAAATTACATCTACTCTCGAGCAAGTGTAGAAAGTGTACACTACACACGACAAAAATAACAGCGGGCTCTCACTCTCGTCCAAAAGAAAAGCAAAAGAGTACACTTTCTGCACTAGTGTAGATAGTGTAGGCAAAAATAAGAAACCTATAGTCACGGTGCGGTTATGTCAATAGGTTTGTTCTTTTTGCCAACATTCAATGTACACTACACTTTCAGTGCATTACACCTAGTGTAGGATTACACCAAAATGAACTGCCAAAAAGAAAGCGTTAAGGTTGGTTTTCATTACGTCGACATTCTGCAGATATTTGCCAGAACAAGACGAAAATATATACTGTACATGAGTGTGAAAGAGAGCAAATATCATCTGCAACAGATCTGCACAAAAGTGTCTCGCCTGCAACTTCAGATCTTTTATCTGTAACCATAAAGTAAGGATGTACATTTTAGCAAAAAGACTTGCATGCACATCTTTTTTCTATAATTTGCTTCCGACAAACCTACACAATAGACATTCGCACGCATACTACTGTACCAAATTATGGCAATTAGGACATTGACATTTGTCGAGCCGGTAATTGTTTTCTTAGAGGTGCATGTATAGATCATTCTGCTGTCTATTCGCTCGACGTGAGAGATACGTTGCAATTGACAAGTCGCAGATCGGTTTTACCTTACAACAGTTGTCGAAAATTTTGTCGCTTTCTTCCTTATTAAAACCAATTTGATATCTCTTTTTAGTTTTCTGCTATAGATCTGTAATGTCGGAGTAATGAAAACTATGTCTCAGTAATGAAAACCAGCCTTTAGTGCAGAAACATGACAGATAAAATTTTTAACTTTTTTATTTGCTTCATTCTTTCAATTCTGTCAATGCATATTTATTGCCATTCAATATTCTTACATGTATTCTTTGAAACGGAAGGAAGGTTCCGAAATTTGACACCAGAGCACACGGTATGTTCGTCATTATTTTACAAAACTTTACCTGCTGGGCTGTTACCATTTCTCAAAAGTTAAAAACAAAAGACGATCATTTCAATAAATAAACTGCGTTGTAGAGATAATTACCGGGACCGATACCTTTTGCCTTAGTTCCTGTAATTTCATTATATCATGTAAAGGTAGATATGGGTACCGACTTTGCATGTATATATGTAAAACACATCCAAAGTCGGACCCAATATCTACCGTTACGTAAAATATGTGAACAACTTTTAAAATGCCCGGTCACCGTAATTACCTTTACAGGGTGTGTCAATTTTCAATATCCGTGGAGATACAGGGTGGTCAATGTAGTAGGTCAATGTAGTTTTTCTCAGAAAATCCCATAATAAAAATGTCAGTTCAATTTTATTTTTTTATTTGCCATATTATTGCCTAAAAATGTTACAAACGAATCGCATCCCGATTCTTTCTTAATATGAACGATTTTAGACAGTGCTCCCACATGATCGCTTATAGTCCGCGCTCTCCTACATATTTGGCTAACATCGTCTTGTTGCCGCCATTATTCCAATTGTTGCCTAGCGAGGAGAAAATTCCGAAAAACGGCCGTCACGTGTTTCTTTTAACTACTCGCGAATCACTAGGTTTGTTCCTTTCGCTTACACTTAGTGTACACTACACCAAATTTGAACAGCCAAAAAGAACGCGTTAATGTGGAAACATGACAGATAAAATTTTAAACTTTTTTATTTGCTTGATTTTTTCATTTCTGTCAAGGCAAGGTTAGGTTAGGTTGAGAAAGGTGGACTGAAGCAATGTGCCCCAGTCCATCACGAGAGATCACTGTGGCTCCATTGTGGTCCCCTCGTATAAAAACCGGGCTCTAGACTATTGATTCCAAATATTGCTCTTCCTTACGAAGAGAGTAGTTCTCCATAAAGGAATCATCGCAAGTTCTGATAGATCGTTCAAAGAGAATTTCCTCAAGTGCCGATACCTGGTACGTGCTAGGTTTTTACATTCACACACTAGATGCTCCAGTGTTGGCTCAACATTCTCATCACCACAGCGACACAGATCAGCCATGGGTATTCCCAGCCTTTCTCCATGCCTCCCCTATAAGTTGTCTGCAAATGTTCCTGCCCAGAGACAAAATGAAGTTAGAGTTCCTCCTATCAAGTTTCGGCCAGCAGAGTCTTGCTTTCCGGCATCCCGAGAGATTCACCCAGGCCCCCTCCATCTGTCTGAGCGCTTCAATATCAATCATTCCCTTTACACATTCAATGGGACAGAGAACCGACTCGTTGGCCAGCTCTATGCTCATCTCCGACCCCCTTCTGGCGAGCTCGTCTGCCTTTTCATTTCCAGGGAAGTCACTGTGACCAGGAATCCAACTAATCTTCAGGTTGTTATTCATACCCACCATCTGCAATATTCTTTTACATTCTCCCACAAGCCTGGATTTAGTAATGTGCGCCTCAACAGCCTTGATGGCAGCTTGGCTGTCAACATAAATAGTTATTGTACCATTCACGCACTGTTTTCGCACAATTATCTCCGTTGCTTTTGTCAGCGCAAAAATCTCGGTCTGAAACACGCTCGAGCTATCCGGTAGCCTGAACGATTCCATAATGTCAAGGTCACAAGAGTACACTCCCGCGCCCGTTCCGCTTTCTGTTTTGGAGCCATCAGTGTAGATAGCAAACGTGTCTGGGGCGATGATTCCAGATCGCCACTCCAGTCTGGTGAGAATATTCACAGCATAGGAATGTCCAAAAATGCAAGAACGTGTCCTGTAGTCGGTGCGCTCCGGCATGGCGGAACACAGAGAAATTGACAAGATCCTAGTGTGGCCCACACTACCTCCAATAGCCTGCATCACGCAGACGCAAAGCACCCTTTGCTGCTATTGATTTTACCGCTAATTCCAATGGAATTATGTGGAGCATTACTTCCAGAGCCTGCGAGGCCGTGGTACGTAAAGCCCCAGTGATCCCAATGAGTGCCATTCTTTGAATTCTGCTCATGGCGACCCTGTTAGTCCCGACCTCCAACGCATGCCACCACACCAGTGACCCGTAAGTAAAAACAGGTCTAACTACCGTGATGTACAGCCAGTGCATAATTCTCGGCTTAAGGCCCCAGGTTTTCCCTACCATTTTCTGACAAGCGTAGTAAGCGTGCGATGCCTTCTTGATCCTGTCATCAATCGTGAGTCTCCAATTCAACCTAGGATGGAGATAGATTCCCAAGTACTTCACACTAGGGGAGAGCGGGATGGTAACGCCATTCAAGCGTGGGAGCCTGAATTCCCGGTCTTTTTTCCTCGTAAAGAGGATAAGGTCGGTTTTCTCCGGATTGATGTTGAGACCGCAATTACCAGCCCACCTGGTCAAGGATTTGAGCCCAACTTCTAGTAAATCGCTCAAGGTGTCCAGGAACTTACCTCTCACCATCAGAACGATATCATCCGCATAGGCAACAACCTTGACTCCGGTCAAAGATAGAGCCTGTAAAATTTCGTCAACCACTATGACCCACAGCAGTGGAGATAGCACCCCACCCTGTGGGGATCCCCTGGTTGCTTTCATTCTGCTACATCCATCCCCCAGAGAGGAGTTCATAATTCTATCCCCTAGCATCGACACAATCCAGCTTCTGTCAAGGCAAAGTTATTGCTAAACAATATTCTTGCATGTATTCATTGAAAACAGTATTTCCCTAAATACTAAAAGTAAATTTTATTTGCATGCAGCCATCAATTTTGACAGATGGAAAGAAATTACACCTGCTCTCGTGCGAGTGTAGAAAGTGTACACTTTCTACTCTACACTCGACAAAAAGAACAGCGGGCTCTGACGTCACTCTTCAAAAAGAACAGCAAAAGTGTACACTTTCTGCCCCAGTGTAGAAAGTGTAGGCAAAAAGAGCAAACCTATAGTCACGGCGCGGTTGTGTCAATAGGCTTGTTCTTTTTGCCAACATTCTACGAATAATATTTTAGGTGCTTTAACGTAACATACGTATGTTCTTTGTACGTACAAGACCCACCGCATTTCTATGAGTGGTGCAACGTATTTACCAGCACATTTTTATTATTTCCGCCTTTTACATATAGAAATGAAGGATTTGAAATTTGACTCTTGAAGTCCTGACGCTTAAGGAGCTGCCAAATTTCGAATCATTCTATTCTAAATGTAAGGCAGAAGTAATAAAAATGAGTATACGAAGTGTAAGCTAAAATTAGACTTAAAAAATACACTGCCAACTCGAAACCTTTGTCGCATTGCTAGCACGTGCTCCAAAGCTGAAAGTAAAAAAACATGAATGCAGCTAATCATGCCTTGGAATATCCTGAAACTTTCAAGAAAACATACTGCAGTCACGATCGGCTGCAAGCCAATCGTATAATACTCTAGATGAATACTGAACTCCGATTTATATTGTAGTTGGGGATAAAGTAGAATTACGTGTGTGCATGTTGTATGTCCTTTATTAAGGACTGCTATTAGATTGCTACTCAAAACTAAAAGACAATATTCATTGTTTAATTTCATATCTTGAACTGGGTAAGTCATCGAACAAAAATGTCCTTTTTGAAGGACTTTCACATGGGAGGTGCAGGAAGGACTCACTCGATTTCTTACATATTTATCCCTTTCCTTGGAACTATTTAAAAATGAACGTGTACAAAATTTCAAATTCGTGGCTTGAAGCGTTCAAAAGTTATCGAAAAATATTGTTGAACACGTGTCTTAAGGATATTGTTGCGAGCTAGGGGTTCGCCGGGATTTCAAGTAAAACACAATTCGGTTAAAATAAAAATAAGTAATAATTTATTTATCCGCACTTTAATTCACAGAATTATAATCGCACAATAATTCGCACTGTATGGCAGTACCGCCCGCTTATACCATATATCGCTTAACTCGTTCACTTTCGTTCTCTCTCAACACGGTCGCGTATACTCGCAGTCGACGTAATCGAAATTACTGTGTCTTCGCTGAGAGCTTCACCTGCTTATATACTAGCCGGTTGCAGTCTAGGATGTTCTTGAATCTTCGATGCTTGTGGAATCTTCTCGAAAGCTTTAGAGCTTTCGATTTCGATCTTCGTTCAGTGTAGAACCTTCTTGAAAGCTTTAGAGCTTTCGATTTTGATCTTCGTTCAGTGGTGTGTGCAGAAGATTCTAATTGGATTCTAGTACATTGGAGAGCATTCGATAAGAAGAGAGATACAAACGTGCTGTTTCGCCTTATTTCTGGTTGGGTTATTTTGCAACTAGGTATTCGGTTGTTGTTGTTTTCATTATGTGTAACGATCGAGTGCACGGTTGCACGGTTGCCGGGCTTACACGTAACAATATTTTGTATGGCAGGTACCAGAAGGAGTAAAAGGATTTCGCCGATTAGTAAACTCAAACTTCCTTTTCACTCAAAACTAACTTGTACAAAATTCCGAATTCGTAGCTAAAAGATTACTTGAGTTATAGTGAGTTTCGTAAATTAAGTGAATTCATTTTGACAGGATATTTGTATGGCAGCTACACGAAGGACTAACAGGATTTTCTTTATAATCATATATTTAGTTCCAACTATTGGAAAAATAACACATACAAAATTTCAATGTCGTAGCTTAAACCCTTCTGAAGTTATTGACCAAAATTCTTGAACACGTGTTTTAAGGACATTTTGTATGGCAGCTACCAGAAGGAGTAAATGGATTTCGCTGATTAGTAAACCTGAACTTCCTTTTCACTCAAAACTAACTAGTACAAAATTCCGAATTCGTAGCTAAAAGATTACTTGAGTTATAGTGAGTTTCGTAAATTAAGTGAATTCATTTTGACAGGATATTTGTATGGCAGCTACACGAAGGACTAACAGGATTTTCTTCATAATCATATATTAAGTTCCAACTATTGGAAAAATAACAAATACAAAATTTCAATGTCGTAGCTTAAACCCTTCTGAAGTTATCGACCAATATTCTTGAACACGTGTTTTAAGGACATTTTGTATGGCAGCTACCCGAAGGAGTAGGACGATTTTGCCCGTTAACGAACTTAGCCTTACAAATTCAACCAAACATCCAGATTCAAAATTTCATGATCCTAGGTGAAGGCGTTCTTGAGTTATCGTGCTAACGGACAGACGGACGGACGGACGGACGTCAGGCGGATTTGAGGTTTTTGCCCACAAATAAACAAAAAATAATATATAACTTTTTTTCGTCCGAGGCTTGGTTCTATGCGTTACAAACTTTTGGGCTGGATTAAACTTATAATACTCTATATGATTTCATCTAGAGTATAAAAATATACGTAATAAAATTCGTAAGGAGTGTCGAATGATTAAACTTCACTGAAAATGAAAACTCAAACACAAAATGCGTCGCTATCAAAATGTCATTTGACTTGACGCATATGTGTGGCTACGCAGGTGATATCCCTTTCTTACATTTTGTGATAGATGTATGTAGAAAATCTATTGAATTTTCCTTACATTTATACGGAGTCTTTAGTGATAGGTGAGTATATGCGATCTCTATCGTACACATGGACTTATATGTCCGTTGAAAATGTGTAGAAATTTCACGATCATTCGATAGTCATGGTTCGCTGGTGGGGAACCTTACTTACATTTCCAAGGAGACGGTTTTCGTTCGCTGTCCCTTCCTTACACATGGAGCTCAATGGCTGTAGAAAATGTGTAGAATTTTGATTAGATTTCTACAGCTACAATGTGCCTGTTGGGTAGTATATGAAACTTTTCCTGCTGGGCTGTTACCATTTCTCAAAAGTTAAAAACAAAAGACGATCATTTCAATAAATAAACTGCGTT
Organism: Beris morrisii; assembly: GCA_951812415.1. Lineage (NCBI taxonomy): Eukaryota > Metazoa > Arthropoda > Insecta > Diptera > Stratiomyidae > Beris > Beris morrisii. The sequence goes on along the minus strand of OX638312.1, from coordinate 4,429,838 downwards.
GTAGAGATAATTACCGGGACCGATACCTTTTGCCTTAGTTCCTGTAATTTCATTATATCATGTAAAGGTAGATATGGGTACCGACTTTGCATGTATATATGTAAAACATAGTCGGACCCAATATCTACCGTTACGTAAAATATATGAACATCTTTTAAAATGCCCGGTCACCGTAATTACCTTCACAGGGTGTGTCAATTTTCAATATCCGTGGAGATACAGGGTGGTCATGAAAAGGATTTCGGACCTGTACCTTCACTCACTTTAAACGTTATATCTTGAAAACTAATAATCAGAATTCGAAGTGTTATAACTTGTATTTAGGGAATTGAATTACCTTTCTTTTGATGTAACAGTTCAAATTATAACTGCATCCGATCTTGAGATATTTTCTTCAAAACTAAAATTTTGGGTACTTCAACCCTAAAAATTAAATGATCAATGTAGTTTTTCTGAGAAAACCCCATTATAAAAATGTCAGTTTAATTTTTTTTTATTTGTAATATTATTCGCATTTATTCGGACGTAATTTTTGGTTAATTGCAGAGCGTAGAGAACTATTGTTGTTTTCAGAAAGTCGTCAGCGCCTATTACTATAACTAGAATGGTCTATACCTAGTATGTCATTAAAAATATGTTACTCTTTTGATAGTTTTCTGTGTGTCCCTGAAAAGGTCCTTTTGGTTTAGATTAGTTAGGCTGTTAAAAAATCGGAAAAAGCGAAATATCTAGGCCTGATCTTGGATAGGAAGCTAAATTGGAAAGACAATGTTGGAGAGCGTATTCAAAAGACCAACAACGCGCTTTTTGCGTGTAGACATGCCGTTGGAAAGAGTTAGGGTCTGAAATCATGATTACACCAATTTTGAACAGCCAAAAAGAACGCGTTAGGGTAGAAACATGACGATAAAATGTTGAGCTTTTTTATTTGCTTGATTTATTCACTTCTGTCAAGGCAAATTTGTTGATAAACTATATTCTTACATGTATTCATTGAAAACAGTATTTCCCTGAATACTAAAAGTCAATTTTATCTGCATGCAGCCATCAATTTTGACAGATGGAAAGAAATTACATCTGCTATGACGTCACTCGTCAAAAAGAACAGCAAAAGTGTAAACTTTCTGTAAATGTAATGTAAAGGTAGATATCGGCACCGTTGCTGAAGCGGTGAAAAAAAATGCAATTATTTCAATGACAGTGAAGATGAAATAAAACTATGCTTAATTCGCGTGTTGTAAGGATGATTACCGGGACCGGTGCCAGCAAACACCCTTACATATCAAAATGTGGTACCGATATCTACCATTCCATAGAAGAAATTAAGTAATTTCATTTCTGAAATAAATAATTTAAGCGGTCTCCGTTTCTACCACTAGACATAATATCTCGGTCTTCGTATTAACTGTCTGACATACGAAAGCTAAAATCCTTTATATTTTCTTACGTGGCGTATACAAAGTGTTTTAATTAAGTTTATATACATCAATTTCCAAATGTAGATCGATGTATACTATCTGTGCCATATGTACACTCGGACCCCATATCCACCCTTTTACATATAAATATACATATGATATGTATAATATATGTATATATATATTTCAATAAAAGTCGCTATATTATTGAAAGAGAAAGGAACTTACGATAATTCAAGGTTTGCGAAAGCGCATTGATAATGTGCGGCAATAATATTCGATTCTTCGAACTTATAATTTAGCGGCTATTTGTATCTTTTGCTGAAACTTTCCACTCGTAAAGCTAAAAAGAAATTTAACAAAATATAATTTTTAGACAAAAAGTGAAACTCATGGCACAAATCGAAATGTCGTTGGCTCTTGTTTTCGTACGGCCAGAATATTTGTCCAGGAGTATTTGATATTTGTATAGTTTCGAAACGCGTAGGCCTGAAATAAAATGGTAAGTAATTTCTGAATACTCTAAAGGCCGGTTTACATGTCGGTTGCAAATAATTTTTACTAATTTTGTGAGGGAGCTAGCATTGATAGAAATATCGTCAATATTTTTTACTGGATATACCTCTGTTCGTTTCACTCCTGATCAGTTTCTCATTAGAGATTTCTTTCTCCCTCGCAATCTCAGTAAAAATTACTTGCAACCGACATGTAAACCGGCCTTAATACGATTTTCGAATATTTCTCAAAATATCTAATCTTCGCCATTACCATACAAGTACATACCATGGTCCTAAAATCGGAGGTGTACGAACTAAGGTGGGATGATATACGGGATGATATGATATTCGTTTAAAGTAAAATTCAAGTGAATAGAAACTTAAAAGATACGATCGCAGTTGCAATATACATTGACCCACATGCTCTATCCACTCACAGATTGTTAAGCTACCAGTAGCAAATATGGCGGTCTTACCATTGCTAACATCCGATTTGAAATTCACTTACTCGATACCTCTGATAAGTTCCCCATATTTTCTAAGGACCGTTCCTACGATGTTCAGTTACGTTCTAACTGGAAGAGATTTTCATACAAAACTGCTAGTTAAAGCTTCAGTTAAAGTTTAACTGACGATCGTAATAATGTCCCTAATTCAGTGATACAGCTGAATAAAATTTAAATCTGTTTACCGTCAAACTGACATTTTGTTTGTTGCCCGAACCATCGAAGCTGGAACTGCGCGTAATAATGATATTATGATATGAATACAAGCATTATATAATACCTTGGATACATTGCTCACTGCTGGTATTCATATCACAATATCGTCAATACCAACAGTGTATCACCCAATAATAAGCACATACGAGATAAAGTACTTGATTATGTACCTGATTATTGATTATTGAAGCCCTTTCATGGTATACAAATTCGATAATTTTATACCTTGCTGGTATTGATATCATAATATCGTCAATACCAGCAGTGTATCACCCAAAACTAAGCATATAAACGAACTGATATATATCTAGTAAAGCCGTTTCATGGTATACAAACTCGATAATTTTATTTATTATAGGTACTATGGATTTTACTGCTAGTAGTGCTATTCCCCAATGTGACGACTACCGCAAATAAATGTCGTTGCTTGCTTATATCAGATACTGTGAAATCATATCATATGTTCAGTGTATCATATGCCGCCAGTTTCAATTCATTAGCTGTTTATCAATGGTATAATACTACAGCAGATATAATCAAGATTGGAGTTAGGGGGATAACATGTCCCTGAGTCCCCACTTCGCCCCAGGGACGTACGTCATTTGTTATCTGACTTGCTTATTTATTGGCGGCGTCAAGCTGCGTCGCGCTGCCTTATTCTACTTTGTATGTGACTCAAGCATAACTATTCACTGTCTGCGTCAGTTTGAGTTTTGAATAAATTTCAAATTTTCCAAAAAGCGTTCGTATTCGTGCATACGAGGCAGCGAACAATTAAAAACGATTTTTAAGCTAATTTTAATTCAGCCCGGTCATATCAAGTAACAATTCGATGTTTTAAAGATAAAAAAGTCATTTGTCGATTTCGAGGTTAACTACAGGCTACGGAAAAGTTCAGAGTTGACGAACATTTTTTGATGGCTGCGTAAGGCTACCTTCGTCTACGTTCGTTGTGACTACCACAATGGAAATACACCGCGCTCAACTTTTTGACAGTAACGTTTTCGGAATGTAGAACCGGAAATAAATACTTTATTATCAACCGCATCGATTGTCATCAATTTTTATTATGTGTGTCATAAGAAAATTTACAAATAATCGTAAGCTTGCCGAGCTCCGAATCATAAAATTACACACGAACCGCCATATTACAGTCAGCTGTAGAAAATTTGTCTATCTTAGAGGATTGTTTATATTTCCACCAGGTGGCGATTTTCGACTATTTCTTTAGGTTTTTTCGAATTTAATTCAATGGTCAATGATAAAAATGGGTTTCAATCTTTGATAAATGACCAAGGCCCAACTAAATCCAAGTGGAAAAATGTTCTTATCTTTACACGTGTTTTACAGTTGAAAATACATATTAAATCATCTATTTTGAAAACTAGCTATTCCTTGAAAAAATTATTTTAATTAAAATTATGTTTAGATAATATTAAAACGTAAATTAACATGAGAATAAGTTCCGAAACGGTTCCAATAAAATACCACACATTCTGCGCAGTATCGCACGCCTTGCTAACCTACACATTGCCTTTCGGACAAGTAAAATGGACGACCAGTAAACAAAGCGTCACTTTGACACTTTGCATTGTTTTTATTATTTTCTCTATGAAATAACGCGAAAAACACAAACTAAATACCTCAAATCGAAAGCCAACATTCGAATTTCTAAATTCTTACAAACCATTGTGATATACGTAATAATTGTGATGCAATTTTGGTCAATTGAAATTTGTTAACCTCACTCGACGTTTTTGTGTAGTGTTTTGTGCGCGACGCAATGAAAGAAAAAAAGCCGGAAGAAATAAACAATTGGTTGCTTCGCGCCACCTTAGACTGTATTAAGGACGAGACGTCGCTGGACATTGATTTGTCGGCATGTGCACCGATACCGTCCGTTGCCAATGGCAATTCGATGACAGATTTTTGGGAAACGGAACCGCCGGACGAGTCCTTTTCAAAAAGGATGACAGCAAGCGGGATGATCGGAAGTCCAAGTGCAAGCGACATTATAGACGCAGATTATTCGAAAAATATAAAACATAAAAGTGCCACCGACAGGATAACTACGGCACTTGTTGAGGAGTCAACATTCCAAACGGGAGACGGATTGAAAGGCGACGAGCTAAGTCAAGATGTTGGATCGCCTTCAGTGGCGAAGAAGCGCCTCAAACCCCACAAGAGCACGCGGAAAGATTCTGTGATTAATTGCCCCACCTGCGGTAAACAGTAAGTAGCTCGCCGGTTCGAGAAATGTACAAAGATTCGTCTAACCAAAAGTTTCTATTCTGCTTTCAGATTAAAATTAAGTAGCATGTGGATGCACCGTAAAATTCACAACGACAGTGAGCGATTCAGCTGTGATATTTGTGGCCAAAAATTTGTTCAAAAAATTAACCTGATTCACCACACGAAGGCGCATCTCGGCGAGAAACCGTTCGAATGTCCGCAATGCCAGAAAACGTAAGTCACTCCTACTAGCTGCCTCCCAGCTGAACTAAAAACCAACAACCATCTGATTTTGCAGCTTCCCCGAGCGATCTCACCTCATGAAACATCAGCGCTATCATGCGTCCACGCGCCAATACAAATGCGAAAAGTGCGGAAAAATGTACAAAACCGAGCGTTGCCTTAAAGTTCACAACCTCGTTCATTTGGAGCAGCGTCCGTTCGTCTGTACCGAATGCAACAAGAGCTTCATCAGCAGCTCGAAACTGAAGCAACACTCGAACATTCATACGGGCGAACGTCCGTACAAGTGCAAATATTGCGCACGTGACTTCACCAATTTCCCGAACTGGTTGAAACATACTCGGCGACGTCACAAAGTCGATCATAAGACCGGCGAATTGCTGCAAACCATCCCGAATTATACGTCGAAACCGAAACAATTGGAGAAGAAAGAGAAGAAGACAAAAGCGAAGAAAGTAGGTAAAGAAGCAGCCGTCGAAACGACAAACTTAACGAATTACACGGACATTTATTCGCTGTCGTTGAACAGTGCCGAGGAATTGATAATGGAACAGGCGTTGGAAATGGAAGAGTCCGGGTATCTGATGTCGCCTCCTTCCGATACTTTTATGGGTACGTCTCGAGTGGACATTGTATGTTTTTCGTGTGGTTGTAACCGTTTTATTTTGCAGAAATGCCGCCCTCGCCATCCGGTTTTGAGTACTACAGGCCTATCCAACCGGACACATTTCAAGGTAAGTTGTTTTACGGTATGAACGTTTCCATAAGATTGGAAATTGAAGAAAAAAAACTGTAGCATCGTTGCCTTGGTTATAAATTTTCCAGGCCCGATGCCAACAAATTGCCATGGTTCTGGTTTTTCATGTTGCCATCCGACAGTTTGAACACTCGCTCACATTGTTTTTGGCATTTGTTGAATAATGAAGAAGATGAGTGCAGGGACTTTCTAAGATTCAAGACGATATAATTATTTTTGGGTTATGGCAGCACGGCGGTGTGCCTAAGTAACGCAGGGAGTTACCAAGAAAATACGATTCTTCAAGATTTTCTTATTCTGTCCTATAAGAACCGGATATGCCTTCATCTTTTTCTGTCCGTATGACCTCTTCACTTTCTCAAATGTGGCAGTCCTATTTTCATCCAATTTCATGGTGCATTTACACTCAGCGTTTGAGGCGAGCCAAAAAATCACCTAATCATATGGCTTGTGGAGTCGCAAGAGTCTAACATTTTTCAATTTTTCTCCGACGCACGCTTCCATATATGTACACACATCAAATGAACTGTGGTACCACACAATTCGCAGCTCATCGTATTTCTGTCGTTTCCCACTTATAGGCAAGTTGCGCCGCAGAGGCATGTTGAGTGTAAATTGCTTCCAACACAGCAAAGAACACAGCCGACGAAAACCGGTTTGCAATGGCCTGATGGGGGTAGAGGCGAGCCTCAAGGGTAAGTGTAAACGCACCATCACGCAAAATTTGATCGCGAAGCGTTGCTCCATTTGACGTTGACCTTGAAGCCTTGTGTGTAGGAGAGGTTTAGGGTTCCTCTCTTCGCAACAGCATCGCTAGTCTACTTCTCTAACAGACAGTTCGGCCGACTATTTCGAATAATGCCAACTCAGTAGTTTATTTGTTCTGGTCCAATTAAAAAGTGTTTGTTTTTGTAAGAACGACTTGAAACAGTAAATTTCTTAAATATTAATTTTTCAGATTTACCGCCATCTCCACTATCATCGAATTTCCCATACTACGCATCCTCGCTACCTACGATCTCGAACGCCAGCTCAATTCAACAAAATTTCTTCAGCACAACGAGCTCTACACTTCCGTCCGTAGAAACATTATTTGCTTCCAGTTTTCAAAAGTCGACATTTCCGGACCACTAAACATTGAACTGCAAAAATCTTCAACAGAATCTGAACTAAACAAAAATGTACAGAGTGAAACGGGTGTTTTGCCAATATTTGCAAAAAACGAACAACAGAACAAAAATATTTTATGTCTTTAGCGTCGTTCTCTTAATTTCTAGCGAAAACAAGAGAATGAAACACTTTAGGAAATAGCATCGTGAGTAGTTAGTTTAAGATAAGTTACGAAGACGATTAAAAGAAATTATTGAATCGGTTTGTGATGTTAAGAGAGTAATTTTTTTTTTTAAGATTCTACTTTTAAATTATGAAAAGCTTTCATATAAATTGTAAAAGTAATTGAACAATTTTTATTTTCTACACTTTAAGCTATAGTTAAGATAATAACGAGTTCGATTGTATTTGGTTTTCTTTTATCATTTTAAAACCAAACACAAAAGACACTTCGAAATATACCCAAATTATGTTTGTGATGGCATTTCCCAAAATCCGAATCAATTTAGAATTTATTTTTGCATCATATTTGTAAGACGAGACGACGCCGGCGTGGCGATTGCAAATGTGATAGAATTTTTATAATTGTTTGAAGAAAAAAAAATACAAAGTGTTATTTGAAACTTTTTGTGATGATTTGCGTTAATCTTAATTTCCTAATTCAGTAAATAAAGACTGGAAATTCGTATTTTTGTATGAATAAGTTTTTATTAAAAAAATAAAATAATGAAACAAAGTAGTTATTATTTCTAGTGGAACAGTTTTTTTATAGGTCGATCATAAGGAAAGTAGCCCTAAACAACGCAATTGTTTTGCTTTTATGGTCTGCGAAAATAACTATCAGAGGCAATTACTGACGCACTTTCTAGCTTGAAGGTAGAGTCCTCGCTTTGCGCACTGATCAATCTGGTGCTCACATCCAGGATTGTCCACAAAAAGTTGGCTGAGTCCTCTGCTCGAAGGTTTGTACACCACAAGGTGACGAACTCTCGCATCTTTGGAATTTAATGATCAACAAACTAATATTGTATCTGAAGGGGCGGACTGTAGAGTGATTGCTTATGCAGACGATGTTGCAATTGGTGTCTCGGGAAAGCACCTCAACACGCTGTTTGAGAAATGAATGCTCTCAATATTCTGTAAATAGTCAGCTGAATACGTGTTGGGCATGAGAACCCCTGCAAAACAGAATTAGTTATCTTCACCAGGAAATACAAAATTCCTCACGCTAACCATTATTCTCTGGATCTATTCTAGAGCAATCAAGTAGTAAACAGACGGGCCTATTATGAAAGTCGACTCGACCAAAAAACTCACATTCTGCAATTATGAAACTCGACGAGTGCCTACTTGTCGAGTTTGACTCGACTTTGAGTCGAAAAAATCGTATTATGACAGCCGATCGAGTGAGTATTTACTTAAAAGAAATGTCAAATTCACTCGACTGCTGGAAATGAAGTGACTTTCCAATTGTCGAGTTTCATAATACCAACTTTAACTCGAGTCGAGTTCAAATGTGAGTCGAGTTACTCACTCGACTCGAGTTTCGTAATAGGCCCAAGAATCATGAATTGTGGCCAATAGTGCGATATTTGATGCGAATTTATAAAGAGTTTTTAATTTCTTAATTATTTTAATCGAATTGTGTTTTTCTTGAAATCCGTAAGTCGCAAAAGTTAAATAAAACACGATAAAAATACAGTAATAAATTTTTTTCCATTTTTTTTCTCAAATTTATTTTTACTTTATCTTTTGTAATAATTTTCTCTTAATTTGTTAAAACTATTATAATTTTTTTAACTTTACATGAACATTTGGATCTGCTTCTTTCATCGAAAAATACTTTTCTTTGAAATTTATAAAGATTTTTTTGTTTTTATATATTAGTTGATTCGCTTTATGTTCGAATTTATTTTTAATATAGTAAATTTTACCAATTGCATGTAATAATTTGTATTATTATAAATTATATAATAATTTTATTTGTATAGGTTTTTTTTGCTATATATTCCTCTAACAAATTTATAACAATTTTTCTCCTTTGGTTGTATTGGTATTTTTGTTTGGTTTATTTGGTGTAATATTTTGCTTCACATTTTTTGTATTAAGTGTTTTTTTTTCTTTTGTAGAATTCTGAAATTCATACACAATTTGAGTTTTCTGTTACTTTTAATTACAATAATTGAGAACGTCTTTTCCGTTCCGAACATTAATTTTGTAAATACATTGCACAGATACAAATATTGGTTTTTTATTAAATACATTTAAGTATTTGCCAATTATTAAATATTGTTTTATTCTTATTCATATACCTAACTTGTACATTGTTTCATTTTTAGAAAGTAGAATTTAGTAAAAGGATTTTTTGTTTATTTTTAAATTATTGATTGGATTTAAACAATAAATGATATCGATAAAATGTGGGATCTTCAGGTCTTTTGGTTTACATTTTTATTTCAATAAATTCAAACAGATTGCGAATAAATCATCAAAAATTGTGATAAACTATCCGAAATTTAAATATATTAGGTTGATGTAAATCATTTAGTTTTACCTTAATTGAGCTTTTTGTTGTAAATTGCTTAAAAGAGTTCAACGAAATATCGGTATAATATTTAATCGCATTATTTTAAGGTAGTTGTCGTTTAGGAATCTTACACATATTTCTATACAAATTATTAATAATAGGGGAATAGTAGTTTTTAATTAGAGAATGTCCAAATTCTGCAATTCTGTTTCTTAGACAGAGATTTTAAGCATTGCTTTTAAAGAGGAATATTACCTTACATGGATTTAATTTAAGTGGAGGAATCAAAATACTTACGATGTAATATATTTTCAGTCCAGTCACTCTATTTCCACTTCAAATACCTCGATCAGGTTCTTAAGGGAATGAAAATTCTGCTTCACTAATTTTTATTTTCAAGCTCTAGGTGTCGTAAAAGGCGTAAAATATGTTTTCTTGTACGAGGACCGCAAACTGTTTAACTGGCGCCTACATAAATAACCTTTTGGAATGAAAACTGCTCGATTATGCGAAAAAATACGATGAATGACCTAATGTGCTTAATTTCCTAACTCTTTATCATGCATTGAATATATTAGCCATCTCAAGTAAGTGATTCTTCAAGGAATTTTCTTACAAATTGGTGAGTTCGCAAAAAAAGTTTAAGAAAATTTTTTCATGATCTACGAAGGATGACCGAGGAAATGCAATAGGTCTAGAGACGTGAAGGTGAATTATAAAAATGGACCTTGAACTCGAAATTTTTCGTAGAAGCACCGGTTTGCGATAGACAATCGATTAACGCGCCAGCGGCCACAAAGATATCCTGTCTACAAACGAAAAAATTTTCAGTGTTGAAGAAAAATTCTAGCTCACACATCTCGGGAAGATGCTGAAAAAATTTCGAAGGTCGAAAAAAGTTTAGTAACAGTATTTTTATGTACAACGGATTAAAACACGGGTGATAAATTATCGAAGTAACATTTTGGATAAGCTATTTAAACCTATAAGCGGTATCTTGTTTGCAGATAAGCACTGGATATTTCAAAAAGATCCAGCGCACGAACACAAAGCGATATCGACGTAACGATGGATTATGATGAATTTACCGAACTTTTTCGCCACTGAAGATGGTCCCTCTGGAAGAGCTGCCCTCCATGGCTTGGACTACCACTTGTAAACTGTTTAAACGTTGAATCACTATAGCGATTCCTAGGAGTCCATGTGCCGCGAAAGACGAGTGATCCTAGTTCTTTTACATTATTTGTATAACGTCATCGTATGTGACAGAAGTTATGGCACGACTAGATACACTGGATGAACCTCTTCATTACTGGTTGGTACTTTTAAAGGGTTGGTTACATTTTTTTCCAAATCACTATTGAAATTTTCCATTTGAAGAACGCAGTCGCTAAATTGAGATGGCTGTAGAGGATATCCTGAAGACCAAAACCCGATTGAGACTATCGCGCCATCGATGATCACGCTTGTAATTTAAAACTGTATCCTCGGTAGCGTAGTGCGAGCGTGCTAGTCTTTCATTCCAGAAGTTCGCGGGTAGAATCCCAGTCATTGTTCCACAATTTTCAATATTATCCATTACCTAAGATCCCATTCGCAATTACCCTTCATGCTGGCAACAGGGAGTTGGATGATTTTTTCACAATCTACCCGCGGCACAACTAACAGTGTTACGACGAGAAAAACTTAGATCGGACGGTCGATCGTAATGTACGAAATTCGATCGAAGTTTAGCACAAAAATACCTACTATTTGCAATGCTTCTTCTCTTATTTAGTGGTTCGACAATTTTTTCTTTTGGCTTCTACATTCACTCTTCAATCTAAATACCGATTTATCAATCATGATTAATTTTATTCAATTCCAGTCATAAAAGGCTTATAATTTCGACTGTAGGGCGCTATCGGCTTTTAGTACCCTCCAAATGTAATTTTTGGTCTAGTAAACTCTGATTTCAATGCGATCCAGAATAGGCGCAAAATAAATCGAAAAGCTTAGACTCCTGTTCCTGCAGTAAAATAGACACATAGAAACTGGTGTACCTACAGCATATCCGGCATGGCTCGATCGTATAATGGCCTTATTATGTTTCATGCTGCACAGGGCAGTCAAGTCCCGCAGACGTAAGTAGTTTGGTGTTACGAATGACACGTGTGATTATAGTAGAATTGGTAATTGTGATTCTTCAATTCATTTATGACAGTAAAGGCCGGTATCCATTTGTTGCATTTCTGTGTATCGTATTCTCGTTGTGTATCAGTGGATACGACAAACGTATCTCCCTTCTGTATCAAAATGTGATACCAGGAAACGCAACGAACCCGGTTTTTCGCCGTCACATGAAAGGAATGATACGATACATATGACCGTATTGTGAATGTCACGTCACGTCACTTCGCTGCCGATTCAACGTGTCACGTCGATCGAAAAAAAACGATTGTGTAACCGCATCGACGTGACTCATTAGCATTTCCATATTGATATGTATGTGTCAGCTGTAAATTGTGAATTTAAGCTCATGTGAATGCTTTCATTTACAATCATTTAATTTTTGCATCGACGTTAATTTTTTTCAAGCGTCACGGACTGGAATCCCATCGACGGAAAATGACTATCAAAGTGACAACTGTCGATGACAATCGACATTCACAATCGCTTTTTCAGGCGTCGATGTCGAATCGGCATCGAAGTGACGTGACGTGACATTCACAATACGGTCAATAATATTGCTCATTCGCGTTCGGGACGTAAATTTTTAAATTTGTTTTGTCATTACGGAGAATCGATTGTTTTCTTCGTAATGACAAAACTCGTGAAAAAATTTTATAATTTTACAATATTGCTCATTCGGTCAACCCATATTTGCAGTTGAACTGAAACACGCGTGTACACTTGCAACCGCGTATCATGCATTTTAAAACGCAAGGCACTCTTGATACAACAAAAATTGTGAAGTGTCCACACTGTATCCGTTCAGTAAATGATACGCAATGGTGATACGATCCGCGGAAATGGAACAAATGGTGCCGGGGCTTAAGAGGTAGCTTATTCCATACTTCATACTTTTTCTTATGTCGTATTAACACTCTCACTTGAGACATCACAAAATAGCGAGAGCGTGAAAGTATAAAGAGCGCTCTCGAATCATGATCTTGAATTGCGATTCGCCCCCTCCGCGGATATTTGTTAAGTATAAACTAAGTAGCCAGTTTGGCTGAAGTGAATTATCAAATAAGATAAATTTTTATTCAAGCTGCAAAGAACAGTGTACACTTTGGAGGTTACTACAAGAATTGGTTGAAAGCGAATTCATCAATCCTCAATACTTTTCTAGATTTATAACATGTTTCATTGAAAGTTGACAAAGATCAATTGTGATAAATAAATTAGATCGGCAATGTCATATGTTTTCTGTAATAATGGTATATTTTGTAATATTGGTTTCTTTTGCGTCCTTATGCAATGCACAGTAGGTTAGCAACACGGCAAAAACAAAAACTAAACATATGTTGTTTTTCGTGTCGCTAACCTGCTCTGCACTGAAAAGAGGGCTCAAAACACGCATATTACGAAGGTGATGTCAAATTATTGTTAACACCCCCAATATTTTTTTTGCATACTGTGAAAAGAGGCGCCATTAACATATGAAAACCTTTTACAGAATTTTATCTAAAAAAATAAATAAATTGTAAACTAAATAGGAAAAAAGATAACTCTCATTTTTTTGAATTGAACATTACTCTTATTTTCCTTTTTTTTCATTTTGGTACATGTGAAATGTTAATTGTAATTTAATCATACTATACACTTCTCTTCTAATATATTCCATTCATACATGTAAGTAATTAAGAGATTTATCATTTTTGTATTTTGTTTTTTTTTTCTACTTTATTAGGATTTTGTTTTTATTGTTTGTTATCCATTTTTTTTAAATATTTTCATTCGGCATTTTTGCTTGCCTGATAAAAATGTGTTTTTTTATATTTTATTTATTATTAAATTTTAATACACATACAATATATTGATTTTTTGCCTTTTTATTTGTTTTTGTTTGGTTTTTTTTTATATATATATTGTCAATCAATTATATATTTTCATTTTGAGTTATATAAAATTACAAATTATATATTGGTATTGGTTTGAATGCAATATAGGTTTAGTTTCCGATTTTTGAGATGCTTTTTAATTTTAGTATCAATGATAATTCTTTATTGAAAACGGGAGGATTTTGTAGCAAAAACTTTCTAATTTGGTGACAATAAACAGAACAAACTGAAAATGGAAAGTGCAAATTTTCTCAAGTGTTTCAAAATTTTATCGAAGACGATTTGAATTTATCAGGTTTCATTAAAATTAATCAGCATTTCAATAATCAGAAAAACATTTGAAAGAACTGCATTAAAAAAATTTAAATGTGTTGTTCTAATGGAATGATCCATTTCTATAATAGTACAATAAAAATTAAATTAAGTAACTACACACAATTAAGATTTTTATTCTTTATATATTTTTTGGTTTTAAGTGTTTTTTGTTTGTTTTGTTTTTACATTTTACTTTGTGTTTCGTTTGCTGTTTTGTGTACATTGGCAAAGATTACGTTCGATCTTGCACTGCATTTATTTTTCATTGTTTTTAAAACGTAGCTATGGCAAGAATATTTTCCAATTCGTTCTCAAGTTTTACGATTCTTTGTTTCAAATAATAAGGAAAAAGTCAAATTTATATTTTTGTATTTGCAAGGTTTGTTTGATTTTTTTTTTTTGATTTTCTGCTTTGAAAAGTTTCGGTAATTTTTCGCTGTTTTCATTTACTTCAGCAAAATAAAAGGAATTTTGATATGCGAAATTGAGCTGTCGTTTATCGTTAATTACTTTAAAAAGGGACATATCGAACGAAATTTTCGTTTTTATATAAAATTGAGGGCTTAATATTTAGCGCAGTATAGTTTCCTGAAGTTATATAAATGCAATTCTTGTTAAACGACAGCTTACTTTAATATGAATAAAACTATACATAATAACGGAATTAAATTTCTTCAAAAAAAAAACTGTTTGAAAATCTCATCAAATATGAAGCGAAGATAGTTGTATTATATTTTTGTGCACATTCATAGACTATGGTAATTATGTACTAACATTCAAAATTATTTGTATATTAATCTTTTCCATAAAATTACAGGTAAATGTTTCGTAATTAAACTAATGCAGAAATTCTATTTATAATGCTTGAGGAAAAAATAAAAATATAATCGAATATCTTTATGTAATTGAAAAATAAATATTACAAGTGAGACATAAATAAAAAGAAACAATAATAACTAATTCGATTATTAACAAACTAATATACAATGGAATATGCAGACTTAATCAGAAAAAAATAAGAACAGAATCTAATGAAGTACATCAATAATAAAATTTCATTTATTTATACATATTACGACTGTTTTTTGTTTGTTTTTTTTTGTAGCAATCTCATTGTTTTGTATTATAAACGACGTTCAAGTGTTCATTATTCATTTATTTATTTATACATATATATATTATAAATTTGTTCCTAAAAAAAGAAAATGTTTACATCGAGTGTAACAACAGGATTTGTATATAATATTAATTTTTGTGTTTGCTTGTTGTGTTGTCATGATTGGCCATTTATACATACACGGTAGAAAATAAAAATAATTCACATAGGATTACAAGGTTTCTGTTTTTTTATTAACGACCAGATTCTTTCGGTTTTCTCCTTCAATCGATTTCCTTTCTCGCTGGTTGGTTGGTGGTTTGGTTTGTTTTTTTTTATTGTACAAAGGTTTACAAAGAGTTTTCAAAAATCATGAACACTCAATTCTTTTAACCATTGAATTAAAATTACAAACACTCATTTTTATGTATATATATATATATATTAAAACACCGGAAATCAATGTGTTGGGCTCTGAAAAAATATTGAAAAAATAAAAAAATAACAGTTTTTTTTAATTAGATTTTCTATAGCTATACAAAGATGATTGAAAAAATAGAACAAATATGTCAGTCATTGCAAATCGCTAAAAATTACTTGATGTTAGACGCGAGACATTGTTTCTAGTAGTTTTAAGTTTTAAATTCAATTTCCATTACCTAACTGGAACTGAAGTTTGCATCAGACCGTATGCCACTCTGTCAAATATTTGACCACAAAAATTTGATCATTACCATTGACTGAATTAGTAACAAAAACATTGAATTGAATTTTTTGCTACATTTTTATGGTCAAATACTTGGCAACTCTGCATGCACTCTAATACAATTTTAAGACAAAGTAAAATCAAAATAAAATTAAGTTCTTAAAAGACAATCGTGCAAAATAAAGTCAAATTTATAATTATAAGCAATAATTATTTACAATTGTTTTAAATCATGCTCAGCACTCGAAACTATTAAAAAACAACATTCGACACACAATTTGCCTGTCGAACAGCATTTTTAGTATAAGCTACAAAACACAACTTTTAAATCTAATAATATGTATGTACATTTTATAAATTCTTTTGAAATTGTAAAACACGCCAATTGTTGAAAACTTCTTTAGCACATTCACAACCACGATTTTTGATCGAAGAGTCTGTTTACTATTATTAAAATTTTAAATAGTTCTGTACTATTTTTTTTCATTTACAGGCAGATTTCCCTTATAATTAAATCAAGTCTCAGTGTGAGACTTAAGAATTTAAGTAAGTTGAACTAATTTTAATCCAATCCTGCAAATGTTTACTTAAGAACAAAAAATAAAAAATTTTTTATGGGTCTTCTATTTGAAAAAAAACAAGAAAGAGGAGAAGGCAGTTTTAGTTTGTTTGGAAGTCGTCAGTGAAAGACCAGACACATGAGACAAATGTTGCAATCAAAAATGTATTTCCAGTTTTTTCGAAATACAACCGACGTTGTCAAAAGAAAATAAATTATCGGAGCGACGTGATATCACTGTAACTGGTTACACTCACTAATATGCATTCTAATTAGTTATCATTGCGTCGCATCGCTTAACGCGCGCGAGTCGCGTTCATTATAATACTGCCACAGCATAACTGCCAGTTTTATTTAGCTAATGCAAAAATAGAAAACTTAAAAAAAAACGCTGCAAAAAAGTATTCATTTTTCTAGTTTTGATTTTATTCGACAAGATTTACAAGGAGCACATCCACACACACATCAATAAGCTCACAGTTTATAGATATATATTTTTTTTTTTGCGGAAATATAATACAAAACTAAAAAAGAAAATAAAATCTATATATTTACGTATTAAAAAAAACTCCAATTTCAATTTTGTTTCTATTGTAGGTAGTGCAGCAAAATAATGCGTGAGCGTAGCAAAATATAAATCAACACCCATTAGTTGCAAATTATAACAACAAAAAAATCAATTTGAAAAGTTCAATAAGAAATGTTTTATCAAATAGTAAAAAAATAATGTGCAGAATAAAATGAAAGAAAAAAATAGATACAAAGAAAGAAATGAATTATCAAGATAGATGTAAGAGTATAGAGATACGAAATTTATCTATGGACTATAAAATATATTTCCTACTTCACACTGGTCTGCCAAGTTAGGCCAGATTTCCTTGAACGTCTTCTCAATTATTTCGTATCTGAAAATGCAAAAAAAAAAGATATTTTGCTTTTGGTATTCTCTGCATAAAAAATTTTTCATACTCGTGGACAAAACAAATTAAAAAATATGAGGGCAGTCAGAAAGTGCTGAGAAGGAGATGGTAGAAAAACGAAATTGTTTTATTCAAGTGCTCTGCAGAAGTTTTCTCGGACGTCGAGAGCGAGATTTTGTAGTTGTACTGCGAGAAGTCCTATTCTTTTTGACATTATAGGCAACTGTTCTTTTTGATAGCTATAGATTCTTCTATATTTGTATTTTCAAATAGTTTTAAGAAGGGGCGAAGCGCTGATCCACCGTGCACACTAGGCACCAAAAGGGCCCATAGCGATCCCTTCAGAACCTCGTAGGTCACTAAACAACCCAGATCCCTAACGAACTTGACTAGCTTATCATGCCCTATTGACGTCAGGTCCTCCAAAAAGTCAAAGAAAAGAATGCCCAACCACCTCAGTCGCCTCCTTGCAACCGCCTGACACTCACACAAAATGTGGGTGATGTCCTCCTCAGCATATAGGTCAAGGCAATACCTGCACACGTCAGCGATCTCCGTACGCATATCATGCTTTCCTAGCAAGCAGTGCCCTCTAAGTATTCCGACAAGTAGCCGCAGACTTCCGCTACTCCATGTGAATATCTCCCTAGTCTTCCGTCTGTCCAACCTTTTCAAATAAATACTTTTGATTCGATTGAGATTAAATAATTAAGTATAAAAAATATACAGCTTTTCCGCTTTCTGTAAACCACTATCCCGTTCTTGAAAGCCTGAAATAAATAACAATTTTGTACATGTAGAACAGGAAAAATTCGTAAGGTTCTATTTACCTATACATTTCAGCATTAAGCTAACTCAAACTCACTTAAAATTCGATTTATACCTGAGATATTACCCTACCTGTACCTACTCTACTCTTCCACTTTATTTTTAGGGCCGCTCTGGTGTTTCAGTCTTCTTCGCAGTTTAATTTCTGCTTTCCAGAGGCCGTATGATGTAACAAAAGTCGCGACGTTCGCATCGACAAACGTCGCAACGTCCAGTTTTGCAATCCGTAACTATGACGTTCGCGCGTACATTGTGTCGTTGATATACCAAAAACGATGACGCGCCGGTTTACATCATATCAAAATAGCGACAACGTCGGTGTCGTTTGCAGCGGACGACGAGCGACGGAATACATCATATGGCCCCAGATGATTTTCGGCTGAATAATTGCTCACTAAAGATATTCAACTCCTCGACCTCTATGTCTGTTTTCTGGCTAAATCATCGCTCAAACACACTCCAAAAATCATGAATGCCTAGATCGCGTTTCATTCGAAACCTTTTGGTCTCAATTTTATATTTTTGTCTATTCACTCTTCCAACTACTTGATCAAAAGACCCTCTAGCTTCCGAAGTCTACCTCGATAACTTATTACGGGTCTGACTTCGATTTCTCTTTCGTTTCAATTTTCCGTTTTATTTCGTTGGTTCAACGATCGCGCTAAATTTCACTCGATCCGAAATTCTCAAACATGAGTATTTAGCTCGACTTATCCCTGTGCGAAATGACGAAAGATAAGTTATTTCCTTTTTTTCGGTGATCCTCTTAATGATTCCATCTTACATATTCCGAATCTAATCTTACCCTAATTCCTCATGCAAGGGGCTTATTTTCCTCATGCAAGGGGCTTATAGGGCTAAAAGCCATTTGGAATCGCCAAATAGATGGATCATTTTTGGCTTTTGTTTTTTACCAATTATAAACAAAGTATACTTTTTTTAATTTCCTGACGGCCTCAATGCATGTCAATTTTTATCCCATATAAATGAATATCGTTAGTTACATTGGTCAGAAGTGTATTCATAGTCTTGATTTTGTTGTCCACAAGTGAAAATAGGAAATAAAAACAATGTACTCACTTTGACTGCAAGCCTCCGCCTGGCGGTAAACCTTCAATATCTCTTAGATGAAGAGCCTCCAGCAATTCAACGTATTCGTTAATCTCTTTGCATATGAGTTCTTCTGTAAATTAGAAAAAAGGAAAACCAAGTGTTAGTTATTGTTGCATAAAAAATAGTAAAAATTATTTGTTTATATTTCAATAAATCACACGATCAATTAAAAGTGATAATAGACCGCCGAGTGCAAAACTAAGATCGAGTCTATAGAAGAAACTCTACAGCTTCAATAAATATTTTATGCTTATATAAATATAATATAAAAATGCAATTTAGTATCTACCATACAAATAGCTCAACAGCTATATAATCGAAAATATCGTCACAACCATTTATTTTTCCGTAAAGTTGATTTTCTTCTATCCTTCTAAACTATCTAATTTAAAAATAAATCATAGCATTCTATTACGCATTTATTTTAACAAAACCAACAAACCGAATTTATTTAATCATAATGAAAGCGAAGAGTACAATTTTGCTTTTAATCAGATTCCGGTAAATGATAAGCTCTTTTTATCATTCATAAAAAACTTATTTTTAGTTAATCTTAATTTAAAGTCGTGGTAAATTTTTTGATTCGAGTTTTGTTTATAATAGGAATACGTGAAATTTTTCAGGTAACGATAAACACACAGTTTTCTGCAATTGAGAGAAGTAAATATAAGACGACCCAGATATAATCAATATCAGTCTGAATTGTCGGAGCTTTTCATATTACTAACCCATGTCGCATTTGCTTCGAGTTTTTTTTACATTGAAGGATTTGGCACAAATATTTTATAACGGATTTACAAAGTCTTTGATTTATTCAAACTTGAAAGTAATGTATATTTTTTTTAATTTATAAAATGTAACAAAACTAGTGAATAAAACTTGTATAGAGCTCGAAAATGTGAAATGAGAAAGATAAGATTATAAAATTCCATATACAATTAAGAACAAATAAATTGTGCAAAGTTACACTGTAACTTAGATGATCAATGATAGAAATAAAATGCATATTGTTGGCTCAAATATACGATTTCTAATATTTTTGCCTTGTATGTAGTATGCCAGCAAAACATGCGTGAATAAAATTCAAAAACAAGAACAAACAAAAACAAAACATGATTTCATTTTAAATACCAAGAAGGAATTCGTAAAAAAAAAGATTGTGGCAACATACCTTATGCTCACAGCCACGTACATTTATTTATCGTATGATTAGAAAGAGAAAAAATAAAGCGAATTAGTATTTGAAAGTTTTCAACAGTTTCTTTATAAAAATTAAATTTATAAATAAAATAACAACAAAACGATGTTGATAAATAAATGATTTAAATAAAATAATAATAATAATAGACAAATCTCATTGGTTGTTTCTTTTTATTCGATCGTTTATTGTTTTTTTTTTAAATAAATTGTTTTGTATGCATGTATATTTTCTTTCATTTATTATTTTCTTTCTTTCTCTTTAAACAGGTACAATTATTGTTATTTAAATCTTTGCTTATTTGATTTTATTTCTTTCATTTTGTGATATTCTGATCTATCTACGTTTTTTCAGTATAGAAAAACAAAATGTAGAGTGTTGTATATAGGTTTTTGTTACATCAATTTCATTTCGGTATTATTTGTAGAATTTATTCATTTCATATCTCTAAAATAGTATTTGAATGTACATTTTTTTTAATTTTCCGCCGGGTGAGCATAAGGTTGGCTTTTGATTACATACGCACGCACAATAAATTATTTTTGTTTGTTTTGCGTTTCGTTATTATCGTTCTGATAAAAAGAAAATTAAGATATATAAAAATAATGTAATTATAATTTAAGAAAACTATATTATTGTAATTTATATTTATTATCTTTATTTTGTTTGATTGTTCCAGTGTTTATTGAATCACAACTCATTTGAGCAATTAAAACTTTAAATACACTAAATCTAAAATGTGAATATTGCTAATATACAAAACAAAATTAATAAAACGAATTTCGTTCATTAAATTAGAGAAATAAGTTTATCCATAAGATAACAAAATCACAATATTGAATTGCATTTCACACAGTTTAGAATAAACAGCAGATATGTGGCATTCTTTAGCCAATTTTAAATCACTGCGCGAACCTGTTGACCGATTTAAAATTCTTTGCAGGAATACGATGGGAAATTTTCCGGATTCAACAATTTTTGATTTTCTCGGGTTTTCCGGTGAACTAGGAGAGGTGTTACATTAATATTGGCCCAATTTTCCAGCTTCTATTTTCAGAATTAAATTTTTTTTTACAAGATATGCAATGTGTGCTAGAAAATTGTATCGATCGCGGCAAAATTTTTGCAGACGCCCCCGTTTAATTATAACAACAAAAACATAACAATGAGTTTGCATCGATTAAATTTGGGTAGCATGTGGCTTTATTTACTGACCAGTGTCTTGGCGCGTGTCTAGATCAGTATAAGTTATACTTTTATTCTTTAAAGCGCAAAGGTGAGTCGAAATAGAAAAACTTTAGTAAATCTATCCGACGATATTTTTTTTATACGCAAGCTCAGTCTTTTCAAATTGCAATTAATTTAAAATTTTCAAAGTGAAAAATAAAAGTGCTGGGAAATTCAAGGATTCAAATTATACAGTAAGTGTGAAAAATAAAATGTTTTATTCACATGCTTGCAGCAGTGAACATAATACACAATAAAGTACATTATGAAAAATCGTTATACATTTTCAATGTTGTATAACATTATAATTATTTATCAGATCTTAACAAAATATAATCTAGAATAAATTAAACCGAAAGGATCGAAGTGTTTACTTCCGTGTATTGCGTAGACGAAAAATCTACCCGGAAATTTATCGCTGATTTTGACACCGGAAGAAAAGAAGATGAAAGTTGTCGCGTATTTTTGATGGTGGAAGATACTCGAATGAAAAACGCGATAGAGCAATTCTTCTTCCAATAGCGTAGAAAACCCGTTCATGACTTATAGGTTTACATCGCATACAAGCATAACGGTTGCAATGTAGCCCATTGCAGCACATTGAAGTTGAACTGTGGATGATTCGAAAAGGCTAATCGTTCAGCCGAGTCCAAATTTAAATGGACATGGTCAATTAGCCTTCAGAGACTAATAGGCAACAGCGTAAATGGTTACGTAGACGCAGTGAAAACCTAGTTGGAACAATGAGGCAAATACTTCTTTCATATAAATCATTACTTCATTTTCTAACAGGACTCATACGGCACGACAGGTAGGAACCTCATTAATATTGATTGTATATAATGCATTCTATTTATAAAATTTTTTGACAGCAGTACTTCGTTTATTTAGGTATCGCAGTACTTGCCCAAATCATAATCCTATTGAGAATATTCTGGATCAAATGAAGCTTGAAATCAATCGCAAGAGAGAGGCACGTAGCATGAATCTTCGTAGTGCTAGCGCAACGATACGATCGTTAAATTTTATGGAATTTTTCAATTACTACCTGCAGTTTGTCAATCGAAATTTTATTTCTGACTGAAAACTAAGTTTTTTTTGTTTATTTCAAGTTCGTGTTATTGCGCATGCTCTACGTATGGTATACGCATGGAACAGACCAAAAAGATTCGACACATTCCAGAACAGCAATCGATGTTGCTTGAGACCCTACTATCGTTTGTGTTTTTAGTGTAACAACGGCGACAAGCCAATGGAGGAGCAACAGAATATTAATTTAAGTAGTGTAAAGTATTGCCGGGCATTTAAAGACATCTTTATTTAATCATTTCATTTAAAAAAAAATAGAATCAGAACAGAAATGATGTTTTTTTTTTATAAAAGGATAAGACAATATTCGAAATTAAAAAACTGTTTTTGGTCCACGGCTGTATATAATCGAACAATTTTTGACGAACGACTGAAAATTTGAATACAAGTTTGTATTAAAGACTGTATGTTACTTTGGTGAAACATTTGACAAATGACTATAGCGAATGCAGACAGTTTTTTCTGTAATTGTTTTATTTGACACGTTCTATTTGTTGTAACTGAACAATTTGACTGGACTTTTTCGCCAAATTATTGTGATCAAATATTTGACAGACAACGCAGCCTGTGTAATACAAACTTTAGATATTAACGGGCCTATTACGAAACTCGACTCGATCAAAAAACTCACATTCTGCGACTATGAAACTCGACGAGTGCCTACTTGTCGAGTTTCACTCGACTTTTAGTCGAAAAAAAAGCGTGAGTTAAGAGAACTGCGTATTATGAGAGCCGATCGAGTGAGTATTTTCTTATAAGAAATGTCAAACTCACTCGACTGCTGGAAATGAAGTGACTTCCCAATTGTCGAGTTTCATAATACCAACTTTAGCTCGAGTCGAGTCCAAATGTGAGTCGAGTTACTCACTCGACTCGAGTTTCGTAATAGGCCCGTAAGATTGTACGTACTAAAGAGCAATAGATAGCTCTCGTTGAAAGAATCACAAGAAAATATTGAATGAAATTGTTTTTCTTGGGACGACTGACATTGCAATTTTTTGATTTTTTCTCTTATAATTAGCTTTGAAGTGTTACGAACAATTTAAGCCTTAATTGTGAAAGATACGCGTCGATCTCAACGATAATTACTGCAGCCCCGGCGTTTTTTGATATTATTGACTAAAAGTTATTTATTTTGATTTTTTCTATGATCAAAAATAAGATGGAAGATCAGAAATGTATGAGAGAAATAAAATCGGTATTTGCACGGAGTGTCAGAGAGCTATTTTGTTGTTCAAACAGACTATTTTGTAGATGGTAAATCTGCAAAATAGGTTCCCAATCGGAAGTCCGCTGATCTCTAGAGATCATCAAGGCTCTGCTTAATGGTCGACGAAGGTATGATGAATTTAAAAATCTTCGCTCACGCGGCGACGTTCGTTTCTAATAAAGTTTTTCAGAGAAAAATTGTCAAATTCACAAAATGTGGGGACATTTAGCAAAAGTAGATACCATTGCGCCTACAATCCATCTGTTTTTTTCCACCCTTGATATTAGGGTCATCGGTTTATGTAACGTAACAATCTACAACCTTCTCAGCAGTGCACTTGGATATCAATGTGCTAAATAAAATTATAAAACAAATCACTACTGTCTGAAAAATCAACAAACTAAATACAAAGCTTGAAGAAAGAACCGTAATATTTCTCTATTGTATTCTAAAATAGACAATAATTTGTTTAGTATTGCATTAACAATGTAATCTATACGAATTTGTTGCCAAAAACTACTTCAAATACTGACTACTTATTGTTCCTAACGAATACTGAAAATTTGATAACTACTAAACCATAATATTACAATTATGAATTAATTTTCTATTACGTACATTTATAAATATTTAAATATTATTAATTTACTAGAGTTAATCTTGTTTTTTTGTTTGTTAATTATTTTTAATAATCATAAGACGTAAATATCCTTAGAGGACGATTTTTCTGTTTGGTAACTTCGGAAATATTTTGATGGCACTTGGGGTTTATTTATAATAATCATAGATAAGAAATATTTATCTCAGTTAATTGTTGTTTTGGTTATATGTATATTTTAATCAGGACAAAATAAATATTGAATTGTTATCACAATGATTTCAAAAATTACGTCGTTTTGACTAGATTCAAGTTACATATTGCAATTTGCTAAATTAATTCAACCAACTATCGACTAGTATAAGACATGTGCTAAAAATAGTCCAAAGAGTTAGTTTAGGCGAGAGCTTAAATTAAATATTAATATCAATATTTGGTGCATGGTTGGTGGGTTGATTTATCAATCCAGTCGGAAACTTTTGGCTCGAATACCCTGCGCTCCCTAAATGGGAACGAACCAATTTTCCGTTTAAGCATAGTTCTTAAAAAAAACTTTTAAAAGGCAAGAAAGTCGGGTATAATTATTCAATATTCAGTAATTCGATAAAATATGATTGATGTGCGTTGAATGACGGCTTTTGGAGTTTGGCTAATACTGATTGTCATAAAGAATTAGTGTGGCAGTGAATAAAAATAGACTAAAATAGATTTCTGAATTTCTACGTATATAAGAATATGTTCGTTCAAGATATCACTCGCATTTCTCGACGGTTCATTGTGATCCAATTAGAAATTAATTTCGTAATTATGCTACGACTAAAAATGAATAATAAGAAAGTTCGCAAACTTTTTTATAAAATTTCTTTAGTCCGCCCAAACCTCCATCCGAAACCAACAATTAAAACTACCTAATTAAATCACATCTACGATTGCAACATGTAAAATTAACTTAACAGTATTGGTTCCATAATAAAATCGTTTGTTTTTCAATACTATTTTGCCCTGATCTACGATATCACTACGCAGCATAGCCTCTTCTCGATCTAATTTGTTAATATACTACTACACTATGAGTCGAACTATTAACGGAGAGATGATTTTAGAGCAACGATTAGATTTGATAGTTCGATTCGATTCTTGTATGTTTTAGTTGTAAACGTTTCTTTAAAAGCAAATAATACGATTAAAACAACCTCTAATTATATTTTCAATTTGTTGCTCCAGTCGTCGGTCCTCCTCTATGGCTTCCGGTGTGGGTTTTGGCGCTCCAGAGAATGCAATAATGATGATACTCATGTTATCGCGACTTCCCTGCAACGCAGAGAAAGACGAAAAATCAGATTCAACAGTGGTTTCGTGTCGATTTTGAATGAAACTTACCTTATGTAAACATGTGTCAATTACTTGATTCGAAATAAATTCCAAGTCGGTGGTGATTTTAAGCCTCGAATGAATAAATCTACAGACATCCTCGTTGGACATGACGTCCCAAATACCATCACAGGCAAGTACTAAAAACTCATCACCGTCGTCACGTTCTTCACAAAAGATTTCCGGTTCGGGCGAGACTAGTTGTTCGCATTGTCCCTTCTCCTTCACATTTTTGAAATCATAGTCGCCGAGTGCACGAGATACGGCCAAACTACCGTTGACTCGCTGTATCATAACACTTCCACCAGCCCGACAAATGCGCTCCTTCTCTTTTGGTAACACGGGTTTATGGTCTTGTGTTGCGAACACGGGTACACCATTACGGCAGAGAACCGCCCGCGAATCTCCACAATTTGCTATGTAAATATGTTTGCCCGAAATGAATGTACAAACAGCCGTCGTACCGCCACATTTTTCTGCGTCGGCCGTCAATTCGGGCAACTCTCGCATAACTTCATCGAGCCGTAAAAATCCGGTACGAATTCCCTTTATATAGTCCGAATTTTTGAATTCGTCCGTATCGATAATGCACTCAAGTAAATGTTTCGCACAATGATCGCTAACTTTGCAACCGGCATGTCCATCAAATACTGCAAAAAAACTCCAATCGTCTAAATTTTCACCTAGTCCCGTTCGGGCATAGTGTGCATCTTCCATTTCACAACGCCATCCTTGCATCGAACCGACGCCATATAAAAGTCCATTACCTTCGCCATGTTCGTTATGTTTAACAGTTTTTGGTTTATCCAAGAAACCTCCCATTTCCTATTTTCATACTGGACTCATAGGGAACAATACGTTTTATTTCTTTTCGCTGCACTTTTGTACTTTTCGTTATTGTCGCGACGGGTCTGTAAACACAATCCTGAAATGTGAAATTATTTTTATTAGAATTGAAACAATTTTGGACGATGATAAAAAAAAAACTTCGATTTTATGGAGCGGACAGTTCGAAGCAGTACTGTGCAGGGCTAAAACTAAATGTTCCGGTTTCAAGTTATTACAGCACTAAACTGGTTAATCATACAGAATTGAATTAATTGTTGCAATGTTATGAAGAGGTGGCGAATTCGTCATTCACGTCAGTTGTGAAAATCTCTTTATGACATAATTAATACTTTTCTAGTCAGAATTAACCGGTTGGCTGTGTTCAGATTTACACAACCACTCAATCGACCGAATAAGTGGAACCATTTCTTTGTATTAAGTCAGGAAAAAAACCTATCGACTTTAGACTCCTTCTGCTGAACAGTCAAATATTTCATAACCATATTGTTGTTGGCTCGGCATAGTTAATTTTTATTAGACGTAATCCAATAATTTCCCTAAACACTAAAAGGAATTGATCATTTGAATTTTGAAAATCACATCAACGTTAGATCGAAAGGCTTCGAAAAATTTTCTGATTCTACTAGGTTTCGCCTAAACTCAATCACCACTGCTCCAAAAAATGAAAATTCTGGCTGCTGTAAGATTTGAGACATTAGAAACCATTTTGTACTGTGAGAATAAAATCAGACGCAGATTAGATTTATCGTTAGTACTTCTGAGATTATAGATCTTACTTAACTTTAAGGTTAAATTTGAAGGTTTATTTTTAATTCATCGACTACTGGCCAAGGAAATTGATTAGTACATGGTTCGCATGGTGGCAAAAATAATTCATATTGTTGGCATGCAACTACTGTCACGAAACAACAAACAGCTTTCGGACCAAGTCCACTGAATCGCTTTACCGGTGAAATTTTTCAAAGATTATGCTTGATAGCAAGTTAAGGAGCGCCTGCTCCAGTGGAGGAATACGTGAACTCTGCTGTGACGCCGCGAATTGTTCGGCGTTGCGGAAAATGAGCCCAAAAATTCGAAATAGCCCAACATTTTTATGAAATTTTTGGTCTCTTTGCATGTACAAAGTGTCCCGGAACTGTGTGTCAAATTTGGAGGTATAAACTCAATTATTCAAAAAATGGATATCTTTGATGCTGCTTCGATGAATTAGTTTTTGAGACTCTCCAAGTTTTGAGAGAGAGTTTTGAGTCTTGACCAAATTCAAAAGTCAAGAGCCGCTTTCCGAGACTAATTTGACCAGTTGATCGAAGAATGGTTTTTCGTGTAATGATCAATTGGAATAAGTCTCGACATGGATTTCTTTCTCTGGCCATAATTTTTTGTTTGAAAGGAGAATTCTTTCGAGATCGTTGTTTTATAATCTTTCTCGCACTGCCGACTTGCGGACGACCACTTCTTGTTCGCGATATACGAAAGTTTTTGATATTCCAAGCGGATTTAACAATTGGAAGACTTGGATTTCCTCATTTTTTTCACACTTCACTCCATGATAACCAATCGAAAGCCGAAATCAAACTGACTTTTATTCAGTTACTCTTCAATGCATGTGTTTTTTGTTCTGAAAGAAAAAGTAATGGTACTATTTCCTGTACTTTGGAAAGACTAGATATTTTTTTTTTAAAACTCATGTCGTTTTTAGAAAACATCTATTTGATTTTTGAAAATAACGAAACAGGTGAAAGATAAACCGGAGCTATTTTTGTCAGCCGATTGAAGGAAAATCGTGGGGAAGATTAGAGCCTAGGAGATTACAACAGAGAAATTATTGGCAATTAAAAAATCGAACAATTACATATTAAAGAAGCTCTTGAATATTCCTGAAAAGGTTCACATCGTCAAGATTTCCCTGAACGTACTTAACAATTAAAAATATTAATTTAAATTTTTTCGCACGGCAGCCACCCAATTTGTGGAAATAATCGTGTCTTATCACGAGATTAACTGAACAATAAAAATACACTACAAAACTTTAAAAGAAAACTGCACAACGGTCGAGAGCAATGCGATCACGACAACCAATTTCCCCAGTGTATTTACATTGGCATACAATTGAAATTAACTGGCAAATTGATCGTTTCCCCCATTAAAATTCATCATCAAATAATAATACATCTGTATGTACACCATATAATTAAGAATAGTAAAAAAGATGATGTTCGCTCTTCCGTCAATAACTCTAGCAACTTCACAAACATACTTTGAGTGAACCGAAAGAAACACTTTGCTGCTACTACTAGTTTTCAAAGAGCAACCAAATTAAAAAAATACTGTTTTTCGCACTAAGTACAGTTGAAAACAATAAAAATTGTAGAGCACGCGGGAGCACCGAACCAAAATTGATCTTAAATTAAGCGAAAAAAAATCTAAATTTAAATTCTTCAAATAGGAACAGGACAGACCAACAAGAATAAAGCACACATCGATTTCAGATTGGAGCAAGTGCGAGTTTAGGTCGAGATATTTTCATTTTTTTTTTCTTCGTCTTCTTCATACCGCTTCTTGTGCTCTCGGTACAGCGATTTATTTTAAAGTATTTTATAATTCTAGAAGCTTATTGAGTCATAGCCAGAAGCAAGGTGTTACTACACAGCACACTGAATAGACATTGAACATTCGAATGCTGCTGCTAAATCGTGCTAAGTGCATGAAAATGAAATAGAAAGGAGAAACCGTCGAGTTTTCATTGCACTGTGAAATTGTGCATGGTGATTAGAAAAAAAAAACACGGCCGAAAGTAAACCTATAATTGAAATAAACAAACGTTAGTCATAGTCATGCTTCTCGATCGGTGTGCTTGGGTAGTAATAACAAGATAACGAAGCATATAAAATATCAACGTAGTATTTATGTCACATAATATACGCCAACAAGACATTCAGTCTGTTGATTTAATTATCAGTTATCGGTTCCATACATTACATGCTCTTGAATGGCGAGTTGTTTCGAATTGGTTACTGTAATGGGGGAACTCCTCTAATTTACAATTTCTCAGGAAACAACCTTGACGAGTCGGCTTACAGCCTTTCCTTTTGCGACACTGATATCAGAGACCCCCTCTGCGTTCTTTTGCTACTGCCCGCGAATAATTTAATTTTAACGAAGAGCAAAACTTGCCTGATTTTCATGAGAAATAATCGAAAGTTCTGAAACCGTCTGACTGATACGCGAACCGAGCCGTTATCAATGAACCGCAGCTTATCATTCATCGAAAATCGAAAAAAAAGACTTTCGTACTGAAGTGCAAATATTGTGGAAAGATTTCAGTTTGCATTTTGTGCGAGCCAAAACATAAAATTTAGAAACGCCAGTTATGGGGAACAGTGCAACTCTGCGCAAATCGGCAGCCTACTTAGACTAGTGTTATCGAATGCTTGCTATTATCTAACCCTCTTACAGCGAGTGTTACACATTAAACAAGCCAATAAAAAAAACCTGAATGAAAACAACATCTTGGTTCTGAAAGTGTTGGTGTAGATTATCATAAAAACAAAAACCAAACTTGGTCCTGATTATCAACTTAAAATTTTTAATTATACAACGCGAAAGATTATCGTCGAGTGGAAGATAATGGTAAAAAGTCGATTAGTGGGAAAAACAAAAATAACGAGAAGTTGATTCGCACTCGATACGCCATAATTTTGCTTTGCTTCTTAAGATATCCGTTGGCATTATTCTGCAGTTTTTGATTTAAACATAAAAACTCTTTTGGTATTTTTTTGGATGTCTACGTGGCTACGTGAGTGGGGTCAATGGTCTTATCGTCATCTCAAAAGAGCGCCGTTACTACCCTATACCGTGCGGCGTTACTTCAACGGCCCAAATGTTTCGCTACTTTCAATAGGGATTACACTACTGGCTACATTGCTACAGAGCACCACACACTGAGTGCGATATGCTGATTAGACTACGATAAACAATTCTTTAAACGCTTTATTCTTAATTCGAAAAACAGCCAGCCGCCAGTCAGCTGTTGCCGCCGACAGCATCAGGTAAGATACAATGAAAAATATTTTGGTTATTAATTTTCTGTAGTTTATGTATGCTGACCGGGGATGCGCGTTAAGCTAAAATACTAAAGCCTCGTGTACACTAGCAAGTAACTTGCGACATTTCTTGCTAGAGTAATTTGCTGCGATGTTTACACTATCTGTCAAATTGCAGCAATTTTACTCTAGCAAGTAGCTCTACAAAAATCTTACAAATAAAACTTGCTTATCCGTGTACACTTACTACATCATCAAAGTTTCGTTGAACTGTCAAAACGAAAAAGAAAAATCCCACAACTCTGGACATAGTTCCACATTGTAATTGAATAAAAACGTGTGTTCGGAGCTTCACTTGTATTTCCGTTTATATTTCGCACGTAAACTAGAAAACTTCACTAAGACTGAACTTAACCTCACTTCCAATGCAACTGTACTGACTTGCTGAAAAATTTCGGAACCGATCGGAACTTTCTTGCGAGATTTCAACTCTCACAAGTTAGCGTGTACATTCACAACTTGCTTGAATAGGCAAGCATTTGCTGGCTAGAGCAAAAACTTGGGCAAATGCGCTCTCGGAACCGTATACACATGCAGCAATAAATGTCTTAGAGCAACTTTAGCAAGTTTTACTTGCTAGTGTACACGAGGCTTAAGAGTTGTGAGTTTGAACAGTCTACTTTCGGACAGTTTGGCAAGAATGTGAGAAACAGTGGTACACTCTTGCACCGAAACTGGATGAAGAATCAATCAAAAAATACACGAGAATACAAATAGAACTAAAGTGACAATATTTGCTAAAAAAAACGAACGCATTGAGAACAAGTATTTTGGAACTGGACTGGACTAGAATGCGTATCTCTCCGAACCTGCAGAAATGTTCTCGGTAAAACCCGGATGGCGAAATGCATAGTTTACTGAATGAGCACAAAAAAGGACACAAGTAAAGTGCATCTTCCGGGAATACGACAGTCGAGGAACCAGACGGACGAACCGCAGCTCTTCTACTTAAACTAAGCAAACGAAAATGCGATAGACTGGTTGGCGTCCAAACAGGGCACAACTTATGTGGCCAACATTTGGTCAGAAGGGGAATTATAGACGATCTCATGTGACAACACATGGTACATTTTGTTCCAGGGTGTACAGTACTTTTCAAAGAAGCTTGCAATCCAGGATGAGCCCGAGATACTTAACCGTAGCGGGGACCATAACTGTTGCACCCTTCATTTCTTTTCTGATAAAAAGAATATTGTGATTTTGTTTGAATTCACTAAGATTCCGTGTCTTTCGAGTCCGCCATCAATTTGTATCCGGGACCCTCTACATTTTTTACAGTGACGAGAGTACTCCGTCCTGATCACATCACTCTTTCTTCTTCACGGATGGCTACAAGTCAAGCGTGGGAGTCAGAGCAACCTCGACAAGACAAATTCCAATCGTCCAAGCAGAAGTTCTCTTTAGAAAGACCTCTCTGAAAGCAGGGCGGAAGTGCATCAGATCCCAGCTAATATTCGATTGTCGAGAAGACCTTAACAAGCTAGCGAACTGAAACCGTGAAATGGTGCCTCGACACAGTGATATTGTAGGTAATGAGTCTCTGATCAATTAGCAAAAAAATTCATAGGAACACTGCCGTTCTGTGGAATACCAACAGCTGCAGAAAAAGTAAAACTATTGAAATGGAGTGACATCAACAGTCGTCAAGTTGTTCCTGGAAGGTCACACCAAGAAACGAACTTCTGAGTTTTCAAAATGGTCCGTAATCAAGTTCGGTGCATAACTGAACTACTTACAGGACACTGTAAGCTGAAAAAGTATCCGCATACGATTGGATCATCCTCGCAAGATCCTTCCCTAGTGCAAAGGAGGTATTTGTCATTCTTGACTCGGCCGCAAAAGAAGTCGGGTTATGCATAAACGAAAGTAAAACAAAAGCAATAAATAATAAAATAGCAAACAAGAACGCCAATCAGACAGAATATAACAATTGCGGAGTATAATTTGGAGAGTGTGGACAACTTCATATATCTTGGGGCTAATCTAGCAAAAGACGGCAACGAAACGGACGAAATCAAACGACGGATAATGCTAGCAAATAAAACGTATTATTCGGTACTTCCAATAATGAAATCCAAGAAAGTGCACAGGAACAATAAGCTGCGAATATATAAAACTATTATACGACCTGTGCTCTGTTATGGCAGCGAGACATGGACATTAACGCGAGCTTCCGAAAAAGCAGTTAACGCATTCGAAAGAACGGTCATCCGAAAAATGTTGGGACCTGTGAAGGAAGGAATGGACTGGCGAATAAGATTCAACTATGAGCTGTATCAACTCTTCAAGGAGCCAGAAGCCTCAACGTTCATCAAACTACGTAAACTGCAGTGAGGTGGCCATGTAGAGCGGATGGAAGACAGAAGAATCCCCAAACGTGCTCTAAAGGCAAAGCGAGTAGTAACAGGCCAGTAGGCAAACCACGCAAGCGATGGAAAGACTCGGTTGACGAAGATAGCAAAGACATCTTAAAAATTGGCAGCTGGAGGACGCGGTTTTTGGATCGAGACGATTGGAGGCGACGACATCAGGAGGCCAGGGCCCGATTTGGGCTGTCGCGCCATTGATGATGATACGATTGGATTGCTTCAAGACGATATTCCAGCATTATTTAAAGCGAAAACTACAGAGGCCGTTCTTTGTGAAGAACTGGTTCACAGAAGACTCAGACTTCTTCAAGATTACTTATTAAGAGGAACTCATGGCTTCACTTACCCAAAAGGATATTGCAAAGTATTGATATAACCGTTCTGAGTAAGTTACAAGGAGAAGTAGGATTAGGACCGTTCTCAATTATCTACAAACTACTGCTGTCAGCGGATTTATGTCCATTGAAAATATTGAATATTTTAAATATGTCACCTACGAAAATTTTACGACGCTAGGAGTGGGTGGAATGGTAGAGTTTCTCGCAAAAACTACACTTGCCTTCGGTGCACCTGGTACCAGGTTCGAATCTGATTGGCGACAAGTAATTTTCGAGAATGGGATTGGGTACCGTACTACTAGTTCACTCAGCTGTAAATGAGTACCTGAGTTAAAAATCGAACCATAGACCACTTCACCTCCTAGTGTTCCGTTGATCTAGTAATGAAGTAACTCTTGCATTACTTCAAGGCCTAGGCCCAATTTGGGCTGTTGTGCCATTGATTATTATTAAATAGGATTTGGATGGTTTGAAAAATTGCGCCTCATCGGCAATTTTCGTAAAATCGTTTGTTTTTGAGGCACATTCGGGTCTCAGTTTTCAATTGATGCACCGCAACACTAGTTGGTTTTTCCGGGGATAGACTCTGAGCCTATCGCCCAACCCTCGAAAGGGTTATGATAAAATGGTGTCCTTAACTGGGATTGCACTCTACCGAAAAAACTTTGCTTTCACGGGGCTGTACACTACAGGAGCAATTACACGCACGATCCCACCCTCCTTTAAATTTAACGCTGAATTTTCTGTGCATTTCAATTCCAACATTTTTTTTCTAAACTTTGGACCGAAAGATTGTGCGGCTCAAGACTTCACGGAAGTGTGCAGGTGTTCCGAGAAGGGAACTGAGCTTTGATATTATCACTGTCACCTGTCAATCGAAAGAAATATTTTTTTAAAAAAAAAAAAAAACTTAGAAAAAATTTAGAGCACGGAAAATATTTCTGTAACAAAAATCCGGGCGCTAGTGAACTTTCCTGAAAAGTGTCACAATTTACCGCAATGAAATTTTCCGTTTGTTGTTTTTTTTTCTCTCTACCAAATTTTCCCAATCACTGAACCAATGCAGCCCTTTTTCTGTGCGTTTCTTTCAATAAACGAAATTTTTCACAACAATTCACACGAAACAGAAAAAAAAACAGAAACGGATTCGGACAGCGAAAGTCCCGAACGGGATTTCACGCGTAGCAGCAAGTAAGAAAAGAAAAAACTCCTCCAAGGTACGGGGTAGCGGAAAAGTGAAAAACGGACTCCCACAAAGGATCAATGAAAATCGCGTTGGAATTTTCGCACCGTGCCCGAATCGTTTTGCTTACACAATTGCAGGAATTCGCACGGCGGCAAGGACGTCGAAAAGAACGCACCACGCACAGAACACCACCAAAAAAAACCGCGAGTCGAACGAAGAAAACTCAACTTCACGATGATTACGACGACGGAACGAAATTTTCTGGCGTACAAATTTTTTTTTCCTCCGTTCTTCTTCTCGTCGCGCTGCTTTTTCGTTCCCGTGTAGAAATGAATGGCGGACTCGACACACTCGCCACACGCACTGGAAATTGTTTTTGCGATGACGACGAGCGCGCACACGGACACAACACAATCGCACTCCTGTTCCCTGTACGGACGCGATTTGTCGGTGTGTCGGCGGCCTAAACGATGTCACTGTGTGCAGTAAAAATACGAGCGAAGCGAAAAAAAAACCCGCGACTACCACCACACGGCGGCTATTTCAACTTTTGTTGCTTTTGCGCGAAGCGCCGCGCTCGCTTTTCTCCAAGATTCTCGTTCTCGCGCGGGGCTAAAATTAGAAAACAAATGACAACATCGGTGACCAATCCGAAGCGGCGGCCGATTGAACCCCCAACAAGCAGCAGGACAGCAGCCGCAACAACAACACAACAAGAAACGGAACAAACTCGTATTACGTTGAGAAAATCGCCAAGCGAGCGGAGCGCTGGCTAGCGGCGGGCGCGCATTTTCAGCAGCGGATTACCTCGCGCCAAGCGACTCTCAACGGTTTTGCGAAAGATTTCAAAGAAAGATGCTCACCCGTGGTCTGTGTGAATTTGATTCGGGGGGAAGGTTTCAATGTCGGATCACTCGTGATTGCACTCGCACTGGGGGGAAAACTTCACTCGTCACGGGACATTTGTTGTTTTTACGAGGTACGAGATCAACTGTTTTGTTTCTTTCTTATTTTTTCCCTCGTACTTTCTTTTTGACAAGCGACTTCGAGAAAACGAATGGAGAACTGCGTTTCGAAAACTGTCTCCACAGACCGCGGGAGACATGCGGTTGTGGGAGTGTTGGTGCGTGTCGATAATTTAGTGGTGAGGTTGCTGCTTGTAGGGTGATTCGAAATATTGTGGAACGTAAGTTGTTTGTGGAGGATTTTTATTCCACTGGAAAGTGGAGACGGTAGAGTTGTAAAATCCGTTTGAGTTTTCAATTTCATTAATTTTTATGCTATTTTTTTAATTTGTAATATTTTATTATTATCCTAGTATACCAAGGGGTTGTTTGGGAGCACTCATTATGTTTGTTCAGCTGAATTAGTGCCATGTAGTATATTGTACACTTTCTCAGCCCGTAGAACTGGAGTTTACAGTTTCTCGGTGCAACGAACTGGAAAAATTTCAGCGGCAGACCTTCAATTTGATGATCGTTTCCATCATACGATTCAAGGTCGTCTATGAACATTAAATAGCTCAGATTTTAGTTCGATAAAATACTGTGCTTAATAGAAAACCCGTTCTTTTTACTAATCAGCAGCCATGAAAGTGTATTCAACGCTATTTAACCCAGGGGACTCAAAGAATCTCCTTGGAATATGCCGCGCTTAATATCGATAGGCTATGAGTACAGTGCTCCTACATGAATGGAAGAAAAGGCGGTAGTTCAACTTTTCATAGCTATCGCCAGAAATGGATACATTTAAAGGACGTCGATTACCCAAAAATGAGAAATGCTATCAAAGCCCTTAGCGAAAAACTTTTCTGTTTGGTCGCCTGTCCCACCGCATCAATTACAAGCGGTTCTTTGGATCTCGCTGGCTTTTTTCCGGTAGCCTTTGTGTAGGAGGATTCCATTCGGTTCAAGGTGGTTGTAGTTCCTTTCGTTGATCACGGACGTTATGAACTTGTACAAAGTCGATAAACAAGTAATGGGCATCCTCTTTTGGGGATCAAGTAAGTAATTCCAACAGTGCGGGAAGCTGGTATTTTCCAAGAATCAGCAACGATTTGTTTTATGAAGCTAGCGACACTAGAGTTACTGTATACGAACTACACTCTCATAGCAAATTCCCTTAACAATCATTTTGTCTCAGTAGGCACAACATTGGCTGACGAACTACCCTCTGCATGGATGTAGTAGTATAACTGGATCGGCTGTATTGTGTAAAGTTCCTATATGTGAGACTAATTCGTCAAGAGTAAGACAAAACATCGATGTGAAAGGGATGTACTGAACATTTGTTCTATTATGTCAAATTGATTTTGGACTTGTAAAAAGCACAAAATAAAAAAGTAGTTTTCTGCAGTTAAACGGTAAGTAAATAACCAGTTTTTGATTAAAACTAACGTGGAGTGAACCGAAAAACTTTTTTCTAAACATTTTCAGTGAGAACCATTCAGGAAAAAGTAAAAAAATTGCAATGAAGTGCGAAGTGAACGGTTGTATGAATCAATCGCATTGCTGGCCAGGAAAATCGTTTTTCAAGTAAGTACACTATATAAATTACAATTTAGTCAATTGAGCAAAACATTAATAGCCCAACATTTCGAAATTAGTGCTAATTTAAGTGAAAATTAAAACGTTTTATCTAAAAAAAAAATTGTTTACTTTTTAATGACAATCATTTCTGACAGTTGTTTTCATCACAACGTCGGAGCAAAAATATTTCTGGGGTAGAGTTCATATTATATAGTAATGAAACTATGAATAAAATCGGTGAATTTTTAAAAAGTGCTATTGAGAATCAATTTTAAAACCAATAATAAACAATTAAATTAACCAATAAATTACCTCCTTCAGATTTCCTAAGAAAATTGAAATGAGGAAAATGTGGTTGGAAGCAATAAGGGAGCCGAACTTAATCTTAAGCAAAGGAGGATCACTTTTTGGAATCCGAAACTCTGTTATTTCCCGGTAAACGCTACAAAAGGTTAATAAGTATCGCAGTTCCTTTCCTGAGCATTAATATGGTAAATAAAAATTACATACATACATTAGGTCATCTCAAATATCTATAATATAAAATAAATTGACCCCATATATTGAAGGGCCAGTGTTGAGCAACACTCTTTTCGTAATTTTATTTATTTATTATTAAGTCTTTCTATTGCCAATTAAATTTTAGGGCTTCGAAACGAGTATGGAATCTCAATATAATGGAAATATATCGTTTCCATATTACGATGTACCAGCGTGAACGGTTAGCTACATACTATTAAAATTTTTATTTGTGTTATTAATGTAATATTTTATATATTATAGAGTTACTCTTTTGAACCTGACACTGACGATGGTGAAACAGGGCTGTTTACTTCTTGTGTAAGAATGGAATCAGTAAATATAATTTCATATAACGCTATAGTTTCTGTATTAAACTATTTTTATACTCTAGATGAAATCATATAGAGTATTATAAGTTTAATCCAGCCGAAAAGTTTGTAACGCATAGAACCAAGCCTCGGACGAAAAAAAGTTATATACTAATTTTTTGGTGAATGTTTTCACAGTACATGTTGAAATGAAAAAACAAGTTTTCCGGGTTCAATACTGTTATAATTTATTTTGCGTGACGTTTCGGACTCGACTGAGTCCTTTATCAAACAGTTTGATAAAGGACTCAGTCGAGTCCGAAACGTCACGCAAAATAAATTATAACAGTATTGAACCCGGAAAACTTGTTTTTTCATTTCTTTTCTTTTCTTTTCAAGTTATATACTATTTTTTGTTTATTTGTGCCCAAAAACCTCAAATCCGCCTGACGTCCGTCCGTCCGTCCGTCCGTCCGTCTGTCCGTGAACACGATAACTCAAGAACGCCCTCACCTATGATCTTGAAATTTTGAATCTGTATGTTTGGTTGAATTTGTAAGGCTAAGTTCGTTAACGGGCAAAATCGTCCTACTCCTTCGGGTAGCTGCCATACAAAATGTCCTTAAAACACGTGTTCAAGAATATTGGTCGATAACTTAAGAAGGGTTTAAGCTACGACTTTGAAATTTTGTATGTGTTATTTTTCCAATAGTTGGAGTTAAATATATGATTATAAAGAAAATCCTGTTAGTCCTTCGTGTAGCTGCCATACAAATATCCTGTCAAAATGTATTCACTTAATTTACGAAACTCACTATAACTCAAGTAATCTTTTAGCTACGAATTCGGAATTTTGTACAAGTTAGTTTTGAGTAAAAAGGAAGTTCGAGTTTACTAATCAGCGAAATCCTTTTTCTCCTTCTGGTAGCTGCCATACAAAATGTCCTTAAAACACGTGTTCAAGAATATTGGTCGATAACTTCAGAAGGGTTTAAGCTACGACATTGAAATTTTGTATGTGTTATTTTTCAAATAGTTGGAGCATGCATGATTATGAAGAAAATCCTATTAGTCCTTCGTGTAGCTGCCATACAAATATCCTGTCAAATAGCCTTCACTTAATTTACGGAACTCACTATAACTCAAGTATTATTTTAGCTATGAACTCGAAATTTTGTACAAATTAGTTTTGAGTGAAAACAAAGTTCGAGTTTACTAATCAGCAAAATCCTTTTACTGCTTCTGGTACCTGTCATACAAAATGTCCTTAAGACACGTGTTCAACAATATTTTTCGATAACTTTTGAACGCTTCAAGCTACGAATTTGAAATTTTGTACACGTTCATTTTTAAATAGTTCCAAGGAAAAGGATAAACATGTAAGGAATCGAGTGAGTCCTTCCTGCACCTTCCATGCGAAAGTCCTTCAAAAAGGACATTTTTGTTCGATGACTTACCCAGTTTAAGATATGAAATTAAACACTGAATATTGTCTTTTAGTTTTGAGTAGCAATCTAATGGCAGTCCTTAATAAAGGACATACAACATACACACGCGTAATTCTACTTTATCCCCAACTACAATATAAATCGGAGTTAAGTATTAATCTAGAGTATTATACGATTGGCTTGCAGCCGATCGTGACTGCAGTATGTTTATTTAATCTTTCCGGTCTTAGACTCCTGTAGAATTGCTACATGAAGTTTTTCCTTTACCTATTTACGTTTCAACAAATATAGCTGCACAAAATTTATCAAATGTATGTTATAATTACTTCTGAAGGTTTATTTGAATTATGAATGATAATAATTATTTCTCTCTCATCATATGTGGAGTTAGGTGGAAAATGGACCCACTCCAGTTACGTTTGTGCGTACTGTTCATTATTACATAGTTTAATTAGAATAAAAATGCTTTTTGTTCCATTTCTGTTAAAATTAAAAAAATGTTCCTAGCTAGTAAAGTGTGTTACTTATTTGTTAAACCAGTTAATTATTAAACTTGGAGAAAATGGATAAGTAAAACGTACAATCCTCAAATCCGTGCCTTTGCTTTAAATTTTTTTTTTATGTCGCCGAAAGCGTACTATTTTGTACGGCGCCACTGCACACTTACACTAACGCAATTAGACAACTAACACAACCAGAGCTTATTAGGCAAAATTTTATTTATCGCCGATCCAGTTATACTACTACATCCATGACCCTCTGACATTAACTCTAGTAGAACGAGATGCCAACATCAATCCAAATCAATGTATTCATTTCCGACAAACAAAAACGAAATAAAGTCCATTATTTCTAAACTCAAAAATAATACTGCACCGGGCATTGATAGAATAACATCCACATACTTAAAGACCATTCAAACAATCATTGCAGACCCGCTTTCAAATGCAATCAATGAGCTTATGGCACATGGTACATTTCCCAACTGTTTAAAAAAATCGCTTATACCTCCTATCCATAAAAGTGGATCAAAGATAGATTCTAATAATTACAGACCTATAGTACTTACCAGCACGATTAGCAAAGTTATAGAAAAAGTCATTAATACACGGCTAGTAAAGTTCATCACAAGAACCGGCGGTTTTGATCCTAACAAATATGGATTCCAAAAACAAAGTAATACATCCGCAGCTTTACAGGATGCCATGAAATTCATTAATGAAGGACTTGACAAAGGCAACTACGTAGTTTCAGTTTTCATTGATCTCAGAAAGGCTTTCGATACAGTCAACCACGATCTATTACTAAGAACTCTTGAGGAATTGGGTATTCGTGGAAAATCAAAAACCTTAATTAAGGACTATTTATTTAACCGGACTTATATCACAAGAAACATGGACATCTACAGCGAAGAAAGACGCATCAACTTGAGAATTCCACAGGGATCGATCCTGGGACCGACATTGTATCCCATATATATTCATAACCTTCAAAATGTGGGTCTTTCGGGAAAATACATTACATTTGCGGACGATACCCTGCTGTTGTATAAGAGTGACAGACAGATAATTTTAGAACCTACAATCAATTATGACCTTGCTACGTTCAATAGATGATTAAATGGGAATAGATTATCTCTCAATGCCGCAAAAACAAATTATATACTATTTAAATTGAAAAACAAGCCAGATATTCAGCTTCATCTTGAAATTGGTGGCAAGGAAATTTCTATAGTCAACCAGACTAAGTACCTAAGTTTAACCATTGACGAAAACCAAAACTAGACAACTCATATAACAGCAATGCGAAAAAAAGAGCACCCATTATTTGATTATTAAGACGCAACCATCATATTGACTATCAGGTGAAGGACCTCATATTCAATGCCTCCATCCTTTCCAATATAAGCTATGAACTACTCTCTTGGAGCCAAACAGCTTTGCATAATCTGAAAAAAATTTGCAAGATTAATGAACAAA
Organism: Beris morrisii; assembly: GCA_951812415.1. Taxonomy (NCBI): domain Eukaryota; kingdom Metazoa; phylum Arthropoda; class Insecta; order Diptera; family Stratiomyidae; genus Beris; species Beris morrisii. The sequence goes on along the minus strand of OX638312.1, from coordinate 4,388,426 downwards.
GGAATCAAGATGGTATACAATCTCCTTCGACTTACGCAGAGCCCTCTGAACTATAGCCGCGCAGCTGAATTGAACATAAAAAAACAGAGTCATAACAAACATGACAGCCCCATACATATCGAATCAATTTTGTATGGCGGGTGCATGACTTGGATGATAAAAACCGAGTTTTCTATTAAAGTGCAAGCTTTTGTTAGGCAAAGCAAAGTTAAATAGTTTATAAACATATTTAAAAATGAGAATTAGACAAGTTTTCTCATCTGGAATTGAGTTTTCATAGAAAAAATTAGGTCGAAAAAAATATCGCAATTTTCAATTCAATTTTTCAATGTCGGAATTCCGCCATTTAAAAAATGTGCAGTTAAATTGCTTATTTTTTGAAAGATAATTTTTGTTATATGAAACACATTGCATATTGCTATGATTCTGAACATTTATTATTCAGTATCGACTCTAGAGGGTTCGTCAATTCCAAAGTTTTGTATTAAAACACCGCGCTTTGGGATAATAAAATATTGTTACGAATTCGTTCCAAAAAAGATTCTCCAATGAACTGGTATATTTTCTCGTTTTGATCCGTGACGTCACGCATCACATAAAAAACGAGGCATTTCTCACGACGAACTGTCATATGTGCGTGGCCTGAGTTTAAGTCGGCGGTGACTTACGCCTTCGTTGACTCTCTACTCTGACTACAAGAAGTTAACAATATATGAACTTATAAAAAGAAAGAGTAAAATTCATATACAAATCTCTAAATAAACAAACTAAAACCACGCTAACCATACGACACATTAAAGATTTACATCAATTTAACACACGTAATGCGAACAATATTGTAAATCTATGCAGACCAAGAACGAATCGTCTGAGAAGAGACCCACTTTACGAAGCAATCATTGAGAACAATTTCTTACCCATCTCCATAAAAAATGCAACCAGTATTGCCAGCTTCAAAGCCCAAGTGAAGGAATATTTCCTAGAACTTGAAGAAACGGTTGTGGTTTGTGTTTTTGTAGCATGTATACGTCTTTTATCTTATCTTTTACATCCTTTTTATTTTAATTTTTTTATATATTTTTTATTTTTCTTTTATTAATTATTTAAAAAAAAAACTAACTACAAATTTGCATATATTATTTAATATTTTGATCATTCGTATTTTCCTTATTAATCACTTTATTACTTTAATTTCTTTTAATTATTAATATAAAATTTGACTAATTTATCTTTTTACTACCTCTTATACCAGTGCGCTGTACTGACAGAGGAGTACTAGGGATTAAGGTAGATTATTAGGCGTTGAGCCCATAATGTCATCATACATGCATGCGTATGTTGATATGGTGAAAATTTTCTATCTCATTGAGCTGAGTGATGGTGCGTTTACACTCACCCTTGAGGCTCGCCTCGAGGCGAGCCTCTACCCCTATCAGCCCATTGCAGACCGGTTTTCATCGGCTGTGTTCTTTGCTGTGTTGAAAGCAATTTACACTCAACATGCCTCTGCGGCGCAACTTGCCTATAAGTGCGAAACAACAGAAATACGATGAGCTGCGAATTGTGTGGTACCAAAGTTCATTGTATGTGTGTACACATATGGAAGCGTGCGTCGGAGAAAAAGTTGAAGAATGTTAGACTCTTGCGACTCCACAAGCTGTGACAATGCGTGTCTCATTTGAAACCAGTAAATTTAATTTTTTCTTGTATTGCTTTGCCAGAATGCTGCGAATCTCTGCCAGTGTCACAACAGCATTGGAGACTATATCGTTTTAGCTATGGCCGGAATGGAACAGTACAGACTTTACTCGCGATGAAATTTCATTATCACAACTTCCATGCAACGGCAAAGTCGAGTTTTGACTCTATTTCGAAATGTTGACCGACACACATGCGGTTTAGAAAACGTAAACGTTAAAAACTGGTTCTTCAGAAGGTAAAGTCGCAGTTCCCATTCTGTTTCACTTAAGCGGTGATGGTGTTGTAGCCTCCTCATAGATTTTTTCATTTTAAAAAAATGCAAGTCCATGGAGAGACGTACATAAAAAGATAGTTAAATGAATTTTGTTTTCAAATTTCCTGTCCTTTTGGCGCCCATCTTCCACGATCCACAAGTCGTACTGATAACAAAAACATCGTTTGACAGATTTGGCGAGCAGCCGCACCGAAGAGATCAAAGCACAGAAGGCAGAAACAGATGGGCTCTACTGCGCTGTATAAGTTTTTTTCTATCAAAGTTCTTTTGCCTGATTTCCATGAATCGTCAGCAGTCGCGTACTGTTTTGAACATAATTCCGGTGCTTTGAATGTGTAGTCACATATCGTTGTCAATTTCTTGGAAAATTTCGTCCATACGAACCGGATAATATGCCGGATATACGCCTGACTCCGCTCGGTGCTGGCCAAGATGTTGGTCGCAGTTGTTTACTCTTGTCGATGGGCGGAAAGAATATTATGCTCGATTGCGGCATGCACATGGGCTTCAACGACGAGCGGCGCTTCCCGGACTTCTCGTACATTGTGCCCGAGGGTCCGATTACCAGTCACATCGACTGCGTGATAATTTCGCACTTTCATTTGGGTAAGTCCGGACCTAACCTTTTCATTTGATGCGCGCTAACCGGCCCCGTTTCCATTTCAGATCATTGCGGAGCGCTGCCGTACATGTCCGAGATGATTGGATACAGCGGACCGATTTACATGACGCACCCGACCAAGGCGATAGCCCCAATTCTGCTCGAGGACATGAGAAAAGTAGCAGTGGAACGGAAGGGTGAGTCGAATTTTTTTACAACGCAAATGATCAAGGACTGCATGAAGAAGGTGATTGCGGTCACTCTTCATCAGAGTGTTATGGTCGATAGTGAGCTGGAGATCAAAGCCTACTACGCGGGTCACGTCCTCGGAGCCGCTATGTTCTGGATTCGCGTTGGCTCACAGTCGGTGGTGTACACCGGCGACTACAATATGACACCTGATCGCCATTTGGGTGCAGCTTGGATTGATAAGTGCCGTCCCGATCTACTGATCTCCGAGAGTACGTATGCAACCACAATTCGTGACTCGAAACGTTGTCGAGAACGGGACTTCCTGAAAAAGGTGCACGAGTGCGTGGCGAAAGGCGGCAAGGTATTGATTCCTGTGTTCGCACTTGGTCGCGCTCAAGAACTTTGTATCCTGCTCGAGACCTACTGGGAACGGATGAACTTAAAGTACCCGATCTACTTTGCAGTCGGTCTCACCGAGAAGGCAAACACCTACTACAAAATGTTCATCACCTGGACAAATCAGAAGATCCGGAAAACTTTCGTACAGCGAAACATGTTCGACTTCAAGCACATAAAGCCGTTCGATAAAGGGTACATCGACAATCCGGGAGCGATGGTCGTATTCGCCACGCCCGGCATGTTACATGCCGGTCTCTCGTTGCAAATCTTCAAGAAATGGGCCCCGAACGAAAATAACATGGTCATAATGCCGGGCTACTGTGTCCAGGGCACAATCGGTCACAAAGTTCTTGGCGGCGCCAAGAAAATCGAGTTCGAGAACCGACAAGTTGTCGACGTTAAAATGTCCGTCGAATACATGAGCTTCAGTGCGCACGCCGATGCAAAAGGAATCATGCAACTGATTCAGTATTGCGAACCGAAAAACGTGCTCCTCGTGCACGGCGAAGCGGAAAAAATGGAATTCCTTAAGGGTAAAATCAAAGAAGAGTTCAACATCGAGTGCTACATGCCGGCCAACGGTGAAACTTGCGTGATCACGACGCCTATTAAAATTCCCGTCGATGCATCGTTGTCGCTACTGAAAGCCGAAGCGAAACGCTACAATGCACAACCGCCGGACCCAAAAAGGCGTCGACTCATACACGGCGTCCTTGTTATGAAAGACAACCGAATTATGTTGATGGAAATGTCCGAAGTTAGTAAGGAACTGGGTATAAATCAACACATCCTGTCGTTCACGTCGACTGTTAAGCTGGACGATCCCGGACCGAAAGTCCGTACCGTCGAGAAGTTGTACAATTTGTTGCAGGAGAAACTGTCGGGATGGACGGTACAGCTACAAGAGAGCCGAATCATTGGAGTCGAGACGGTCGAAGTGAAAGTCGAGGAGGAGGAAACGGATCAGCGACAGAAAAAAGTTCTGGTGACTTGGTCGAATCAAGACGAAGATTTGGGCGCGTATATATTAGGGTTACTACAAAATATGGGGTAGTTTTAATTAGGCTGTAAGTACAGGTGTAAAATGTTATCAAGTATCATTTTCCAATATTCTTTTAATTAGAAATTAAATTTTTATTAAAATGTATATTCGGGTTTTATTCGGCTTCTGCGTCACTTACTTACTTACGATGGCGCCACAGTCCAAATCGGACCTTGGCCTCCTGAATGTGCCGCCTCCAGCCTTCTCGGTTCAGTGACCGCGTCCTCCAGTTTGTGAATCTTAGCAGTGATTTGCTGTCTGCATCCGCGGCACTTATCCAGTAGAAAATTATCAGTTCCAATATCTGTTCCGATCGGCCTAGCGAGATTAGTTTCGGTTTTAAGACCCGGGCTACATGATCCGATTTTTTTCCGGTCCGCCACCCGAGACGAATTTCAACCATGTCCCGTTGAAATGTTTGAGATTTTAGCTCGCCGAAAGATCATGGGTCACCTTAAAGTATTAATTGGACAGCAGACTCGGAAACGGTACAACATCCCCTTGGTTCCTTCATGTACTTTCTTCATTTATTTTCTTTCGTTTATTTTACTGCATTACTATCGTCTATTTTTCCGCATTTCTTTCGTTTATTTTTTCGAATTTCTCTTATACTATTAAGAAATGAGTTGACCCCTTGTTACACCAAGGGCTTCCTTCAATTAATCTTTAAAAATATCTGGTAACAAAAATTTGTCTGGATCGCGGTGTCTGCATATATAAAAAATCTACATGTTGTGCCATAACAGATAGAGCTTGATTCTTGAGTCTTGATTTATGTATTTTTGGCAAGTCACGTTTTAAGGAAGTTTTCTCCACCAAAGCCTTTCCTTTTCTCAGATTTCATTTAATCGATTTGTTAATTATTGAATCATCATCCAGACTGATAACTTATCATCGCATCGATAAGTTCCAGGTTATATTAAATGCTCTGCATAGATAATGTCTCTCCGATAAGAAATAAACTCTCTCATCTGATAAGAAATAAATCCCTCATCCGATAAGAAATAAACTCTTAGAGTACCCGCAGACTAGAGATTTTTAATCGGGCGATAGTTTACTTGAATGAATAATGGCTATGCAGCTATATGGAAGCGCGCACACCGACTAAACTGTCGGACTAGACCTCTATATGCACAGCAGCTTATGGAAATGCACATACGCACCAGATTATTATGTGATGCAGTTTACTGCATTTATACTATGCTAGCGGTGGTGATACGAGTACCAATTGACTGTAAACATCGGCCGAGTGGTTTGAGCAATGTGCGCATGGACGTCGTTTAGTCGGGCAGATAAGTGTGCGCTAGCCCGTAGCTTTTGTCAGTTAATCATAACACTGATAAAACCGAAGAAGCCGAATAACATGATTTCAATATTTGCGGATTTCGACACAGAACACGGTACCACCCAATAAATTCACACATCTTAATAAAACAAACACCTTCAATTCCATTTCGATCTTACAAAAAGAAAACTTTTACTTCAAACTGTTCGTGTGGAACTTTTCGTAATATAATTCAGATGGTGGTCTCTCATAAAAATCAAATTAAAAATAATAATGTACAAAAAAAACACAATTAAAAATTCATATTAAGGTACACATACAATTGTTCAGATTTGAAAAAAAAATTATAATAAAAATTAATTGCAGACAGTAGATGAAGTCTTGATTACCCTTTAGCTGCCTTTGCCTTACTTTTAACTTTTTTCACTCGTTTCAAACCGTCCATATTACTTTTCATGAATTGCGCGTACATTGTCATCATTTTGGGGACATCTTCTTGTTTAACTATTGTCGAAATCTGAAGGAAAAAATATGATGTTGAGAAAGTGTTACTCTTTAAAGCTGAAATATGGGGATTCACGTTAACAGAAAACTTAAATAAAGTTGTGAAAAGGCAAAAGAAAGGCTGTCGTGTAATGGTCGGTAGTTTTAGAGTTTTTTTCTCTGCATGGATGGATAGTTTCTTTACAGGTGGTTCTTTTGTGTTTGTATAATATGAACCGGAATTTAGTTACCAGTATGGACCATAGTGGCTGTCGAGCGAGTTTTCTAGCGGGGAAGTCCCGGCCGTTTCGTTGCACTATCCTAATCTCCTCTCTTTTCTGCACGATCCTCCTCTGGATCGTACTTTTCCTTTTACCACATCCAAGATACTGTGATAGCCGGCTTAAAATGCCGTCGGATCCAGAAGAGCCAATTATTCTGATGACGAGATGATGGGAATCTTAAGATTTCGGGTATTCCATTGCAACCCCAGACCTCTATTTGGTGCTCCGATAGATTTTTTTTGTGGAATGATGCGGGTTAGCGAACTGGCTTATTCAATCCTAGCGCCTTACATTTCCTTCCGATTGTTTTTTTTTATTATCCTAAGGCTGGTGACGGTTACATTTTTTATATCTGCACCTCCCCCCTGTGATTTCTTGTTCAAAATTATGAAACAATTGAGGAGTCTCACTGTCACTGGTTAGAGATGTAAACGGAACTCTCCCCTTCGCATCGCATGGTTCAATCTGCAGCTTACCCCTGTGATTTCCAGTGGTTCCTTGGTTTCTTGTTTCAAATTATGAAGCAATTGACCAACAGGTGTTGGTCTGCATGGTTCATGGACAGAAAAATGTAAAGGCCCATCTGCAAACAGGATCAGGGTCGTATCGAATAGTAGTTTTGTAATGATTCATTTAAGAAATCAGGAAAAGACCTACCAATTAAATTTTCTAATTGCTCTCTTTTTCGTTTTGCAAAGATTCGAAGAAATGTGATGTTCTGGTGCAGATCAAGCTGTGCCCCTTTTGAGTTGCGCCCTGATCGCTGATACAGTAATGAACCGGCCCTGGTCGTGAGTTTAAATCCCACATAGCCATGGACTTAAGCACAACAATGCCCAAAGTGAAGGGGTCATATAAGAACTAGAGACGGGTTGATACCGATATATGGTGATATCACCTAATACGAATATATTTATTACGCAGTATTATAATACAGTGGATGCCGCTTATTGTAATTACTTTGGGACCAGCGAAAAACAATAACATTAACCGGGTGATAACAATAAACGAAGAACAAAATAAGCGATGAATTCTGTTTGTGGAAAATGGAACCCAACAGTTTTGATAACAAAATGCGGCTTATAACATTATCCGCGATTACAATAAGCGGCATCCACTGTATCTAAACTAATACGTGCATATTACTAATATCTACTGTATCATGGCGAGCTGGTGCTTCTTGGAAAAGAATCTTCATGAAATGATCATCAAATGGAGATTTATAGCTATACATATTTGGTGAAGTTAAGCTAAAGAAAACATTGCGGTATTTGAATTTTGAATGTCAATATGATTGCGAAAATGCACTATTATTAGCTTATTGCAGAATATCTGATTGCTGAAAAAAATTGTAACACAGTATAGACACTATGAATACAAAACCGAATATAAATGAAAGTCAAAACCAAAAAAACAAACAAAGATGTTAAACGTTACGGAATTACCCCATCTACCCTTGCCCAAACTTACGAGGTGCGAAATCACACAGATTTACTCTACTATCCTTTTCATTGTCCGATATACTCGTATGTAAGTTCTATTCAATCCGATTGTTATTTTCAAATCTAACAACAGCCACCCTTTCCTCCTTACATAACGTATAGATTTAGCGATCTATTTATCCTTTACTTACTAGGATCCATAGTCGATGGGAATCGGCATATTCCTAATATCTAATATATCCAAATATTAGTAATATCATAGCGAATACTAATATATTCGTATCATCCCTAATAAGAACTAAGGAAGACAAGGACGAAGAAAGTACATTAAGTGGCAAAGAAAATAGGAGACTGTCACGCTACGCTAAGTGTTTGGATTCATTCATTTTCAACAAGCTGTGCCTGAGCCGAACGGCTGGTTGTTTTTAAGATTTGATTAACACCTATCAAAAAGGCTGGAGTATTCCTCCTGGTTGCAGCCCAACTGGAATAACTTGACAATTCCTTGTTGGGTTTGATCAGTTTTTGGTTACGTGATCTTTGGAAGGATCAAAATTGAAACAACTAGAAAACCAAGGATGAATTGAACTTTAAAGCCGTTGTCTACCGCGTCAATGAAAATTTCAAAACAAATCCAGTTAATACATGGGAACTTATTTAGCAGAGATCTGCACTTTAGATTCAAGCGTGGCTTAAACAGGAACAACATTTTGCATGCTACTTTGATCCTGGCCATGTGCAAAATGCACAAGACCCGACTCCTCATCCTCCAACCTTGCTCCAGTGGCCAGACTATCAACAAAAACTGCTCACCTTTTTCGCTTTCATTTGCGCTCGAATAAGGCACAGGTATTCTTCAGGTTCGGGTAAAGCAGGCCTACCTTCTCTCGGTTTCGGTTTATTGTGTCCATTGACTGAAAGGATCAAAAATTCGATAAAAATCTCAACCATTTACGGAACGAGTCGAAAACATATTTTTTTTTTGGTTAACTCACATCTTTTGAATGTTACTGTGAATGTGGAATCATTTCGAGCTTGTGTTGCTAATTTCTCTAACGAGACAATAAACTAGAGGCAGAAAATTGATGTGAATTAGTACAGAAATTTAAAGAAAATGCTTAAAAATTACCGAGGAATTGTCGAGTAAAACCATTTTCCGAGTTCAATTCGGCTTACGTTGCCCACAATGATATGAACGTGTCAAAAAAATTTCTGCGCATTGCTAAACTGTGCCGTGCCCCGGATTTAGAGGCATAAATACAAGTGAAGTTGGCAGTGCTAGAAAAGGTAATAAAGTCCAATTTTTGGAGTACTGAAAATGTTTTCGGTAAGTTCGACAATTTTAGGAGATTTAGTTGAAATAATTGTTTCATAAAATGTCTTTTTCCGATTAAATCAATTCGTTTTGGATTTTAAAACAAAGTTACAGCACGTGTTGTTTTGTCCGTATTTTGACAGTAGTGAGACCGAATGACGTTTAAAAAGTATTGGAATAATTCGAAGCTAATACGATAAAAAATGCCAAAAACTAAGAAAAACTATCAAAAACGCGGTGGGAACAAGTTTGCAAATAATCGGAAGAAGTTTAAAAAATCAGAAAAGCCTGAATATGACAAGAAGCGCAGAAACTACCAGTTCATCAAACGAAGCAAAGACGCTGAGGAGGCCCAAAGGCGCCAAAAACATGTCGAAGATCGATACAAATCGAAAAATGCTAAGCCTATTGATGATTTGATATCGGAGGAGGAAGAAGATGTGAATCCTTTCGATCAGCTGATGGCCGGATTCCAACAGAATTCGACAGGTGAGTTTTTTGAATGATTCGATCACGTGCTTGATGTGAAGGATTTTTTTGTATTCATTAGAAAAATTGCAGTACAAGGCAATTGAGAGTTCAGATGATGATGGCGAGGAGGATGAGGAAGTAGAGGAAGAAGCCGATGAGGAATTAGAAGAAGGCAGTGACGTAGAAAATGAAGAGATGAGCCTGGATGAGGAGGAAAGAGTTTCCGACGAGGAGTTAGAAGATGAAGAAGATTCCGACGAGGATTTAGAAGATGAAGCTAATTCCAAAGATGGTCATGAAAGTGTGGATGGTAACGAAGATGATCTCGATGATGAAGAGCTCGATGATGAGACCGTACCTTTGGAATCCAACACCGCATTACCTGCTGCCAACGATCCGTTTACCATACACTTGGAGAACGACATCTCACAAGATCAACTCGACAGTCTCATGGCCAAACCGCCGATTATTAAAAAACTTCATTTTCAATGGCCGACATTCGGCAACTTACAAATCGAAATATCCACGACCAACAAACCGGCACTAAGAAAACCGAAAACGAAAACTCTCCTCGACGACGAAGAAAAATTCGCATCGGAGGGTCAGCCGCCCGCTCGACTAAATCACAAAACGCTCGATCTGAACCAGTGCGCCGTTAAAGCTCAGCTCGAACCGAATTTCAAGCTATCGAATCTGGAATTTAGTCGAAATCACGCTATGACGCCTCTTCAGAGCGAACTATTTTCCGTTATAAATAACTACCAGGACTTGTTCTATCCGAACAGGACGCTAACAAACGGTGAAGAAGTTCGACTGGTTTATTGTCTTCATGCTTTGAATCATACGCTCAAGACAAGGACAAAAATTTTACATCACAATGCAAGAATAACGGCTGCCGCAAACGGAAAAAAGGACGTTGCAATTGTTCCCGATGCGTACAGGGATCAGGGATTAGTTCGACCAAAGGTGCTGATTGTGTTGCCGTTCAAAGAGTCCGCCTATCGTGTTGTCAACATGTTTGTGAAGTTGCTGTTTGGTGAGAAGGAAGGTAAGTGATGAATTATTGAATTGAATTCCGAACAGAGTTTTTAGTATTTTTCATTGTCAGAGCAGTCTCACTAACTAGTCCGCAGAACAAAATTAATTCGATATTTCAGTAGATTTAAAAGTTATGGCGTATTTGGTGAATAATATATGTACCCTCTTTTTATTGGCAAGTGTTGTTTGCCGACCTCCGCCCGCCAATGCAAGCAGTTATCTTCACCGCTTTAGTTTTAGTTTTAAGATGGGGCGAAGCTCTGAGCCACCGCGCACACTAGGTACCAAAAGGACCCATAGCGTACTCTATTCTGACTACAAAGTACCTTGAGCACTTCTCGACAGCGCTTTACTAGCTGGGATTTAATAGTCCCGGTTCCAATGCATTCAATGTATAGTGAGATATTCCGACCGAATATCCCCTCCATCAACATGATGTTACCTGCCTGGAGCAAAATCTCCGCTTGGAATACACTACAGGCATCCGGCAGCTTAAAAGACTCCCTTGCACTCAACTGCTCAGAGAAGACTCCAGCGCCAGTGCCGCATTCCATTTTGAAACCGTCCGTATACAGGGAGAGTTTTCCCTCATTTACTACCCTGTTGCTTTCCTAGTCCGCTCTGCTTGGGTATACAACCCTGAACGATAATTTAAAATCATTCACAGGGATCATAAATCCGTGCAAAAGACTGGACCTTCAAGAAATTCCCTAAGAATGGAGCCGTGTCCTATGGATCTCTTCCTAAAAAGACAACAGCTCAATAGTTTTACCGCTATGTTTGACGCAACCTGCTTAATGAAAATATTAAGCTGTAAAAGGTACATACAAACTTCCGGTGCTGCTATTGGCGTTGTGCGCAGGGCCCCTGTGATCATTACACAAGCACTCCGCTGCACTCCACTCAGTTCCCTTTGGATAGACTTTTTGTCTGTGGTTTTCCACCATACCAGTGCCCCGTACATCAGAATGGGTCTTACAACCGCCGTATACAGCCAATGTATCATATTTGATATCAGACCCCAGCAAATTTCCAACGGCCTGTCTACACGCAAAAAGCGCGTTGTTAGCAAATTTCCAACGGCCTGTCTACACGCAAAAAGCGCGTTGTTAGCCTTTTTAATACGCTCTTCAACATTTTCTTTCCAATTTAGCTTCCTATCCAAGATCAGGCCCAGATATTACGCTTTTTCCGAAAGTTGCAGCTCGACTCCTTCAAGCATTGGCAGCCTGAATTGCGGGATCTTGTCCTTCCTAGTAAATAAAACCCACTCAGTTTTTGAGGCGTTAACCCCCAAGCAACAACTTTTGGCCCACCTGCTCAGTGTACGGAGTGCCGACTCCAATATGGCATTCACCGCTTTAAGCATGAGGAAGATCCCTTCTGTTCCAACTAAGATCCGTTTTGTCCCAACTAAGAATCCGTTCTGTCCCAACTAAGATCCGTCCAAAAAGTGACAACGAAAAGTTGTATACTCTATCTACCTATCAAAAAAAAAATAGAACTTAATTGCTCCAAGCATTTGTGAGCAGGATACGAGCTTCTAAACGCGTTTGGACTGCGTTTTTGATGCCTACCGTCTTAAAACATGAAAACACGAAATATTAGAGTAGCAAATTGTTGTTTTTTTTTAAACTCGATCACAATACTTTGTTATTGAAATAATAAAATTGAAGCGGTAGTTGGAATTCGTTCTGGAGCGATGGGTTTGCAAAGTCTTCATTCTTTACAGCTTTATGGTCTAAATTCGTGCTTTGAGTTTTGCCGAGGGGAAAGACGGAAGAGGAGGGGAAAGGTGTGTCTGATAGCAAAACTAAACATCTAATAAATCTCAATGGACGCTATATTGAGCTCCGTCTTGATCTATTGATTTATCTGATGTCTTCTTTTTCGGTGCTGAGAACTCTGGCTATTTTTGTGAATTTTTCTACTTCGCTATACTGTCTGACGCGGTCCTTGATCTCCACGATAATTTGCTTCCAATCGTATTTTACTTAAAATGTAGTATCCTTTAATTTGACTTCAGTTTTCTGTTGAAACAACGTAGCGCTGATGATTCTGCGGTAGGGGAGGGTGCGATAGGCTTACATCTATCGTCCAAACCTAGTAGAAATGGGAATGAAAGGATAATTTTTGTGAATGGCTATCGCTGAAAAGTAAGAAAAACTTGTAGTTAATTAAAAAAGCATGACCAAGGCTGTAGTCGGATTCAAGGACCTCTGAGTGAGAATATTGGAGGCGAGGAAAGGGTGTAGTTAAATGCAGGATATCATAACATTCTCTAGACATAATTCTTATTTTTTTCAATTTCCTTTTTAGAACATGCTAAAACCAGCGGCAGTGTAAAAAACTACAAACGTTTCGAAGAAGAATTCACTGGCGAAACCATTCGATTTCCTCAACGCAACCCAAAACCCGAAGACTATGAAAAAACGTTCGCCGGCAACACAGACGATAATTTTCGAATTGGAATATCCTTTACGAAAAAATCCATAAAACTCTATACTGAGTTTTACTCATCGGACATTCTTATCGTGGCACCACTTGGACTTCGTATGATTGTTGGCGCGCCGGGTGAAGCAGAACGCGATTACGATTTTCTCGCATCCATCGAACTGTTAATTTTGGATCAAGCCGAATTATTTTTGGCACAAAATTGGGATCATTTACTTCATGTTCTCGATCATTTACACCTACAGCCTCAATCGGTTCGAAGTACGGACTTTTCACGTGTTCGATCGTGGAGCTTAAACGGTTGGTCGCGATTCTATCGTCAAACGTTGCTCTTCACAACACATGAGCTACCCGAATTTCGATCACTCTTCAATAGTCGATGTGTTAACTATCGGGGAAAAGTACGAGTTGCCAATCCAATCGTTGACGGATCAATTCGACATGTTATTACACAAATTCCACAGGTACGTGAACCGGAAAAGAAATCTAAAGAAGCAAAAATAATTTCGATTTAAATAAACAATTCCATGTTTTTTTTTCAGGTATTCCATAAAATCGATGTTACTTCCATCGACTCATCGTTTGATGTGCGATTTAAGTATTTTATCAGTGAAATATTGCCCCAATATACAGCACCCTCAATGGCACATTGCATGATCTACGTACCCAGCTACTTCGACTACGTTCGACTTCGGAATCATTTCAAATCGGAAAGTATGAATTTCGTTCAAATCTGCGAATATACCAAGGACGGAAAAATTGCACGCGCTCGCGACATGTTCTTTCACAGCGGCGCACATTTCTTATTGTATTCGGAGCGGGCGCATTTCTTTCGACGAACGCGTCTTAAAGGTATACGCCACTTGATTATGTATCAGCCGCCATTCTGGCCCGATTTCTACGCGGAAATGATCAATCTGATGCAGGACGGAAATCAAAATCCGCGTGACGGCCTGGAAACCTCCATGACTGTTACAATTTTGTACACCAAATACGATATGCTGCAAGTGTCGGCAATCATAGGAACAGAAAGAGCAGCGAAAATAGTTCAGTCGGCGAAAACGACGCATATGTTTATGACTGGTGATTGAAAATTGCCTGTAATAAATTTATTTAATTGTATACATACGAGTACCACGCTTATTCCTACAATTTGAAGAGATCAAGATCGGGATTAAAGGTAATCAAATAAATCAGCCACTAAATTATCAATTCGTATTATAACTGAAAATCATTCATTGCATTTATTTCGTAATGGCTTAGCCATTGTTTTTTTTCTGAATAGGTTCTCAATTCAGTTTTATAGATATCACCCGTTAAGAAATTCGCTCATCTCTAATTTCTTTAACAATTTAATAATTAAAAATTAAAAATGCACTAGAACTAAAGTAAATGCTAGAAATTCCTAATTTATAAATAGTTCTCTATAATTTTGTGTATATTTTCGTGTTTAGGCCTCATCGATCGCTACAAAATAATTATTTTCAGATATTCTCCTCCACAGTTTATTCTTCGACAACAGCTTCTATCGTGTTCAAATAATTTTTATCTAGTGTTGTAGTGGTGCTTCACGTGTCCACTACTTTATTTTTAATGATTGCTTAGTGTATTGTAAATTAAAGGTATTAACTCGTTATATCGTAAACGGGTAAAATACAGATAGAAACAATATCAATTCCTAACTAAACCCCAAACTATTCGGTAAATTTTCGGTATAGTGTCCGCTACCATCGGAATTTTTGTCATCGTCTTCATCATCTTCACTTATTGGTAAGCGATCTTTTCGTCGATAGGTTTTTAGAATTGGAATCAGTTTTGTTGTTGATGTTGTTTGGGTAGTTGGTGGGATCGATGTCATTGTTCTTTGCTTCGAATATTTGGGCCGTTTCCGGTAATGATAAATTAAATGTGATGTTGTCTGTTGATTCCCGGTATTGTCTTTATTAAATGAATTGTTTATGCTTGTTGCATTTTCCTTGGTTTTTTGTTGCGATTCATAGTAATTTTGTATGTTTCGATAGAATTGACTGGCCGTAATTTCCGTTGAATTTGCGAGACGAATTGCTATGTGCTCCGGGATGATAATTTTATCTGGAAGTTAGAATAAAAAAAATAAAGATTCTTATTCGAACATATTTGTTTTTAATAAATTCAATTTTAATAAATTTTTTTTGTTCGTTTTCTAGCCCCGAAACTAGCTAAGAGAGATAATCAAATTTTTGGTGGGAGTTTTTGCTTTGAATCCCATGATTATGAATGAGAGTCTGTGACTCCATTAAAGAAACCACATTGAAAAGATGTTCCACATGCTTTACAGGCAAACGCAGTTCCTTTCATTTCAATGCAGTTCCTCATCCGAAAACGTACAATTCGTTTCGACATTATTCCCTGTTATTTTTTCAGAAAATTTCTCTGTAAATGGTATTCCGAGTCAAAAACTCATCATTATTGGCTAGAATATAAACGGATTTAGAATGCAGTTTCATCGAAAATAAAATCTGCTAAGAACTAGTTATCTTTTTATTTTAAAAATCCTGATTCAGTTTTTTTCAGATCTTTCATGTGGTTTTCTTGTAATAGAAATTTCTGATAGATCTTCCTTTCATTTTTGTTTGTTATGCTTTATGCCATTTTCAATTAGAGCCTGGCTAAAAGCAATATTATCACTTATAGCATGGTATCACTGATAGCATGTCAAGATTAAATACAATTTTATTTTTTCTTCTCTATACTCTGACAAATTCTCGATAATATTCTAATTAATTTCTGGCATATCTACACAGCACTAGAAAAAAATTTCAGTATGTACCTCAATATTAGATATCAACGTTGTTGATAAATTAGTAGTGGGCTCTTATGCAAGCCGATCTGCTTAATTCGAATGGCTAAAATCAACATCGTCAACATGGCGTAGGACAGGGAAATTACTTAATTCCTTTCTGTTCGCTGTTACGGAGTGCTATGCTTATTTACATACTGTGCAAATATTGCGCAAACTTCATGTGTACCACGAATAAATTCAAGTCCTGTTGGACAGTCCTAGAACGAGTGGCTATAATGAGTGTGACACTGACCGAAGCGTCTATTATCGTTGATTGTTGATTAAATAGTGTGGAGGAGTGCGATGTTTGCATTGAAAAGCTCATGACTTCATTGTTAAACAATGCGGTTTTTGTATGAAAGTCTTTTCCCCGGCAGGAGATATGGTTGGTGTAGAGAAGCCGAACAATATGTTAAAGTGTATAATATAATTAGCTTCATTCATAGGAATTATTCGTAATGATTTAGAACGAAACCCACGCATTTTTTTTATATTTAGATTCTAAATTATGTTTATGTAAAGTGCCTACTTATAAAATGGAGGAAAAATCTTGCTGATGGTGTAAGACAGTTTCAGAAAAGACAACATTCGCAAGAAAGAGTTCGTGTGAATGGTCTACCTTGAAAATACTAATCGAAAGTGTGTTCACAACCTGCTATCAGATAAAGGTTGAAGAGCAGGATTAAAAAGTAATTCATGCGGTACTCCGTGAGTAACTATGTTCTGGAACCCACTCCCGATTATAACCGCATAAGAAAATTGGCGAAGCGAGGCGCATGAAACGATGCGAAATCAGTATAACTGGTTAAACTGACTAACTTATGTCATCGCGTCGCTTCGCTTTACGTGCGCGCGTCGCGTTCATTATGATTCCATCTTAAGACATAGCATATTATAAGCTGTAAATGGTTGGGCGAGTTGGACCGTGTTTCAATGATCCTGTGGTAACACAACGGACCTTTTAAGGTCTAAGTGTGTTCGTGTTCTCATGGGCAGCCACGCGTACAAACCTACCTAGGCATTTCTTTTTTTTATTAGAAAAAACTAAGCTAACCAATCGTCAGTTTTTTTCATGTCAATTGAAAATTAAAACAAGCCAATCGTATGATATTCTAGATGAAATACTGAACTCCGATTTATATTTTAGTGTGGAATATATCAATAGAATGAGGAGTGCACATAGAATTATTGCATGACCTTTTATTCACAGGTAGAAACTATTTAGGTAGTGGCTACTCGATGGATGAACGATTTCTTGAGTTATAGTGAGTTCCATAAATTAAGTTAGGACATTTTTACAGAATTTTTGTATGGCGACTACATGAAGGACTTATGGGATATTTTTCATAGTAATATTTTAAGCTTCGACTATTATAAAATCAACGTATACAAAATTTCAAAGTCGTAACTTAAAGCGTTCTAAAGTTGTCGTTCAATATTAGTGAACACGTGTTTTAAGGACTTTTGTATGACAGCTACCCGAAGGAGTCGACGGATGGTGCTAATTAATGAACTCAGTCTTGCTTTTGATATAAAACTAATTCCTGTAAAATTTTGAATTTTTGAGTTATAGTGGATTCTGTAACTTGCTTAAATTTTTGATTTGCATCATATTTGGAACTTTCGCTTCAAACATAGTAAACTTTAAGTATGCAAAATTTCAAGTTCCTAACTTAAAGCATTCGAGCATAATAATTGTGAATACGTGTTTTAAGGACTCTTGTATGGGAGGTACCGGAAGGAGTGGAAGGATATCGCCCATTAACGAACTTAGCCTTACTTTTTCCATTTTACAGGTGGTGACAAAATTTCAACTTCCTAGGCCAACGCGTTTTTGAGTTATCGTGCAAATGGACAGACGGACAGTAAACGGATTTGGGGTTTTTGGCCACAACTGAACACAAAATAATATATAACTTTTTTTCGTCCGACACTCGGTTCTATGCGTTACAAACTTATAATACTCCATATGATTTCATCTAGAGTATAATTATACAGGGTGTATGGTACTCCGTGTGCCACCTTGTAAGGGGTTATTCCTTGATATATTTGGAGAAAAAAATTGTTCTACAGGGTGGGTCAATTTTCAATATCATTGGAGATACAGGGTGGTTAAGAAAAGTGTTTTTGACCGGTACCCTCACTCACTTAAAATGTTATATCTTGAAAACGAATAATCACAAGGCAAAGTGTTATAACTCGTTTTTTAGGGAATCGAATTACCTTTCATTTGATGTAACAGTCTAAATTGTAACTACACCCAATCTTGAGATATTTACTCGAAAACACAAATTTTTACTATGATGATATGATGATAAAGGAGATCTTGGAAAAGTTCATCCTAGTTACATTGAAAGTCAAAAGAAAAAATTATTCACCATATTTAAAACAGAAAAACTTGAATTTTACGTCCGACATGCTCAGAAAACATTATTAAATTATATTCTCTTGTTGACTTTGTCAGCCGTCGTAAAACTTTGCAAGCTTTGAAGCCAAGACACCAACGAAATAAAATTAGGATGGGACTTTCCTATCCACTGCGGTACAGGGTGTTTATAAAAATGCCTCTAACGATTGGCTTACAAACGAACTTCTAAATTATTTAAATATTTCTTAAAGAACCTATTCGATTTATGTATTATATATATACAACATCACGGGATTTTAAACTAATAATAATTTTTGGGCAGTAACTGAAAATATAAATAAGAGTACGCGATGGAAAATGTTTTTTTTTACCTCGGGAACAGTCTACGCTAGAAAGTTCAAATATAAAATGATGTTAGAGAACTGTTTTGGTTTTTTTTAAATTTAATGACCAATACAAATAACAAACATGTTTCCAGAATGATTTTTTTTGGGTACGCGTAAATTCTGTATTTCCATTTGAAGGTTTTTGATGACATTGCCACCCAAAGGTTTTCGATCGTTAAATGCAAAAAAATCACAAGAGTACTTAAACTATCCATTATTAGACTAGAAAGCCAGTAAATAAAAAAAAACAATTAAGACAGCATCTTACCGCAATTAGTCACTTTCGGTATAAACGGTTTTATGGTTGGATCCCAGATGAAAATGTAGTAAAGCGAAAGCATTATAGCTGCCAAGGAAACGCACAGCACGTAGACGGCAACTGTTAATATTCGAATTGCTTTCCGATTTCTTTGGGGCTGATAGAATCGACTAATTGTCTCGGTAACGGGGAGTTTAATTTTCTCCTCGGTCGAGTCCTGTTTCGTAGCCGCCATACTACAACCCACGACACTAATTAAAACGACACTTCCTGTGTCGTATCATAAAAAAAATACCACTCGCCTCACCACTATAAAATAATTATACAATAACAATTTTATTAATAGGCAGCTTGTAATTTTCTATTGAAACACCGATATCACGACTTTCTACGAAGGAGCGCTGCACCTCCTTTCGATGGGCAGTGCACTTCTACTACTAGAGCTTTTCCATTTTCCGATGCACTAGCCTAGTTAATGAATGCACTACTGCACCAATACTGTTCGCAGGAATCATTTTTTCGACCGCGTCCGTACGTCCTCGTCCTTTTTTGCCTTCGTGGTCTATGCGAATTTCGTACACGTTTATGAGGTGGAAAACTACCTTGGCACGTTGTTGGAAAAATCCTTTCCCTCTTACAGATCGATACACTTCGAAATGGATACTGTCGGGTAAAGAAACTGAAACTGGGTTAGTAGGGCGACTGTCCTGATTGTTTCCTTCTAAGGCTGTTCACTCCGAGGTTTTTTCTTGCATATTTGAATGGTGCACTATCCTGGTAGTCCCTATATATCCGATTTTCTAGTTACCTAGAAACACTTATTTCGAATTATAGTTCGTTTAAAAACTCTGATAGAAAAACACACTAAATTTTTAACATTGTTATTAGTTCGGCTAGAAATAGTTTTCCAGTCAAATTGTTGATTTGGTCGATCACATTCGATCCGTCGGTCCGATAATTTATCACTGACTAATGGCTTCGATCTTCGATTTCGCGTAAACTTTGCACGACTTTGCGTTATATTTTTATCGTGAGAAGTGAACGAACAAACGCGGCCGATGAAAGTTCACAACTGAATCTGGAGATTCTGGAGATTTTATAATTTCTCCCTGGATAGCGTTTTACTTTTTGAGATGTTTAAGTTGGAGCCTGCGCCAGGGTTACATCAGTGGCTTTTTGTAGCCGGAAGTCTTAGTCAAGATACGTTCACTGTTTTCTAGAATGTGGCTAATGTGACTAAATTGAGGAAAGAGTAATTGCTAGTTTTAGGAAATAGTTTAGATTACTAATTATCAAGGAGGATTTTCTCATTAATTTATTCGCATGATATGGGGTCTTTGGAATGTGTAATTTCTTTAGAAGAAGTATTACAAATTTCTAGATGAAATTTTATGAACTGTAGAAGCTCGCTAATTCCCCACCATGATAACTAGCCAACCGTCGGATTGTGGAAGCGGCGGATTACAGTGACAGAAGAACGAATGACGGCAAACTATTATCTCTATGCAGAACCGGCAGATTACAGAAAGTTTTATTGTTACTTGAACTAGCCGAAAAAGCTGCGGATTATAGTGTATGTCGTATTATCGAGGGGCGGATTATCGAAATTGTATACTGTACATACATTAGTTCATTAGAAACATTAGGATGTTCGTATCTGGTGATCTCTACAATTTGACCAATCAAACAGCCAATAATGCCACGGTAGGTACGTGGTACATATGTGCTCGAGTATCTTTTTGTGTATTGCACGTTAATTTGAGACCGTGTTAATTGAAATTTAGTATCTAGTATCTAGTATTATGTATAGTTTTTGTGTCATCGTCATCTGGAAACCTATTCAACGCCGGGCATTGTTCTACCAGGCAGTTCAATGTTACACAAAATAATTTCAATTAAAAGGATAAGATCGCGGTCGCTAGTAAGGAAAATCTCATATTTTCTTGGAGTAGCTCCCATACAAAAATCCATAGCATATTTCCACACATTTTTTATTTTCACGCTTTATTGGTGGTAATTATACACCACAAAAAGGCGGAATAAAATTGATATATTTCAATATAAGATACGTCTCAAGATATGACCTAAAAAATTAATTAATATTTTGTGGATAGCAATATTGTAAGAACTTGATTAGTGATCCAACTTTAATCACCTACCTATTCTATCCAAAAAGTATTAAAATTGCGCCTTTTGTCAACATATGAAAACATGCCATTCTAGCTACGCCACTGCCTCTAAGGTATGAATTTACAATGTTTGATATCTATATCAGTCTAGTGGAAAATTTTTAGAATATTTTCCTAAACGGTTTGTTCTAGAAAATTAAAACTTTAGAACAGTATCTAAAGTATTAAAAAAAAATTTTCTTTAACACCAAACATTTTTCACCTGGATCATTCCCTCCGTTTCATGTACGAAAATCATTCAAAATCTATCGCGAATTTTCAACTCCATCGAAAGTATCTGCTATTATTAATTTAAAGTTTCTGGTATTATTTTCGAGCCTTTCTTACAATCTCGAATGAAATATAAAATCGACAAATCTTGTTCATCGTCTTTCGATCATTGAATTCAACTATTTATCAAAACCGATTTAGTGGCGTATCGCATTTCGGCCAATGCTGACGTGTGTACTACCGCGGCTATTAACAAAGCGATTGAGGATGCAATAGAAAAGTTCATCAATTGGTACGATTACATTCACAATTGATGTGTACAATATTTTCCTGTTCGCGTTGAAATATTGTTTTGTACGCAAAACCCGGAATTTTGGTCGTACATGAATTTCGATATACCAATATGCGATGCTTAAAATTTTTTTAAATTGATTAATAGGTGATTATATCGTCAGAATTCGGGAACTAGATTTAAAAATCACGAGAAGCGGTTACATGGCTATGAAACATTTTTTGACATTTAAAAATTTATCCTCTGATTTGTCAAAATTTGAATTCGTTTTGTATGACTGTCCAATACACATATGCATGGTAAAGTTGTTCCCAGACTAGAAGCTTTTTTTTTTTATTATAGTATAGATACGTGTTATAATACGAGTTAAAGAACGTCACCTTTTTTATATCCATTAATTTAGCTCCACATAAAATATTTAGCATTGAATTTAGATAATCTCACAAAAAACTTTATCATGAAGCATTTTTGATCCCTTTGGTCTTACACACTTAACCGGGATCTGATATTTCCCTGTTGTGTTGAAATTCGTTTATTCTATTATTATCTTAAGCAGATTAGATTGAATCCGAAACCTATAAATAATCGATCTAACGTATTTTCACTATCGCACATTCATCTAATTGTAAGGTTTCACTCATTGGTAAACTTGAAGCTATAATTGGATTGAACTCGACAGCAACTAGGAGCACTGAATTCGAACTAGAGAAACGTAGGACATAGACTTGAAATGTACTTGAATTACCTACCTACTTACAATGTATTTTTTGTTTTAAACAAACAGTTATATTATAGAAGGTATACTACAAGTCAACTGAGTCAAAGGGAATTAGGAACAGCTAGAACTTGACTTTGACGAATTTATGGAACATTACATTATTGATTATTGAAGAAAGTATACTTGGGCATTGGCAATTATCTCAATATGACCACTTAAGGTCGAAAACATATTTAAGTCTGCCGTTGGCAATAAATGGATAACAAAAATTTGTCTTCGAAACTTGCTTGACTTTGCTGGAATCAATTCTTTATTAATACAATTGTTATGATAGAGTTGAAACTGCCAAAAATTTTGACAAAGGTTGTCGGTTTTATATCTCAAGTACGGCTTATGCTAGAAAGTTGAATTGCAGAGTTTATATTTAAAGAACACTTTGAGATAGAATTATTTTCGCAATTCGATTTTAACGTGCACTTATAAGGGTAAACGAGAAAGACATATCCTAAGAACAGCTCATACTGGAAAGTTGCAACGTGGTATACATATATACAGCTTGCTAGTTTCTATTTATTCTGATATATATTTTCTTTTTGATGCTTTTCAATTCGTTCGCCTACTTAAACGATTCCGAGAATTTCCCTGCCATTGAACAATCATTGAGATCTAATCACACTCTAAATTTCTTCTGATCAAACTTGTTTTTTTTTTATTATTACTATTTATTTTGGAATAACACAAACAGTAGGGGTACTATTTTTGAATTTTGATCATCTGACGGATCTACAGCACTTTTAAAGTCCCGACGAAACCATATCCTAATATTTACAGGAAAATTTGTACTGAAACTTTTCACTATTTAATCTGATTACACTCCATGTCGGAGCTTAATTAGTAATAAATTTGACACTAATTTTGCCGTATCCACATCTTTATATTCGTAAATTATCTAAATTGGTATTTTTATTGGATATCGTATAGTCGACGCTTACGTTTCGACACGTTTAATCTGTGATCGCGTTTGCTATTCGGAAAAGCTAAAAACACGAAAATATTTTGGTTTTATAAACAACTGTTCCGATGATATGAGGATCATGTTTGGGAAGGAGAAGCAATTTGTATACGGCATACCTGTATTCTGGTTTTATTCGGAGATATGTTTAGACATTTTTGCACGCTATTTTACATGGTTACGATCGATACGCTAGGCATCCGATGTTTTAAGATGAAATCATTTTAGCGGAATTTTTTTGCCGAAGAGCAAAGAATTCTTGCAATTTTTCATTAGTCTAATATAAAGATTTTTCTTGGGAGAGTAAGTGTAATTTGTTAGTCTAGTTTTGATGTATTTTTTCTACACATTTTTACAATTTCCTTCGGTAAAGTTCTTTAAGATAAACAGAGACATATCATTGTGTAGAAGAAAAAAGTTTGATGCATTGGCCAGAAAAGTCGCCATAGTGTGTTTGTTACCAGCAAAATATTTTGAACCTTAAGATTTCGTTATATTTTACTTTATTACTTTAATAAAATAATTGTGTCTACTAAAATTACAACATACTCCTAAAGTACCTAATATTTGCTCTAAAATTAAAATATTCGAAACATTTTTCTTGAATTTTCTTTTCAGCCATACTCTGAAATTTAATTCCTCAAACAATTAATAAGTGTTAATAAAAAATTAATTAAGACTGAAGACTGTTTCTTTGTCTTTAATTATTCTTTTGATGTTTAAGTTACTTGCGATTTTTATTTTGTTGGGAGAAAAGTTATTTCCGGACATTTTCAATGTGGGACTTCACCAAAATAAATTTCTTCCTGAAATCGTTAATAACTTAATTTACGAAAAATATCGAATAATTTATAGCACATTCGATTCGTGTGACTTAAAAATTTTAACATAACTTGCCTATGTGCCATGATTATGATTTTTGAATGCACAATTTTAGAATACTGAATTTTGGAATATGGTATTTTGAATGCGGACTTTTCGGATTCGGGATTTGAAATACGGGATTACGTTCCTAACCAGAGAAAAACATTGCTATGATATTCAAAAGTCAAACATTTTAATTCAAAAAAACCCAACCTAATCGCCTCCTTCGGGCTACGTATCAACTGAAATTCATTGTTCAATATACAAATTACAGTGTTGTTTTTCAAATTAGTTGAAAATAATTTGATTTTGGTGAACATTTTGTGGATTCCATAAACATACGCTCATAAACGTTCGTTCCTTATGGAAAAATCACCTCCGTAATGAAAAGATTCATAGTTTGATGAATGATTTCATCGTAGTGAGTTAACTGATTTAACGAACGATTGATTTATATAATGAAAACAATTCGTAAATCAATGAAAATTTCATTTATTCAACGTAAGATTTTGAATAATAAATAATTTTGAAAGGCAATGTAAAAATTCAAAGCTCAATGTATATTTAATTGATATTTAACGAACAATCTCATTAATTAAATATATCAAATATAAAATATATAATAAACGTGTCTCATTACTTCGAAATGGAGTGAAAATGCTTCTTGCGAACTGTGACATTTTTTTTAAATTTCTTTTTGAGACAAATTGTGAGATGCAAAATTTAAAAAAAAAACTCTTCATTAATGCAAAATAATAAAGAAAATTAATTAAAATTAATAAAAAATATTAAAGAACTTCTCAGGGCTGCAGTGATGTGGAGAGGGGCCCTGTTAAAAAATGAATATAATATTTTTATTAAACAATTTTTTTTATCTTTGTGTGCCTTACATACTTATTCTTTTTCTATTTGATTTCTGGACGAATATTTTACTACTTGAACAATAATTTTACAATAAACGTTGGCAAAAAAATAAACAAATTAATGACCTTATATTAACAAATATTTTATTGTAAACTAAAATATCTGTGATTGAATTTAAATCATTTTAATTCCGATCTTAAATTATAAAAGAGTTCGTTGATTGAAAAAAATAACACAATAAAATAATCTTTTCGTTTATTGTTTGTATACACTGTAAACTTATCCATACACCAAACATACTTTTCCACTGTAAGTAAATCTAAACATTGAATTTAAATAAACAAACAAAAATATTGATATAAAGTTCTTAAGTGTTTACCTTTCTTGATGAGACTATATTTGTATTAGATACATTAACGTGTAATTTTTTCGAAATAATTTAATGGCGTTTACTTAATTTCGGCAGTTCTGGCATTTTTGAATCCCACAGGAATATGTAATAGATGGACAAAGTCATACCCATTCCGGTAACACAGCACAAATAAAGGCCAACAAAAAAGAAACGCAAAAATTTATTATCACTTTTTATTGGAAGTGGTTGTTCTTCAGAGTTACTACTTTCTGATTTTTGATCGGACATTTTTTAAAATTTTTATTTTTTTAAATAACTTTATAGTGTGTCCCGTTTAAAGTTTCCTGTTAAGAGGCTTGACTGTAACTGAATTTGGAGTGTATAATTCTCAACGTTTCTTATGTTATGACAATGTACATTTTTATTGGCTTTTGTAACATGTTGTAGGAGCTGGGGTGGCTTTTAATTAAATCGCTTTTATGTAAGTTGCTCAGGTAAGGGCACTGTTGGTAAAGTTTGTGTGTATCTAGTAAAAGTTTAAGTGACATTGAAACTTAATTAATGAAATAGACAATATACGTACGTTGTTTTTATATTCCATCGTATAACAAGTACAATTTAAATAATTTGGTTTAGAAGAAAATCGTTAGTAATAGTGCGAAAGATTTGTAGCAAGTACGATAGTCTATCGATTCAGAGGTCGAGGTCGAACAGCCTTCGACACCGTAACGATTTTCAGTATTATGGAAGGTACTATAATTGTGTGTCTGACTAATAAGCAAGTTATGCTTCGTTTCAACAAATCAAATCATCGAGGATAGGAATTTTACAATGGTCGTTGCGTATGTAATCGCTTAAAAGTACCATTTCCATTTCCGTAGTTTTAAAATCTATATATCTGAATATATCTGTATTTTTATACTCTAGATGAAATCATATAGAGTATTATAAGTTTAATCCAGCCCAAAAGTTTGTAACGCATAGAACCAAGCCTCGGACGAAAAAAAGTTATATATTATTTTTTGTTTATTTGTGGCCAAAAACCTCAAATCCGCCTGACGTCCGTCCGTCCGTCCGTCCGTCCGTCCGTCCGTCCGTCCGTCCGTCCGTCCGTCCGTCTGTCCGTGAACACGATAACTCAAGAACCCCTTCACCTAGGACCTTGAAATTTTGAATCTGGATGTTTGGTTGAATTTGTAAGGCTAAGTTCGTTAACGGGCAAAATCGTCCTACTCCTTCGGGTAGCTGCCATACAAAATGTCCTTAAAACACGTGTTCAAGAATATTGGTCGATAACTTCAGAAGGGTTTAAGCTACGACATTGAAATTTTGTACGTGTTATTTTTCCAATAGTTCGAGCTAAATATATGATTATGAAGAAAATCCTGTTAGTCCTTCGTGTAGCTACCATACAAATATCCTGTCAAAATGTATTCACTTAATTTACGAAACTCACTATAACTCAAGTAATCTTTTAGCTACGAATTCGGAATTTTGTACAAGTTAGTTTTGAGTGAAAAGGAAGTTCGAGTTTACTAATCAGCGAAATCCTTTTACTCCTTCTGGTAGCTGCCATACAAAATGTCCTTAAAACACGTGTTCAAGAATATTGGTCGATAACTTCAGAAGGGTTTAAGCTACGACATTGAAATTTTGTATGTGTTATTTTTCCTGTAGTTGAAGCTAAATATATGATTATGAAGAAAATCCTGTTAGTCCTTCGTGTAGCTGCCATACAAATATCCTGTCAAAATGTATTCACTTAATTTACGAAACTCACTATAACTCTAGTAATCTTTTAGCTACGAATTCGGAATTTTGTACAAGTTAGTTTCGAGTGAAAAGGAAGTTCGAGTTTACTAATCAGCGAAATCCTTTTACTCCTTCTGGTAGCTGCCATACAAAATATCCTTAAAACACGTGTTCAACAATATTTTCCGATAACTTCTGAACGCTTCAAGCTACGAATTTGAAATTTTGTACACATTAATTTTTGAATGGTTCCAAGGAAAAGGATAAATATGTAAGAAATCGAGTGAGTCCTTCCTGCACCTCCCATGTGAAAGTCCTTCAAAAAGGACATTTTTTTCGATGACTTACACAGTTCAAGGTATGAAGTTAAACACTGAATATTGTCTTTTGGGTTTGAGTAGCAATCTAATAGCAGTCCTTAATAAAGGACATACAACATGCACACACGTAATTCTACTTTATCCCCAACTACAATATAAATCGGAGTTCAGTATTCATCTAGTTTTTATTTTTTTAGACGACTAGAAAAATATTATGTTTAATTTTTTATCGTGCTACTTCCATCCATATTTGATGAAACCCAAGATATTCCATTAAAGGCCGGAGCCCGAATAAAACATTTCTAAGCTCATAAACCCCAAGCGTAACCCAAAAAGTCCTTACTCACAGATAACATTATAATAAATTTACAACACTTTACTACAGTAACATATTTTCCATTATTGTAATTTATTATCTATCTATCTACTTACTTACCTTATATGAAAAATTCATAAGAAATCTAAAATTCTCTTAAGGTTTTTTAATGAATAATAAAAAGATGAGCAATTTGGCCGCTATCAATAGAATCATCTCTGCTGAGGTTTATTGGTTTTCAATCCATTTCACTGCTTCAACAATTGAGGTTCAAGGGCGTCGATACAAAATCAGGGAGGAGACTAAGATTTCGGGAAAATATCATGAAATAATAGCCGTCTTAATTTAGATATCCAGTACCCAGCCAACGTACTACTCTTGCACAAATAGCTAAAAAATGCTCAAATTGTAAGAATTTTTTTTAGAGCATGATCCACCCTCTGACGAGTCTATGCTATCCGATGACGAAACAGCTCCTTCGGACCTAGTCCAACAGTCTTATAAAAAACTGGCCTATCCAGTGAAGGTTTTCCAACTGTCATGTCCTCAGGGACAGAGATTAATCAACAGTCGGGGATTTCGCCGGAAAACAACAAAAAACTTCTTAAAATTTGCTTCTATGGTATCTTCTCACCATGAAAAATTCCATTCTTATAAATGCTCAAATATTCAGTTTCAATCGAATTAAGTATGTAGTTAAAAATGTTTTCAGTGACATTATTGGTGATATGTTTTTTTTTAAATTACAAAATTGATTTTTTTTTAAATTTGTAGCCAATTAAGTCGTTTAAATTTTAAAGTATTTAGAGTAATGCAAAGATAAATGCGAAAATTATATTAAAGAATTTCCAGAAAAATATCTATGTGAAAAGATGTATGCTTTTTTGAAAATAAGTAGATGAAACGGTATAATGAGAAACAATTATTCTTTACGTTTTTGATTTCGAGTTGAGAAAAATTGCATTTTTGCAATTTCGTTTCAAATATTGCACTAAATATTGAGTACATTTAAATATGCTTCTCCGTTTTGTAAGTATGGGTTCCAAATACTTATCATCGGTTTTTGTTTAAAAAAAATCGCTTCACAATCAAATTTTTTTAAGACTGAAATTTTTGTACATTTTTGGTAAAACTTCGCATTATTTTTTGGAAATGTTAATGATATCTACATCCTTTACCAAGGGTTCAATGTAGTGGAAAGTTGAGTAAGATTTTGGCTGAATGGCGTTTCTTGTCAAGAGTAAAAAAAATCAAAGTGGTAAAAGTTCGCTTTATATACTCGGGATCGGATTTTTTATTTTTCTTATGAAATCAAGCGACCATAAAAAAGCCTAAAATAGCCAGCGACTATCCCAAATAAAATGTCGCATATTGCTAGAAAAGGTTGCCTGGTTGGAGATAAACAGCACAATCTGGCAACCCTACTTATAATGTACGCGCAACCTGGGAAATATCCATTTTGTATTGGTATTTCAACTTTACAGATTTTTTTATTCAATAGGAGATGGGGAAAAAGCTGAATTGCTGAAATTTCATAAAATATCTTGACCTTTCTTTGAAAAATATTCGTATATATGATAATCCTGAAATCCTATAGCTAAATTAAATGGCAATAAATTTCGTTGATACTATACAAATACAGTTAAAGCTAAGAAAACTGAAATAATTTTTTACACGACGTGAATAATTGAGAAAAATTTTTCTTTTTCTCATTTTATAACATTTTTTCGTGATTGATGTAATTCAGGGGCGGCAAGATAAAGCTGATTGTACATATAAAAACTTGCACTTGAGCAGTATTTTTTTATTTATGAATTGAATAATTTTTGGTCCGTCGATTCAGATGTGAACCAGCGATCTATGGAAGAATTGAGCAATTTTCACATTTGGATGGAAAATTAACATATTTCTCATTTTGTAATATTAAGGTACTGCCCCTTCCTGTGTATTCATAACTAGAAGAACGCGTCCATGTTTTTTGAATTCTAATCTCTTCGAAAATAGTTGAACATTCGAATGATTTTTATGTGATGAGCACAAATAACGTTGTATACGAGTATCCATTAGTTTTAAAATTTAAAATTTTATACCTTAACACGCTTCTTTGTTATACGTTTATTCACACATTAGGATGTAGAAATCAAGTTAATTGCATCATTCAATTTGCGCACAATAACTTACCTAGATCAGAGATTTGTCCGATAAACCTCATTTACTTTTTGGTCAGAATTGGTATAATCGGCTTGCTTGAGTCCCAGAGGAAGAGATAATAAAAAGACAGAGTACATCCCATTCCACTAACAAAAACCAAATAAGCAATACATGCTAAAATTTTTGGAAGTTTGGATTCCTCCTCGTCGTTGTTAGCTACAGGTTTATCTTCTTCTGGTTTCTCTTGTTTTTCCGACATTCTTCTAACAAATACAAATCACTTCAAAATCAAATCGAACCGACTATTAGAATTTTTGCTCGAAATCGTAAGACTTTTGTTCCGCTCCAGAGCCACATTAAAACTGGATGGTTCGCTTCGCGAAATAAATCTAAAGGCTATTTTCTTTACAAATTGATCATTGATTCGGTTGGGCGTAAGTAGTCTTACGTAAATAATAAGAATAAAAAGAAAGCATACATATATGTACTTATGTATATCAATTTGAATATGGAATTAAGTCTGTTTGCATAGTTTTCGATTTATTTTAAGTTTCCTATAGCGGATTCATTTCGGGCGGAAAAAAACAATTTTCCGACTGAGTAAAATGCACTCGCTTCTCAACGAGCTTATCGAACAATTGCAGATAGAATTTGAATTTGTTAGGTTTCTTATCTTCCTTTGTATTTTTTTTATAAAGTTCATGTTTCGTTTCCATGCCGCTCTTTTGATATTTGGTTAATATGGTCTTTCGGATTTTCCTTAAATTGAAATATCATTGAGCAACCTTGTGAATGGAATATTGATTGCCAATAAACGATAGATGTACAAACCAAAATCAAGTTGAAAAGCAGCAATTGTAATAATGTAATGACGTAATTCGTAAAACCGTTTACAACCCCTTTACACCTCCTTAGGGGTGAATATTGGAAAATCCTGAATATGGTTTCTACGCGCTTATCTTATACAAAGGGTCCGTAGCAGTAAAACTAACTAATTTCATCAGACCGAATACATATATGATGAAATTCGTGAAAATATATGCATCACCTTGCTTTTCAGCCCCAATGAAAATCAGCACTTTTCTTACTTAAATTACTTTTTTAGTAAATCGGTATGTACTCGTATATAACAAGTTTCAACATATGCCGTTCCTCAGATAGGAAAAACTCTTACTCCTATTATTTTTAGAGTGGGTGTTTCAAAATCGTATGCAATGCCCGAGGCATAAAAATCGGAAAATTATGCTTTGAAACCTTTCTTTGCCTAACCCCTTCCACACATATAAAAAAATTGTTTATGCCAGGGGTCTACTGTGCATATCCCCGGTATAAATTCAAAGGTCCTATCTCAAATATGAGTTATTATTTCCGTGCTCCATTGTCAGTAAAATTTGTCGTAAAAAAATTATATTCAACATGTTACCTACTTTCCTGGAGATATAATTTTTATAAATCGACACGCTTTAATGTCGAAATCATTCCACTAATGGTTTTAACTATTCATAAGTAAGTTAATAATAAAAAGTTTTAGCAGGCACTTGAGATACTTTCAGTTGCGGGATTGTTGTAGACAATCTTTTCTTTTCCTCCTAATATGATTATAATTGTTTATATAATATGATTATTTGCCCTTGGCGCAGTGTCATGTGTAAATTAAGGAAATTGTTCAAATTGTGGACGGTTGGCGGATATAACTGACGCTTTCCGCTATGTTCAGAGCTTCCCAAACTGTATACTACTATATATACATCACAACTAGTTCCCACTAGGAGCGCTTTAAGCCAAATCTAATGTCACTAAAATTCAGAGTTTCGCTCAGGCACAGCTGATTGTCAATTTCGTAAGTAACTTTTACCTACCAAAATGTTTCGCGCGCCGGCAATCTGTTTCGCAAAATCGAAAGTTTCTGAAATATGTAAATCAACGGCTGTTCGAGGAATCCAGTCGGGAATCGATGGCGCAAATGGTCGTGAAGGTTCCCATTACGACATTATAGTCGCCGGTGGTGGTCTAGTTGGAACGACTCTAGCATGTTCACTAGGTGAGGTGGATGTCGCTATAAATTCACAACTCTAATTGTTTTTGTCACACCAACTTTATTTCACTCAAAGCTAAAAACAAAACTCTAAATGAGAAGAGGATCCTACTGCTCGAGGGTGCACCAAAATTCAAAGGGTTCACAGCTGATGAATACGGCAATCGCGTGTCGGCGTTGAATCATGGAACACTCAAGCTGTTGAAATCCATTGGAGCATGGGAAACTATTGCTGCTACCAGGTTCAAGCCTGTTAAACAAATGCAGGTATTAAGATCCTTCGACTGAGTTGGGGGTTAGCAGTTAAATTTCAACTTGTCTTTAGATTTGGGACGCATCTTCACACGCAATGATTACATTCAATCACGACAATTTCGCCGACGATGTTGCTTTTATTGTTGAAAATGATTTAGTGCTTCATGCCGTTTATGAAATGTTGAACAAACTACCAAACGTCGAAGTTAAGAACCTGTCGCGTGTTGAAGATGTACAACTTCCAAGTGGCGGAGCTACCAAGAGCCGGGTGACCCTGAAAGATGGCGAGACGATTAGCTGCGACTTGTTGGTAAGTGCGTAATAAATTGATATTAGGCTTTAAATGGGGTTTCGAATTTAATCAAATGTGACGCATATCGACTGAAAGAGAGCCATCAAAGAAAAAATACTACGGCTTTTTTCAAACGATTTAACATGGAAACCAAACAGCACTGAACTGCCTTTAATTATAGATTAGTGGTAAGATTCTAGACTGGGATTATAGCCAACATCTGATATACAGATCTTAACGTTCGGTGATACGTTTTACGAAAAGCCTGTTGGGGATTCACAAGAACATCTCATTAATAATTAATTGCTATTTAATTTCACTCTATTATTGCTTACTTGGTATCCTTATATGAAAAGTGCTGTCTAAGTTGATGCCCTCTATTAAACCTCTATGAAATCTACGCATCTACGCATAGATTTCATAAGAGCTTACGCTTATGATCTGTTTAATCAGGTAAGTTTGTGAAGCAAAGCGTAAAGACTGTATGCGTGCTTAACAATCTGAAAATATTTTTTTACAAATTCCTTATTGAACTTACTCTACGTAAATGATATGGCAAATACCGTAGTAAAAGTTTTCAATCTAAGAATATATATGTGAAAGAATCGAATTGTTATCGGTCGTTTTAATCGCTCGGAAAATATTAAAATCATTTTGCGATATTCGCGACTTTCATCGGGCCAATCTGATGAGTACATCTTAAATAGTAAAGCTTCACTTTTACTCAGGATTTCTTGTCCCGTATAACATGGTACAATTATTTGATATATCATGGAACCAAGAAAGGATAAGAAATTGATAAAGCTGCTGCCAGTTGCTGCCTATAAGAAATAAATTTTAAAAGAAAGGACATTTAATATAGACAGGCGTGGCACGACAAGGCGTCGAGACTGGAATAAAATTGGTGTAGACAATTATTTAAAATTTCACTTGAAGAAAATCTTTAGCAAAACGCCCTTTAAAATCGTAAAATCATAAACATCATGTTTTTGAATAACAATTTTTTACTGTGGAGGGAAATAACACTCAGAAGTAAAGTTTTCAAGCAAATTTAATAAGGAATATAATGTATTTCTGCTTGAAACAATTTGAATACATAAATATGTTTTTATTTTACCGGCTTTTCTGAAAACCGTACTATTTTTTTCATAAGTTTTTGGCGCAAATATCACAAAGAATCAATTTAATCAAAATTACGAAAATTTAATAATTTTCTTATTCGATCTTAATCGTTTTTTCTGTAGGACTAACAAAGTTCAGACTTATTTTCGTAAGAAAATATTGGCCGTATGATATTCAATAAAATTTCGTTTTACAGGCAACTCAATTTTCTTTAAAGATTTTTATAAATGCTTTCCTTTCCGAGTTATTAAATTGGACTTTTCCTTGCGATTACACAATACAATAAAAAAATTCATATTGTCAAAAATTCGTCACAAAATATACGCTTATAATTTCACTGTTTGTAATAAATTTAAAATTGAAGCAATAATTCAGGATAAATTAAAATCGGTTTTAATGCGTTAGAATTTCTTAAAGATTACACATTTATTTATTATACCCGTACCACAAAAACGAGGTAGTTCTATTATATATCGATCGCGAGTATTTTGCTAGAGACTTTCTTGAGGTGAAGCTTAGAAATAAATTGTGAATTGCCTTAAACTTACCGAACGTACTGCATATGCATTTGTGCAAAGCATAATGCAACTAATGATGGTTTGAAAGCTTATTACCGACGAAAATAGTTTTTCATAGTCGCGACATACTCTAGCAGAAGATATTGTTGCTTTTTAGAAACATACGAATTTTGTAACTCTTCATACATACTTGAAAATTTTGTTGTAATCGTCGGCACATTCCCCGAACCGTTTTTTCCAATCTGTCGGATGTTTTTTAGGCAAATTTTCCAATCGGTATCCCAACGTATCCAATTGTCCGTCTATTATTAAAAGAATACAGGACGAAAGTGTATCACTGGCTGCGACAAATATAATATAATAGCCTGCAACAAGGGTTTCGTAGAAATAAAGAAGTAGCCACAATGCTGTGCTGCTTTGCCAATCGAAAGGGTATTGTGTAGGAAGTGGTAAAGTTTTCTCCTGTCGGACAATCGGTTCAACAATAGTAGAAATCCCTACAAAAGCAAACACACCACCAAGAATTTTGGGAAGTTGTGTGACTTTTTTTGCCGTCACAGTATAATAATTGCAATCATTCCCCATATTAGAGAGTTGAATTTCGTTCAAATCGTTTAAAATTTGCTCTATTTTGGGTGTCTTTCTGCACACATTTTGCATTTTAAGCCAGACCGAAAATGCAGAAACAGCAAAAGAACAGGCGATTATAAATTCTGAGGGATTCTCTAGCTTCCAAATGGCAGAAAATATTGAGATACCACTTAAAACACAAAAAACGAATATCTTAGTGAAATTTCGTAATCGTTGTTTCCAATTTGTGCTTGGATCTTGCCAAGCTCCACAAAATGTAAGGCAAGATACATGAAATATAATTAAATCACTTATTTTCGGCATCACTAAACGCGGGTTTGTTAATTCTGACACTGAATCAGAAGGTTCCTGATAGCTATCTTATATACTGTAGGATTACGTGTACGTAATCATCAGAAACTTAGAAACTGTAATTATGCTAAAATAGTTTGAAATTTTATCAAAGAAATTCCTTGGAACAGCTTTTTATGCCATTTATTCTTATCAAATATTAAAAAAATAAATTGACACGGCTGTTGGTCGCTTTATGAATTTCACACAGTTAAATCTCTTCAATTTCTTTAACCCTCTGTGACTGGGAAAATCACCTTTGAGCGACGTCAGCTTAGAGGTATAATTTCTGTGTAAACGTTTTTCTCATGACGTGTTTTGTTAGAAATTAATAAATGTGAAATTTTAATGTTGCTGAAATATGAGAAGCCTTAATAAATTCGGAACCTGAAGATGAATCATTATTGCCTTCGATGAAGATGAGTACATATGTATATGGCCTACCGAAACTGAAAAACTATATGCAAAATGAAGAAGCTATCAAACCTCAATTCTCAATAAAAGGAATTCGGTTCATATAAACGCGATTAAGACGAAATAATATTAGTTCGAATACCAACGTCTAAAGCTAAAAGATTTAACTGTAGCATCGTGAGACAGAGAACTGAAACAGTAGTTTCAAATGCTTTGTTGGTGGCATAAGATGCTTTTGAAGCCATCATGTCTTGCTAAGCAATCCCTTCCAAGGTATTGGTTAGCGACAGTGCTCTTCCCTCTAACAAACATGCCATCATTTTAAGGAAATAGAGAAAAAGTATCCTGATTTGAGAAAAAGTATCCTGAGAAAAGAGAAAAAAATATCCTGAGAAAAAGTATCCTGATTTGAGCAAAAGTATCCTGATTTGAGCATCACAAAAAATTGTCCAACCATTTACTAATGATGCTGCTCCTTTTGGTTAGCTTGTAATGAGATAAATCTGTCTATATTTCCATATAATTCTGGAAATACTTCTAGACTTTGTTATTTTTGTCGATAATTAGACAGCGCAAGACTCGAAAGAAACAGAATAAAAATATTTATAATTCCTAATATGGAACAAGTATCTTAAAAGAGAACTGTTACTGCTTTATGCCCAGAAGGGGTCATAAAGGAACTGAAGACCAAATCAATTATTGTCTAACAAAATTCAAAAAAAATTATGAAAAAAGCGGAGAAAAAATTATTCGAAAACGCCTATTATTCCATACCTGTACAGTCACATAAGGGTTAATAAATAAATACCTCGCTGTAATGTGTACCTTAGCGTTAGGCAATATGACGAGTTACGGGAATTATCTATGCTCTTTGATGGAAAAGGTTATAATTTAGTGTGCATTTATTGAGCTGTACGGAGCACATACTCGTACAGGTACCGAACTCAATTAAGGTGGTCCGCTTTAACACTGTACGCTATTATGAAGAAAAAAATTACGAAAAATAAAAAATTTAATAAAAGCAAGAAAATCGGAATAGAATAAATCGGTAAGGTTGTGAAAGTCATGCGTTTTTTAAATATGTAAAATCTTCTTCTACATTTTAGCTAAGTCTGATAAATGGGGCGGAAATGATGTTCTTCAGTTAATATATGACTCATTTTGTACTGCTTCTAATATCATTTATGGCTTAATGAATGAATTGAGGTGATGTATCCTGGAGTCCAAGAATTGGTTTGGGCTGTTGCACCATCGACGATGATGGCATAAGTTACACATATTAACTCTTCAACGAAGGTTGAATGTGCACTACGTCAATGAATATTGATTAAGTCGCTTAAATGTTATTGTGAATTTGAACCGATAGACGGATACAATGTTTTTTTCTGAGACTTCACACTATGCGTTACAATCTTGGGACTGGATTGATTTAAATAACAGTTCGCATTAGAATGAAAATTTCGTATATTACTGATTAAAGCTATATTTTTTGAATCCTAACTCGGCTCAATGATTCGGTCGCCGTACTTAGTTTCATTGTTACGTTTTCACTTAATCTATCCAATTTTTCTGCAATTGCTGCCAATTGTAATTTAATATTTGCAATTTCGTGTGCTTCAATCCCACAGTCTTTATTATATTCGTGAGTAGTGGCCGGTCGGTATTTCATTGAAATTTGAGGATTATCCGATTGGACTCGATTTCGCATTATCGAGGTTGATCGCGGCCTTAAGATTGAATCGTTTTCTCTTCGCCGATCCAGACTTCTTTTGAAAATGCTCAAATTGCTTTCACGTTTCCGACGCTTCATGCTCTGATTTCGATCTCGTCGTTCCGCAACCAATTTGTAAATGTTCACTTTTAATTCTTCGGGAAGTTGTTTGTCTCGCGGATCATTTGGCCGGGTTAGGAATTGGAGTTGATAGCGGGAGGTACGAAGCAAGGCACTTCTTTGGCATAGCGCCATCAAACGAGGTGGAGCTTTACGAAGTAGTCTGGAGAAAAATAGACTTTCGAGGCGTGACACTAATTCAGCTTGGCGAATAAGACGATCGAGTCCGGCTGATGCTTGAAGACCCTGTAACCAAAATTTTTTTAGCCATCAAAATTTGAACCTTACTTCAACCTTACCTGTATATCACTGACTGCTAATCCAACCAATAAATTCGTTAATATGACAGTCACTAGAAGTACGAAGGAGAAAAATAGAATGTGTGAGGTGACTGGATACAAAATTTTATAGTCTCCATAAAAAATATCTTCAAATTCTAATTCTCCAGCCATCATAGCTACTGTCTTCAGTAGTCCCCACGGTACTTTCTCAAAAGCCGGATAATTCGTGAAAAGTACACAAAATCCGAGACCGAATGCGACCAACAAGCAGCAGTATGCTAGCAGAAATTTAGCGAAATTTACGGCAACTAGAATCGAATTGATCAGTAAAATCGATTTGCCATAAACTTTTTAGCACCTTATTTGTACCTTTCGTAAACATTTGAACGTATAGTCCAAAAATTGGAAATCGTCCAACCAGCATCATCAATTCTAGCCAAACTAAAAATATAACCACAGCTGCAACATGATGCTGCCATTCCGGTATTGTAAATAAGTCACTTGATATTAAAGTTTCAGGTGTCTGCAAAAAAAAATCAAATTTCTCATTACAAACGATCTTTGAAATAGAGCCCCAATTTCTTTGAACTTACTACACATAAGAATACCCCAAAAATGATGGACCACTGCAACCAATTTTCCCAGTATCTTGCGTAACCATAAATACCTTGTGCCATCTGGGAACACAAAACCGATAAAATTGAATAGTTTGAAATCAGAAATAACAAGCTGACCTGAAAGAATTCTTTTCCCAGAAGAATTAGATTCAAAAATATCACAAGGTAACCCAACGGCGAAGTGTAGCTAGCCGCTCGGCATTGTCCAATTACTTCGCAATTTCGAACGTAAATTCCTAAGATATAAAGTGTAAATAAAAGCACGTAGACTGCGTGATAGAAAAGGCTCATCAGAAAGAATTTTCGTATTCGTCGCCATTTCAAGAACAGAAAAGTTTCGCAAAGTGGATGCTTAAGGATTCTTTTCTGTCCGACCTCGATAAAAGCCAGTAGCAATTCGGTTTCTCCTCGTTCCGTACTCGGAACTAATAATCGGAAATCTAATTTTATTTCACAGTCTACATCACCAATTTCATGATCATTGACTTTTATACACGAATCTAAATTTGCAACTAATTTTGGAATTATTTCGGGTGTTCGTCGCACTATAAATGATAGTGCCGTAACTCCTCCGTTTGTTCGAGCCGTAATATCGGCTCCATGTTCTACAATTAAAAAAAATGGATTATTAATTTTATTCTTGCAATACTTTTACAACCTATTAAAACGTAAACGCATGTTCCAAACTCATTTAGCGCTGAAATATGTAGGGGAGTGTAACCATAATCGTCTGCTTTATTTACATCGATTCCACCTTTCAGAAGCGTTCGAACGCACTCCAGGCATCGTGATTGCTTGACGATGGCAGCGTGTAATGCTGTTCGACCGTCCTTATATATAGCATTTACATTAGCTCCATATTTTAATAGTAATTCTAACGTTTCGACGCACTGTGATAAGCAGGCTAAGTGTAGGGGAGTCTGTTTGTCGGCATTCGAAGCATCCACTTCGGCTCCATTTTTAAGCAGCAGTTTTACACAGTCCACGTAGTCATCTTCAGCAGCTTAAAGTTATATAAAAAAAATTTGGTTTCGGTTTAAAATGTGAAAAGTCAAAATTGTTGCAACCAAACATCACAATATTCAAAATTCAAAACTGTCGAATAATAACAATTTTGATAAAGTTCGCAATTGTTGAAATTATTAATTTTGATTTTTGACTGCGCTCAAAATTTTGGAAGTTCAAAATTTCAAAAAATTAAGAATTTGAAAACTTAAAATCAAAATTTGGAAATCCCTATTTTAGAAAACTAAATATTCAAAATCAAAATATTATCGAAAACTTAAAGTTCATTATTTTAATTTTGACTTTTTGATCGATCTTTTGTGCTTAAATTCAATTTTAACTTACCCAAATGCAAGGCTGTCAGCTTTCTTTTACCAAACTGCGAACGGACATCAGCACCATATTTTAAAAGTAATTCGACACAGTCCTTATGGCCTAAAGCGGCTGCCGTATGCAATGGAGTTTCTGTGAACACCTTTTATTTTACAAATTTTTATAATAGTAATTTTTTGTTACTGTATTAAAACGATCTGAATTTTTATTTAATATTAAACCTGAAACCTTACTTGTGGTGTATTTGGATCAGCGCCATATTTCAGCAGTATTTCTGCACACTCGACTGAATTTCTGTCAATTGCAAAATGTAAAGCTGTCCTTTTTTCAATTCCTACATTTATATAAGCCTTGCGTCTCAATAATAATAAAATACAGTCCACACTTCCAGCACTAGAAACATTTTTTGTAGTTTAGATAAAATCAGGCTTTATCAAAAATTCAAATACTCGTACCTTGCGGCACAATGCAAAGGTGTAGCTTTGCTATCCTTATCCCAACGATTTGGATCTGCTCCATGATCTAGTAAAATTTTTGCTATTTGTGATTCACCAATACAACAGGCGAAATGTAATGAAGTTCGTCCTTTTGGATCCGAATAGTTTGGATCGGCTAGGTAATTGTCCAGGAGGTGTGTAACGTTTTCGGCACAACCATACCATGACGAGAACAGTAGGGCTAAGTTTACACTACTACTGCCCGAGATAAGACCTGAAACGGTTTTATAAGAATTATTATTATTTTTCAATTTGCGGAAAAATTATTCTATTTACCGAAAAAGTTTCCCCATGTTATCATTTTATGGATTTCGGGAGCGTTCGGGAGCGACTTTAACGTGCTGTCGATTTCTTTCTCATTCCACATTGTGTGATCAGGCTGGTTTCTATGGAAAATTGTGTGAGTTTCATTACTTAGAATGGCGTCGCCGCTGCTTTCGCTTGATATGCTTCGTTTGTCATCGATTTCGCTTGATTGGTGATCGTGATTTCGATCATGATCGTTCCACTTTAAATCGTTTTCCTGTAATTGCAACTTAATAAATAAAATATTTCTTTGGTAATAACGACAGAGTGGGCAACACACTGAATTCAAAGCGTCGCCACACTCTGTTACCTAATTTTAAAAAGTAGATTTTTCGGAGTTAGACTTAAAAGTTTTATTTTAGTTTTTGCTTAGTGATGGGCCAAAAGTCCATATCCGCTTACTGCTCGTCCGTCCGATAATTCAAGAATGCGTTAATGTTAAAAAAGTTTGGAATTTGGTATCCACTCAATTTAGGAATGGGGAATTTGGGTAGCTCCCATACAGGAGTCCTTAAAATATGTGTTAACGTCAATCGATATGTTCAAAATGCTTGAAATTTGAATTGAAATTTTTAAAAACAGTTGCAAGTGTAATGAAAATCTACCAAGTTATTCGAGGCGCCACCGCGCAAGTTCTTGGTAAATACATTCATTTAACTTCTGGAACATGTAACGAATGTTGGAGGAAACCTCAAAAATGCTTCAAACTAGAATTTCAAATTAAGCATTTCCTTAATTTTTTGTAGTTGCCAGTTAAGAGAATGAAGATAAAGAAAGTCGAGTAGTCCTACGTGGCGCCTCCATACAACACTTCTTGAAAAATTTATGCATTCATCGCACTATAAAGTTCGACGGTGTCATTATGTTCGGCTAAATGATCGATTTGGATTGGTCATTAGGAAAAAAATCCCGAAAAACGTACTAGCGCTTTCTTATGAATCTGATAAAAAGCAGAAGTTTGTATGAAATAAAATGTCAGTTGTTTAAACCGAATATGTATTATCTAACTTTAATCTGAAACATAAAATTCGCGAGATGTGCCTTTATTGCTTGAGTGTTAATTGGAAATTAGTAAATCGTTAATTTAGGTAA
Organism: Beris morrisii; assembly: GCA_951812415.1. Lineage (NCBI taxonomy): Eukaryota > Metazoa > Arthropoda > Insecta > Diptera > Stratiomyidae > Beris > Beris morrisii. The sequence continues at coordinate 4,347,052 of OX638312.1, read as the reverse complement.
CTGTATGTCTATGGTATCTACCTATACTATCGTTTCAATTTTACTGTATTATATTAAAGTATATATTTCTTAAATCATCTTCAGGTATTTTATTGTTTCACAGAATTTAGTCAAACCATAGAATTCTTAAACAAAGGACATACAATGCAATTTACAGAAAATTATTCGATTTTATAAATTTGAATTTATAATTCGTTGTGGCCTCGAAATCTTCCACTGTTATGATTAGTTCTTTCTTAAGGTAAATTAGAAATAATGTAGCCAATTAATAGCAATACTCACAATTATAGAAAACCGTACATTATCCATTATTCAAAAATGTGAGTACTTCATAGCATCAGCGTTATCAAATTTGCAAACTTTCACTGGCCATTCAGATAAATTCTGCGGCACGTATTGTCTATATAGTAAAAACTTTAATCATAAACTACTCAAAATCATGTAAGCAATTGTAAACAATAAACACAAAAATAAGAAACATCAATCAAAAATTCAAAAACTCTTAAACACTAATAATAACATGAGCGAATCGGTCGGCATCACCGGAAGCTTACACTTCACTACGCAAAAACAAATTGAAATCAAACCATTTATTACACTTCCGATTTAAAATTTAATTTGCTCCAAATACTTAGCACTCGCCACTTGTGATTATTTTTAAAAAATTTTATGTTAATTATGACCACATGTACCCTCATAAAATTTATAACAAACTACAGTCAGTGCCGTATGGAAAATTGGAATCTCTTGATGGTGGTCTACCAAATGTAATAATAGACGACTAACAATTTGTGATTTTATTGACTATAACAGCAACAGCTACATTTGGTGTACAATAACGTGAGTGTTAAGTGAGATGTAAATTCTATTGCATAGGTGATGTTAAATTTCGGACTTATCGTTTTGCTGTGATATTCATAGCCAGAATTCACCGGAAAAAAATTAACAACTCGATCGAATGTATCCAATGCATTAATGAAATATTGTTGCAGAATTTCTGAAATTAAAATTATTATTGGAATTTAAGTGATGTGCTGAATCTAATTCACTTAATAATCTAGCAATTATTCGTGGAATTATATCGTAGTTTGTCATCAAAATACAATTTTTTTGATAGGACATTAAAAAAAGTGTGTGGGATTAAACATTTGAAAGAAATTGAAATTGTGAGAAAATAGTCCGTTTGACGTCAAGCCATTTTCTTGTATATCGAAGCCGTTCTGTGTTTTTTTTATAGAACAAGAAATTTAAACAATAAAATTAAACACATTTTTAAGATTAAAGAAAGTACAAAATTTGTTTAATACATAGAAACGCAACATGTGCCAAAAAATAAACAAATGGAAAAATTGGGATGTGTTTAATTTATTCTTTCAGTGATGAATTTAAAATAAATTTTAAATTTTTCCGATTAAACCACTAAAAGTCGAAAAATTTTCCCGCATACCTATTTCTTAAATTTTGTCTGTCTTAATTTTTGTATTTTTTAATAATAAAGTATTGAGATCGATCTAAAATTTGAACAAAATTTGCTTCCCTGTAATTCTTACTAAAGAAGCAATAAATAACAATAAATTTTTGTTATTACCATATGCAAATGCCTTTGCTGACTTATTGCTCAGGGACCCTTTCAGATGTTAAGTTAAAATTTTTACAGTTTGTATATTGGACTACCTGTAAGAGATAGCTTTCTTGATGGCGGAGTGTAATGTAAGCCATATTGATTTTAATTGAGACGAAAATTTTTGGTTTTTATGGCTCATGGGCAGCTGAGGCTAAAATGCTGTAACTTAGATTTCATATATAATCACTTATATGTGTATGATGATATTTGATAGTTTATATAAAAATATAATTTATATTGTAAAAAGGGATGTACGAGGGCAAGGGTGAACAAGTTTGGATCACGAACCAATGATGAAAATGTTTAGAATGATAGTGGAAGTGTGTGTAGCAATTTATCTCGAAAATGACGACTCATACCCCAAAAAATCTTTATTATCTTGCAATTTTTACAGCGAGTACATATCTCATGCAATCAACGTTTTGCAGGCGAGATGCTAGCAGGTGACAACCCTACTGATTTCAATATCCCCAGAACCGTTGATAAAATTGAAACTTGGTTATGAAACCGAGAAAACTAAAAAATTGTTGTTAGGGTAGTAGAATGCCAAAGATTTTTTTATCACATGAACGGCTTCTGTTGTTGGAAGTTGAAATATTGTTCTTTTTCTATTTAGCGAACGGTTTACGCTTGAAAATTGAAATGTAATGCAAATAAATATAATAATACTAGACAAGTGTTTCGTGAAGATTATCAGAAGTTTATGATGATGGGGTAAGAAACTTTTTTTTTATTTTCCGCATAGCTGTATCATGGATGTTGGCTCTTATTTAAGGTGTACTGCTTCAAGGTGGCCTGAATCACAGAACACGATGATTAACTGAAATCTCAGGGACTATAGAAAGTTGAAACATGGAACTTGAAACTTGTGTTTAAATTTCAGAGTGTGCAACTTTAACGTTCGATTCACCAATATTGACTTGTATTTCAAAATGTTTATGAAAATAACAGGTTATTTATTCTTAATCTTGTAGTTTTTGCTTGATGCCGCTTGTTTATTCTTTTGGGTGAAAAGTGAGGACATACTTTTACAACCGAATCTAAAAATTATGTTCGCTTTTCTCTTGATGTTTTTTACACTCAAGCTTTGGTAGATACCCGGGTTATGCTTTTGCATACTCTAGTCTTAGTCTTATTATTTTTCTCGTTATGTTCCAAATTCTGCGAACACCATGGCGATTATAGGAGCGGACCTGCATACCTTCTCGTACCACTTTCTCACACTTTTTGCAGCGTAGTCGACCTGGGTATGAACATTCCAAGAACAATCCTTTGTAGATCCACTCCCGTCGTTTTTCATTGTATTTATACCCAATTTCACGCTTTACTTCCGATCATAAACAGCTTGTATATGCACATTAAAGTCATATCGGCTTTAATTTATTTATTTTTATATTTTCCGACTAAATAAAATGTTTATTTAAAGCCAAGAATATTTCAAACATACGTTCGGTATTTGATTAAATCTCCTCTCGGTCAATTAGCTCAAGTGTTCTGGAAAATGTTTTGAAGACTTTCGTGTAAATTATTTCACGAAACAAGGAAACTTTGCATTGTTGTGAGTTTTCTTTCAATTCCTGCGTGACTCCTTCTGAATACTTTCCGAGCAACTGTTGATGTTTTATTTTTCTTAGACCATGGCTGATAAATGTATGATCTGGGTGGGGTTGTATGGACTCTGTGTTGATGAAGAAATTACACTTCCCACTTGGCTACTGAAAAAATTATATTAATCGATGAATTAAACACTCTCCAATATATTTTCCAAAGTCCATCGATTTTTTTCGGTTCGTTACGTATTTTGATCATTTAAAGAACTTGAGGCATCAGAAAAGTGTCCAAAGTAACAAACGATTTCCACTAAGAAATTAATCTTACTTGAGTGCAGTGTGCGTGCATATGAGATTAATGAGTTTTCTTAATATTTAATAAAAAAATCGCAATATATTATAATATTTCACAGCGAATGTAAATAAATCACTAAAAATTTGTTTTAAATCAAAATGCTTATAATTTTTGATGCGAAGATCAGTGGGTGGTGAATTTTTATTATTTCTAATAGAGGCTCACTATATAAGCACAACCTTTATTAATAAATCACTATTTATAATTTCCATAGATTGAAATCACTAAAATTCCGTCCGTTCATCGCGAAGTGAAGTGAAATTTCAACACACAATTTTTTAATGTTATCGCGACGAATCATTTGCGGAAACTACTTGGGGAAAATTTTTTTAATAAAGTAAATTGAAAAAAATCTCACGAAACATGTTGACTCAGTAAAATAAACAATTTTTGGGGAATTTCGATCTAAAGATACATTCGTAAGATCTTCCGTAGTGATCGGATGGCGGGATCGATCACGTATAATTGGAAAATCTTCTTCGCAACGCCTTCCATTCACAATTTCGATTTAGCTTCGCTACAATGGAACATTAAATGAACTTGGCAAGATTATTGAGGATCGCAATGTCGTTATGATTTATATAAAACTGATTCTACATATCGGATTATTTAATTTAAATGAATGATAAACATTAAATCGGAATATTTATGGGCGTGTCACAAACTATGTTGATCATTAAGAAAATTTTGTGGAAATTATTCGGATTTAGGACGGACAGTAGTTTCGCGCGATTTCCAGGTGGATTAAATCAAATCGATGTCTGCGTCATTTGTGTAATTGGCTTGTAAATTATTATTGATAAACATTACGTTATTTATGCATTTAAGATGTTTTTTTGGAATAATATTGTTTATTTTGAAAGTAGAAAATTTTCGCGTAGATTTAATATGCGGCTCTTGGTGTTTTGTTTGCGAGTTCGAGAACAAAGGTGTTAGGGGAAAAACAATCAAAATTAAATATCCAAGGAATTCAAAACGTAAAATTTCGCACTTCTGCAATGACGTTGATCACTGGTAATCGTGATTTCATTTCGTTTTGAGACCTTATTTTAATAAAACAAGAAACGATGTAATTTGGCAAACTACTGTCTGGAGAATTGATTACAGGGTCAATCTATTCTGAGATAAAATGGCCCTAAAAATTGATCATATTAAAAACCATGGGAAATTATTTGAATTTTGCAAACATTTCGGGATAAAAAAATATTGGGATTACGTTGGGTAGATATATATGTTTAATATACAGAGAAACACTCTATTACTAAAGTCGAAAAAATTTGTAATTTTAGGTTTCATTCTGGTTAAAAAAAACGATCTTGTTTCTATGATAATTCTTCGTCCTTACTTTGCATCAATTGACTTGTACTTTCTCCATCAATTATTCATAAAAAACAGTAGAACAGACAGTATTTCGTAAAATTACAAACAAAATTACTAATATACAATTTAAAAAAAATTTGGAAGGTCTCGAAAAGGGTACTTGGCGTTTACTTGGAGTTTAACTTTGACGTGCATTAAATTTTGTAGATATTAAGTGAGCATATTTTGGAATCCCTACCAAATTCATCATATGTCTTAGGTCTGATAAGATATCAATTTGAATTTTACTACCACGGGTTTCTGTATAATAACCTACAAATCAATTTCAGAATTTTTTGATTTTCAACAGGTGGTGAAAATAATTGTGCCATTTCTCATAGGTCCCGCGACATCGAATTCGATATGTCATGATATACTGAACCTTAGCCTTAAGAGAACTTTTAACCCTTTACAAAATTAAATTTTAAGCCTTCAATACTGTTAAATATTTAATTTAATTATTTTCTTTTAATTTGCAGGTCGGAGCCGATGGAATTAATTCCGTAGTACGTAAGAAGATGAAGGTCGAGCCGTTTACAATGACGTACAATCAAATGGGCTTGGTTGCGACGTTGCAGCTTAATGACGTACAAACTTAACAAATTGATTCATTTTTTGATTAATGTATAATTGATCTAAATTTCAGACTGGTGATAATTCTGTTGCATGGCAACGATTTATACCTACAGGACCACTTGCACTGCTACCATTGAACGATACCATGAGCTCGTTAGTTTGGACGACAACACCTGAACATGCTAAACAGCTTTTATCTATGCCACCACAAGAATTCGTGGATGCATTGAATGATGCTTTTGTAAGTTTTTGGATTACAAACGAATTCCGTGAATGATTTGTAAGATTTTTCATTTATATTATTTTCAGTATAAGGAATATCCCAAGGATAGTTTTACGCAAAACATCCTTGGTACTGTGAATTCTTTGTTTGGCGGTTCCTGTAAAACCATTCGTCAGTATCCACCAGCAGTCACCAGTGTTAAAGAGAATTCGCGTGCCTGCTTCCCACTAGGTTTTGGATATGCGCCTTCTTATGTGACCGAAGGAGCTGTTTTAGTTGGGTTTGTGTTACAATATTAAAACTTGTTGATGTTATTACAACGTGATCAATTTCGAATAGAGATGCTGCTCATCGAGTGCACCCGCTTGCCGGTCAAGGTGTTAATTTAGGTTTTGGAGACGTTAAATGTTTAACTGATGTCCTTTCCGAGGCTGTTTATAGTGGATTTAATTTAGGTCTGCGAATTTACATGGTCGTAGTCGGGGAATTAATTGAATTTTGTATTCTAGGCGATAAACATTACCTGCTAAAATACGAACGAGAGAGACTAATGAAAAATTTACCGATGATGGTTGGTATTCATGGCCTGCAACAATTATACAATACGACATTCAGCCCAATTGTAATGTTGAGAAGTATTGGATTACAAATTACACAAAACCTGCCGCCATTGAAGGTATTCAAAGGATCGTTGTATATTTTCTGTTTCATCATTGTAAATTATTTCTGTTTTAGAAACTTTTGATGCAGCAAGCTATGGGTTAACAAAATTATTATTTCAGACGGAGGTTACAATTCGTTGGAATTTTCATATGAATTTAAAACATTGGGGATATTTTTGTAAATATTATAACTTTTAATTGAATAAATATGTTATTTTTGCAGTATATACACATAAGCGTAGATTGTTTCCTTAAAAAAGATCAAAGGAAGAAAATATCATAAAAATTCAATTAAAATGTAAGCTGTTATCTTTTGTAGAAGTTAAATATCCTACAATTTTTTATTGCATCAATTAAAAAGTTTTAAATGGGGCCACCTACCTGTGTAAACCCATTAAAGGACGAAGTGGAAATTTAACTGATTCTGATTTTTGTATATATATGACGAACTGATTTCATATTTTACATTCATTAGCAAACTCAAGCTATAGCGAAACAGTAGTTATATAAATTCATCGTGCTATTCATATTCAATATGAAAGTTAAAGAAGTATGCTCCATCTCACCGAAGGCTTCAGCCGAATGGCAGTATAAATTGCTCCGAAAAAGAAACATAATGAAGAATCGACGTAATCCATCATTACGGATAAAGGCCATTCTTACAGCTTCCTTGAAGTCCATCAAAGTCGACTTGAAAGAACAGAAAAATCTAAAGCCTAAAGTGGTCAGGGCTCTTTGGTAGATAATATGTCATCGAATATTTTTAAAAACTTTTGCCGATTTGATGAGGAAAAGAAGAAATATGACGATTTTTGGAATCAAAATTATTAGTTATTCTTGTACTCATTCTATGAAAAATAAATTTTATATATACCTAAATATATTTTTTTCGTTCAGTAGCTCAAATTTTTGGCTGTAGAAACTATAACTATCCTTGTTAGGACTGTTTCAATACCAAATTTTATTGATCTCCAACCTCCTTTTGTGAATGCGTATCTGGAAAACCCAGCCTTTTGATGTTCTTCATTCTTACTAATTTGTCTTACGGATCCCAATTTGCTGGATACAGATAAAACTGCTTTTAAGATTGTTGTCAGAAGTGATTCTCAAGTGGGCTGGAATTACTACAGTTGGGTTTAAGGATATTCGTTTGAAAGCGTTACACAAAGGTACCTGTAAAATTTAATCCATTTACAGGTCATAAAACGTCTTTGGCTCAACAGTTTTTCACTATTTATAATACCAATTAAAATGGCTAAGGATCTTTGGGTTTTTCCTACTTCTTTTTAAAATAACTTTCTCCTACCATTTACTTTAGTCCTATATATATATTGAACTTACTTTCAATTCTGGCATTAAGTATTAGCGTGCACTTCAGCCAGGAACAGATAAATGTAAACAGACAAAAATGTACTCAGATAGTAGTTCGTCAAGTGATTGTGATTTTATCGATTTGAATTTAAATCCGACAATGCAGGATCTGGAACCATTGATCAGGGATATTTGGCTGTATCGGAAAAACATGAGAAGCCAACGGAAGAACAAGGATATGCGGAAATATCTTCTACTGACAATACTCTTGAATCGAGTTCAAGGCGAATATAAACGCTTGAAGGAATCCAAAGAAATAGAGGAAGCCCTGAACAACAATCGAATGGCGAATGAACAATTGTTAGGACCTCTTTCATCCGAGAAAGCCCCATTGATTGTTGGCAGAAGACTACGTTCGATGAACTGGTGGAGGAGAACCAGTATTTCGTGCAGATGTTTAGGTCGAAGAATGTTGAAAATCTTTTATTCGATTAATGGAAGAATATGTGGAACTGCTGAATTTCGAGACAATTAACTTTGATTGTTTTTTTGCCGAATAAATGCATTTTATTCATGAAACCTATCTTGTGTTTTATAATTCTTACAATGATCGGTCGATCCATTTTCCTTGAGAATTCCCTACGTTCATTGAAATGAACTTACGTATCGGGGTCTATACAAAATAATGGCTTCTTCTGTTGGAGTAAAATATGAAATTTTTGAAGAAAAGTGACACCCTAAAAATAATTTTAGGGGTTTTGGTGAATATAATGTAAAATAATTGAATTAATTTTACTTCTACGGGTTCTTCGGATAAATGCTTAGAAAACGTTTTCAGGATTTTAAGTGGAAAACTTTCGCTCATGATATCTCACGAATTACACCAGAAAGATAAAACTTGGTTTGTGTTTATATATCGCCGTGTCGGAAGAACAGTGACGCAACTGCAATTTTGCTAATTTTTTGTTTTCACGTTTCAATATTTTGTGTTTTTGCTATTCTTGCATAAAATCGTTCCACGTTGTTTTAAAAGAACGTGCTCTTGATCGAAGCTGTCTATAGTAACTATTAATAAGATCGTATGGCGTGTGGGCAATTGTCAAAAATGATATTGTTCCTCCGAAAAAAATGAGATTTTTTTGCAGTTGCGTCACTGTTCTTCCGACACGGCGATATGGTCAAGGAGGTTTGCTGAATACACAATTTTTCAGGGGAGCGGTGGAACAAAAAAATATTTATAAAAAAAAATCGCGTCTCATATTTCAAGAACTGTTTAAGATAGGATCTAAGACTTGAAATGAGAGGTTGTGGAGAGGCCCCTAGCAAAAACCAAATTTTCGGGGTGAGGGTGAAAAGGAAAACATTCTGATTTTTATATCTCGAAAACCGAATGATAGAAAGCTTAAACTGAGAGAATTATAGTGGTAACATGTAAAAATTTTAATAGGGGGATGGGATATTTTTTTGCTATCTCTCGGCCGGTTTGTGCTAGGAACTTGATGGGTATATGGATGTACTATTAAAGAAATTTAGGTAAAGAATAATTTCATATTCCATTAGCGTGCGAAGGTGAAATGAGTGAAAATGGGGTGCATATGTTTATTTTCACGAATTTCATTATATATACAGTCTTCCGAAGTATTGAATTAATTTTACTTTTACGGGTTCTTCAGAAAGCGCTGCCCAGAAAGCATACATACAACTGTTAAGCATTACATAAGAATAGTTGCTGTTTAGAATTGAATTCAAGTGATTAGACTAGAACTATCTTTACAACTTCAATGTTGAATAAAATTTGCTTAGTTTACAAATACTTCACAAATGCCTTAGAAATTAATAAAATAATAATTTAATTTCTCTTTAGGGAAAAACTCTCAAAAACCTAGCAGGATTTTTTAAGTCCGCCATATACCTGATAAGGTAATGAGTTTTCCTTCGTCGGGCTTTCTTTACAATTGCCCAAAAATTGATTTCATGATTTTTGCTTTTTTTCTGAAGGGGGTGTAAGGAGGTTACTCCTAGTTTTCATTAGATATAAAATTGGTTTTAACTTCTACGGTCATTTCATGTCCTCGCTTAATAAGCAATTTCACGATTTATCGTTTCACAAATCTCGTCATATTTTTAGATCGAATTGGTTTTATCTTGTTCAAGCTAATCGTCTTTCACGATTTTGTGGATGGAATGGGGTTCGCAAATTTCGCCAGATCTCTTAGGCCAGATCAGGGTAGAAAATTGGTTTTACTTCTGCCAAAAAACAATTTTTTTGGTTTTCGATATTCAACCCCGAAGGGTGTGTAAAGGGACATTCATTTTCCGGAAGATATGAAGGAATGCCAGAGTTCTACACGAGCTTTTTTTATGTATAATCGGCTAAAAATCGATATTTTTAATTACATGGGCTTCCTCATTTCATTATTTGTATAAAGTTGTATGAAAGTTGTATCTTGCAAGCAATTACCATATACTAGTGACAAAATTAATTTTTCCAAATCCCTCCTTGTCTCGAAACATGTAACATCGGTTGTTTCGACGTTGATACATTTCGACTTTGACTGTCTCCCGGACTATGACCCAAAAATGTAATTTATGTGTTACGAATGGCAGTATCGTAAGCATTTTTGTCGCACCACGACTTTAACCGGATCACGGACTTTGATTTGAAAAATACCAAGGGGGGGGGGGCACTGAATTTCAGTAGCTACTGTAGAGAAAATAGGTTCGGTAGCTACCCGCTAATGCAGTGAGGATGAAAATTCTGCAAATGCTATGGTCGTTGCGGTTGGTACTGCTTGAAAAGATTAACTGTTCATTTCTGCATCTAAATCGCCAAATTTCGGCAACCGAATTTCATACTATTAAAACGCATCAACATCGCTCTAAGGGATTTCTTTAACATCGTTTAATTTATCGGCTGATTGTATGATTTCAAAAATTTGAACTTGTATTGTATGATTGTAAGTCTTTAAGCAATGGAAAATAGAATAGCATGGGTAGAAACTAGAATATAAAATTATTTGATTTCAAAGCTTGGTGAACATAATTTTCGATTTCAGTAGAATTCGATGTCGATCTCGATTTCGACAAAATTTAGAAGCCCAAACAGACTTCAAGATCTCTCACGTGTATGAGAAATCTAGTAGATTTTGAGAGTTTTGTTGAAATTTCAAGATTCCGCCAAATCCAGTTTAAAATCTTTGGATGTAAATTAGCTGTTTTTTGAGACCACTAGAAAAGCAGTGTATTTAATTTTTATTAGTTCTACTATCATACATATTTGATAAAACTCAATATTGGGCATTAAAATCCGAATTCTATATCTCATAATCTAAAGACTTTAGGCTCGACGAAGAAGTGATCACCCCAATTATTAAGTTATCCTACAATACTTAAAATCTACGAAAGAAATATTTTATATCAATGTAATATATTAGGTATAGTATATACATATTCACTTAGTCTCTTATTGAGTCGATCTATAGTTTAGATGACTGCCACCATAACCTAACCTACTCGCCTAATTCAAAAATTTAAAAAACAAAACTCGGAAATTCTCTAAAACTATTTTCAATTATAATAACTTCATAAGTAGTATGTTATACCTGATTTACATGGCATGATTTTGGCAAGTAGATTTTGAAATCTCGAAAAGTGTTTACAACGCTCTGAAGACATTTGTTTGACTACGACTATGATGGTAAAATTTTTAACTTATTTTGTAAGAGTTTAACTTTTTAAACGAGGAATTTTAAATTGAATGAACAAGAGTCTAAAGCTTGCATTATCATGCAATATAAAATTATACAGGTAGTTGTGGTGACAGATAATTTTATTATTATTTATTATTAGTATTGAGGTTTTTTCAAATGGTTTTTTAATGATTCTAATTAGTGTAAAAAATATGTTTTAAGTTTCACCCCGAATCAGAAAAATTAAAAAAAAAATTTTGGCATTCCGAAAAATGGGTCCAGATGTATTGACAATACGGCCATATAATATTATTCTGTGGATGATTGTAATTCTAAATATATAGATTATGGTATGTATTGATATAATCTTATCGAAATCTCGACATTTCGGCAAATCGAGTTTTAAATCTTTGGATGTGAATCAGTTATTAATATGTGGAGTAGTAGTAGTTACTGTAAATACTCATAATTAAGTTCTTATAGCGGATTTATAACGCAAGGTTTCAAACTGGATTTGCAGAAATCTCGTGATTTTGACAAAGCTATTAATATCTACTGGATTACCCATAAATTTGAATAAGTTTGATTTGAATTCTGCTCTAGTGACTAGGTTTTGTGAAAACATAGTTTAAAATCTAAATATTTTTAATTTGTACAGTCTTCTTTTCAATCAAGAGACAAACGACAAAAGAAGGATTAAAGAAAGACATAAGGGGAAATCAGATTTAATTGCATTATATGCTGTGTTAAGTGCAAGTGCATTATTCTTTATTAAGTGTATCTATCAATCTAATCGTCTCAAATAATTTTTCTTTAAAGCAGACGTGATGAAATAATCATGAGTGATGAATTTGTTAGGGGGGACCATGGCCTCCCCTCTATGACCGCCACTGATACTGCTGGCAGATTTTCTTCTTCTAATCTTGGGATATTTCAGAAAAAACAGAAAAGGACGTGTTCTTCGTTTACAAAAACATCAATAATTGGAGTAAAATAATCTTTTTTCTTAGGACCCCACAACAAAGGTATTCGAGCTAGTCGCAATCTGTTAAAATTAATGGCCAAGTTAAGCCTAATTCGACTAATTTAATATAGTAGCATTGGTGGCTGTGTTTCCCATCCCATCCATGGTTTTATTATGCTGTTCAGTATACTTCTTAATGCTTGGAAGGTCGTTCAAAGAATTGATGCTGTGGATGCGAGCTTGACATTCCTTTTGAAAATTGGTGAGTGCTAGATGTTAGTGCTTGTCCTTGTACAATCCTGGGTGGATCTCCTGATGAAGGGACGACCGTAATGTCCCAGACTCAGGGACAAAGCCCGATTTTTACTGTTGTGCGATAGAAGAAGACCTTCCGTCTATTTAGATAGAGCTGTGCTGGTATCGTGACCTTCTGTTAATTAAATTTTAATTGATATCTTGTCCCTCTTATCTCTTTATGGGTCATCAATATCAGCGTTCATGTCGGACTCGTCTCTATATTTTCTTGTTGTTATTAAAAAAAAGTGTGATAAGAATTTTTAGCACACACAATTCGTATCTAGTTGATTTTAATTTCATATCGATCGCAAGCAAACAAAGTAATAAAATTGTTGTAATAATTAATTGGTTTTGTCGTTGAATTAAATTCAAATGAGCGACTTTTGGGCGAAAAAGCTTTGCCACTGCCACTGTACTGTGCAAGTGAAGTATTTGCGCATGTTCGCCGATTGCGAAGGGGGTTTAATCTTTATTCGCATAAGAAACTTAGGCTCACTGTTACAAGGCAAATTTCACAGTGACGAGACAAAGCGCCGGACACTGTATTGAATTAATTCCGCGAAGTTTAACAATTTAATTACAGTGTTTGTTGTCGGTTCTCATTGTTTAATTGTGACAGTGAAATTGTACCTTTGTTAAGATTCGTAGTAGCTATCGCACCTACATCCCATTCCGAACGTCTTAACTACGCACTTGGATAATTTCGCCGCTCGATATGCACCTAGAAATTTTCTTTATTGTTTACTAACAAAAGCCATCGGACTTGTTCGGCATAGCGACGACGTCAATGAGCGCTGTGATAATGTTTTTCGTATGTACTGCTTCCTACCTGGTAAAAAGCTCATTCCGTTGCCTGTGAGATCAACCACCTGGTTAAGTTGTGGCATTTACGGTGACTCTTGGAAGCAAGGTACTCTCGGTCGGGAATCGGAATCGACGAGACCGCGTTAAGAACACCTCAAGAATAATGCCGAACACGGGAGCCTCTTAATACCGCTGATTAAGCTTAGCACGCTTAATGCTTATTAGTAAATTGCGAGGTGAATGAACAGTGAATTTGGTACACAGTTCCATCGTGTTGTTTTTTATTGTTCGTTATCAGGTGAAGTTGGGGTCTGACTGTGGTGGCTATGAGTACAAGCTCACACTGGAGAAGTTCATTCGTAATTAAGTCGGTACTGGATTAGTGCAAAACAGGAGAATTGTTTATTTCGGAATTTCGATTGGTTTACCAAACAATAAGGAGCCATGGGTGAATTAACTTATGTGGTAAGTAGAATTGGAAATTTGTCGAAGATGGAAGTCTATTGACTACTTCGGGCAGAACGAAAACAAAGATGACCGTGACCTTTGTTCGTCATCTTCAAGAAGCTTCAAGGCATAGGTACACATTTTCTCCGTAGTCCACCTGTTTTCTTATGCGGGGGTTATTTTCCTTTCGGGCACATTTCTCAATTTCTCTGTGCTGTAAAGTGAGTGTGGCGCAAGTCTCAGATCTTATCTTAGTGCATTTCCGATAGAGCAATTTTTCCGTTTTGTTCCAAGATGGGGCAATGGGGGTGGTGTGTGAAGTGGCCTTGCCAAGTGCTAACAATGATTTCTCCGACTCTAGTGCAGTTTTGTTGTAAATTAATGCCGTCCAGACGGCATGTGGCCAGTGTGTCTGTTCTGTTAATTTGTTATGTGCTTATGTGGAGTATGGACTCTGGTCTTTGGATCAACATAGTGCTAGGGTACTGGACATGTAGTTATGCAATTTTGCGTTGGCTATTGTTGATCCGTTGATATTACGAAGCCATTTAAAAGTACTTATTTAATTGAAGTTTAATTTGAGTCTTTCGAGTATGAAGGTAGTTGTCGCGTACTCGTACGCTGAATATTATGCACTTCAATGATAAAATTTAATAATATACTGTGTCGTATGGAATCGGCTTTTGAATTGCATAATACGAGTATGGAGATGATTGAAGAGCTAAAACTGCATTTAGTAGTAACCTTAGCAATTAAAGAAATATTGACAATAACTTGAAGAGCATTCTCGAAGACTGCCAGGCTGAATTCCACTAAGGATCGTGTTGTGCTGATAGCCGACCACATATTACAGCCTAAGAATGATCGTGCCGCAGTCAGCTCAGTAACATGTTAAAGACAAATTGGCCAACAGTCTGGGCGCAACTTTATTATTTTATGGGTAGAAGTTCGAAACATGTTTAATGCTGAGATGCGGTGTAGGTTACTTTGCGACTGACAACCTAAAAAATAACGTTCCAAATAGCCTCCTGGTTATTCCTTAGGTTGTCAGTCCCATAATCACCTACACCGCATCTCAGCATTAAACACATTTCGGACTTCTACCCATAAAATAAAAAAGTTGCGCCCATAATGTTGGCCGATTTTTTCAGTTTTAATTACCCTAGAAGCACATCTACATATGGATACTAAGTTTCAACTTTCTAGCATGAGCTACCACTATCAAAAATTTATTTTTCTGGAATGTCCCTATAGTAGCTCTATACAGTTTCCAATTTTTAGCTTTATCCTTTGCGGCTTTCGAGAAATTAAAATCAGAATTTATTTATTTCCACCTCCTCCCACCATCACTGCCTACACCCACACCCTCACCCTTTCTCCGCTAGAGGTCTACTGGTTCTAACTCCTGTAAAATTTTCAAAATCATATCTGATACAGTTCTTAAGATATCAAAATAAATTTTTTTTTTAAAAATGACTGTCCCCCCACTTCCGCGTTTCACCTCCCCCTCAAAAATTTTACATTCAGTAGACTCCACTGGTAATTCTATCTACAGAAACCAAATTTTATTTTCCTAGCATAATTGAGTCGGAAGATATTGTAATTCAAAGTTTTTCAATCCCCACCCCCATACCTCACCCCCCTCCCTTAAAATGTTTAATCCTTTTCTAATCTCATAGTACCTCTTAAGACAACTACAAAGTTTCAGCCATCTGACATCAATCGTTCAGGAGATATGGATTTTAGAATGTTTCAATCCCAGGTTTCAAGCGTTTTGGGCTCATTGTTTTCCCCCACACTCACACACCCCTCAACCCTTATCGACCATTTTTTGCAAATGGGTTCACTATCATAGTACTACAAGTGTTCCAACTTTCAGCCTCCTAGCATAAGCGGTTTCTGAGATCTAGAAAACAAAATTTTTCATCTAAAACGCTCCCCCATCCAAAAAATACCACTCGTAGGGGTTCACCCACTTTACCTACCATAAAAATTTCAACTTAATATCTCAAGGGGTTTGTGAGCTACGCACCTTCAAACGGTTTTGCGTACGGCGGACAGACGGTCATTTTTTTTTGCTTTTTTGGGGTTTACTAGTCCCAAAACGTGAAAATAAAAAATTTCAGGGTAGCAAATTTTTTTGAAATTTCAGGTCGATAACAATACTTTATTATTAAAAAATAATAAAGTAAAAGTAGAGTTTAATGCCTCCAAAACGCATTACTGTCGCTTAAACGTGATGTTTCGGTGTCCAACTCTGAATCCGGCATTCCTGAGAGCACCCAATAAAAAAGGATTTTCTTGTTGCGTGACATTTATGAGTTCTTAAAGTCAGTACTGTGTCAATACTAGTAAGGATTGATGAAATCACATAATCATAAAATCTTTTCGCCTAAAATGCTCGGTGCTGTAAAGCCAAATACGCGAAACCACAAAGTTATCATCCATTGCACACATCAACAATTAAAATACTATTAAGTTAAGTAAATTAGCAAATGAAACATGAAATTTGTTTGTAAAAAAATATTTTATTTTTCTGATTCTTTATTGTAAATCACTACTCACTACAATCACTACTGTATGGGGATCGGAAAATTTAATATATACAGTTCAAGTGGACGACTACTGATATTCGCAGTTAAATCACTTTCTAATAACAGAATTCAGTGAATTCCCTAAACCGTTGGAGCTCTGCGTCCACCTCGTGAATTTTCTTCTCGATTATTTGTTTTCTTGAACGGGGTTTTCAATCGATGTTTGGAAATGAATCAATGTTTGGAGATGCATTCAATACAGCAATTTCGAAATATCCTGGAAAAATAGAAAAAACCAGTCTGAGCACAAGTTTATTATTTTTGGGGACAATGTTCGGGAAGCGGTGAAAGTCGAGGTGCGACAGAAGTAGCGACACTATTGCCCAATTATAATTATAAATTTGTCCAGGACTCAGCCAATATCAAAATTTAGGACTATTTGTTTCGATTCAAGAAGGTTATTTGGAAATTTAATTTTGTCAATAGAAAGTTCCTTGTAAAATACAACTTTCAACGTGCATCATTCATACAAATGAAAAACCAGTACAAATTAAAACCTATTCAATATCTAGTCGACCGAAAATATGTTGTCCTAAACTCTCTTTTTGTATTTTGAACAAAAACATGCCTGTTTCAAAATGTAAACATAATTTTTAAGCATGCAATTTGTCAATAATATTACATCTATTATTGAAATATTAAACACCTACAGATGCAATTTTTTATTCTAATCAATCAATTTCGAAAGCAAAATAAATTTGAATTAACGGGGGTAAATTCCATAAGAGAATTGTTTAAAAATTTGTTTTTTTGACCTCAGCCCTCTTCTTATCACATAATTAAGATACTGGCAAAACATAATTTGTTACGTCTCTGAATAAGAACAAAATGCATCAATTTAAGATTGATTAACAAGTAAATGCTTCTGATTGATTTTAAAATAATTATTGAAGATTTTGAGAATATAAAAATATGTGACTTTTCAGTAGTGAATTCGGAACCTTCATAATTTTGTATATTTCATTTCAAGCAAATTCAAGAAAAGGTAAAATAATTTCAATTATAGTTTATTCTTGCTACTTACTTACTTAACTTATTATATTTTGTTGTTTTCAAAAGTAGAAACGAGGCTGTTTATGCTTAAAGCAGAATAATCAATAATCAGTAATAATGTAAACCTGTCTATTTAGCAAAGTCTCTGTTGCACATGGAAAAGGATAAAATATACAATTTTTTTTTAAAAATAGATTGCAATAAATATTCCATCCAATTTAAATGCCTAAAAATACCAATTTTTCCTAAATCAATAAAATCTAATTACATTTCACGAAAAAAATCGGAGTAGTTATTGTAAACGCTTCATACGTCTTTTGCCAGGTACTAGTATTTTATTTAAAGTTTAACAACATTTATTGAAACAATCCAGAGTAAACAGAAAGAGATAAACAAGTGTAAGAAATTTTTTGGTGAATGTTTTCACAGTACATGTTGAATTGAAAATAAAAATATATATAAAAACAGTTTGTAAAGATATTGTCGATCAGTTTGATAAAGGACTCAGTCGAGTCCGAAACGTCACGCAAAAATAAACAATAACAGGATTGAACCCGGAAAACTTGTATTTTCAAGTGTAAGAAATGTTTTTATGTCAAGCAACACTAGAAATATGTACCCATTTTTGAATTTTAGTTGGCAAGCGCTTGCCAGCTAGCGAGTCTTGGATAAATAATGGGTTGAAACTACAATAAAGCTTTCATGCTTTGAATAATATGTTGGATTGATATTTTAAAAAAATCATGTTAATACAAACTTCATTTACATTCGTATTCGTGGGGTTGATGGGTTCATACATTGGATGCCAATTAATTGTAAATCCTTACTTCGTCAAGTTTAATATAGATGAAAGAACCTTTTTCGGATGGCACTTATTTCCCTATAACCGTTCGACATCTGGGTATTATTTTGTCCGTTTTTTTGATCATTGAAATCTATCTTTAAGGAAAGCATAGCGAAATAGCTTAAAGCAAATCAAACTAAATTATATTCTCATATTAAATTTTTTTACTCACGAAATAGTGTAGAAAGTGCTGGTGGAGGATGATACCATTTTTCATTTGTATCGGAATTTATGCGGCACTGGTTCAATTTAGAGAAAGCGGTGAAGCGTGGACTGCTGCTACAAAATGTGCTCCAATTGTATCATTAATGCTATTCATTCTATTTTTCGGAATAACGTATTTTAAGACGTAAGTAATTTTGAAGTTCGCATCTCATTTATTTTAACACATGCTTATGTTACTTATTGTATTTTAGAAACCCATATCCTAGACGAATTTTCTTTGGACTTGGATTTTCTTGTGCCGGAGATGTCCTTTTAGATTTAAATTATTTCGAATATGGCTTGGGAATGTTTTTATTGGCACAGATTTGTTTCATAGCCGCGTTTGGCTTTCGACCATTTAAGTGGTGGATTGGTGTAATTATGTATATATTCGCTGCTATAGGTGAGTAGATATTTTTTTTTACCAATCTTCATTGTATTTTGGACTGATTCTCCAACCTAGTCTTTGCGAATCCTTAGATTTGAAGGTATGTGACATCTAAATCAAACCAATATTCGGAATGACATACACTAGTTTCCGTATTCAGCCTGAGTGACCTTAGCTATTACGGCTTTCATATTCTAATCGAACTTAGAGATTCCTGAACAATAGCGGTTATTCAGGTAGCCGTTTCGATTCTTACCTTACTCTATGCGAAGAAACGTATAAAACATATAAAACGGAAAGAATTATTCGAAGAAGCGTATAAACGTATACGTATAAAAAAAGGAAATTTTTGCGTTGTTGAACTGTGTACATAGGTGATTTTTTCTTTTCAACTGATTCCTTGTGAGCTGGAGAATCGTAAAAAGCGAACGGCATTGGCTATAATACAGAATTACTTAATGCGGACTATTAGGATCTGTTTCAATAGTCAGCTTCGTATACGTCTAGCTATAATAGTTTATGACGTAATGCATTATAAATTCATATCTCCAATTAATTTTGGTTGGTGTCCTAGCTTACTTTACTAATTTTACGACAACTGACGAATGCAACGATAGAGATAGAGACAGAGAGAAAGAGAGAGAGATAGAGATTGAGACTGATCCTCAGTTTTAGTTAGACCACTGAACTGAGTGTTTTTCGTAATAGCGCTTCACTCGAGTTAAAACCAAATTAGAACTAAAATCTTCTAATTTTATTTTCAGTTTCTGGAGTTCTTCTAAAGCATCTGGATTCGATTTCTTTGTATGGTCTTCCAATTTATGGACTAGTTTTGGGAACAATGTCATGGCGAGCTCTGGCTCGAATGTGGCTTTTGGATGATGGAACAATACTTTTAACGCGTGTCATTTGCGGCATCTGTAGTCTTTTGTTCGTTACGTCCGATACAATCATTGCCATAGATAGATTCTACACTGACATTCCATACTCAGGGGTAAGTTTCGTTAATTTTGTGACGAATAGTACGATGGTGTAGTGGACAAATATTTCAAGTGAAATAGAGTAGAGTCGTAACAGCTTGTTAGCTTAGTTTCACATATTCCAGTGATATGATTGCAAATGTTGAAATCGATTTTAAGCAAAAGTATAATTTTTGCACTTACAACATTTGTCCACTACAACAACGAGAAACGAGGGTAGAAAGTTACATAATATGAAGTGAGATAACCTGAAGATATTTTTTTTGTAGTATTACATTATGATCACCTACTACCTTGCCCAATTTGGAATTGCATTAAGTGTTTTACCGCCAAATAGTTCTGATACCAAGCCTCTCTTGAATGAGACTTCATCACCTGTTGAAATTTCATCACCGGATAGTCGATCATCTAAAACTTCGAGACTAACAGACTGAAATGAAAGTGGACAAAATATTGCCGTCGGCCAAATACACTCACTATTAAGTATACTTCCAAATATCTATACATTAATTTGTTGATTAAATGTTAATAAAATATTGTTTTAAGTAAATGAGAATGTAGCAATCTTTTTTCGTACATATAAGTTAGTTGTAAAAAATTAAAAGAATCAGCCGGGTATTGGAAACGTTTTTTAGGTTGTCAGTCGTCATTAACATGCATCCCATCTCAACATTAAACGTGTCTCGAACTTAAGCTCAAAAAATAATAAAGTTGTGCCCACATTGTTGGAATTTTTTATTTTATTATTTAAGCAATAAAGTACTGACTTGTAAACAAAATTAAATTTTTTTATTTTAAGTTTTAGGACTAGTAAGGTTCAAAAAATGAAAAAAAAAATATTTCCGACCTTACAAAACGCCCTCGGGATATTTCATCAGAAAGAGATGTGGCAGAATTCGTGAAAATGTATGCAATTCCTTTATACTCCTTATAGGAGCAGTATCGAAAAATCCTGGAATTGATTTTTCGGTACTTAAATATATAGAAAACCAGAGATAGTAAAAACCTAATCGGTGTCTTATCTGTACTAAGAGATTTGGGAAATGAAGATGTATACATCCCCTTACACTCTCTCAGAATACTATCCTTATACACCTACTACTACTACGTATTTATTTCGCGATATATTGACCTTCAATTTTAAAGGCACTAACCTCCCCCAAAATTGTATTTTTAGAATGCTGACTGATGAACAACAAATTTTCAATTGCTTTTTTGAGGACTACTAGTCGAAAATACGAGTACTAAATTTGAGGCTAGTATATTTTTTTAATTTTTCGGTTTATTATTAGAATAAACATTTATTGTTATGCTATAAATTTTCGTGTGTAAAGACAATTTTCGACCTCTTCTCGACCAAATGTGAGAGCTAAAAGTCCAGAAAGCGTAATTCGGACTGTGATATCGCATCGCTTCAACGCGTCGCTTCAAGAGGCAATTTTCTAATTTCGTCGCGCGCGTAATGTAATTTTGACAGTTGCGTTTTTTTCACAACAATAAATATCGCGTTAATAAAAATCGCGAATGAATGCCTACACCACAAAAAAAAAGGGGGGGGGGGGGGAAATTTGGTATTTGTGAATATTATTTGTCATTTGTGGCGAACGATTTAACGCGCTTGTCGCGAGTGGGTCATTACGCGCGCCGAGTCGCGCATTGCCTTCAATAAAATTTCACCTTAAAACTTTGCAGTTACTGTGATCTGTGAATGTAATTTGATTTTTTCTTGTTGATAACTTGGCGTCATTAATCAACGGTGCCGTTGGTTGCTTTGTGTTCTAATGAACAGCCGACACCGAAAGAAGACTTAACAGTTGGGACTAATTAATTCTTATAAAAATGTTGGAAAAAGTTTTTTTTTTAATATGAATTCATGTTATAATTTTTTTTTAAATTACGAAATGTAAAAAAAGTATTAGTTTTTTAAATTCCAGCGAGTTTTAACGGTCATGGCCTAGTTCAAGACCCTGGACAATGTATACATAAGTGTCTTATTCTTTATGGAGGAGTGACTTTGTGTAAACAATTTTAATTTTGGATTAAAACCTCTGTTGTGATGGCAACCCACTGCCATCATCCAACCCTAACTCGATGGACCAAAATAACATCAAAATCAGTTGGGGTCCAAGTTTCTGATAACTCGGTTTGCTTAATTATGCGCATTAAGTTTTGTACGTGGAAACAGGTGGAGCAATGTTCATTGCGGCTAATACCGTTTGCACTTGCCATAACAGTTTACGCGATTTTTGTTCAATTTAAGAAAAGTGGTCAAGCCTGGACAGCGGTTACAAAATGCTCGCCAATTATTGCGCTAATGCTGTTCATTTTATTTTTCGGATTTACCTATTTGAAATCGTAAGTTCTTGTGATTGTGGCTTAGAATCGACTGTGTTTACCTTCCATTGTTACATACAGGAACGCATATCCTAGAAGAATTCTTATGGGTCTGATATTTTCGTGCGCAGGAGATGCCTTTCTGGACTTGGACTTTTTCGAATTTGGCATAGGAATGTTTTTATTAGCGCAAATTTCGTACATTTTCGCGTTCGGTTTTAAGCCGTTTAAATGGTGGATTGGAGTTCTTCTCTTTATATACGCTGCCTTTCGTAAGTTGAGATTATTATTAATTAATTCGTGAGTTCGGTCAACATTAATTTATGGCAATCAGAACGAGATAAAGCAAGTTATCGCTGCAGAATGGCCTTTAGTAGCATATAAAAATAGAAATTGGCATAGTGAAATCTTAGCTTAATAAAAAGATTTCGCCAAAGTATCGAGAGAAAAACATTTTTGAAATGATGATAAAGTAAATTACACCTTGTTTAAATTTTTTGATAAGAGCGGTCGAGATAAGTTTTAGTTTTATTGGCAATATTTCGATAGCACGTGAAGAGTTTGTACTATAAACTGAATGAAAGAAATATTGTTTGAATTGATAACCAATTCGGGTTTTTAGCTAGCGTTTTGGTTCTGGTGTTGATTAATGTTTTCATTTTCATTCACAGTACATTGTTTTGATTTGCTCCTATAAAGGACATAGTTAACTTTTAATTCAAACTGTTAATTCTCGTTTTAGTTTGTTCAATTCTTTTCGAACACTTGAATCCGTTTTGTCAATTGGGTTTTCCAATTTATGGTTTCTTCCTCACATCTATGGCATGGCGAGCTTTAGCGCGAATGTGGATTTTGGATAACGGATCAGTACTTATAACGCGGCTGATTTGCGGTGGTTCCAGTCTTTTTTTCGTACTATCAGATTCATTCATCGCAATTAATAAATTCTACGTAAAAATTCCGCATCCAAACGTAAGTAAAGATAATTTTTTTCTCAAGTGTCGAATAGTGGCAAGATTTTGATTTCTTCATTGAGGGTTGGATGATAGACTAGTAATTTATTCCTGTAAAAAACTATTATGTTGTGGAGCTTTACGGAGGAAATGACCAAGGCCCGATCAAGATTGTTGCGCACTGGAAAAATTAATCAGTAAATGCACTAGTCTTATTGAAAAATGGTATAAAAATCATCAATAATTCGGCCTTAGATCTGGTGACAAGAAGTTTTTTTTACTGCTATTTACCATCTTGGGACAACTTTAAATTCTGAAAACTAATGTGTTTTTCTTTCAGTTCTACATTATGATCACCTATTACATTGCGCAATTTGGAATTGCATTAAGTGTTATTCCACCGAATGGTTTGGATTTCAAGAAACCATTACATGAAGCTAAACAATACAGTCGAACCGTCAAGACATCTAAATTTCTAGATTGAAAAAGGAGTGTCGCCCTGTTAAGTTTTAAACTTACAAATATTATTGCCATCAATAGTTGAGATCTAAGATTTTATTAAAATTGTAATTTTAAGTCAAAAAAGAATTTATTATAGTTAGACTCAGTTACTCGTATCATACGTGTTTTATTCTTTATAATTCACCAATTTAAAATATTCTAGTTGTCGTTTTCAACATATTACATTATTAGTTCACATCTTGATAATTAAGATCTGTTTCGCAATTGAAATAAATTTGATTCGCTAAGGGCAACAAGTGTTCATACCATTAAAATTTTGATCGAAGTTTGAGAAATAATTGAAAATTTCGCACAGAACTGGATGCAATTGAAGTAGACGCATTAGCTGTTGCATATCGTGACTGTTTTATGGCTTGCAAGTAAATCAAAACGAACTTCCAAGATGAGAGTTCTTTCCACAAACAAGTTTTTTTTCACAAAGTCCTTAATCCTTACTACGCACTGTTCATAAATTGAAGTATACTCGACCTTGGTTGTGTTTAGATTTCTAAAAAATATTCTAATTTAGAGAAGCAAACTTCCAATAGTCGGTATGTGAGTGATGGGGATTTCTTTTTGAAAATATACGTACCTATAGTATAAAGGTGATATTAAAATTTTTTGAAACTGTAATTTCCTTCCTGATTCAAAGTTATAGTTAATAGTTTTGGATTTAATCTCGAGTAACCACTGTTTGATTTGTCCGGGGATGGCTTGTTAACCTATCGCTCAACAACCGATAAGATAATAAAGTATTAAATACATAAAATAATAATATATCAAATAATTATAAAATATTAAATATAGAAAATGATTTTTAGTGTGTTTATAATCAGTTTTTCTCTATTTCAATAATATTGATTTAAGATTTGAAAAACTGTTTTGCCCTGAAACTATTTTTTTGGACGTATGTAAACGCTTTGGACGACTCGCTAGCTCACCAACCCTTTGAAATAGAACGTTAAAATTTTTACCGTCGTAAGATTTCGTAGGCGCCCATACTATTGACATATTGTTAGCTATGGAACACTATTTGATATTTCAGTGGATGAATTGTGATTTTTTCCTGAAATGAAAGCCTATTGCAAAACGCCTGAGGCAAGTATAAAATATTAACAATTTCATGGTTTATTTATTCGTACTGTAGTGTTACTCTCAAAGCTTTAAAACTTTATTTAAGCTAAAAGTCTTTGCTTGAAAATGGTTCAAATTTCCGCTATAGCTTTGGAAGAATAAATAGTCATAGCTAAAATTTTCACACATATAGAATTACGAAATTATAATGTGTAAAAATTTAATAATTCAAGTGAGTGAAAATTACAGAATATTATATACATAGTTTCAGAAAAGGGAAAACTTTATTTAGAGTGAGCCTGAATTTCTAATTAAAAGACCTACTAACAGCCATATTAATATAATCTTACCCTGCGTCTACACTGGCAATGGCAATGACAACGGCAATATTGCCATACACAAATTGACAGTGTAGACGCATCAAACGCATATGGGAATATTGCTCTCTATTTCATCGTTTGAAATAAGTGAACGTCGCTTGTCAATAGGTAGGAATAAGTTTTTTTTTGCTTTGATCGCGAAATGGCTGAAAATAAGTTGACTAAAAAGAAACCAATTGGACTTATCAATAGTTTTTTTATGCACTGTCCGACATTTTGCTTTGCTTCAGAACATGACACTTCGAATTCACTCGCTCAAATTAAAATTGCCTGGCAGTCAAATACCCACTCATTACGATTTGACATTTAACGCAATGGAAATATTGCCAGATAAATTTCCAGTGTAGAGGCAGGGTTAGGGTGTGTTCTCTAAATTGAATTTAGTGTTCTAAATTTCGTCTCATTTTATATTTGAATAATCTTTGGCAAATAATTGTAAATTCATAATTGTTAGTTTTATTACAAAAATTACAAAAAATACTGAACTTAGCTTTCACAATGTAAACAATTTATGTTCATCATTTTTATTGTTCTGATTATTGATAGTAGGATATTACGTATCTAACATCTCAACTTTAAAGTGTAATATTTAATAATACGCCTTATAAGGGACAAGATTGACTCAATTTATTATTCCTTCAAATTTTAGTTCACTAGATTGCTTTTCATCGATAAGAGTGTGATGTTTGTCGCTCGTAAAATTTTTAAAATGAGCAGTTAAAGAACTAAGGAAATACATTTTATTCAAAGTATAATCATTTGTACAAAATATTGAGATTTTTTTATCAGTGAACACTGCAGTCAAGGTATCGTTGGGTTTTCGATGCCTTGAATTTGGCTCTATTCTTCTGGATCAGTTTTTCTGAAGAGATGAAAATCCAATTAAATCATCAAAATACTATCAAATTTAAGCTATGAATTAAAATAACTTTAGGGAAAATCTCCAAGTCATTATCATCAGCATACTGTTGAATTGCCGATTTAATTTATTTCCAAGGTATTGATTACTTGATATTTTGATTAATTATAGCCGTTATCATGGAGCTAGGAAACTTCCGCTTCAATAAACGCACCAGATACAAAATGCTATAGTAAAATAAAACTCACTTCCACAAAATGTATGTGTGTTCCATTCGCCATATATTCGCAGCTCGCACATACATCATATTTAGTAATCTGTACCTGTATTCATTTTAAAGGTTCGCTTTCCAACGGAGGTATTTTAATTAATTCCCTAACGGAATTTTAATCGCGTGAAAATGTTTTTATCGCAGATACAGGACGTATTACCTCCGTTGTACTTGATACAGGCACCTGCCTGCCGTACCTTACGCAAAAATGCGATATAACATTACATTTGGGAATTATAAATTATTCGCTACACAAGGTATACTTTATTTTCACATTGTGTGTCTGTAATTCAGTTTGGTTGGAAGCGAGAACGTCGTTTTTCTTATGACTTACTGCCATGCTTTTGAAGAATAACGCAAATATCTCACAGATATAAAAAAAGGAATTTTTCATTCGAAACAACTTTATCAAATTCAGTTAGTTCGTTTTATAAATTAGCATACAAGGACCGTCGTCGCATCCTGATACAAAATGCATCACTTCGTTTCTGATTCATCAATGAATCAATCAACCGTCCGTGGAAATTGCAAGCTTTTCTTCATGAAACCGAGTAAGTGACGCGTGAGTTATTAGATAGACATACATCCTTCCGGCGTAAGGGATGTGATTTATTAGGCACCACTAAATCAATACAAAACTATGGCTGAAATATGGAAATAACCCTTATCATATCGGATCAATGCCTAGCAGGCAAAAGAAAGCTTGGAAGGTCGTGTTCGTAAAGAGGAAAATAAGGAAACTTCTTTTTTTGATGAAAAAGTTAGTCATGCATAACTTGGTGTTATTTATATCTGTTTAATTAAACACAAGCAAGCAAACAAATAAAAAAAATTAACATAACATAACATAAATTTATTTAAATTTTTAAAAATAGTTCGTACAATTATCTACAATTTCAGTGATCAGATCTTACATCTTTGCATCTGTAGTTACAATTTGAATTTTTTCTAGTTCTTTGTTTATTATATTAATTATTTAAATCCAAGGAAAAATTTTATAATAAAAAACCTTGCTTGTTAAATCCTACCTACCTACCTAACTTACAAACTAACTTACAATCTAAAATAAAATGTAAATAATTAGGTTAAATATATAAATAACTGTTATAGGAAAGATGAAATTAGCGGGTTGTCTACCAACTGGGATCGTAACAAAAATGAGGAGAGTAAAAAAAAGGAAAAAAAAAAAAAGAAATACGATAAAAAATATTAAATTAGTTAAAAAGGAGATTAGATGGATATTTAACAACTATTTTGTAATAACGAATTAGTTAATTTTTGTCTTTGGAAATTATTAAATTTATTTGTAAAAGTGTACAAGAAAAATATTAAATCAGTGTATATTGGAGAAAATAGCAAAAAGCAAAGAAAACAAGAAAATCAAGTAGTATTCGGTAACATTATTAAAAACGAAAGTTCCGATGTTGAGTACGCACGATATTGTGGTCAATTTTAGTTTATCTTACAAAAAAGGCTTAGGCTAGAGAGTTGAAGCTTAATTGATATATATATATACCAGTATACTGTATTTTTGTAACCTATTACTGAATTTGTTGTAAAGTACGATGGTTAGGTGCAAAATTAAAGCTTCCTATATATCAACATATATCTAGAACCCTTAAAATTATCAAACCCTGAAATATTCGTAGTTAGTAACCCAGTTGGTAGACTCTTCTCGAAAGGGCTACTTTATGGTGGGGTTCAATTAATTTTTAAATTTCAAAATTGTTAAATGCTTGGAACAAGTATCAACTGCCCGTTTAGTAGAAAATTCTAAGGGAGTAGCTAAATATGTTTTACAGAGTTTATATTGGTTCTTCACCAGAGTAACTGTATACGTAGTCAAACAAACATCCATTGTTTCTCCGAGACAGTTGGCATATTTAAGTCGTATTCGAATACTTTGCTTCGTCTAAGTCTAGTTATAATAGTTTATGAAGTCAGACATAGCAAAGCTGTGTCTCAATTCCTTTTCGGTTCGTGTCTTGACTACTTTTACGACAACTGAGCTATCAGTCAATCTTAGCAAACGTAAAAAAATTAAAATTTTTCTATTGAATTTAATTTTATTTTTGATTTATGAAGTGTCAAATAAGCAGCTGAGCCATTTTGACGGTTTAGCTAAGCTTTTCCTAAACTGTTATAATAGTAGTGCTATGCTGTGATGTCAACATAGACGTAGACGTAGGACGAAGCAAAGTATTCGAATACGTCCTTAATATATTTTCTACGACTAATAAAACTGTCAATAGCTAGACATATTTCCATCATCTAAAATCTCCAAAGCAAACTGATTAATTTTTTCCGCTTCTCGAAAAGCGAGTACGAATTAAGGGCCAATTTTTTTTCCTTAATTCCCAATTCTTTTTTGAATTGAATTTTATATCCTTAATATTCATTAGTGATTTGCATAAAAAATCCTTCTGTAAAAGGACTTCATTTAGAATTCGGGATTATTCCAATTCACGTCCTTTAGTTCAAATAGTGCATATAAAGCTGGTGAGGTTGATTTAGAAAACTGCTGAACTACCATTGTACCATCAATGGAACGATGGTGATTGCAACATTGGAGTGACTGTGACTGCGATTTAAGTAGCTTTATATGGAATTTATATGGAGTTTTAATAATTCAATGGAAGACCAAGTGCAAAAAGCTGTTTGCAGTTCAATTATCTTGAGAAAATAGCTGTGGATGGTTTGACTATCGTTACTGATCGAAAAATTTAATGGTACTTTACAGCATGCAGTTTTGCGGCTAAATAATTTATTTAGTGACCCAAAAAGGTCAGCTCATATTAGTTATAATTTTAACATAATTTATAGTTAATTTGACTACAGTACGGGCATGTTGTGCAATTTTATGATCAAATG
Organism: Beris morrisii; assembly: GCA_951812415.1. Lineage (NCBI taxonomy): Eukaryota > Metazoa > Arthropoda > Insecta > Diptera > Stratiomyidae > Beris > Beris morrisii. Next base: position 4,317,945 of record OX638312.1, on the reverse strand, counting down.
ATACAAAAACCCCATAAAAGATGTAATTAGGTAAAACGATTATGGCTGTATCAAAGGATATTTTCAATGTATTTTAAGTCACAGTACAGTCCTTGAGTTAATATTCCTATAAAGTAAGCTATGCTAATGTTTTCGAAAATTTTAAAATGGGGTTATTTCGTGCTTTTATAGGGCTGGTGATTGATAGAAATCCCTGGTGGTGGCTTGACTTTATCAACACAAATTTTGTCGGCTTGTCTTAGGTACTTCCTAGGAAATTACAGCCCGTAAAGACTTTAATGTTCTGCGAAAATGTCTTAGTTTTCTAGTAAGCGCATTCAGCTGTATGGCAGTGAAGTGGTTCTTGAACAATGTCTAGACAAACAAGAACCCGTTTCACGTTCATAGAAAGCAGACATTATCATGTTGATTTTGTGCCGCACCAAGGATACGGCCTTCTCTCGCATTAAAACGAATCCTTGGAACTGTGACGTGATAATATTCCAGCTCTCCACATAATATCCTTTTTGAATCTGGCTTCGTTCTCTTGATATATTGATGCCATCAGCCGGGGTGGGTATTCGAAATCTGATATCGATATCGGCTATAGAGCTGAAACAGAAACCGTGATAAAACCAAAAGGAATTTAACTTTTCGGATAGGAAGTTCTAGTTGAGCTACGGAAATCGACAGAAACCATAAATTTTGTATCATTTCGTAGCGATTGCCGCACTTAAATTTAATCGAGTGGAAAAGTTTTTCGTAAACTTTGTGAAATTTCGAGTGAAATTAATGAAAATTAGAACGATGGAAGAAGGACTTGCGTAAAGGGGGAAAATGTAGGAAAAGTTTCTCCTTAGTTAAAGGAAGCTTTAAAGTTATACAGTTGCAGTAAGTGGCTGGAAAAGTTAACAATTTCATCGGATGAAATAGACTGGAATGGGTGGTAGAATTTAGTCCTGTTTAGATTATGGGTTCGATTAGAAAGTTTCACTTTCTTAAGTTTAGTTGGTGGTCACATAGTTTAGACTTTACAATTAGACGATGCACGCTCAGCTCTATTCTTGAATCTAAAATTTTAAGATTTCATCACAAGCCTTTTTTGGTCCAAGGAAAAAAAATTCAAAAACGACAATATTGAGAAAGACTATGTCACCTCCCGAATTCCCGAAATTAATCTTGCCACGGAAAAATGTCCAAATTCAAACAGTGTTGATTAAAACTATAAGGCCGATTTTCTTCCGATGGTGAAGGTGAATTGGTAAACTAATTGGCTGATGAGGTTACAATGCCTGACGGAAGGTTGCGGGACATTCAAAGTAGAGATATTCAATTTGATTACTTTTCACTAGCAAATATTTACTGATTACTTCACATCACTACGTAGGAACTTAATTGAATACTGTAGTTATGCTGTAATCGCATTCTATCGCTACACTCGCATTCACTATAACTTCACAATTAGGAATTACAATTTTTTTACAATAAAATCACCGTCAAATAAAATGTATGGTGGAATTCGTGTTCGTACCTCTCCTTTACACCCCCATAGGAGTTGAATTTAAAAAAAATCTAAAATCTCTTTCAAGGGATATGACGAAATTCGTGCATGAATATGTACGCACCCCATTTTCACTGACCATTTTTTGCCCATCTCCGTATTCCAATGGATATACATATAAAAGTTTTTTTTTTACTTAAATTTATTTATTTATTTAAATATAAAATTATCCAACTTAGTAGAAATTAAACATTGTATTGGAGATGTCCATTAGAAGTGTTTGATGTTATGTTAGCAAAATTTTGGATTTTCTCAATTGAAAGGAGAAATCAAGCGATGTTTCAAGGTAAATCAGTTTTTTTTAAGAAATCTGTACTTTTTCATAGTGGTACTTTTTACCACTTTTGAAAAACAGTACTTCGAGCAGAATTTTTTTTCGCACACTTTCGTTTCGAAAGGAATATTGATATGAATTTGGATATTTTGGATATTTAAATCGATCAATTTGAGCGGTTTTTTTTACAGGATTAGGGTGATTTTTATCCAAAGTCTGGCAAAACTACTACGGGGGTTACCGTCGCAATTGATTTTGATCACTTTTCCGCAACTAAATAAAATATTCTCTCAGTAATTCTCTGCTTTTATTCTCTGAACATTGGCCAAATTCTTTGGCTCTAAATTTAATTAGGGGTATCTCATCGCACCAATAACATATTAATATCGAACCGAATAAAACATAGCCAAAAGAAGAAAAATCAATTTTGTGCGAGCGTAAAATTGTTTATTGGAAGCAGCAATCTTCCAGACAATGGCAAAATAGTTTTCGCAAAGCCAAAGAAGAATCTTGCAAACAAGGCTATACTTCTGTCCAAACTACCCACCCAGGTTACGTGCCACGAATAAATTTATAAAAATAAAAATACATAAATTGCGGAGAATTTTTTTAGCGCGTCCTTCTTTGCAATACGACCATCAAAAGGACACGCTCCTTCCAAACGAAGAAGGAGCTGAGAACAAATTGCTCCCGGATTCGTTGGCTGGTTGGTTAGTTGACTTGAAAAGAAAATTCCAAAGCCTTTGTTGAGCTCATTGTACGCTGGCTTTATACAACCCAATTTCATACGTTGTAATGCCATGCGGTTATTATTGAAAGAAATATTCGCCAAGAATAAATATACAAGATATGCAGGATGAAGCGAGGAAGAATACCGACCGGCATCAGTCTGAGGGAACACAACACAAGGCACATATCCCAAAAGATTTTCCCAAGATTCTGGGATATCTTGTGGTTTTTTCTTCGAAAAACACGTTCTTGCCCGTCGGCACTCAATTCTTTCAAACCGAAGAAGTTATAAAAATTTCATGAACTCCTCCATATTTTTTATTTTATTTATTTTTTCTATTTTTATTTTCTTTTGCCCGTACGTAGGGATGTGCTGTCATGGAATAAAGTTTAAACTGACAAAAAAAAGGATGAAAGGCAAACACTCGACTCCTACATAATATTCTCGTGTTTGATTAGACTTACTCACCAGTAACCGCACGCACCACACGTGACTCTTTGCTTTGCTCGCATTGTTTGACTTGAAGTTGGTTCTGTTTTACTAACGCAGAGGTCAAAGTTTGTGTGAAAAGCCAACAAATCCTGTAAGAGTTTGTAGGAAAGTTGTGTGCGATGAAAATGGCCTTAAAACAATAAACAACTCAATTGAATGAATTCGCCCAAATTATAGAAACAGCTGATAGATTTCAGAAATAAATTGAATTGTTTTGCAAAATCACATTTGGATGATGTTAAGCATGCCCTTAAGAAAGATCTTATTTTTTTAAATAACGTTTTTTTTTGTGCTTAGTGCTTAGGAGTTTAATACTGGTTATACTCTAGGTGAAATCATATAGAGTATTATAAATTTAATCCAGCCCGAAAAGTTTGTAACGCACAGAACCGAGCCTCGGACGAAAAAAAGTTATATAATATTTTGTGTTCAGTTGTGGCCAAAACCCCTAAATCCGTTTGCTGTTCGTCCGTCCGTCTGTCTGTCCGTCCGTCCGTTTGCACGATAACTCAAGAGCGCGTTGGCCTAGGAAGTTGAAATTTTGTCACCACCTGAAAAATGGAAAAAGTAAGGCTAAGTTCATTAATGTGCGATATCCTTCTACTCCTTCGTGTACCCCCCATACAAGAGTCCTTAAAACACGTATTCACAATTATTGCTCAAACACTTCAAGTTAGGAACTCGAAACTTTGGGTACTTAAATTTTACAATGTTTGAAGCGAAAGTTCCAAATATGATGCAAATCGAATGAGTCCTTCGTGTAGCAGCCTACAAAAGTCCTTCAAAAATCTATGCAAGTTACAGAATTCACTATAACTCTAGTACAATTTAAAGCAGGGATTCACAATTTTACAGGAATTAGTTTTATATCAAAAGCAAGACTGATTTAATTAATTAGCGGAATCCATCAACTCCTTAGGGTAGCTGTCATACAAAAGTCCTTAAAACACGTGTTTACCAATATTGAAGGATAACTTTAGAACGCTTTAAGTTACGACTTTGAAATTTTGTATACGTCGATTTTATAATAGTCGCAGCTGAAAGCATTAATATGAAAACAATAATAAGTCCTTCATGAAGTAGCCATACAAAAATTCTGTAAAAATGTCCTAACTTAATTTATGGAACTCACTATAACTCAAGAAATCGTTTAACCTTCCATCGAGTAGCCATACTATACAATAGTTTCTACCTGTAATTAAAAGGTCATGCAATAATTGTATGTTCTCTCCTCATTCTTTTGATATATTCCCAACTAAAATATAAATCGGAGTTCAGTATTTCATCTAGAGTATCATACGATTGGCTTGCAGCCGATCGTGACTGCGTTGTTTTTTTTAAATGAGATTAACTTTTGTAGTTCAGTCAAGTATATACTCTATTATTATTATTATACTCTAAGTCATTGGAGCATTTAAAAGCTGTTCATACGAGGGGAGGTCCAAAAGTTCTAATTGTGATAATGAAGCACACATTGAGGAGATAAGTTTTAATGACCTTTAGGTAGGTCTCCTATCAGTATAAAAGAATTCACAATACCAGATTTTTCCAGACAGTCGTTGTGTGTCTCTTGTCTTCTAAACACTTCAGTTTCTCATTATGGACAAAATAGAGCACACAAGCAGAACACAACACAGGACACCTTCTAAAATTCATAATTGGTTGGTTGGAGTTTTTAAGGATACTGCTCCCTCCCAGGCTACCATGAATAATCGGTCAAAACTTTTGAAATGGGGCAAAGAATCTTTGGAGGACGATCCGGATTTCGGATCCGGAGTGGAAGGCCAATTGAACTCACTTCGCCAGAAATTGTTGAGCGGGTGAAACACCTTGTGCAGAATAATGATCGTCAAAAAATAAATAAATAAATCTTACGTGAACATTCCAGAATGTCAAAAGTGAGCGCAAAATGGGTCCCCCGAAACCTTTCAGCAATTCAAAAAAGTGTTCAGACAGCAATGAGCAATGGCCGAATGTCGATTTCAGGAAATCAGCATACGCCCTACTGCCCAGATCTAGCCCTCAGTAACTACCACCTGTTCCCCAACATTAAGAGGGATCTTAGAGGTCGTCGTTTTCAGAGTCACGAATCACTCAAGGACACCGCGGAGGCGTTTTTAAAGGTACTTAAAGAACTCTTTATTAGACATGTTACGAACTGTCTATGGATTTATGAGTGCTACTCGATATGTTTCAATGATTTTTATTCATATATCTATAACATTATACAATCGATATTATTTCATTAGACACTAATGAACATTAATCTTATCAATAAAAAAATGTTTGCTGTATCGTCCTTTGTAAGCAAATATAACACACGGGTTGATATCCATTACGTGAGCGTGTCTAGTAGCCTAATGGCATGTTAAAGTGTTCTAATAGTGCACGTCTGACTAATTCAACGTGTAGTACTGTCACGGAACATTGCTAAGTTCATTAACTGATTCTACAAACAATAAACAACGTTGGATATTTCTTTAACACTGGTATTAAGGTATGTCTTGTCCTTTTATGGCATAAAGTTCGAATATCGAAAAGGTTAAATATTAAATGTTGAATGGGGAACTTCCGTTATATTCAGTTTTGGATAGGAATAAAATTAAGGAAGATATTTTAATAACAATTTTTCTCTCCATGAAAACCTCCTCCCCGCTAATCAAAAATGAATAAAACGAAAAAAAATATTTTTCTCTGAGTTCATATTTTTTTACCAAACAAATGTGTTTCTGACTATGAATAAGCATACCTTTAGCTAGATAATATATTCAGTAGTCTTCTGTTATATTTTCTTAGTAAAAAAAATTGGGCCACATTTGTCAAAATACGATATTCTTCTTTTCTACTAATCACAGATTTTTTTAAATGTGTAGATTTTAACTGTACAGAATTTGGTTCAAAAACAAAACAACATCAGAACAGAGATTTTAGTTGTATAAGAAATGGCAAAAATTTAGTAGATTTCACTAAATTATTGGAAAAGGAAAATTGTGCGGTTTCATTAGACGAATACTTCTGTGAGGAGTCAAATTGTAATAATCATTCCTGATTAAAATTATTATGTTAAAATTATTATTGTTAATCATTCTAATTAGATTTCATTTTATTTTTATACAATTATTTTTTTTAAATATTTTCTGTTTAAACTTATTTAAAAAAATATTTTCGAAAAAATAAAAAAAAGTAACCAAATATTTTTGATATTGTTTGGGTGTAATATTAGTTTCATTTGTTCAGGAAATATATTTTTTCTCCAATTCTTAAATTATATGATGATTGATTATGAACATGTAATAATAAGATCGTTTATGGTTCAAAATAGATAGATGAAACCCAAATGAAAATTGGATTGGATTTTGTCGTATAAGATTATGGCTAAAGGGAAAAATTACAAAGTTCAAAAGATGAAATTCGGAAATGTTCTTGATTTGAACTAAAATGCAATTTTTTTATAATTTCAAAATAATGCAGATCTTTTATTTATTCATAGTTCATAACAAATATTATTCGACAGAACAAAAACTATAAAAATTAGCAAAGTGTCTGGGCGTAATTTCAATATTTTTCTGTCAAATTTATAAGAAGTTGAAAAGGCAGAACTATCTAATGAACATATATGGCAACTCTGGTATTAATACGGTTTAAAAAACACTAAAAACATAATTATTAAAAATTCGAAGATTTTATCCAACGTGATTTAATTTTACAATTTATGCGATTTTGAATATATTCTATTAGAATACGAAAATACAGTTTTAATTATAAAATCTCAGCTTCATTCTTTAGAAAAGTCTTTGAAAAACGTTTGAAATCTGAAATTTCACCTCTTACTTACTGAATAATTCTTGGTATGAATGGTATAATTTCTTTCTAAATGCTTGTAACTTTTATTCGTTTTATGTTATTGTGGATGTTATTATTAGAAGTATTATATTTTTGCATACCTAGTAAATATGATTCTGCAAGAAAGTTATTATCATTATCTGCGGAATACATACAACATTTGTATGCACCGTTGAATTATTCTCGGAGAACGAATGCTCAGTATCTTGTATTTAAACCATTTCTGGAGAACGACAAATTTATGATTTTCTTTAAAGAAATGAAAAAATTTTCCAGGAGTACGAAATAAATCGATATTATGATTTACTGCTTAAAGCTGAACATTTATCGAATCCTCTCTAAGGTAAAGTTTCCGCGATTTGCAAAATGGAAATTGATTTTTGTCTAATCCCTTCCTTCCGTGCTGTCGGCTTGATCAAATAAAACGATTTTCTTATGGGAACGTATTATTATCAACGTTAAAATTTATTTTTGAAACGAGGCTGTCATTGTGGGAGCAAATTTAACGTTATTCTTCTTATTTATTTTTTACTTCGTACCAAGGACTAAACGATTTACTATTTTTTATAACAAGCACTTCGTCGTCGTCCGCTTGAAAAGAAAAGCAATTTTGGTTTGTGTAATTTTTATTGCAAAGACGACTGTCTCTATGAAGCAAGGAAGGTATGGTTGAAAATGTTTACTGAATGTGATGAAGAATTGACTAAATAATAATTTGAGGACTTTTGCCCATACTTCATCCAAAAACATTTAAACTTTGTTCATCTTTCTGGTATTCTAGATATTAATCTCTCCCGTTTCACCAGTCTTAATCTCTCACCCCATGTATTTTATCCCAAGATTTCAAAGTCCTATTAGCCTTACAACTGCGTTGAAGGGTGCCCTCCTATGCTATTTAGCAACTATAAAAAATACAAAATCGTCAATATGAGAATAATATTTTATATTCTAAACATAAATATTGAATAAATTTCTCTGCTAAATTAATAGTAAGTAAAGGGTTATTCAATAGGTACCTAACAATTTTGTATTATAATACAAACGCACCCTTAAACTTTTTACCTGATTTGTCAATGTCGAAATATCAGTCAAGGCTTACATTTTTATCGTGGTGAAGTTCATGTTATCCGTTTTCAATTTTTTGTTTAATAACTATTGTTCAAGTTTGAACTTATTTGAGCTGTAAGTAAACTTGAGGATTTCCTATGCCTGGTGCTCAGTGGCGCAAGAGGTAAGTCAACAAACACTGGTACCGTGGGTTTGAATCACATCTAGCCATGGGATTATTATTGCATTGTAGTTTAAGTAAATAATGTCGTTTGAAGCAGTATCTCGGAAGAGGGCTATTATTGTCCCATACTCCAGAAAGGAAACTTTGAAAAAAGAAATTTATTTTGTGTGTGACTCCTCCGAAAAAGTGCAAAGATTCGCCCATTACTAATCTTACCTTACAAATTACACCTATGGGGTTTGATAAGGATATTATTTTCGCATAATCGATAAAAAAAACCTAAATCTTTCGAAGTTCCAGAGCAATTAAATGATTAAGTATGTATAACCATACTTATTTTGTTATCTATAAGTCCAGAGTTACACGCTCTCGAAAGAACGGCAAACTTTATTTCGAATAGCCTACGTCAATCCAACGAGGAGCGCGATTAAATATTGAACTTGAAAGAAAAAACCTTGGCAGTTCGAGACAACTGCTTTTATCTGTTTTTCATCCTTTCATGATATATCAACGACTGTGCAGAACAAATTTCCATAGAATTGTAATTCCAGACTCGATTATTGAACTTTCGATAGTCATAGTTTCCTGAGCTTCTGCCTGTCGAGTAGACTTTCTGACTCCGCGCCAATATTGATTTAAGCCTAGACATGAACCCAACTCCTTGGCAGCGAATCGTTGCAAAAATCATCCTCTGACCTTTAGGACTCTGTTGTTCGGGTAGCATCAGAACCAGCAGTAAAATTAATCGAAATCGAATTTTCAAGTTCAGAATAAGCCGTGATGGTGTGTCCTCGTCCTGTTTTCTTATGCGAAGTGGTCCGTCTGTCTAATCGTCCGAAGATTTATTCTTGCGTGATGCAATCATTTTTCTTATGATTTTCGTGGAAGTAGTTAGGCACAGTTTAGGGGATGGTAAGGCTTCGCAACGAAATAGTTTTACGTGTTCAGAATTATTTCGACGGAGTGTATAGGTTTCGTTTCATCAACGTTGTCGCAATTAATCAGAGTTGAAATGTAATAATTGTTATTTTGTGTGCTTTCCGATTGTTTTGCGGACTGTAATTAAAGAGATAGCCAACGAAATGGTCTGGATTAGGAAAATACGATTTTCTTATTGCGTTCCATTAAGCCAGATCAGTAGAAAAAGAATTTTTACAGTCAGTAATTTTACGGTTATTCTATTATTTATTTAAATTTATTATTATTTTATGTTAATAAACTATTTTTATTACCTCCAGATATTTCAAAAATAGTCCCACTTGGTTGCTTTTATATCACGCAATGCCAAAAGTGCAAACATCTTTTTATTCGAGAAAGTTCGGGTCTTTCACTCTGTAAAAAATGCACCTTTTTTAAATATCTACTGCAAATAGTTAGTTCAAATTTATAGAGCATAAAATTTGCCTTTATTTTGATTATTTGTATTTTTGTAAGCATTACTTTTGTTAAATTTTTGAAATAAGCATGGTTCGGTTGTGGGTTTCTCTTCAAAATACCCATTTTTTTACAAAAATTCTAATTCTACGAGTATATGTCGAAAATAAGTCAGAAATGGCTATTCTTACGCAAAAAAAGATTGATATAAAATAGTAAAATTATTAAATTTTAGTTAGTCATGGGAAATATTTCTCGATTTAAATTGAATCGCATTGTTGATGTAATCATCAAGAGACAATCACCCAAAACAACCGAATCACATTTCATTAAGCCCACCTAGTGAACCACTTTACTTGTACCGCATGCAACATGTAGCTATAATCATAACACTTCATTTCTACCCAATTAAGGTCAGGATATCCATCCAGTATTTAACTGAACAGCAACAATTGTTCGACCACAATTACATTCTCATGTGGTACTTGCTATTGGATATGTCTAGGATGGCTTTCATTATTGAACCATTCTTGCCAGTTAATTAGCTTAAAATTGAAGTTAAATAGCGTGTAAGCATTAAAGCTAATGGATACCTTAGGAAATTTACCAGACACAATCACTTAATATTATTATTCTTCCAGTTAAGTGCACTTTAAAAGGCAGCCCTCCGTTGAAGGTAGATATCCGAAAAGAGATTCAGGTGATAAAACAAAGCCCTCGTCTAAAATAAAGTGTACCTATCTCTGAAAATTCGCATTGTGAGCAAAAAACCATAAAATTTCCGCGCTCCGCAAAAACACTTGCCATTTTTGAAGATGCCAATCTACCGGATTCGGATTTATTTCAAGCACATCCCAAACAAATTGTTTCAAATAAATATCCTTTTTGAGCTCGGCGCTAATCATTTGAGTCAAAATAAAAACCAGAGTGCCAGAGTATCCTTCTTGGTTGGCTGTTTCGATTGCACGAATTTCCGTCATAAGGACGCAATGGAAAGCGAGAAGGCATTTCCGGGTGGATTAAGCGATAAGACATAAAACGAGAACGAACAAGGACTAGCCATAGTAAGGACGACTTATTTAATTATATGGTAGTCGGTGGTGCCATTTTGGATGGCGATAAACTTTATGGCGTTACATTATCGTAAATAGACGATCGGGTTTGTAGCGGAAGGCCAATTTTTGGCATAGCGAAAATACTTGCCAGATTAAAATGATTTCTTTTCCAGTCAAGGAAACATAATAGAGGCGTTCCGGGGCTTATGAAAAGAGGAAAGGACTCTATTATTGTGCTTTGTTTTGTGGCGTCGATTTTCGGGACATGATGGTGAGTTCGTTAACGTGAAGTTTCTCCTTTTTTAAACTGTTTAAGTTCTGGGTCGTAAAATTTAAGTTTGTTGTTCGCAGTGATGGGCTTTTATTGTTAGTTTATTAATAAACAAATGAGTATTGTTTTTTTGACCTATGACCCGGTAACTATGTCGAAATCAGCCGGTATGGTCGTATTGGGTCGAAGGAGCATCACAAGCATTGTACTTTATATAGTGTCCGAATACTTTTAAGATTCATTTTATATAGAAATGCATAATACTTGGCCTATCGTTCCGATTCGTTCGTGCTATGTTTGCAAGAATTACAATTTGTTAATTTCCACCAATGTTTCGTAGAAATTTAGTCAGTAGTTATTGCTATTATCCTTAACTAGGAAAAATAATTAAAATTTGTTTAGGGAGAATAAAATTGCAATTATTTTCACTCGTCCTCAGCTGAAATTTCAACGTAATCTATCTGAATCTGAAATATGGCTTAAGGTCTAATCGACTGATTGTTCGATAACAGAATAATGCACGAAACTAAGATTTTCATAAATTTTCAGTGTATAAAATTTAAGATAACAATATAGCTGATTCAAATATCAACCAAGTCATAAGAAATGGTGAGTGCCTTGTCCATAATCAATTTCTTTAATATGTTCCTTTTAAAAGGGAAAACTGCATTATATCACTTTGAAATACTAACAATTTATCTTTAACTTCACACACTACCCAAGCAAACAATCACACTTTAATTAACCCTAAAATAAATACCGGCTCGTTGTTACTAAAATTATTGCAAGGACTTCTCTGAATTCGACCACATCATCAATTATTTGCCAACGACTTTCGGCAGAAAATGTCCCTGAGTAAACCAAATGAACAAGAACTTTTGCCATGTTTCTTATTCAGGCTAATTTACTTTGTCAAAACTTCAAGGACCCTATCTCCTAACTTTTCAATGTATGTGGTGCGAAGTTCAAATAGGCTGATATACGATTACTTGTTAGAATTCTGCACAAGGCAGAACTAGCAATTTTCCATAGAACTTCTGTGTCATGGTTATGACTTTTGCAAAATTACGATTTAAATCAAAATCATAAATTAGTTATCGTTCGGCTCGTTTATCCTGTTTAAAATCAGGAGCTACGTTCTTCCACCATGAAATTCCCAGGAAGAGAAAAAGACACCTTGAATATTTATTTTTTCCGAATACATGGTGCGATTTTAATACTTTTAAGGACAGACATTCTCCAGGAACTATGAATACCATATGAAATCCTTGACCCATGTGCAGCATCATACGAGTATGTAATAAACTGCCATTTCGAAATAACGCTCTGCAGAAATTCCTCAATTCGATTTAGGTTTGATCAAAAATATGACATCCAATAGTTTTAGGGATGACCAAGCAAGAAGAAACTAAATTTAGAAAATGGATTTAGTATTTGCAAAACGCACCACCAGTGAAAAGTAATATCCCCATCGACCTTTGGTTTCCAATAGTCTAGTCGCCTTGACAAGGACACTTTTCTCAATCCAAACACAATATCCTTATGTCCTTGTGACCCATGAGTCCTCTCATACATTGCATCATTTAATCTGATATAAACTGAACCTCCTCGGGACAATGTGTTACAAGGATGAAAATCAGGAGCAGGAGATTGCTCGTGTGTTTTTTGCGAAATTTTGTAAAAACGAGTGGGTTTGAAATTTAAGCGGAATAGATTGCGAGGGACTGATCTCTGGAATTTTCTCACAAAACGGTAAGGATGCAATATGCAATTAACCTAGAAAAACTGGAATAGGTACAACATTTCCAAACTGGTGATATGTTGGGAAATCATCTCGTAAAGTTGAACATAGATCTTAAGAAGGTCCGGAGACCGAGTACACGTTAAAACTATGTTGGATTGAAATGTGTAGTGAAATATTCGGGCTCGGTTCCGAAGGGCACATTTTCCACTTAGAGAAAATGCGGTTTCAATGGAGTATTTACGAGAGTCGTAATTTTCTTTTTATTGAGATGAAATGATGTTATCTTATTGCTTGCGAAAGGCGTGAAAATAAATTCATAAATAAAACTGGAGAAAATAATGTCTTTGGGGTGTGTTTATATTTCGACGACAGAGAATCGACCAAAACAATACGGGTCCTGGAATTTTAAATTTTATTGTATCAGTGGTAGGAAACGCTAAGGAAATAAGCTCAAGGGGTTTAATGTAAAATTTTCCTACTTTTCTTTTTTCAGTTATACGGATAGAAGGATTTTTGATAATATTTTTCAGAAACATTATTTCGGATGTAATTTATTCTGGTATACATATAAAGCAAAAGTAGAACTCATGTTATGACCGCATTATTTCGAGTATCGTTTCACGGAATACGGGTATACTAAAAAATTAGTTAGTGTTTCTTGCTAAAGTCGTACCAAAAACAACTTTGATTCATCTTCCGAAAACAATGTTGGATATTTTCAGCTGAAAATATCCTTAAAAAAGAATTTGAGCTTCGGAAAAGGGAAAAAGCCAAAACAACTAAGCTTATTAAAGTGAATGGAGGGAAAGTTCGTAAAAACGAGCAATCGGAAATGAACTTCAAGGAGCGAATACATCCTGTGTTTACACGGATTACACTAGTTTGCAATTAGTACGAAGAAAATCAAGTGTAATATTCGTGTAGCTTCTGAACAAAAGTTCTTGGAAAAATAATGTATCTTCTCTTCTTCTCCCGGAAGACACCAAAACTCAAGAAATGGTCACTCTTTCCGGTTTCAAAGAAAAGACCTCAATGCTGCACTTGTAGCAGCAAATGTAGAAATTTTTAAAGTTTTATGCACTTTTGATTTTTTGCCAACTCTAAGGGCGCCCTGAGTAAAACACAGTAGCTCGTGGCAATTGAATCAAATATCATACAAATTCAAGCAGCCTTTCAATGTCAAGAGTTACGGAAGTATACTTTTCCTATTAAGATCCTCTAAAGGACTACCAACTTTATCCTACAGAACGTAATCTAGAAATTCGATGCCAGGTTCTTTGAAGAAACATACTTCATTAGGTTATCGTTTTTATAGCTTAAAGTTGCTCCTTATTCATGAGTGTAGACTAGACATCTAAAAGATGAAGTTATTACTTTTGAGTACGGTAGAAACGGTAGACGACGACGTCCTTACAAGAAACATAAAATCAATTTGGCATTAACTATAACTTGAAAAGTTCTGAAAGGCTAATGAATGTTCTATACAGCTTATAGTTACCTTATGACTTCAGTGGTTTTCTAGACTTCGATGGTTAAATTCTGGTACGAGAGAATCTTTTTATTCGGATCGACTTGTTACTGGGAATCTGGAACCCACTGGATACGTTGGAATGCAGGAGATAATCGTGTATTTGCATAATCGGTGGTAGAAAAGTGGAAGTTTACAACTTCAAAGGATAACAGGTTGCTTTTATAATTGGAATTAACCTGAAGAGTTGAGGCTACGAATAGTCGCAGATGGAAGAGTTGTAATGGAATTAAACTCTATAGACTACTCCATTTTAAATTTGGCTTCATTATAGGAAGATACTTGTTATATCGATTTTGTATAATTTAAACGAAAAGAAGGAATGAAACTTGAGGATTTATGACAAATATGATAACCGTTACCTTCGGCAGTAACGCCTTTTAGTAGAACTGTAAAAGTTGCATTGTCTTAGCAGGATTGTCAAATAAGCGATAGTAATGAAAATCCCCTAGCGCCTGATAAAATATCCTATTGGCCAGTGTAATGGTGGAGCAAACTAAAATTGCTTACTATGAGATGGTGTAGTTATATAAGAATTCTAGCATTTAATGGAGAACTGGATTTTTCCAAGCGTTGGTGGTCCACATTTTTGTCGAAGTCTCGTTTTAAAAAAAATCCTTATCCTACGTTCACAATATTTCTATGTTCTTCCGCGCATAACAGAAAATGTCCTTTTCACTCCAGAAAAACTTTGCTACTCGTTTACACAACTGTCTTCTATTTAGCAAAATATTTTTATGGTGGGTCAATCCCACGGCATTCTATGAATTTGACAAAGTCACCAAAAACGTTTTCCTTTTCAAAAAAAAAAAAAATTAGAAAGGTCCTTCATCATCGATTCCCAATAAAGGCCAACCCACTAGGTCACAAAAAATAACGACTTCATTATGACAATGTTCGCAAGCCCACTATTCTTTATAGCATTGTTTCCTTGATTTATTGTCTTAGATAGCGCTCCAAGTGAGTGATGTTATATTATGGATATTGTCCTTATGAGATTACGAGCTTATCATTGATTATGTGTTGATTACTCACCGACGTAATTAATAAATGCAGTCTTCTACGTTATCTCCAAGACATAAAGTGAAAGTAGTCTTTTCTCTGTCCAAATGATTCCATCAATCTCCTATTCTTTTCCTTTACTGTACAGGATTATAGACCGAGGAATTGAATAATTGCTCACCTGGTGGATTCTTTTCTCGTACTTTTGGTGGCGGAATAATCAATGTGCTGAAGAAAAATTTACATTATTCTTAGTCTTCTTGTCAAGAAGAACATAAAATCATATAAAATTGCGAAAACTTTTCACCTTTCTCTTGGTCTCCATGGCAGTGTTATACAAAGGATAATTCTAATTGTAGACTTTCTTTTGTTTAGGTTTGGGATCTAATTTCAAAGTTTTTTCCCCTCGTTTCATTCTGTTTCGGTAACATTCTGGTTTGGGGAATAAAGAAAATCATTTCGGACATCTCCATCCGGAAAGATAAATTCTGCTGCTTTTCATTTTTCCATAATGAGTGAACCGCAAAAATTTTCAATAGATTTAATATTTGTTAGCTTCCGGAAAATTTTGGGATAATTCGATTCGGGCGGTAAATCAAAATTATAATATTTTTCAAAGTAGAATTTTTTCATTGAATTCGCATTTCTTTTTTAATAAGAAAATTACAATGGGGTGTTAAAAATCGAAAAATAACAGACAACAAATTTGACTTTGGAGACACTTAAGATATTGATATTACTCGAATTTCCGGGGTAGGCTCAACGGGTGCCGGGATCCGTTACAAAATATTTATTTGTTATTAGACTTCACTTTATTACTTCTAGTTGATATACATTAAAGTTATTATTTGATTTCCTTTGGGTTTTTTCCTTGCCGTCTGATCGTCTCCTCCGCTAAACGTGACTTGATTCGTATTTTCTGTGGGTACGACTTCACTCGCCTTGCTTTGACCCTCTCTCCTCTCTCTCTGTCATCATCCCTCTGTGGCTTGTCGCTGTTTGGCTCGTCGCTGCTTGTCTTGTCAATGCTTGGCTCGTCGCTGCTTGTCTTGCTCCGCTGCTTGGCTTTTCACTGCTATGCTTGCTCCGCTGCTTGGCTCGTCGCTGCTTGGCTTGCTTCGCTGCTTGGCTTGTCGCTGTTTGGCTCGTCGCTGCTTGGACATGATACATGAACTAGTCGGCCTCAAGATTTCAAAGAGGAACCGGTAAGTCCACAATTTACCTATCCAGCTTGGGAACCGATTAGAGACGGTTGTCCACTCAGTACGTCGTTCTCTTCAAGGCTGTGGAACACAGGTCGAATCGATTGCTTAATAATCAATGTTGCTACAAGAGGAACCGGTAAGTCCACAATACCTTGTTAGCAGACGGATTGCTGTCGACTGACTCCCTTCTGGCCGTTCGCTGGTGCTTATTTGTTTTTGAGAACATTTACCATTCGCGAATCATTTCGTAAGTACTCGGATTTTTTACTGTTTTGTGATTCTTGGACGGTGTATGCAGCCGGATTTTACATGCGATTTGTCGGTGGGTTATTCCGTTGCATAGTGTCGCCTGAGACATTGTTGTGGCCCCACCGTACAATTTTAAAATTTTGACAGCGAACTTCGCTGCCGCTGGCGAAGTTCGTCGCAATTGTGTTTATACCATTAAATAGATTACCTGCAAAGTTTCAGCCTGATACCTCGTTTAGTTTTCGAGAAACAGCCGTTTAAGAAAGTCGTCTTAATATCCGCAAACAGATTTAAAAAAAAAATTAACGAACGTACCTTCTACGTACCCCCCTAATGGGTATGAGCACATAGGCTGAGATTTTTACAAGTGACCACTTAAATTAAAATTAAAATTAAATTCAAATCCGCAAACAGATTTAAAAAAAAATATTTGAGCCCAGGAGAGCGGAAGTTCAATGGATGGGACGTGAGGGTACGTAGGCGGTACGAACGTACCCCCTACAAACCCCCCAATAAGTATGAGCACATAGGCTGAGATTTTTACAAGTGACCACTTAAATTAAAGTTAAAATTAAATTCAAATCCGCAAACAGATTTAAAAAAAAAATGTGAGCCCAGGAGAGCGGAAGTTCATGGGGTGGTACGTGGGGGGTTCGTGGGGGGTACGTGGTGGGTACGAAACGTACCCCCCAATGGGTACGAGCACATAGGCTGAGATTTTTACAAGAGACCACTTAAATTAAAGTTAAAATTAAATTCAAGTCCGCAAACAGATTTAAAAAAAAAAATTTGAGCCCAGGAGAGCGGAAGTTCATGGGGTGGTACGTGGGGGGTTCGTGGGGAGTACGTGGTGGGTACAAAACGTACCCCCTAATGGGTATGAGCACATAGGCTAAGATTTTTACAAGTGACCACTTAAATTAAAGTTAAAATTAAATTCAAATCCGCAAACAGATTTAAAAAAAAAATTTGAGCCCAGGAGAGCGGAAGTTCATGGGGTGGTACGTGGGGGTTCGTGGGGGTACGTGGTGGGTACAAAACGTACCCCCCACGTACCTTTCAATGGGTGTGAGCACATAGGCTGAGATTTTTACAAGTGACCACTTAAATTAAAGTTAAAATTAAATTCAAAACCGCAAACAGGTTTAAAAAAAAAAATTTGAGCCCAGGAGAGCGGAAGTTCATGGGGTAGTACGGGGGGGGTTCTTGGGGGGTACGTGGTGGGTACGAAACGTACCCCCCACGTACCCTCCAATAGGTATGTGCACATAGGCTGAGATTTTTACAAGTGACCACTTAAATTAAAGTTAAAATTAAATTCAAATCCGCTAACAACTTTAAAAAAAAAAATTTGGGCCCAGGAGAGCGGAAGTTCATGGGGTAGTACGTGGGGGGTTCGTGGGGGGTACGTGGTGGGTACGAAACGTACCCCCCAATGGGTATGAGCACATAGGCTGAGATTTTTAAAAGAGACCACTTAAATTAAAGTTAAAATTAAATTCAAATCCGCAAACAGATTTAAAAAAAAAATTTGAGCCCAGGAGAGCGGAAGTTCATGGGGTAGTACGTGGGGTGTTCGTGGGGGGTACGTGGTGGGTACGAAACGTACCCCTTACGTACCCCCCAATGGGTATGAGCACATAGGCTGAAATTTTTACAAGAGACCACTTAAATTAAAGTTAAAATTAAATTCAAATCCGCAAACAGATTTAAAAAAAAGAAATTTGAGCCCAGGAGAGCGGAAGTGCATTGGAGGGACGTGAGGGTACGTAGGGGGTACGTAGGGGGTTCGAACGTACCCCCTACGTACCCCCTAATGGGCATGAGCACATAGGTTGAGATTTTTACAAGCGGCCACTTAAATTAAAATTAAAATTAAATTCAAATCCGCAAACAGATTTGAAAAAAGGAATTTGAGCCCACGAGAGCGGAAGTGCATTGGGGGGACGTGGGGGTACGTAAGGGGTACGTAGGGGGTACGAACGTACCCCCTACGTACCCCCTAATGGGTATGAGCACATGGGCTGAGATCTTTACAATCGGCCACTTAAATTAAAATTAAAATTAAAATTAAATTCAAATCCGCAAACAGATTTGAAAAAAGAAATTTGAGCCCAGGAGAGCGGAAGTTCATTGGGGTTACGTGGGGGTACGTAGGGGGTACGTAGGGGGTACGAACGTACCCCCTAATGGGTATGAGCACATAGGTTGAGATTTTTACAAGCGACCACTTAAATTAAAATTAAAATTAAATTCAAATCCGCAAACAGATTTAAAAAAAGTAATTTGAGCCCAGGAGAGCGGAAGTTCATTGGGGGGACGTGTGGGTACGTAGCGGGTACGAGCGTACCCTCTACTTACCCCCTAATGGGTATGAGCACATAGGCTGAGATTTTTACAAGTGACCACTTAAATTAAAATTAAAATTAAATCCAAATCCGCAAACAGATTTAAAAAGAAAGAAATTTGAGCCCAGGAAAGCGGAAGTTCATTGGGGTAGACGTGGAGGTACGTAGGAGGTACGAACGTACCCCTAATGGGTATGAGCACATAGGCTGAAATTTTTACAAGTGACCACTTAAATTAAAATTAAAATTAAATTCAAATCCGCAAACAGATTTAAAAAAAAAAATTTGAGCCCAGGAGAGCGGAAGTTCATTGGGGGGACGTGGATGTGAGCACATAAACTGAGATTTTTACAAGCGACCACTTAAATTAAAATTAAAATTAAATTCATATTCAGATCCACAAATAGATTAAAAAAAAAAATGTTAACCCAGAAGAGCGGAAGTTCATTGGAGGGGACGTGTGTTCACGTAGGGGCTATGTAGGGGGTACGTAAATTTAAAATTAATTTCAGTACTTTGCGTTATTCAACCCTGAATGGGGATTTAAGATTGTTCAAGTTTTCACGAATTCCGACAATTATGTGGGTCGAATGAGATATAAACTAATTTCAGGATTCTGTGATATTTAACCACTAAGTGGGTGCTTTTAAAAATTCTCTTAGGTCTAAAATGGAATCGGATTGTTTTACTTTCAAATGCCTTCTGTGTAATAGCCTAAGTCTCAGTTTCAGAATTTTTAATATTCAATCCTCAACGGGTTCTGTTGATATTTTTTCCCTATGTTTCCATTGAAATCGGAAAAATCTAGAAATGCTCTGGGCGCAGAGTCGTATTTTACTAAAGAAATTTCTGAAAAAACTGGTTGTACTGCAGTTGCGGCGATTTTTGCCATTTAATCGATTAGTTTTTTCTGCCTCCTGATTATGGGCTTTTTTGTACAGTAGCCTGGGTATTGTACTCCTTACACTCTGACGAAACTATGAATAATGGGTTCGTATCGTATGCAATTTTAGTTAGCAGTAGGATCTGATAAGGAATTAGTAAAACTACACTGTACCAAAAGTCCATAGGAAAAAAACACCACCTGGTGTTCGATGGAGTCCATCCTTTTGCGGTGTTATTTGACACCCAAATAGTGGTGATAAAAATAAAATTGCTTAGGATAATTTATAATTTCCCAGTAACGGTGTAAAGCGGACACAAGCGGTGTATTTTTCGTTCGTTGAAGGTGTTGATTTGGATGATTTTTTTTATTTTAGGTTATAATACTAAACGTCGATTAGAGCATTTTTATGCCAAAAATTATTCATTTTGGGGTATTTTTAAACATGCAAAAAGTCCTTTTTCGGGGTGATATTACTCGCCCATAACTACTACATTCGTATAAATTTAATTTAAGTGAAAAACATTGTTTTTTTTATATAGATCAATTTTTATTCAATTTCTTAATTATAAATTTGTTTTATTCATTTCGTAAATTAAAGGAAATAATTGTGAATCTAAGGAACTAAAATTACTTTTACTTTTGCCGTACATGCAGCAATAAATTGAACAAATTTGATGTCGTCGTCCTCGTTTTTCACAGCGACAAACTTTTGGTCACCACCGAATTTTACTTTGAAAAGTTTTTCCATAATTAATTCACAAGAACACTTTCATCACCTCCACTATTCAAACTAGATTCGATCGATAACGAGAAAAACCGATTCACTAACAGCGCGTCATCCGATGGGTGATTTTAATATACTATTTATCCGATCGGTGTATAATTACACCGAAAAAGGCAATATATCGTAAACATGATAGTGTGCGTTTTCATTGTTATTTAATCAGTGATAAATTGTTCCCGAAATTTATCCAATGGGGGTTTTTTCGCGATTTTCCAAATAAAATTTTGTTTGGTGTATTTTTGCGGTGAGAGAAAAAATGTTCACCCAAAGGGAAACTACGAAATTAACACCACTAGGTTGGTGTATTGTGAGGCATTTTTGACCCTAATTGGTGTTAAAAAACCTATTATCCGCAAGGTGGTGTAATAAGACATCTCATATTTTTTACTGTGTAATTTTAACTTTGCAGTACTGTATAGGTACTGAAGATCTTCGTCAAATTAAGACGAAATTTATTGAAAAATTCTTTTAAAGTATTGCGATCATATTCAGAAGAAGAAGTAAAGAAGAAGTCCGAATTCCAAATATTTATTCGTTCAACATATTTGTACTTCTTTATACAGTTCAAACTGTATTTGTTGAAAATTCACTGTGAGAATTGAATGGATTACTTGTACCTGCAAAAAGGCCGACTACCGTTATGACCTTCTTTAGATAGGAGTGTATAAGTTCAAATGTTGTTTCCTTATTCTACAAAGCTTGATGCCTACCTACTAAAAACTTCATCATAACAACTACCCAAAACCGCTCCTTGTATTACTACCACTTAATTATGCAGCTCGTAGGCTTCCCAGTTTCCATCGCTCCCCTTGAGCTCACCACTTCACGCCATTTTGTGTAGCATTCGTCTCCATAGAATTATAATAATACTGAAATTAAATTCCCCGAGAAATGAAGAAGATAAACGAGAAAATATCCTCGCGTTAATTGAGATCATTTACATCCTCCAGACAGTGTCAACGGTTTATTTGTTGGCAAAATTAAATGACGTAATTTCGGTTGATTCGTATCCCGATGTTTGAGCGAAAGGTTGGATTTAAATGGAGGTCGCGTTTCACAAAGTGTTTTCTTTGTAACTACTAGGAGAAAAAAATGTTTTATCGGATTTAATGGAAGATTACAGAAAATGGTAATGCCTAGATGCCGTCGCCATAGAAATTCTTTCGTATTTTCGTTTGGATCTGAAGTACCATACAACAAATTACGCAGTTACACGTTTTCTTCTAAATGACCACTTAACATTCATTAAAATTTGTGTAAGGAAGATCATTCTGTATTTTTGGTAAATTAAGCTTGTAATTACTATTTGTTTTTACATTGATAGTAATAAAACATGTTTAAAAAGAAGACAGCTGTGGCTGTGTTAAAAAAAATTTCTCTTTTCAAATCGCTGGATTGTCTTTAATCACAAAGTAGTCCCAAATCAATTGCGAATTTAACAACTAGATAATCCAAAAACATATTATAGTATTTTACAAAAAGCTACATCCCATAAACGTTTCTAATTGCTTGTACCTCATACAAAAAAAGAATTATTTAAAGAATAATAACAAAAATTATTTATTTAACGTTTAATAAATGTCGTAATCTATTTGCAATTAAAAATTTGTAGAAGTTTCAGAGTTGAACTGGTAAGAAATTAAACGAAATTACTTTTTAGTCATTAGCAAATATTTTTCGGAGCTATCAGAGTGGCTTTTATCTAAAACAAGACCTTATAAATGTTTACTTCTATGGAAGATATTCCATGAAAAAATACCTTCCTCATTAAACTTAATTTTCTAAAAATTTAAATTTTTATTCACAGAAAAATGTTACTGAAACTTTCATTTTACGAGTATAAACTAATTTTAATTTAATTTGTCGTTGTTCGGAATAGAGGGGATTTCTCTCATGGAATAATACGACCGAAATTTGTTGCTCATACTTGTTCCTCTTTGGGTGATTAATACTATGTTATCTCAGAAGCTTAAAATTGGTGCCCTGCGTGGGGTTTATAATTCAGTTCAAATTGGCTCCAAACGTGGGGCGAGTAGGTCGCGCGAGGTTCAAAATAAGTTGAGAAAATTGAAATTGGCGCTCAACATGGGTTGAGCAGATAACCTGAGTAGTGCCACATTGGGCTAAACTTCTGAGTTGAACTGTGGCAAATATTTGCCCGTCTAAGCAAACTAAAAGTTATATATGTCTTATAAAATTAGCCTGTGGAGAAGAACCTTTATTTTTCTCAAATATAAACTTCGAATTAGACGTGGAGGTTTGAACGACGTTCTCAAGAAAGTCTGAGTAAGTAGGTTCCATTGATTTTTAGTGTTACTAATGGGATGGCATTGGCATATGATTCAGCCTCATGGATGGCTGCGGCACCAGCGTTTCTTGAGCGTTTCTTCAAGAGTAGAAGGTTTCCTGGATATCGCTGAATGATATCATCTGAAAAAAACGACTATTGTGAGGAGATTCAAGAGAAATCTTCGATCGAACGAAAAGAAAAACGAAGAAATTTTATCGAAGATACCACGGTCTGATTTGACCTGTCGAGCCATAGAAGCAGAATGAATTGTCAGAATTTCCCTTATCGATGGTCTCCAGTTGGGACACAAAATTAAGGACGGTATTGCAGGAGTTTCAACTTAAGTTTGGATTCTTTAAAATGGGTACGTAACTTTTGATTTTAAAAGATTTTTCTGGATCGAGGATTCGCTCAATAGATAATTCCATTTCCCAATTAGTGGTTCCTTTGAGAAATAGGAACATGGCTCAATCAAATGCTAATATGTTCCATGACGCAAACAACACTACAATATATTCGTATTTTGTAAATAAATCACGATTCCAGAAAAAGACATTTCCTTAGAACTAGAATGCCATCAGAAAAATTTCTAGTTCAGCGAATTCGGGAAAAAAAATCCGTAAAGAATTTGTATGTATTGTATATTTTTTTTCGGTAACCTCCCTTTCTTGATCTATATGTAAGGGAGAAAATAGAGTGGAGCATCGTAAGCTTCTTTTTGTTAAGTAACACACACCTATGACAAAAGTGGAATAACAATCTCTGACGTGAAACACATAAAATCACTCAGGTAAGCTACTTCGAGTGTATCAGTGGATGATGGAATTTCATCTAAATTTACATATAGCGATTTCCACGTGAAGTTATCCGTCTCTTCGAATTCTATTTTGATGCTAGTCAAACTGTACGGTACAGTGGTAGCATTTGATCTATTGGCACTAAGGACTTTATCGAAATCGGAACAAATTTGAATTCGAAATCTTCCAATGCACTCTCCATTTAAAGATAGCTGTACGCGAAATCTTGAGTGCCTAAAGTATTTAAAGTATTTCAGTTTTGCTATCAGCGGAGTACAGTACTCAAAATACTGCTTCTTTGCACTATTCACCAGAAAAAAATTATTTCAACCCGAAAGGGATTAGCCCGTTAACCTTCAGTAAAAATTTCAAGCTAATAAATCAAAGGGTTCTTGAGATATAAAACCTTTTCTTGTGAAATATTCCTTCTACCTTCCTACACTCTAAGAAATGTTGGAGTAAATTTACCATTATTATAGTGGGTAATTGTTTTCCATCAATAGTAATGGTAAAATTACATGCTTGTGTAATTAGAGGGCAAATTACACAAATAAGTTGTAATAATTATTATACATAACATATGTGTAATTAATACACATCAGTGATGTAATCATTGCAAAATAGCTGCGTAATCAATAAACAATGGTGGCGTAATTATTACACAGAAAATGCAATTATTAAAATAATTTACAAATATTGCTCAAAAACATTTCGGTGATGTAATGAATTTTCGGAACTTGCTAATTCTGGCGTAATATTACACAGTATTTTAAGTAAAATTACTCTAAGCCTCAATTTACTTTATTAATGGTGTAATATAATCATGACGCCTAAATTTAAAAGCTAAATATATGTAATTGTCCACCTTATTGTGAAATATTACCTATTTGTGCGCTAAAACACAATTATACGTCAATAATACGTACAATTACATAGATTGTGTATTTTTCTATTTATTTTTGCTTTAAATACAGAGTATTTTTACAAGCTGCTTTTAGAGTGTATAGTATATAGACTTGGACAGCAAGGGCTCCACTAGTGTAGTAATGATTTCCATAATTTAGTATGAACTATTCCGAGGATACATTTTTCAGAAGATGGGTCATTCAACGATAAATAATTTTCTTGAAATTTTAAGTCAATCACAATACTTTATTATTAAAAATTAGAAATAAAAATTCCAACCATTTTTATGTGAGTAATTGGGTTCGAGGATGCGGTTGTTTTTCTTATACCAAAAAGTTGAAATTTGATAGCGAATATATATATGAGATCGAGGGCAGAGGAAAGGGAATTTGATTGTGACATGGAAGAGTGAGAAAGTGATTTCTAAGCTAACCGAACTTAAAGCAATTCATCACTACAATTTCAACTCTTTGTCAATTTAATTACCGAATTAAATATTGCGCGACTGAATAAATGATATCGTACATTAAAGTTTGAAACCTACCACTTTTCCATCACGAATTCAAGATCTTCAAAGTATCAGCTAAGCCATAACGTGCCATTAACATACCGCAGCACAATATATACGGAAATTTCCATAACATAAATATTTACGCTAAATCCTGTCATTCTTCTTCTAGTAGTTAATAGGTGTATCCAACCTTTCCGTAATTACAAAGCCACAAACTTCTATCCTTTGCTCCCTCGTCGTTGAAGATATGTGGAAAATATTTGCCATTTCCACAAAATCACACTCTTCATGGGAACGTAGGGTACACACAAAGACTAAATCAAATATGGTTTCAACCTAATTAAGTACTGTCTTGAGAGTTTCGTGCTCGATAGTGCCATTAACTCACCAATTTCTTCCACCGTTTGGCATTACTTTCCATTAAATTTAGTAGTTTCTTATTTGATATCATTATCCTTATTCCATTTTACTTTCACCCCGTATACTAGGGGTGTTCTCGTGTTTACTTTCCACAATGTTTTTCCGTATGTAATTTACCTAGATTACACTTTCTTTAATTAAGTTGCCCTCCTTCCGAGGAATTTTCTTAGGGATCGAAACGCTTTTTGAAACGACAAAATTTTTGCACCTATGTAACTATCTGTGAGATACCAGCATAAAGCAGAATACTACTGTGTTATAGTTTCGAAGTGGGTCTTGAACTATTGCCACTATTATAAGGGAGGAGGGTTGGAATTAATCGATACGTGCCCGTTTCAAGCTTATATACAAAGGAATAATTTGGAGGAGTTTCCTTCTTGATTTAGAGTGAGGCCCTGAGACCTTGAGGACAAGTGGAGAAAGATCTTTCGAATTTATTTTATCAGATTTCTTTTCACATAGCTCAGCAAATATACTTGTAGTTTGGCGCAAAATACTTAACCTGAATACTCTGTTTTCTCTGTAACTTTAGAACGAAATACACAATAGACGAATTACTTAAACGACGGATGAAAGAAGGCTTTCTTCTCCGATGTATTCTTACATTATGCTAAAAAACTCGCTAGCAAATATGAATTCTTTTCAGGTCGTTTTCAATTACAATTGCAGGCATGGTGTGAGGACGTAAATTCACAAAAAACTTCAAATATTTACTACACGTTAAATTTCAATTATCTTTAATAGGTCGGGAGAAAGAACGTGTTCTGTACAATAAAATTTAGAAGTGGAGAAAGAAATTCCATATAAGCGCTGCAAACTTCCGCATTTCGCCGACAAGTTTTTCCTTTTAACGTACGCTTCTATATCTAAGTATGGTGCAAATTGAATTCTGTCGCACAATATCCTTGATTCGAGATTTAAGCAAAGATAGCTCGGATCGAATTGTTCTGTTCTTCGCTCGAGTTCAATCTATCGAAACCATGCCGTTTTTTGATGTTTTTTTCGTTGCTTCGGAATATTTTCAGTTGTGAATTTCGGACGAAATTGTTGGAAACTAGTCCGATGTCCTGTTGGAAAAATTCGAACAGCACTTAGCTTTTTAGTTTTCTGGAAACGATCTCTCATATAAACACACAGTCCAATTGTTAGATAGTAAAATATTTCGACCCCACTGAGCATTGAAGCGCCCATAAATAGGCCAGCTATTCCACCGAAAGCAACTGAAATTAAAAATAATCAAAAATTTATATAAATGAAAAATGTGTACATTAAAAAAGGAAAAACAAATTAATAAAAGTAAGGAGAATATGTCTGAATGAAAGATATAACACATAAATAAAAGTTAAAAATATTTTGAAAAAATAACAATATTACGTAAAGTAGAGTAAACATGAATAAAGCAGAATCAAGAGTAGTAGAAAGCTAAAAAATATAAAAAGATAAAAAAACATAACTTCAAATTACCTAGGAGGTCTAACCAACCATAAACAACATTTGTTCGATACTTGATGAGCGTTCCGTGGTGATAGTGTACATCCAGAAGAATTATTTCTTCACTAAAATTTTCTCTGAAAAATGTATTGAAAGTTTTTGAAAGATATTTTTTAATGTGATCTTGTACTGAAACTTATTAACTTTGCCAAATGCATCGGTACAATTTCCGCCTGATAGTCCAAGATATAACACTCATAAAGACAGGAACAAATCATTACGTCCTTATCTATGTCCGCACTTTCGTCTTCTTTTACTGGCTTTTCAAAATTATATAGATCTGTGAAAATTTAATTTGAATATCTGCTTTATTATTATATAATACAATTCTCAACTTTCAATAGACTAGGATATGTATTCATATACGGTACTTTAGCGGAATTCGGACGGAACTCATTTCCCCTTTCAATATACTGAAACATGTAAAGCTCCAATATTGTGAATACTGACTGAGTTCTATTATCAGAAATTGAAAATGAATGCAAGAAATTTTTAATAAGTTTGGTAAATTTTTTTTTATCTTCGTACCATATATACATGTGAAGACTAGGCAGTACCGGTTATTTTACTAAAAATTATTACTAATGCGTACACGATACTGACTTTTAGAATTCGCGAATATCAACAATTATTATTTTATTTCTAAAGCTAATAATTTTTCCGAGTTTTTGATAGTTAGAAGCAAGACGTTCAATTTAATTTGAAAGTTAATGAAGACATACTACAGAAATAATCCTGTGAAGAATGTACCTTCATGGTGAAGTCCAGGAATCATTATTTCATAGATTGAATTTTTTTATGGCATTTGTTTTAACAATGTCTTTAGTATAAAATTGTCGTGCACAAAACATTACAAATGTCACCAATTTCACGACTCATACAGTATAAATTTTAAAGCAATCCACATTACTCATTTCAATTCTACTCAGGTACTGAAAAACAGAATTGTTTCAGAACTAACTTGTAAGTACTTGACATTGTTTCGAGAAAGCATGAGATTATCCAGAACCTTATTTTCTTTATATTATGCAATTTAAATTTTCAGTACTGCAAGATGATTACATGAAAATGTACACAGTTTTTTGGTAATATAAATAATGTGAAATTTAACGTAGATAAAGTTTTGAATTTCAAGATTTTTTTAGAATTATTGTATCGTAAAAATATTTTCGGTTCATTTTTTAACATTTTTTAACTTAACGGAAAATTTTAAAAATAGTAGTACTCTTTTCTATTCATAATATTTACTGATAGAACCAATCTTTCTAATTGTACGTATACCAAATTTTTTTTATGCTTGTAGGCGAATTCACTTACGATTCTTAGATGAATCATTAAGCATGCTCTTGCTTGTAATGAATCTCGGTGTAACGCTTTTATAATTTGTCTAAACAAAATATTATTAATTTCTCCATTTCACCTCTTTTTTATCACCAACACTGAACATTTATAATTTTTTTTTTTTTGCTGAAATATGACTTCTTCGTAAAAAGTTCAGTTAGATCCAGCTGCACTGAATATCCACCAAATTGTTTATTATGCTATAAATTTAATTTAAACGTACTTCGGCTTTTAGACAGATTGCTATTCAAATTTATAGCCTATTTTAAATGTTTGAGAATTTTTAGTACATGTGATATGTTATAGGTACAAGTATTGAAACCTATGATTGTAAGTCGATAAGTATTTCTTTGTATTAGACCATATACCGCTTTGCCAAATATTTGACTATTTTCGCTGGAAAATTCAGTCATAGCGTATTCATCAAATTGTTCGTGTTGCTTGCCAAATTGATTTATTTGCCCCTTTTGAAAATAAATATTTTACCTAATTTCTTGTAAAATTTTCCTCATCGTTTAATATAAGCCTTAAGGTGCTCTTACACGAGCGATTCAAATTGCTCAATTTGCAGCAATATTCGTCTATTTTATCGTCACGAAAATATGAAGCAACACACAGCAACAATAGCAACAGGCGATGTGGATCAACTTTTCATCAAATCGTTGCTGAATTGTGATGAGCGATATTGACCAATATCTTGCAATTCGGCAATAAGGACTTACACAAACAATTCAGTCTTTGAACAACACGAAAGCAAACTTGACAAATAAATCTAAAATTTAAAATAAAACTTTGAAATATTTGAATTCCAACCTATTGTAACACGAAACTTGACAAATAAATACAAAACTTAAAACAAAACTTGACAATTGAATCACCGAACGAGGACAATTGCTCGGAATTTTCCAAGTTAGTGTAAATACAGCAACTATATGGCGAGCAATACCTGCAATCTGTGAAAACATTGCCACATTGCCGAAATAGTGCCGCAACCAGCATGATATTGCGCTATATTGCTCCATTAATCGCTCCACTAGTTTTGGCAATAGTCGTCGGGCAATCAATTGCTTGAAATATTGTTCGTGTAAGAGCACCTTTAGCTCATCAAATGCCATAGATGCATCGATTGTGTAATAAATTTAATTCACTTGTAATTAGTGTAGTTTTTCGTCAAACTTACCATTATTCTCATTCAAACAGTGAAAATCCGAAGCCTTGCACGGTGTATAGTTTCCTGAAATATTTGTGTTCTAAGTCTGTACCACGAGATGACATTAACCATACTAGAAATGTGGACCCATTTGTAAAACTGGCAAATGTTTGACAGCTAGCGAGGATAAACGATGGTTCAAACTATAATAAGGTTTTCATTGCACATCCTTACTTCGTCAAGTTTTTTGCAAACGGCACACATTTCGCTATGGCCTTTCGTCATCTGGGTTTTATATAGTCTGTGCGTTTACTTACCGATGGGAAAATATGCTTCCATAGTACAATTACATCGCTCTAATAAATAATTTTGTCGGCATTCGGATAAGCAATTGTTCATATAATACTCGAGACCGGGTAAATTACGATATTTAGGATCTTTCGCTTCATCCTATTTTGCGGTTGGAATTTACTTTTAGAATATTAGTTAATTTTGGGGAACTTACAGCAAAAACACAAAAGCGTTCATTTGGAGCAATTCTTCTCGTAGCAGGCATTGCGTAGCTTACTTTCGGTTTTATCAAGACAGCTGCTGATGTACCCGATGGGACAAAAACTGCATTGTTTGGCCATTCATAAGGATTATGTATGATTACCTTTGAAGAAAATCAATTTGAATCTTAGTGAAAAAAGAATGTTGAAAAATTTAAAAAAATCCGTTGAATTAAGCAAGCTACTTAATTGGAACTGTAAATATTCCAGGCTCCACTTGCCTCATGGATTGGATATTCCTGAAAAGCAAGGATTAACTTGATCTAAGGAATATCATAGAGCCAGAGACTATCACTTTTAATTTACTCGAAAAATTGCACATACTATGGCGATGGTTGTCTGGGTGGCTTAGTGGCTAGAGCACTTGCGGCGCACCTGGTACCAGGTTCGAATCTGCTTGGAGACAAGTAATTTTCGAAAATGGTATTGGGTGCTACCAGTTCACTCAGCTGTAAATGAGTACCTGAGTTAAAAATCGGGGTAATAATCACGAACGAGCGTGTGGCTGACCACTTCACCTCCTAGTGTTCCGTTGGTCTAGTAATGAAGTAACTCTAGCATTACTTCAAGGCCTAGGCCGAATTTGGGCTGTTGCGCCATTGATTATTATGGCGATGGTTAGATACAATCGAATGCATTTCTAAAAGTCTTACCAGTCTAAGAAAACTTACAAAAATCCCCAACGGATTCGTACTATTCGGATGTTTATTCTTCGACTCGACAAAAATGTTAATCCTTAAGCCGCTCCAATCGCCAAACATTGAGGTCTTATGTGGCCAATCCTTCTCGTTGGAACGCACACGCTCCAATCCGATTTCATTGACGGCCGAATTAAAAGCGTAGCAAATTCCAAATTCGGTTTTTTGCTTAACGAAAATTTCACAGCACGGAAAATTCTTATGACGCCACCAGCACTCATTTACGAATATCTTCTCGCACGGATGATTCATGAAGTCGTACAGGTCGATAATGTTGATGTGATCCAAAGATTTCAGCGAGATATTCTGAAAAATTGCGTACTCATCGAAATTTCCGAACTCTAAAATTTCCATTTTTTGAACGAATTTCGTGAATAAATTCACCACCTCTTCCGTAGCATTCGGAACGAATTTCAATTTGGCCGCTTCGATTCGGCTCCAGTCGACGCGATTGTAATTGCAAATCGTGACGGCCGGAAAAGGGATCTTATATACCGGAAAAATGGTACTTTCGACCACCGTCTCTAGAGGGCTACTGTAGAATCGATTTGCAATTAAAATGCACACGTAGCTTGTCCCGAAAATCGATAGGAATACTATTAGCGCCCAGATAAGCCTAGAATCGAATACAATCTTACTTTAATTAGTTTCGAAAAAAAAACTCCAAAATGTATTTACCTTTCGAATGTCCTCAGATCGCTTTCGGCAACATATCGCAAGCCGTGCAGTGTCGAACGGAGACAATAAAATTTCCAGAAGGACGTTATGGCGTGCTCGACTTCGTCCTGGCTTCCAACTTCCTTATTCTTGGCTGCAGGTGTCGTTTTCTCGGCAGCATTTTCA
This sequence comes from Beris morrisii, assembly GCA_951812415.1. Classification (NCBI taxonomy): domain Eukaryota; kingdom Metazoa; phylum Arthropoda; class Insecta; order Diptera; family Stratiomyidae; genus Beris; species Beris morrisii. The sequence continues at coordinate 4,286,391 of OX638312.1, read as the reverse complement.
CGAGCGTATTGCCCTGTTAGATGTTGAAAGTCCTTCTGGTAGAGCATTATGTTCGGTGCTGCACATTCCATCCAAGGACTATTGTAGAACTAGCACTAGACGTAACTACGTCGACTGGGATAACATGTCCTTAGAGGAGCCGAGTGTTGTGTGAGTAACAGACTTATGACCCATTATCTGATTCTGGCATCGTGTTAAAGAATTATCCTGTCCACTGGTGGGTTTGAAAAATGCTTCATTAAATGAATTTCATTGATTTTATCGTCGATGGTATTGTAAATATAATTCCATGAATGATTGCTACTTAAGGATAAGAGAAATTTATCACAGAGTTCGTCTAAGGTGAAAAGAATTAAGGAGAACCTTGTCATTATTAGTTATAATTATATTTATCTAAATAGGTATATTCACTTAATTGCTGAAAAAAGTCGTCGTCAATTTGATCAAATTACATATTTTATCAAAACAGGAAAAATTTGGTGGCATTGTCCAAGAATCAAATGGGCTTTCACCGTTTCCTTCACAACACAACACTTAAATTATATACATACATTTATATATGTTATTTGTCTAAAATTAGTTTTAAAGTAGAATCGCCATTCTACTAAATTACATAAAATGGATTTCTTCGTTGCAATTGGTCAATTTGATTCGAAACGTGAATCGTCCAAACTACCAAACTTGGTATTTATATAGAGCGTTGATAGTGAAGACATTTGCAATAAAAAACTCTTAACATGTAGGGGAGTGGGATAGGGTGCGCGGATAAACAACGCGTCCAAAATGCTCGAATGCTGGAAAAAAAATTTGCCAAATAATTTTCCCATATATTTTTACGAATTTCGTCATATCTCTTAGATCCTCTGAGATATTGACCTAATTTTTTTTCCACGTGCTCCTCAGACCTTTGTCGTGAAAAAAGTTTTCATAATTTTTTAAATTCAACCGCTAAGGTGGTTAAGTGGTTGCGTGCCTTTCACGAATTTTGACATATTTCTTAGGTGTGATGAGATATCGATATGATTTTTACTTCCATAAACTTTCTATATAATCACCTAAGACCAAATTTCAGCATTTTTCGTTATTCATCACGTAAGCGGGGTTGTTAACATTTCCACGATTTTAGCCATATTTTTTCGGTTTGATGGTGAATATTTTTTTTGTTCTACAGGCTTTTTATAGGTATGAAAGTTGAAAGTTATATCTTACAAGGAGCTATTCTAGTGATCATAACTTTCGAGGACTCTATATTTCGATATACCAACGTTACATTTTTACTTTGACCGCATCCCACCCTTTGAACGAAAATCGAAATTAGTATTTTAAGGGCGTCAGTACCGTTGGAAATTCTACCGCCCATGGATTTCAACTTACTCTCCGACTTCTACCCGTGTTCTGGACTTCTACCCAAAAAATAAAAAAGTTGCGCCCAGCCTAAAGAATTTTTTTTAAATATAAAAATATATTTTTGTTTATTTATAAAAATATTGTTGATAAAAAATCGATATAACCCTTTAGGGATTGTATATAAAAAAAATTTTGAAAATGGTTTTTATACGATTATATAAAAAGCCCGTTGAAATCAAAATCGAATCAATATCTCAACAGGCCTAAGAGATAAACTAGAATTCGTAAAAACACATCTATTTTAACTACGTTAGGGGTTAAATATCGCAAAATCCTAAATTTAATGAAAATATATGAAATACATAGAAAAAAAGCGAATTGTAAATTCGTGGGATTCAAAAAATGCTTATATTGGTTTTTTGGCGATTATATTTCAAGTTCTCAAGTCAAAGCAAATTCGATTCTCATTAAACCTAAGAAATATGTCGGAATTCGTGAAACTTTACACCGCCTGAGGGGTTGAAAATTAAAAAAACCTGGAAAGTGGTTTCAAGGTGTTCAAATAAAGAGTACGCAGAAGTAAAATTAATTCAATATCTCATGAAACGGGAAACATTTGTGATAAATTTGTTTGTATAAAACAAACACATTTTTAATGGACAATTTTTCTGCCTCACACAAATGTAAATCTATTTTTTTTGTTCCTTACATACTACATAATACTAAGTTTCAAATTCCTAGCATAATCCGTACAGGGCCTAACTGTTGTAAAAATGCCAAAACCATGTCTAGTACGGCTCTTGAGATGCAAAAATAGATTTATTTTTCAATTGCTAAAATCCCACATTCATGCTCCACTTCCACTTAACAATTTTACATTTTGCGTAATTCACTTGTAATTTTAATAATTTTTGGAAAAAAATTGTAGAATTTCTCAATCCCTGCTTTCAGGCGTTTCAAAAGCATAATTATTTCCCACTCCTACACCTCTCTACTCACGTCCGTTTTTTTGCAAATGGCTGTACTATCGTAGCTCTATATTAGTTCAAAGTTTCACCTTAGCATATGTGGTTCCTGAGATCTAGAAACCAAAATTGTTCGCCTAAAACGCTTTCTGCAAGAAATTTACCGGTTAACTCAGCCGTAGCTCCGCCGTAGCATTAACCGGTAATCTTTCAGTCGGTACAAAATTAACTTATATACTTCGTATCGGTGTACATACGTCTGATTCTCTACCTCTATATATCAATATCTCCATCTCTTTCACTCCTAGTTAATGATACCCGGTAGCTCACCGTTAAATTAACACAATCCCATACTGTAAATTACTTAGCAAGGCCAGTACGATTTAGGTATATTACCAGTGAGTGGTACCCGATACTTGAATACTAAATTAACTACATGGATGCATGGAAATTTGGAACTGAAGCCAGTACGATTTAACTGGTATATTACCAGTGAATGGTACCCGATAGTTGAATACTGAATTAACTACTTAGATACAGGGAAATTTGTAAGCTAAGCTAGTACAATTTAACTATTCGTAAGCGTCCTTAGCATAATAATAATAAATGCGTCTAAATTTCAATCAACCATAACAGGTAGAAAAAAAATTCCTTTTTCTCTAAGAAAAACTTTAAAAAACAATGATAAGTATAAAATAAGAAATAGAAAAGTTTAGAGATGTCCAAAAACGTCAGGTACCTAAGTGCAGTAGAACAAAAATGATAGTATTGCAGCAGGGGTTACGTCGTAGCGGGATAGGTTCGCTCGACTAATTTACGCGAAAATTTGGTGGCACATAAAACTAGAAAAGGGCCATGTATTCAAAGTTTAAATGTATCGCAAACAATTAAACAATTTTGATGTCAGGGTGTTGGATTTAATGAATGTGTTTGCAAAATGTCTTTAAAATTTTAGGACCTATTCCAATAGTCAGCTTCGTCTACGTCTAGTTATAACAAGTAATTAATGACGTCACACATATAAAATGCTCGTTCCATTTAAATTCTGTTTGTTGTCTAGGCGTAGCTTATCTAGTTTTACGGCAGCTGATGAAGCCATCGAGAGAGTATCTAAAATTTTCTCTTCAGCTAATATAACTAATAATTTTTTCTATTACATATTTTCATTTGTATTATTATATTATTCACATTTATCTCAAGCACAATGTAGTTTTTGAACTATAGTGTATTAGAAGTAATGTCGAACCGAAACGAATGCAAGGACTACTTAATTTTGAAAGGTTTAACATGTTTCATGTTTATTTCTCTTGCTGAAACCATATTGAAATAATTTTTTTATTTCAGTCTTGGGTGAAATTTTCAAACTAGATCCGAATTGATTCAAAACTGAAACAAAAGATATTAGGTGATTTTACGATTTCATTTTGATTAAAGATTGAGATTCATCTAGAAAAAAAACTGATTACTTCGATGATGAAGTTGGCTTCGCTTAGGTGAACCACTGGATACGGTATTTGCGCTACGAACCCCGAGTTCATATCAACTCAAAAAGAAAGAAGAACTGCAAACTGAAAATTCAAAAAGGGCCTCACACTTTGTGAAAGGCTTTTACATCACAGTGTTGGCTCGTATGAAAAAACCCAATTAGGATCTTTCGGGCAAATGACTGCAATGAATGTCCAAGCTTCCACAGGCATTGGAGGTCGGTGAGTCTTTAGGTCCATTTTTACGGTTTGAAAGCGGTTGATTTAATTGAATGGCGCTATTTTAGCTCGTCCTTGATTAATTGAATGCAAGCCAACTAACCTTAGTGAAATGGGTATAAAAGAAATTGATGCTGTCTACTCCAGCCAAATTGAAATTCAGTTTCTGGGTAATAAATTAGAACGTGCGGGTACTGATAGTATTCCTTTCCTTTAAAAGGACTAGTGACTTTAAGTGGGAGTAGAAATACTTCAAAATTGATTAGAGAGGAAAGCTTTAGGTTCGTTTACAGTGCTTGTACTTTACGATGATATTCGATGCCATGTATTTAAGATACAAGCTTTGTAGAACACATTTACAGAAACAAGTCAGCAAAATTAGAATTCCAGAGATTCACAAAGATTCACCTTTCTAGCATAAACCGTTACAGGGAAATGAAAATTGGTGATACAGAGAAATGTCAACCAGAGGTAAAATTACATGCCCCTATCTTAAAGTTAGATGATGTTATTACTTACTGCGCTAGCGTCTACAAATCCCTTTTACCGTTAATACAAAATCCACTAAAATTAAAGTAAGCAGTTTATTTTTATATTTCGAAAAAAATACTGTCCACCACGGCATTTTTTCGGCCATTCTTTCGACCGAATAAATGTCATAGAAATTCAATTTTGAACGTTGCTAAAATAAATTATCACTTACGAGAGGATAATCCATGGTCCCTTTCAGCCATAATACGCATCTCGGCGAGTAGAAGCGTGATATAAATTTCAGTGGCGAACCATCTACAAGGCCATTAGAGATAAGTAAAATATCTAAATTGGTTCTTATGAGGGTACTGGGGAACGGGACGGTATAAAGGACTTTTCTGTCTACGCCACACTGAGTAATCGCTGTTCTCGAGAGCCCCCAGGACAACCTATAAAACCAGGAAGACGTACAAAAAAGGAGGACGACGGTCTCTGTATAGAAAATGGATGAGTTACTTATAGGTCTGATGGCGTATTTCTTGTTCGCTTTATTATAATAAAAATGGACACGCCTGAATTGGATCGGATCATTAGATGATTTATGTTCCGAGAAAGCACCCCGAACAGCAAGGTCAAAGAATTTCTTTCGTCTGTACACAATGCGGCCCGATCAGGAGTCTGTAACCTGTGTGAAAACGAACATAAACCAGAGAACAATCGAATTATCCCCCAGGAAAATTGAATTCCAGTGACATCCATTATTTTCGCCACGAAAAACAGCACACTTGTGCCGAAGGACGTAAATGAATGAAATGGGACGTGGGCAATTAGCGATGCGATTTCCACATAAATTCAATTAGCTGATCAGAGCATAGGTGAAGCTTAAAATTGTGTTTGTCCCGGGGGATTTGGTTGGAATTTAGTTCAGGAAGTGCAATTTTATCGATGCAATTTATGATGTTTAATTTAAAAATTGGTTTGGATGGAAAAAATTAATTAAACAAATTGAATTTTAGAATTTCTTAATTCCAGTTTTCCAGCACTCTAGACATATCCCTTTCCTACGGTACCGCTTTACCTATGCCGTCCACTTTCAATATGGCTTTGCTGTCTTAGTTTTGCATAAATTCCAAGTTTCAATTCTCTAGCATGATGAAATAATCGTAACTTTCATCTAAAATTCTCCACACCCTAACACCATAACTACCCAAAAGGTTCCGAAGTAAAGGGGTCTACCCAAAAACGGTTTCTGAGCTATGATCCTTTAAATGCGTTTGATTACAAAGTACAGTGGTCAAACAGACAATATTTTTTTTATTTCTTTTTTGTAGTACACCCCTAAGGTCCAAAATCGAGAAAATTAAAAATTTTTATGGTCGCAAATTGGTTTGAAAAGTGTATTTAAAGCTAAACGGCTTACGGTAGAAGGATTGAACTGAAAACTTAATTATAATCAGGCGTAAAAGAATGCATTCTAGTCAATATGAAGTGCCTTTTAGGCTGATGTTGTGGTTCTTGTAATCTTCAAAGGTCACACCTGGGAGCACGTGTTTACAAAAACTAAGGACTTAACTCTCATGGTTTAACTAAAATAAAATTATATTTGGAGCTAGAATCGTATCTTTGAAGAGTACTGATCCTGCCAAGAAAGTCTCATACAGAAATTGAAGTAGATACTTTCCAATTCCTCAATTCAGTCCATCTTAGGATTCCATCCCCACGTTCGATAGTGCGCTGACGAAGCTAACCTATTAACCCCTCTAACCTTCCAATTCTTGTCCATTTCATTCGTTTTCGAAACTTCACAATAATTCATTTTCGATTCAATGCGAACCAAAATCCTCTTATGGCAATAAATTTTTCCGGTCCGACATTCAAATAAGAATGGTAACATCCTTTTTGAATACCAAATAAAAAGTGTTTCCCAGGCAATCATTCGGTCATCAAAGTCTGTTGATATTTCCCTTTAAGGTTTCAACTTCACACAAAGAAACCCCATTCCACACATTCTTATCGAAATCGGAATCTAAGATGATTTGAAGGGAAAAGGCACGTCCAGAATCTCCAGCAAAGTCATCAATTTGACTACATTTCATGGACGAAGAAGAAAATGATGAGAAACCTATTACGAAAAGCCATCCTATTGGTTCGAACGAATCTCACTATCCTTGTAGAGATTCGTACAAAATATGTCTATACCGAAAAAGAAAAAGATAACTCTGCGAAAATGCTTAACAAGTCACCAAGCTATCAGAAAATTTGCAAACAAATTAGTCGAATGGAGTGAATGGGAAATCCCCTTGAGGGTTTCCCTAATAGATTTTTACCTGAGCGTCGTGAGATCACGACAGAATCTACTCCAACCAGTTCGGAGTATGTGACTTATACGTACAATAAATCATCCTGCCACAAAAGACATGCCATGATGTGCTACATACATGTTCAGGATTTGATTCCCTGACACATTGCCATCCTGTGTGTTCTGGAAAGGGAACCACGAAATCCTGACGCTGACAATTTAATGATTTATTGGAGGAAACTTTTCAGACACCCACTCGTGATGAGTCTGAGCAATGCTTCAAAGTTTTTATTGAGCCCAAACACTCATAGGAAAAGACGTAGTAAGCATCAGCATGAATGTTGATGGGGGTGATAATCTGCACAATTCTATCCTTCTTGCATTCGCCCGGGCGCCCTGCAGTTCCTACAAGAAGTCTGGATACTACAGTCATGTTGCAGTTGCTGGTCTTATCGATTTTAATGAAATCCTTTACTGCTGACCTCTTGAATGTAGAACACACAATGATCCGTACAGTCATTCTGAAGGACGGATGGGAAACGCAAACTCATTTCAGAAGAACGGCATTGCTTAACCCCAAGGATCCTTTAATCCAACATAGGTACACTTACAACACTCTCGCGTGTAGATGATCTAGTCCACCTGGAATCCCAAGGCGATAATAATAGACCCAGTCCAGAGATTCTCGAAATCTTTGACCAGACTTGGAGCCGACTTGTAACATCAGGGCAAGGCTACCCAAATCTCGGCGCTAGTAGTCAAGTGGATGTGACTCGAATTTAAGTTGTAAATTTGTTTTTGGAAGATTTCGCTTTTGTGTTAGGTAATTCTCATTCAGGTAACTCCTGCACAATGGATCTACTGAACGGGAATTTTTCGTTCATCATTCAAAGATTGATGGACGCATAAGGAGTACCAGGTCAGCATTAATACCGAATTGGCTTTTCTCTTGGGGGTATTTTAGTCCTATTGTATTTTCCATAAGGTACATATTGCTTCTGATAAATGGCCAAAAAGTCTGGTCGGGGGACTTCTGTAATGGGCCTATTATGTGAGTGATTCGGAGAATTTATGACTCTGATACACATTGTGGCGTTATGATTCTGCCTTGAAAAATTTTCGGTGGCAATAAAATGTCTGCGGCAATTCTTTAACTACAGTTACGCGTAGAAAACTTGAGACCGATGTTCTTTATTTCGGTTAGTGGAAGTGGCCACCGAGATGTTAAGAAGATATTTTCCGATGTCAAGGATTTATGTTTTACTTGATTCATTGGCGCCAAATATTACGAACTGGTTTACTGGCTCAGTGGTTCTTGTATTATCCTAGGAACTTATTTAATCCGGTGCGATAAGAAAACAAAGACTGGCACGACTTTATTATACTCTGATGAAATCACATAGAGTATTATAAGTTTAATCCAGCCCAAAAGTTTGTAACGCATAGAACCAAGCTTCGGACGAAAAAAAGTTACATATTATTTTTTGTTTATTTGTGGCCAAAAGCCTCAAATCCGCTTGACGTCCGTCCGTCCGTCCGTCCGTGAACACGATAACTCAAGAACGCCTTCACCTAGGATCTTGAAATTTTGGAAATCTGGATGTTTGGTTGAATTTGTAAGGCTAAGTTCGTTAGCGGGCAAAATTGCCCTACTCCTTCGGGTAGCTGCCATACAAAATGTCATTAAAACACGTGTTCAAAAATATTGGTCGATAGCTTCAGAAGGGTTTAAGCTACGACTTTGAAATTTTTTATGTGTTAATTTTCCAATAGTTGCAGCTAAATATATGATTTTGAAGAAAATCCTGTTAGTCCTTCGTGTAGCTGCCATACAAATATTCTGTCAAAATGTATTCACTTAATTTACGAAACTCATTATAACTCAAGTAATCTTTTAGCTACGAATTCGGAATTTTGTACAAACTAGTTTTGAGTGAAAACAAAGTTCGAGTTTACTAGTCAGCGAAATCCTTTTACTCCTTCTGGTAGCTGCCATACAAAATGTCCTTAAAACACGTGTTCAAGATTATTAGCCGATAACTTCAGAAGGGTTTAAGCTACGACTTTGAAATTTTTTATATGTTAATTTTCCAATAGTTGGAGCTAAATATATGATTATGAAGAAAATCCTGTTAGTCCTTTGTGTAGCTGCCATACAAATATCCTGTCAAAACGTCTTCACTTAATTTACGGAACTGAATATAACTCAAGTAATCTTTTAGCTATGAATTGGAAATTTTATACAAATTAGTTTTGAGTAAAAACAAAGTTCGAGTTTACTAATCAGCGAAATCCGTTTACTCCTTCTGGTAGCTGCCATACAAAATGTCCTTAAGACACGTGCTCAACAATATTTTTCTATAACTTTTGAACGCTTCAAGCTACGAATTTGAAATTTTGTACACGTTCATTTTTAAATGGTTCCAAGGAAAAGGATAAATATGTAAGAAATCGAGTGAGTCCTTCCTGCACCTCCCATGTGAAAGTCCTTCAAAAAGGACATTTTTTTCGATGACTTACCCAGTTCAAGATATGAAATTAAACACTGAATATTGTCTTTTAGTTTTGAGTAGCAATATAATGTCAGTCCTTAATAAAGGACATACAACATGCACACACGTAATTCTACTTTATCCCCAACTACAATATAAATCGGAGTTCAGTATTCATCTAGAGTATTATACGATTGGCTTGCAGCCGATCGTGACTGCAGTATGTTTTTTTGACTTTATTTTAAATCACTGCGGAAACTTGAAAAATGTTACACTCAAGAGTTCACCAGATACTAAACTTTGAAGGACATTAACTTTGAGGGTTTCTGTATTCCGAAAAAAAATATAATTTCGTAAAGGAAGATCATATTTGAAGAATTTTTTTTGGCAATAATAAAATACCAAACATATATGTTTGTACAAGACTACCATTAATTAAGGAGGGGGGGCACATTTCGAGAAAGGTGTCATTTAAAAATTAATAATATTGAATCTGCCTAAGTACGTTTGCAACTGCACTTTACCCTTTTCATACAGTCAGTTTCAATATTTAAGACTTACAATTTCCATTATAATTTATTAACTCACTTAATCTTATTTAATCTGAAAAGGATACGTCATTAAAATTACTGCGTATTTTTTTTTATATTTTAAGCAAGAAAGGGTACATATTTTTTTTGGAACTATTTATAGAAACAAAAATATATTTTTTTCCCATTTTTCATTCTTGTGTTTGAAAATAATAATTATCTACCTTTGCGCATTCTCCGGTTATCAGGAAATAGGTTGCGAACTTTTGAATGGAAACTAACTAAGTTTTACCACCTTTTCCATCGAAACTGTTTCAAAATATGGTATGTTCTAAACTTATATATACATTTTTAGCTTTCACTTTATTAAAAAAAAGGATTGCTCAAGTGATCAAGTGGCATAGACTTAAAGTGAATAACGTAAAAAGTGCTTGAGCTAGCGCAATAAGGTTATTATCATATGAAAGGTGACAAAACAAGCTTTTACAATACCAAAAAAATGTTGGTTCCCTATTTGGCACATTAGATGAATGAACCTCAATCATAATTTTGTATCTGCAATGCTATAAAAAAAGCTATAACTCGGACCAAGCTTTAATAATCACCAATCTAATTAATTATTTCAAGATCAAAGACGCTTCGAAAGTTATTGTTGTAAATATCTGAAAAGGCAAGAAATCGAAAACGTTTGTATGTATGTGTGTTTGTGTGTACAGTAACGAGTTATCGCATTCACAAAGTTTGTTTTGGCACCACACAAGTTACAAGCCTCTTCGATTTCTGAGATGAAATATTCAATTTTTATTGCCTGCAACATTTTCCTTAAGGTGCTCTTACACAAGCAATTTTTCAAGCAATTGTCGACTATTGTCAAAATTAGTGGAGGGATTAATGGACCAATACAGTGCTAGTTGCGGCAATATTTCGGCAATGCGGCAATGTTTTCACAGATTGCTGGTATTGTTCGCCCTATGATTTCTGTATTTACACTAACTTGGAAAATTCCGAGCAATTGTCCTCGTTCGGTGATTCAATTGTCAAGTTTTATTTTGAATTTTGCATTTATTTGTCAAGTTTCGTGTTATAATGGCTTGGAATTCAAATGTTTCAAAGTTTTATTTTAAATTTTAGATTTGTTTGTCAAGTTTGCTTTCGTGTTGTTCATGGACTGAATTGTTTGTGTAAGTCCTTATTGCCAAATTGCTAGATATTGGTTAATATCGCTCATCTCAATTCAGCAACGAGTTGATGAAAAGTTGATCCACATCGCTTGTTGCTATTGTTGCTGTGTGTTGCTTCTCATTTTCGAAACATCAAAATTGACGAATATTGCTGCAAATTGAGCAATTTGAATCGCTCGTGTAAGAGCACTTTTAGGCGGCTATCTACAAAATTTAAATATAATCATAAAATTTAATATATATATAGAAATTTGGACGACAGACTGGATTTTGTTTTCCTTTTTAGAAGCAAAATTTAATTTAAATTTAGAGAATATAAAGAGTTATACTTTGATAATGCTAATTTTAGTTATCCAATACTTTTGGAAGGCTATGATATTTGAAATTATTTTACTAAAACTGTTTCTTACCTAATTTTTTTTTTTTTAAAAAAAGTCACGGAACGAACTAATTCGCTGAAGCAATACATCGCTTGAAAAGTTTGATTTCTTCACAATCGGCTATGCCATTATTCTCTTCAGGTCCGTAAAATATGCTTAACTTAGGAAAACATATCTTTCGAGTGTAATTCAACCACATTTTTATTGCGTATATCATTCCTTTTTTTTCTGTAAAGGGGCCATAAAAATCCTCATAAGTGTAACCCAAGGAGCACAATAATGTAAATTGCTTTCTGGTATTATCATATTTCTGACTATATTTTTACACAAATGGGACATAAAGTCATTTGTTTTTCATTGCTGATGAAATGGGTAACTAAGTGAAACTGAAAAGAATCAATATGTGAAGTATCCTAGAATGTAATTGTTCTTTTTTAAAAACTTTAATAAGCCAAAAAAATTTAAACTCATCTGTAATAATTTTAAAAACAGATACGGGATTTCCGTTCTGTTCCAAATACAAATGGCTCCACTATTGTAGCATAAGCCGATCTTAAAATAAAGGAACTAAAATTTTTATATTTGTTTTAATTGAAGCCACTCGCTCTAGCACACTAATGCTCCCTGGAGATTTATTTTTGAAGTTCTCTGTGGGTTTTTATACAGTCTCAAAGTTTCTACTTTCTTGAAAAAGTTGTTCCATTTTTTGAATAATCAAAAGTAAATAAAACTTTTTTTTAATTATACCTTTAAACGTTTTTTTTCTGTTTCTGATCGATTAACGAATCTTACAACCCCACACCTTCAAATAAGTGTCATAAATATATTCAGATGTACTGTAGATTTGTTAATGTGAAAGCAAAGTACATGCATTGATTTCTATAACTCCACATAACTAGATTACAAAGTGTCAAGATACAATGCAACGGACAGAAACAATTTATAAAATTCTGTATTTTTGCAGAAATTATGGCATCACAACAAACTAAGAACATTTATTGTAGAATTAAGTAAATACCTAGTTTACTTGGTTTAGGTAGTATTATAATTTTATACTTTAAGTAACTGTTTCGAAATAAAGAACAACTTTTAGTATCAAGAGGTTTTATTGGTAAAATTTGGTGTACGGCTTTTTTGTTTTCAATCTAGACTTGTGAATCTGGAGTCCTACTCCAGAACAAGGTTTGAATCTTCATCGTGAAGTACCCAGACTTGTAATCTATCCAAGGACTCTGGACACCACTAGTAAGTACACAAGAAGACTTAAAAATGCCAAAGAAGACTGAAGAAGACGGCGTAGCCCATGAAGACGAATCTTCATCTTGAAAACATGAGTCCTCGCGATCACGGTCACGCAATATTTCTATAGATGTGCCATGCATACTTATCAAAAAATGTTATATATATATAGAGGAAAAAAATGTTTAGAAACTAACTCCTAACTACTCCGTGAGCCCCTGGTAGACTTCGATATTAGCAAAAAACCTGTATTTTAAAATATACCCTGCTATGAATTTTGCCTGAAGAGTTAATCCCAAAATTGTATTCAGTACTTCATTGAATCGATCTTGCCAACGAATCTACTAAATCCCGATGTGCTTAATCGTTTAGCGGACAAGGAAAAACGTTTCCCTTTCAAAATCTAATTAAAAGGATTTTCCTCTACCAATACCCTCTCACTGCACTCAATGTATGCTTACTATAGCCCGATTCGGATTTTCATCAATACCCAACGAGACTCGAGTACATTTTACTGTATGGCTTCCTTTCTAACGTGCCCTTAGCTCGCACGTTCCCTAGCCGGGTTCTGTCAACTTGCGGGACAATAAATAGCTTTTCCACCAATTGAAAGTTTGCTTTCCACTTTTCCCGATTTAATCCTGCGCCGCGTTAATGGATTGATTGAGCATTCAAACTATGCTGATATGTTTGGAATTTCCGTATATCCTTTTCCCTTGAAATATAATTTGTACTACGATGAAAATGTGTGAAAATTTTTTAGTCAAAGTTCACAGTTTCATAGCTGCGTTGGGCACAATGATAAAGCTGAAGGACACTTTTACTAAGATCCTCCAGAGAAATGGATAAACGTCGTGTAACATCCGTTTAAATGCTAATGCGATCGGGTCTTCAATTATCTCAGTTCACCCGAAGTTCTGGAAAGCATCGCAAGAAAATCACCTCAACTATAAGGACGAAAATTGTGGAAAATCATGTAATATGTATGCAACGAAAGTCATCTTCATCGCAAAATGGAACGTGGTACCTTCGTCGCATCGTAAGTAATTTGATTTCGTTTAGCCCGGAGAAGGGAGAAATGAAAATTCAGCATCTACACAAACTTATTGTAGTTATCGAATTTGCTCAAGGTGGCAAGAAGTCCTTGCGATGACACATAGCCTTCATCCCTATCCATGCTAAAGAGTTTTTCGAGTTCAGACTATATCAAGAAATTGCTGGTTAGTTTACCAGCTGTGTCGTCACTTTCGGGAAATTCAATTAAATCACGTTCTACAACTTCGTGTAGAAATACACCTTCACGACAGAGAAACGCTGTGACATCCCGAAAAATAATTCCGAAAGTTTTTGGCTATTCGTTCTTGGAATTTTTCAAGCATTTGAATTTTGGCCGCTTAACTTTATTGAAATTAATTGTAAACTAGACGAAGTTAATTGGCTGAAAACTTTCATTTCAATTCTGTGATATGATAGAGAGCCACTTACTATAATAAGATAATTTCTTCGATTTATGCAAACATACTACTAACTATTAAGACTTTATTGCACGTGAAAGTTATTCAAATTCATGGCTTGCACTACATAAGCTGCTCTATAAGAATGCAGTTGAAGTTTAGCTTAAGTGTTTTTTCCCCAATGCTGCACATTACTGTAAAAGTATTTTTTTGTCCCAATTAATGGAATAATTGCATTAAAGTTCCAAATTTCAAATTTTTCGCATAAGGCGTTCCTGATATAGAAACACTGCCCTGCAACATATTCAGATGTTAGGTTAGGTTAGGTTGGTAGCTATTAGCAGAGATAGCTAGCAAATAGACCGCTATAAGGGTCCCATATTCAGATACCTAAAAATGTATTTTTATTAATATGCTTTGAATATAAATACCAAAATTTAGCTTTCTACAACTAGCTTTTCTTGAGATAAATTTTAAAATTTTTATCTTTACCATCTCAGCAGGGGCGTCATTTGTGGGGGGCAGGGGGAGGCATTTGCCCCCCCCCCCCTGAATTATGTATTTTTATAGATTATATATAACATATGTATATTTATATAAAAAATCTGCCAATGGTCTGGGCGAAACTTTATTATTTTTCGGGTCAAAGTTCGGGAGCGGTCAAAGTCGAAGTGTATCATGAGTTGCTTCGAGATTATTAGATTTCTTGGAAAATTATTTTTGTTCTTAATATAAAAATATTTAAAATAGAGATTTTTAGCCGATTAAACATTGAAAAAGTCCGTGCAGACTATTCGAATTTCAGTATATTATGTACACTAAAAGCCCATAGAAGCAAAAACGAATTTGTTGCCTTATCAGAATTAAGAGATATGACGAATTGTTAAAACGTATACAAACCCATTACTTCCAATTGGGGTTTGAATTTCGAAAAAATTGTGATACAGGATTTCATAAGAAGCAACTTGATATCTCATGAGACTTTGAAAAATTTGTGAAAATGTACGCAAACCCTTCACACCTCCTTGGTTCTGGAAATTCGAAAAACCGTGAATTGGTTGGCCGTAATAATCAATTTTATATCTCATCAGAACTAAGGGATGGCAAAAATTGTGAAAACATATACAAACCCTTGGGGGTTGAATATCGAAAAATTGAGAAATGGGTTTGTAGGCAATTATATAAAAAGTCTGTGGTAATGAAAAGCGATTTAATATCTCATCGAACCTAAGAAATATGTCGAAACTTTGAAAAGCATACAACCCCCTTACACCCATTAGGATTGAATATCTAAAATACTGAAATTGACTTTTTGGCTTTTTTATATAGGAAACCTTGGGAAGTAAAAATGAATTCGATATATCAACAGATATGCAACCTCCTTACACCCACTTGGGGGTTGAATATCCAAAAATCCTGAAAAGAGTTAATAAATAAATATGAAGACAGCACGAGAAAGTAGGAACCAACTCAATTTCTTATCACTTCTAAAAGAAATGACGGAACTCGTGAAAACGTGTCCAACCCGTTTATTCCCTCTTAGGGGCTGAAAAAGGAAAAAACTTTAAAACAAGTTTTAGGTTATTATTACGCAAGCATGTGCAAGTGAAAAGATATTCGATATCTGATAAGACGTGGGGATATAGTAGAATTCGTGAAAAAGTTTACAACCCCCTTTGCACCAACTTAGGGGTCGAATTTTAAAAAATCCTGAAAACACTTTCTAGGTATTTATATGAAGAAGCCGTAGAATAAAAATGAATTCAATATTTGGGAAGACCTAATAGATATGACGAAAACCGTGAAAATATATGCACTCCATTTTCACTGATAATTTTTTTTGCTCCCCCTAGCATAAGCCGTTCTATAGATAGGAAAAACACCCCCCACCCCCGTACCATACTACCCCTATAAAAAATTATATTTTTCCAAGATGCTACTAATATAGCTCTATCCAAATACCAAGTTTCAGCTTCATATCATTATAGGCTGTCGAGATATTAAAATCGGAACTTTTTCCTTTTCACCCTCCCCCACCCTCACCCTCTACACCCTCACTTCCAAAATTTTGTTTTCTGCTAGGGGTCTATTAGGCCTACTTCTGGTAAAAATTTGAAGCATCTATCTTACACTGTTCTAGAGATATGAGACGTGATTTTTTTGAAAAATTCTTATCCCCACCACTTTCATGCTCCACCGCCCCCTTAAAAAATTTTACTTTCATCAAACTTCATTTGTCAACCTTTACACACAACTTAAATTTTATTTTTCTAGTGCAATTGGTTCGTGAGATATCGTAATCTAAAGTTTTTCACCCCCCACCCCCGTACACCACTGCCCCCCTCAATTTTTTTTCCGATCTATTCTCCTAGTATACCTACAGATATTCATTAAGTTTCAATTTTGTGACATTGACCGTTTAGGAGATATGGATTTTAGAATGTATCGATCTCACCTTTTTTGCGTTTCCGACGCATTATTTTTCCCCCCACTCCCAAACGCCTTCACCTATATCGGCAATTTTTTTGCAAAGAAGCTCTATATAAATTCCAAATTTCAGCTTCCTAGCATAAGCGGTTGCTGAGATCTAGAAACCAAAATTTTCCGTCTAAAACACTTCCCCCTCCTCCCCCCTCACACCCCGACCCCTCCAAATTTGGCCACCTCAAGGGGCCTACCCAGTCTATTCATAAAAAAAATTTTATAGCTTAAAGGGTTTGGGAGCTACGAGCCTTCAAACAATTTTGCGTACAGCGGTCGACGTACGGCGTACGGCGTACGGCGTAGGGCGGACAGACGGACTGAAATTTTTTTTGCTTTTTTCGTGTCTACTCGTCATGAAACGTGAAAAAAAAAATTTTGAGGGTAGCTAATTTTTTTTTTTTAAAAATCGATAACAATACTGTATTATTGAAATAATAAAGTAAAAATATATACAAACATAACATCTTGCCCCCCCCCCTAGAAAAAACTGAAATGACGTCCCTGCATCTCAGGTATTATAGCTTCTGACATAAATGTTAAGATCATGTCTCGTAAAATTCTGAAAACATAACGTAGTTTTCTACATAATTTGTCAGAGCCCCGCTTTAGTTTTTGATTTTGTTTTTTTAAAACACACAAATACAATACATACGAACGAAGTAAGCAATATATTTCTCGAAACGTAGAGCAACTCGTTTCTTACCACCCCCAAATTTAAACATATTAGGTGCTTCAATACGTAGGGCAAAAGCGATCAAGTACTTGGGACTACACCTTGACACTAAGTTAACATTTCAGTACCATATAGAACAAACCACCTCAAACACCTCGAAAAGCATAAGAATTCTATACCCACTTATAAACAGGAAATCCAAGTTGTCCCAGGAAAATCAGCTTTTATTATACAACTCTGTAATGCAACCCGGTCTAACATATGGAGCGCCAGTTTGGATAAACTGTGCAAAGGTCCACAGACAAAAGCTTCAAATCATACAAAACAAATGCCTCAAAATTTTATTAAACAAACCATGGCATTTCTCTACTCGTCTATTGCATGAGATATCTGGATTACAACAGATCAATGAATGCATCGCGAAACTTACCAGCCAATTCCGGAGTAATTGCGCTAACAGCGAGATTCCACATATTTTATCACTAACAAATAATCTGTAAGTTATGTCTACATAATTACGTTATACTAAATTCAATAGAATTTGTATTTAGATTTAAGTATTAGTTTTAGTTAGGATTAGATTAGGTTTAATTGTAAAATTAAAGTTCAAAGGGTTTTTGAAAAAATTTTTTCCCTGAAAATGTCAAAAACAATAACTAAGAATTAAACTAGTCTGCAAACATACTAGCATAAAGAATTAGAACTAAGCTGTAAAGATAATTTAATCTAAACCCTTCACTGTTATGAAAATGTAAAAGCAAACTTGTATATAATCATGAAATATAATTATCTATAACGTTTTGTGATACATCATAATTCAAGATATACCACTGTTCTCCTCGAAGTCCTCAGATTTGGTTCTCACATTGACCTCGTCACCTGTCGTAAAATTAGTCAAGCTAAGCCAAAACACCAACCAAAATTTAAGTTAGAAAGGAATTACCAAAGATTTACGTCATAAACTAGAAAGCAAGCATATTTTGGTATAGTTTTCGGCTTTCTCGAAATAAAATTTGAAATCTTGTGATGTAAATCAGATAGAAAATGTGAAAATGCAAAATGTGTATAAATGAGTTTTCTTTTGAAATTTTTCGTCGATCGCAACACTTTTTTATTAGAAGTCAAATGTAACCGACGTGCCATATGCCCCCTGGGCTTGGCCGAAATATTGATGGGTTTCCCACTATTCATATTGGAACCACATCCTTTAAATAAATAAATACTATTAGAATACATTACACCAAACGCCGTAGACTCCGTACGCCGTACGCAAAATCGTTTGAAGGCGTAGTTCCCAAACCCGTTGAGATATTAAGTTAAAATTTTTATGGTGGGTAGATTGGGTGAACTCCTACGAATAGAATCTTTTGAGGGGGTGGCGGGTGTGAGGGGGGAGCGTTTTAGACGAAAAATTTTGGTTTCTAGATCTCAGGAACCCCTTCTAGGAGGCTGAAACTAGGAATTTATGTAAAACTATGATAGTGGACCCATTCGCAAAAAAATGGTCGATAGTGGTGGAGGGGTGTGGAAGTGGAGGGAAAAACAATGAGTCCGAAACGCTTGGAAGCCGGTATTGAAGCATTGTAAAATCCATATCTCCTGAACAATTGATGTCAGAAGAATGAAACTTTGTGGTTTTCTTTAGGAATACTTCGAGATTATACAACGGCAAAATGTTTAAGGGGAGTGGTAGGGTGTGGGGGTGGCGGGGTGTGGGGGTGGCGGGTAAAAAACTTTGGATTACAATATCTTCCGAACCAATTACACCAGGAAGATAAAACTTGGTTTCTGTATATGGGATCACAAGTGGAGTCTACTGAATGTAAACTTTTTGAGTGGGGGGGTAGCAATTTTTCAAAAAATTAAATTTTTATATCTGGAAAACCGTACCAGATATGAACTTGAAAATTTTACAGGAGTTGGAGTCAGTAGACTTCTAATAGGGATTTTGGGAATGTGGGTGTTGGGGGTGATGGTGAAAGGGGGTTGAAAGGAAAATATTTGGATTTTTATTTCTCGAAAACTATAATGAATAGAAAACTAAAAATTTACGACTCCTATATAAAACTACTATAGAGACGACACCCTAGGAAAATAAAATGTTTGATAAGGGCTGCATGGTACAGGTGTGAGGGGTGGTTCTTTATATCTCAGAAACGGCTTATGCTAGAAAGTTGAAACTTAGTACGTATATGTAGATGTGCTAGTAGAGATTTTTTTAGATTTTCATTTGTGTACAAAGATGGAGTAAAAATAATGTCCGTAAAAAGGGTTTTTTTCACACATTTTCACGAATTTCGTTAAATCCTTTAGACTTCTCGAGCTATCAAATCAATTTTCCTTCTGCGGCCTCTTAATATAAGCGCCTAGAAATATTTTTCCAATTTTTTCGATATCTAACCACTAAGGGGGTGTATGTCGGTTATGTACTTTTTCACGAATTCCTATATATTTCTTAGGTCTAATGACATATAGAATTCACTTTCACTTCTAAATGCTTTGAATATCAGCAAATAAGCTGATTTAAGTATTTTTTGATATTAAACCCCCTGGGGAGTAAGACATTGTTGAAGTTTTGACGAATTCCGATTTTTTGTTTTAGGTTTAATGAGATCAAATTCACTTTGACTTCTATTGAATCAATTGAAAAAACAAATACGTAAATATGTAAAGAAAATATGCCAACAGTCTGGACGCAGCTTTATTATTTTATGGGTAGGAGTCCGAAACGTGTTTAATGCTGAGATGCGGTGTAGGTTACTATGCGACTGACAACCTAAGGAATAACCAGAAGGCAATTTGGAGCATTATATTTTAGGTTGTCAATCGCATAGTAACCTACACTGCATCTCAACATTAAACAGGTTTCGGACCCCTATCCATAAAATGATAAAATTGCGCCAAGACTGTTGGCAGATTTTTTTAATAGCATGAGAGGGCTTGTTCGTTTTGACTTCTTATTGCATTCGGATGAAATTCTGCTGATGTTAACTCCTTATGATTTAATAATATCCTTAATAATTTTAATGAAATCATAAAAAATCAATAAACTAATTTCAATACAATAAAAGGCCAGAAAAGTCAAATTTTCTCTGTTGTTAGAAAAATGAGTTGACCCCTTGTTGTTCCAAGGGCTTCAATTGAGGATTTCGTGAAAACATGTGGTTTTAATAACGATAAGTCCTGCAAATGGATCTTAGGCGTTTGTGAAAGTTAATTTCAATTCGATATCTCATTGAGAGAATATGCTTTATCTGGACGAACTTCCTGGAATTTTTTTTAAAAGAAAGGGAATTTTTGGTAAAAAAGTATGAACAAATATTTTTGTAATTCTGAATGTTTGCCTAAACTAAATACTCGCACTATTCAAATATGTCCATGACTCGCAAGTATGTCCTATACTTTTGATAAATTTCGTGAATCACGATATTAGCCATTCCATTAACATATTTAAATCAGTGACTCTGTTTTGGATTTCATTCTATTTTCTCATCCTTCCGCTTCCATTCACATCATTTTCCACTAAATTAACCAGAACAGAACCACATCCTAGCGAATATCCTTCTTCGTGTCTCGGATTCTTCCTTTTTTTGTCATTGTGTTAGATTTTATTCTGTTTTTTCAGATATACCGCTCGCTACAAAAGTGTACTTGTAGTTGTGTGCCAGAAATGGAGAATGGCTGCCAACATTGTCAGATGATAAAAATTTACAATTTTCAATTTTTCGTTTTTCACGATTACGTTTTTAAGTCCGTCGAAGTGATGAAAATTATCTTGACTCGGATGGCAGGAAAACGAGGCAATTATTGATGGCAATCTTTCGGTTGATGAAATTCAGAAGAGGGTTGGAAAATTACACGGTTTGGAACTATTAGTTGTATACGTATTTGATTTATTATTTCTGATAAATCGATAAAAATTATCCTTGAACGTCATTAAGTTGAACAAAATTTTGGGATTGCAAATTGACACCAAGACGATTCTTTCGAATTTTTTATTTATTGTTAGTGTGTCCGCGGTCATTCTAAAATCCTTGATTCCACAAAAATGTAAGATAATTCGAACTCTACTCTTGTATCGACTTTCGATCAGTGCACAAGTGTTCCTAAGCGATTATCTGCGAAATTGTATTCATACCAAATCTTTCCCTTTTCCTCAGTGTAAAAGTGCGTTTAGTGTCGTTAAATAAAAACCTAACTTTGAGTTGCTTTTCATGTCGACCAACAAAAGGGGTCGCGAATCCCCTCGGCAGAAAATTCGCGATAAACTAAAACTTAAAATCCGCAAAATTAACAGCGGAAACAATGAAAACAAATTTGCTATTCTGCAAGTCTCGGACGAAAACGATCCTGAAACCGATCAATCCCTGCCAAAAAATAGCAAGGAACGAGTGCCTCCCATTAAAATCCCAGACTTAGACACTAAAACTATCGAAGTGATACTCCAAAACTTAGAGTTAAATAAAAGTGATTACGATATCAAACTTATGGCTACCGGGAAAAAACTATTATTATATTCCAACTCAAACTATGACATAGTGCTAAAATACTTAGTGGATAAAAAGGTGCATTTTTTTTCTCACCCGCGTAAAGAAGACAGGCCCATTAAAATAGTCCTCACTGGCCTCCACGAAATGCCTCCAGAAACGTTGAAAAAGCACCTAAGCGATTTGGGTTTGAAAGTCATTGACATTAAACCGTTCAATATCAAAAACAAACGCTACCTAGAACATGCAACCTACCTCGTATATTTTGCGAATAAAACGGTCAAACTTGCCGACCTCCGACAACATAAGGCAATTATGAACACAATAGTCCAATGGAATTATTACAGACGTAATAACAGTGGCCCAACACAGTGTCGCAACTGTCAACAGTATGGGCATGGATCATCCTACTGCAATTTAAAGCCAAAATGCCTAATATGTGGAAAGGAACACAACCATGATTCCTGCGAAGAAGAAGAAGAAGCCCTAATTAGATGTGCCAATTGTGGAGCCAATCACATGGCCAATGACCTCAACTCTGAAAAACGGAAAAGTTACGTCGAGTAAGAGCCAAATTCAACCATCGCGGAAAAAACACAAAGACTAACGTCAGCACATTTCTACTAAAACAAACTGACTTCCCTTGCATACGAAACCAGCGACCAGCCGGTCCCACTACCACCATCACGAATATAGCGCAGGCGCCACAAGCTCTAACAACACCGTACTCTAGAGTGGTAGCACAAAACAACAACAGAGCCGAGCAGGCGTCATCATCTACCTCTACCAGCCCAATTACCAACGAAAAGTCATTATTCTCAGCTGAGGAGATTGCTGCTATCACCTTCGACGTATTATCCAATATGGAAAAATGCAAAAGCAAAGAGGAACAACTGCTTGTAGTATTCAAGCTAACAACAAAATATTTATATGGATAAGACCGCAGATTTAAAATGCATATTGTGGAATGCGCAAAGCATTCGAAACAAATCTCTAGAAACTTTTCATTTTCTTAAAATTAACAAGATAGACATTTTACTCGTTAGTGAGACATGGCTTAAACCAACTGACAAATTGTATTGCCCTGGGTACAAAATTTATAGGAACGATAGGGAGAATCAGACTGGAGGCGGGGTAGCTATCTTAATAAACAAAACTACTAGACATGTCGTACTTCCGCAGGAGAATACCAAGGTAATAGAAAATATTTCAATACTATTAACTGATACAAATATTAAATTAACGGTAGTATATTTCCCTGGAACTAAAATGAATAATTGCATGCTTAAGCTCTTTCAAGAAGACTTTCGACTGATAAACGGGTTAAAATCCAATCACATTATAGCAGGAGACCTCAACGCAAAGCACTCTTATTGGAACTGTACCAGGTCGAACAAAACAGGAAAACTACTATATGGGGAAATATTAAAAAGCAACAGTGTAGTCCACCCACCCACGGAACCAACTTTTTATTCCCATCAGGGGCACGGTTCAACCCTAGACATTATTATTACCAATGTAAGTAATCTAAGTCAGCCTAAGACGCTGCAAGAACTCTCTTCCCCACACCTGCCAGTAGAATTCCTAATCAAAACTAGACACAATACTAGAAACTCAACGATAACAGTCCCTTTATATTCGAAAACTAACTGGACGAGGTACCAAAGGCTCCTGGGTAATGCACTCGACACGTCTAATATTAATCTGTCACTTATGTCTTCAAGTAAAATTGAAGATATGGTGGAAACCCTTTCCAGCATGATACTCACCATAGCAAATAACTGCACTCCCAAGATCACCAGGAAAGAAAGCGTTGTCAAGCTCAGCGAATATGCCAAATCTCTTATTGCCGAGCGTAACTCGAAAAGAAGACGATGGCAAAGAACAAAAAACCCTGAAATAAAATCTCAAGTAAGCCAAATTCAAAAAAGAATTTCCTTGGAATTGGCTCATATCCGAAATCGCAACTGGAGTGAATTGCTTAAAAGTCTAGACAAAGGATCCAATAAACTCTGGAAACTAAATAGAGTATTCAGAAGGAAAGGACGCAACATAACATACATTAATGATGGCAACAGCAAAATTTACGACAGCTTCAAGCAGTCGGAGCTTATAGCCGAACAATTTCTTGTTTCCCACCAAACCCCATCTAGCTCTGTGAGTACAAGCCTAGACCATACCGTCGAAGAAAAACTCCGTGTCTTCTCCAGTAGTTTTACTGCGTTTGATCCGAAAGATCTATGTAGACCTAAGGATATCAAACTCCACTTAAGAAAGCTTAACACCAAAAAAAGCCCAGGAATAGATAATATCCCTAACCTGCTACTTAAAAACCTCCCTAAAAAAGGCATAGTATATCTAAATGCTATATTCAACAGCTGCCTTAAACTTGGCTACTTCCCAAATAGATGGAAAGAAGCAGTAATACTCCCCATACCCAAACCAGGTAAAGATAACACTCTACCCAATAATTATAGACCAATAAGCCTACTACCATCAGTCAGTAAGCTATTTGAAAAAATTATACTCGGCAGAATTAAAGACCATATGGAGGCAAACGACATACTGCCAGTTCATCAATTCGGGTTTCGCCAAGGTTACTCAACTAACCACCAATTATTAAGAGTTACTAGCTTCATCAAGAAAAGCTTAAATCAAAAACAGTCAGTTGGCTTAATCGCCCTGGACATACAAAAGGCCTTTGACTCTGTCTGGCATAATGGGTTACTTTACAAACTAATTAACTTATCCTTTCCTCCTTACCTAATCAAAACTATTCAATCATACTTAACAGATCGATCGTTTAGAGTAAAAGTTAAATCTGACCTTTCAAATATTCGCGACATTCCTGCTGGTGTTCCTCAGGGTTCCCCATTGAGCCCAATACTGTACAATATTTACACTTCCGATATCCCTATTACACAATATTGTGAATTAGCTACGTTCGCCGACGACACTGCTATATTTACCTCTTCCTCGGAGCCTAACATCATTATTAACAATCTGCAAACTCAGCTAGATGAATTAGTTTTATTCCTCAATAAATGGAAAATAAAAATAAATAGTAGTAAAACCCAGGCAACGTATTTCACCAAAAGACGTGCACCCAGGTACCTACCTAATCCTACCATAAACATTCTGGGAGAAAGTATAGAATGGAGCCATAACATAAAGTACCTAGGTACATACTTGGATAAAAAGCTCACGTTCCACGAACAAATCAATCAAACCTGTACAAAAATGCAGAAATCCATCAGAATATTGTATCCCCTTATCAACAGAAAGTCTGAGTTGTCGACGGAAAACAAGCTGCTGTTATACAAATCGGTCATGCGACCTATCCTCTTATACGGAGCACCCATTTGGATCAGTTGTGCAAAAACATTTAAGAAAAAACTTCAAATTGTCCAAAATAAATGTTTAAAAATAATCTTGGACAAACCGTGGCACTTTTCCACTAGGGAATTACATAAAATCGCAATTCTACCTACGGTTGACGACATCATTTCTAATATTTCATCTAAGTTTGTCTCAAAATGCAGAAACTCGGAGAACCCGCTGATTCTCTCTAGTGTCAACAATACCTTAGTTAGATAAGCTATTGAATTACTTCATTTAAGTTAATTTTAATGTTAGTTTTAAATCTTAGGTTTTAAGTCTAGCCTTAAGTTCTAGTTTAAGTAACATACATGAGGTTTTTTTCAATTCCCATTTTCCTCGCATTATTCATATCACCAAATTGTAACTCATTAACTTCTTGTGAAAACTAAACAATAATTACGAATTAAAAAGGCCGCAGGGTCTGAGCATCGCATTATTTAATATATCTTAAAATATAAAAAATGTAATATGGAATAATAAAAATCAATCTAATCTAATCCAATCTAATTCGAACTCACTTTATATTTTTACAGCTTGTTTTAATTATCCCCTTTCCAGAACCTCGAAACGCTACTAAAATTTAATTTAGACGTTAACATACCATACATTGGGTATTGAAATATAAATACCCCTACATTTAATCATGGAATCATTTCAGTTTTGGACTTCACTGTGATCGGACAAAAAAAAAGAAGAAAAAAGGATTCGGGTCAAAAACGGGTATTTTTCCTTTACGAGTTTAAAATTCGCGACATCGCAACGAAGGTAACCGAAAACAACCACACAGCGATGGTTCGAAAAATTTCGATCAAGAGATATTCAAAGTGCGCCACGTGGTAACCCAGGACCTTCGATCGACAAGGACGAGCTGAATTTATTAGTGGAATCTGACTCACGCCAAACTGTAAGGGACATTGCAAGAAATTGGGCGAACTCCATTCGACAGTTTGCCGGCACTTGCAACAGCTTGGAAAAGTCAAAAAGCTTGATAAGTGAGTTCCGCATGAACTTACTTAGCAAAACATGACGCGTCGACTGGAAATTTCCAGTTCCCTGCTTTCCCGGAACAGAAACGATCCATTTCTGAACAGAATAGTGACATGTGTCGACAATCGTCGCCGTTCGACACAATGGTTGCCGAAACCAGGCCTCCATCCGAAGTAGATAATGGTGACTGTTTGGTGGTCTGCATCTGGAGTTATTCACTATTCCTTTTTGCAGCGTGGTGAAACCATTAATGCAGAGAAGTATTGTACCCAACTTGATGAAATGCATCAGAAATTTCGTGTTCAACGGCCTAGATTGGATGAAGTTATACTGCTTCATGAGAACGCACGGCCTCATGTTTCAAAAACAACAGTCAAGAAATTAAACGAGTTGCAGTATGAGACTCTTCCTCATCCATCATACTCACCAGACCTTTCGCCAACCAAATATCACTTTTTTAAACATTTAGATTATTTTTTGGCGAACAAACTATTCAATAATGAAGCAGCCATCAAAAATGGCTTCGAGGAATTTCTCCGCTCTAGAAAGTCGGCATAAATGCACTTGTATCTCGTTGGGAGAAGTGTTGTTGTTTGAAATTGCACTATCAAAAATGACATTTCATCTGCAACAACCAATACAATTTTACTATTCCTCATTATGGTATTTTCATGTCGCCTATGTGAACAGGTGTTGAATTTTTATACTGCATGTGGTGCATCGCGAAATCTTTGGTTCATTCGATGTAAGTGTAGAAAGTTCGAGAATTTAGTCGATCCAATAGTAGTTTTCTGAAAACATCAATTGTGTTTCTTGGGAATGCTGTTTAAAGTGCAATCTTTATAATACGAGGGCGGATTGATAATGACGTGCAAAAATCAAGAAGGAGTGGGCAGGTAAGGAATTTGTTATTTTTTTTTACCTGGACCATCCTTAAATAGATTATCTGCAAAGTTTAAGCCTGATACCTCGTTTAGTTTTCGAGAAGCAGCCGTCTAAGCAAGTCGACTTATAACAATTTTTAAAAATGGATAAAAATGAATTTCGTGTGTTGATTAAACACAATTTTTTAAAAGGGAAAACAGCTAAAGTAACTAAAGAAAAATTAGGTAAGCATTATGGGGACTCTGCACCATCGATCCGAATGATTTACAAATGGTTTTCTGAATTCAAGTGTGGTCGTACGAGCACACAAACCATACCAAGTCCAGGTCGTCCAAATGAGGTCACCACGCCAGAAATGATCGATAAAATCCATGATATCGTGATAGAAGATCGTCGAGTAAAAGTGCATGAGATAGTTAACGTAGTAAGCATCTCATTTGAACGTGTTTGGAATATTTTGAAAAACTATTTGGACATGAGAAAGCTATCCGCAAGATGGCTGCCGCGTTTGCTCACAATCGACTAAAAACGCAATCGTGTGACAACTTCGCAGCTCGGTTTGCAACTGTTTTAACCTAATACAAATGAATTTTTTCGTTGATTCGTAACTGTTGATGAAGCATGGATTCACCAATACACTCCAGAAACCAAACAACAGTCAAAACAATGGAAGGATGTCGGTTCAAAGAGGCAAAACCGTTCTATCGGCTGGAAAGGTTATGGCGACAGTTTTTTGGGATTCCAATGGAATGATATTCACCGACTACTTGGAAAAAGGAAAAACAATGACGGGAGCATATTATTCTGAGGTATTGGTTTCATTGGATGTTGAAATCAAGGCAAAACGGCTTCATTTCGCGAAGGAAAAAGTGTTGTTTCACACGTCCGTTGTTGCAACGGCAAAACTGTTTGAATTACGGTACGAATTGCTCCCTCACCCACCGTATTCTACAGATTTGGCACCCTGCGACTTTTTATTATTTCCAGACTTGAAAAAATGGCTTGCTGGAAAGAGATTTACCACGAATACTGACGTCATAAGTGAAACCAACGCCTATTTTGAAGGGTTGGACAAATCATATTATTTGGAAGGGATCAAAAAATTGGAAAAACGCTGGACTAAGTGTATCGAGCTAAAAGGAGACTACGTTGAAAAATAAAATAAATTTTTCCGGATAAAATTATGTTTTCTCAATTTTTGCACGTCATTATCAATCCGCCCTCGTATATCAGTATTATGACGAATCCAAATTATCTTTTATAAAAAAAAGGAAGATAAAATAAATAAAAGGTTAATAAAATGAATAAAAGTTGACTCATGTGATCTAGATCAAAAAAGTGGTCAATACTTGAAACGACGCAATATACAGAGTAATTGGTCCGGTAATTGGTTGACAATCTTTTATGGAATAGTTCCTTGATATATTTGCCGCGGAGAAACAGGGTGATAAAAAAAAATTTTTGGAAAAGTATCCTCGCTCACGAAAACTCTTATATCCTCAAAGCTATTCCATTATAACATTTTTATGAAATCGAATTAAATTTCATTTGATGTAACCGTTGAAATTGTAGCAGTTCACGATCTTGAAAAATTTACTTCAATATACAAAAATTTTCTACTGTGACCCTAAAAATTCATTGATTGATTAAATATTTTTTTTTTTAGAAAACTCTCCAGAACTTGACTTCGGCTAACCGAGAAGTTCTAACTGTATCTCGTTGTTTCCAAAGTTCAAATTCTTTAAATTTAAATATTTTCATAATTGAATAATCCCAAAATTAATTTCGACAACGTTTGTCGTCTTTGGAACACACTATCACTGTATGTCAAATTTCCACTTTCCACTTGTACGAATGAGCTGACACTCTGCTCTGAACTCCTTACAATTTTATGTAAATCAGAGAAACGAACAAATCCCCACTAATGCCATATGCAGATCAACAAAACAGAAATACCAGTAATGCACTTAGATATTTTGTCATATCATCGCTATCCTAGGTCGTAGGTGGGAAAATATGAAATGCTCGTACTTCAGACAGCACATTTTCCCGGGGCTAAGGAAAAGTTTGTAACATCCTGCTACTGCACACAAGTACTCATACGAGTCTTACCCCACGGCCCACACTATCGTAACAACTAGTGCATATCGAAAGTTTTCCCGCAATCAGAGGATAGTTAGTGCGGGAGGATGGAGAGCATCCCATATAACAAAACTTTTCACGTATCCTTCGTTGGCCTCGCCGTCATCGTGGCAAAGTTTTACGGTTCCTTATCGTTCATTCAATGTATTTACAAATCGCTCCTTAGTGGTCGGACATAAGTGCAGACTACAGTTTTCGTCCTGTTAAACTGTGAGTAAACTTCAACTAAATCGGGATGCCTAGACGATGCACTTCCTCGAGTTGCTTGCCTTCACTATTCCCTAATACTACGGAAAACTTTTCGCCCGAACTAAGGAAGTCTTCGAGGATATCTGCCATGATAAAATGCAAAATAACATTAATGTATACGGAATAGGGAAAATGATCTATGTGCTGTTTGTTAGTCCTTTAAATTGCATATAAATAAAGAGCATAATTTACATTGAATTGAAATATGGCCCTTTCAAGGAGTTTTCGAGTTCTCCGACTCGCAAATGTTGGCAGAAGTTCTTCCTATCAAATTGTTTATAATATTGATGTTATGCATAAAAGAAATTCAAGTGCAATGCACATTTTTGTGAATTGAGAATTTTGCTTTTTAAGTGTAATTCCTGCATTTTCAGCATTTGCATTAATTCATCACTATTTTCTTAAAGGCTTAGAATATTTCTTTGAATCCAAAATTAGAGGAAAAAAAACATTAAATGGATAATTATATATGCGAACGGTCTATACTACAATGTTGATACTGGCAATATTCTCAGTAAATTTCAATTTTTTATATTTTTTTGTTTTGTCAATAAATTTAAAGGAACTTCCTGTCAATAACAATCTGGCTCAAAAATCTCTATTTAGGAGTTCAGTTTGTAAATTTTGAGTAACTCATATTCAATTTCTTAAAATAGCGAGTACCTCAAGAATAATTGCGCTTATCAATTTCTGACATTATTTTACAATATTTGCAACTATATTATTTCAATAACAAAGTATAGACCGAAAATTTTAAAAAAAAATGTCTGTTCCCAAAAATTTTGTACTTAAATTTTTAGGACTGCCAAAAAATTAATAAATAATGTATTGTACTTCAATATACCGTGCGCCGCAATCCTGGTTTTTAAGTTTTTATACTCTAGATGAAATCATATAGAGTATTATAAGTTTAATCCAGCCCAAAAGTTTGTAACGCATAGAACCAAGTCTCGGACGAAAAAAAGTTATATATTATTTTTTGTTTATTTGTGGCCAAAAACCTCAAATCCGCCTGACGTCCGTCCGTCCGTCCGTCCGTCCGTCCGTCCGTCCGTCCGTCCGTCTGTCCGTTAGCACGATAACTCAAGAACGCCTTCACCTAGGATCTTGAAATTTTGAATCTGGATGTTTGGTTGAATTTGTAAGGCTAAGTTCGTTAACGGGCAAAATCGTCCTACTCCTTCGGGTGGCTGCCATACAAAATGTCCTTAAAACACGCGCTCAAGAATATTGGTCGATAACTTCAGAAGGGTTTAAGCTACTTCATTGAAATTTTGTATGTGTTATTTTTCCAATAGTTGGAGCTAAATATATGATTATGAAGAAAATCCTGTTAGTCCTTCGTGTAGCTGCCATACAAATATCCTGTCAAAATGTATTTACTTAATTTACGTAACTCACTATAACTCAAGTAATCTTTTAGGTACGAATTCGGAATTTTGTACAAATTAGTTTTGAGTGAAAAGAAAGTTTGGGTTTACTAGTCAACGAAATCCTTTCACTCCTTCTGGTAGCTCCCACACAAAATGTCCTTAAAACACGTGTTCAAGAATATTGGTCGATAACTTCAGAAGGGTTTAAGCTACGCCTTTCAAATTTTGTATGTTTTATTTTTTCAACAGTTGGAGCTAAATATATGATTATGAAGAAAATCCTAGTAGTCCTTCGTGTAGCTGCCATACAAATATCCTGTCAAAACGTCTTCACTTAATTTACGGAACTTACTATACCTCAAGTAATCTTTTAGCTATGAATTGGAAATTTTGTACAAATCAGTTTTGAGTAAGAACGAAGTTCAGGCTTACTAATCAGTAAAATCCTTTTACTCCTTCTGGTAGCTGCCATATAAAATGTCCTTAAGACACGTGTTCAACAATATTTTTCGATAACTTTTGAACGCTTCAAGCTACGAATTTGAAATTTTGTACACTTTCATTTTTAAATGGTTCCAAGAAAAAGGATAAATATGTAAGAAATCGAGTGAGTCCTTCCTGCACCTCCCATGTGAAAGTCCTTGAAAAAGGACATTTTTTTCGATGACTTACCCAGTTCAAGTTATGAAATTAAACACTGAATATTGTCTTTTAGGTTTGAGTAGCAATCTAATGGCAGTCCTTAATAAGGACATACAACATCCACACACGTAATTCTACTTTATCCCCAACTACAATATAAATCGGAGTTCAGTAGACGGAGTTCTAGACTATTATACGATTGGCTTGCAGCCGATCGTGACTGCAGTATGTTTTTACACTAATTTATTCTCGCGTACTCATATTTGATTTTAATTTATTTTATTTTTAATATTAAAGTATTTTGATTGATTTAAATTTCAGAAAAGTGCTCTACTTTCAAAATTATTAGAGATATTTAACTTAAAATGTACACAGGAGGTACATCCTGACAGCAGTATTTTTTCATGTGGTATGAGGAGTGAGGGTGGAGAATTTTAATTCGTTTATCTCCAGATCCTCGGATGATAGAAAGCTGAAACTTGGTATTTAAATAGTTCCTTAAGACGCTATTGAGTTAATATCCAATGCCGAGGTCATTGCACCAGCAAAATGAAATTACCTGCTTAAATTTAATATATTGATTATTTTCATAAAATTAACAAGCTCCCTACGAATATAGCTTAATAACTCATGTGTAAAGCTATTCCTTGATAATTTTCTTTAACGCCATTTTCTTGAGAACGTTATCTCGAAAAGTACAGCTTTTACGTTTTCCTCATGTGAAATGATTATCGTCTTAATCGAAGGAAGGTAAAGGTTGAATGCATACCGTAAGAAAACATAGCACAAAGTAAACCCCTTCGAATAGTTCGGTCCTCTCATATTGCATTCACGTCTTATGTTGTCTTAAAACTTAATTGCTTTTCTAATCGATTTCACCTATCAAGTATGTAATCTTTAAAAAGACTTCCGGGGTTATTTTCTTTTATCGGAAAGAAAGTTTCTGAAGTAGCAAATTTTGTGAAAATGCTTTGAGCGCTATTTACAGCTGTTAGTCCTTAACATTTAAAATTGTTTTGTTGTGGTTGTTGGCATGTTGATTATTTTACAAACTGTTAGAACAATGAAGCCAATTTGTTTTACTTTATATTTATTTAAGGATAACAAGATTCATGAACATGTAAAGCGGAAGTTTCGTAGTGAATGTTAAATAGAAAGTGTGACATTAAAAGGTAGCTCTTGAGGTTCAGAAGTGTTTCCTTTCCTGCATAGTAATGGAACACAATAGGTCGGCATCAAGGGATAGCAGAAGTCGAACTTGCTGTTTAGGAAATACTATCATTGGAACAAACCCAATTGTAATAGAAAGATATGAAATTATGTACGTGAGTTCTTAGTGGCTTATTAGAACTTCTTATTTGCGAGAAAAGTATTTTGTCGAGATTGTTTAGAAGTGAAGATTGAAATTTGGTTTGTCTATTCTCACGAAGAGCAGATCAATTTAGAGATTGTGAGCAAAGAAAAGAAAGTGTATATCATGTGAAATGTCGCCTACTAAGATCATTTATGAAGAAAAGTATAGTGCTGATAGATAAGATCCTTGGGGAACACTTGAGTTACGTACCATTGATTCCGATCGCAAACATTGTTTATATACACCAGAATAGCTTTATTTGTAAATCTAGTTTTAGCTATCATATAAAATTTATACGTCTAAATTTAATTTAAATTTTACTGCAGACATTGTTCAATGCAAGAATGTAGATTTTATATATACCAACGTATTTCCAGAACCTTTTCGAATCACACCCATGAAATGGTAGCTCCTTAAACCTAATTCTCCTTGATTACCAAGAATAGCTATTTCCAAAAAGCCAATTCACAATTATTTTTCATATCCCACTCCTCAGAGTGGTTCTACTAAAAGCTACCAACCAATCGCCGGAAAAAACAACAACATGTCTTGAGCAGTTTCAAAGAGATGACTGCGATGTACCATTCGATCAGATAAAAAGAGACAATTTGAATTTACCCCGTTTTTTTTGCAAATTAATTGTTACACAATTATAAAGTAACCCCTTCAATTCAAGTCGAATGCATTTCTTTAATCGACCTTTCAATTAGCATGTCGTAAGGGCAGTAGCCAAGGCAGATATTTCACAGAAGCCTCTGACGCCGAAAGGCAACCCAAAATTCTTACTAACGTAACTAAGTATACCCTGGTTATTTAGAAATATCTAAAAGTACTTGTTACTCATTTATTAATTAGTACCTTACAGCACTTCAGTCAATTACTTATCTTATTTTCAAAAAAAAAATTCTTTCTCACCTTTTTTGCAATTCACGGACGAAATACGAAAAACACCAAATTTCAATTAATGAGGAAGTCCTTAAACAATTCCCCGAAGACATCTCACCCCACTTATCACTTAATAAAGAAAGAAGTCCAACAAATGAGATTATTGATGATGGTAAATTTATTAGCCTTCATCTTCATAATCCTTAATAAATTCAGACAACTCCCTGACTACCTTAATATCCCAAAAGGGCATATCTATCTCGTGTTAACATACTCAACGCATTATCGATGATTTTTCTTTTTGGGTCGTTTTCTTCAGACAAAACTCTACGGCGAATAATTTTATGTTGTCCTTGAAACTTTTGCTACCCAATAGATCCTTCCGTTTCTTCAATAGATATTCGGTAAAAATTCGATGGAACCTGTCGAAAATAAATATAACCGAAAGCGTTCTAGCAAACTGTCGCCAACATCATCAACGTTGTCGTGAGAAGTCCCAAAACAGCTTTAACCCTTTGTGATGTCATGAACCTTTTTCGGGTCGTCGCCGGTATATTTCAATTCTAGATAAAGTGAACGAACTAAAAAAAGTCCAACAAATACCTTTCTTCCTCCGGCATACAATAGTCAAGGATAAGCTGGCATTATCTTAAGCCGATAACCGAGATCCAATTGAGCAGAAAAACTGTTCATCCATAGCGTGGGCCCATGCTTTATTAAGTGCCCCAGTGGTGTCCAGCTGACGTGATCCTTCCTAGATGGCCGACATTTTCAAAAAAGTATCGAATCCTTCACCCATTTTACACTCCTTTTACTGCGATGAGCCTTCCGGACCTTGAAACCGACGTTGCCTGCACACACACACGACCCTCTATGGCTCCTTGGCTAGTGACAATATCGAATTAATTTCTCCTCATACGCTTTTGATTAGGTTGCTCACGAGGATGGATGGGGACTAGGTCTCGTGTCCCGTCTCTACTGGGGATATCCCGGGTGGTTTTGGAACTGGTCAGCATAGTATCGCTCTGTGGTGGACATGAGCGAATCCACATTGCCATTAATAAAGTTAAAGCGGAGCCGGTTAATACCAACGCCCGAATACTATTCCACAGCATTAATAGTAACTCCGGCCATCTTTCCAGGGGATGAGATTCAGTTGCTAACCAGAGGACATGCATCAAACCAAAATTAGTTTCGTCCAACTGGGACAAAGGGGATGACTTGTTTTTAGCCCGATTCGAATGCTTTGCCGGCGATGATGAAGAAATGGGACTTTGACAGAATGATTTGTGATATTGGTTACGGGGTACTTAGAAGCTTATCAGACCCGAGTTGTAAGTGTTTTCCTTTTTTTGTTCGTCCCGGAACCTGACTACGCGGTTTTTGCCACTTACCGGAATGTCCTTGTCACTGTGTAAGACGACTGACTTACGGTCTTGGGAAACTGAAGCGAAATAGCTGCCTCCGATGGGGATGGGGATGGGTCTTAAGCAACATTTGTGCCTTTTTTGGAGCAGTGCAAACTGTGGAAACAGCTCAGATTAATCTTGAGAAGTCATTTCCAGCAGCAGGATGGAATGCTAAGTGGGCACTAAGTTAGGAAATGTACCAGAAGCCTTCATCATTTTGCGCGCTTATTACATATCTCTGCGAGTTAGATTGAAACATGTGATTGATTGTAATTTGGACACCCTTGAAAATTGTTCTCGTGGAGTACGGAATACAAAATTTCGTAAGTTTGCTAGCCGCTCCAACTTGCTGTGTTACAGATGGCTATTTGCCCTCAACCAATAATTAGAATATGTCTTCCGCAAAGACAACATGAATACAATAAGGATGTTGTATCCTTTTCTCATTAATGTGGTGTTTGTTGATTCAACCTTCAACTTACCTTCACTCAAAAATCAAACTAATATCGGAACACAATTGCGAATCTCTATATCGAAGAGAATCTCACCAAAAATAACTACATACGCAATATAAGCGAGGCCTTCTCACTAAAACAATAAAATAAATTAAAACAGTTTTTACACTGAGCGGGGTATAGTCTATGTCCGAATCCGACAAACCAGTGTCGAAAAGAACAGCCACGGAATTGCACGGAGTGAATCTTACTGTCCTCAACTTTCGTATTATTATTTTTAATACTGCAGTACCACAATTAAATTTCTATTTATCTTTGCTCAATCGAATGTCTCACTGGGGTAAATTTTCCAGGTCTCTGGAGTTACTAAATCCTCCTATTTACCATTGAATCGTTTTTAATAGCTTTTAATGAATTCTCCTGAGATTAGCTTTGCTGGGGTTGGAATGGATGGAATGGATCAGATAAAGTTTTTTTAATTTAACAAATATATTACGTATACGGAAATTGATGTTTTATAGTTGAATCCAGGGGTTGTGACAAACATATTTCTCTTAGAGGATACCTTCCATTATAGTGGCAATATACCGGGTTTATTGTTATAAAGTAAGCTTGACATGTGCTGCAAAAAATTGAATAAGTGAACGAAAACTGGCAAGTATTTGAATAGGTGTTCTATTCAAATACTTGCCAGTTTTCGTTCCGTTTTAAGATAATCTAAATCAAGTGCAATTATGGCTTCTATAGTAACTATCGAACCGTTAACGCAACTTGAATAAATTTATCTTTGTTAGATTTAAGAAGCGTCTTAAAGCTTTTAAAAAAAAACTTCCGTTAATTGAGAATGGATTTTTTTTGAGAATTTTTTGGCTGTTTTTCGACGTCAGAGTAGTTTCTGGTGCGAAAGTTCTGTTAATTGTTTTCTAACACGATGTACCAGTTATATCTAACATTTCAGAGGAAATTTTTTTTACAGTCATTTAACAGAAATTCGGGATAATTGATTTTATTTCTTCTCTTGCTGTTGATAAAGACTATTTTGTCACCTTTCATACGATGGTAAATTCAAGCCTCAAGTTTAAGTACTTTTGAAGTTATGCACCTGCAGTCTAAACTATTTTAGCAATTGGGTAATTCTTTTTTTCTACAACGTGCAAGTAAGATCGAAAAATCAATTACAATTCAAATAAAAAATATTTTACATTCAATATTAACTAAAATCTGTAAACCGCTATATCGTTTAAAAATTGCATTCTTTTAATTATTAAACTTTATTTAAAAAAAAATCCCATGCGAAAAAATGGTTTTTTGTAAATGTGGATATTCCAAAATAATTAGGTTAACGTGATAAACTTACTTTAAAATTCAAAGAGAAAAATTAGATTTTATAATACAAAGAAAAAAGTTGTGGTCAATGATTCCGTTTTTTTTAGATAAATGTCCGTGAAGCTCTTTACACGAATTCCGACAAATCTTTTAGGTCTAATTATATATCGACTTCGCTTTTATTTCTATGGCCTTTTTACATAAACGCCTAAAAATTAAGGGGTTGCAAATTGATTTTTTCATATGCTAACAGATTTTTTTAAATTGATCATTATATTTTATTATTAATATAGTAATGAAAATTTAAATTTTTCATTTAATTGAATTCCCTATTTTCTTGCTTTTGCAGCTGGAATCAAAGTAGGTACTTTACACTTAATTAAGTTTGTTGTCCTAATACATATTATTTATGCACATAATTGCGATGAAACGAACGAAAGATCAAGCGAAGATATGCTTTAAACTTCTTCTACAGTGATTCTGATCTATATGATTTATTACCGCTTCGTTACTTGCAAGGAATTTTTCTTTTTCCTTAAAATTCATGTCAGCAATATAAGAAATGTTTGAAATGATAAAGTACTATTAGCTCTATGAGAAATGGTCTACAATTCCTTCTGAGCCTGACCCCACTTTAAATTTAATACGAAATCATCTGGTTCATCCGGGAATGAATTTGAAACAACGATACGCATCCTCAGAATGGCGGTGTCTACCTTACCTTTGGAGATTTTCTTTCCATTTTCAAATAATCAAAGACTCATATAAGCACCACCTGTAAAACAATTTTTTGATTTTCCTTTTCTCGAAAGAAAAACCCCGAAAAGACTTATTTATTACCCCATTGGGACTAACGAATAGAATGGCATCTGATTTTCTTGAAAAATAACGCCAGAGTTTTTTTTTATGTGGGTATGAATCGTACAAGGATTAATTAAAGTAAATATTTCCCAGTTCCGAACGATCCTTTGCCCTTATTAAAGGACACGAGAAAGGCCACTCGGACTCTGTTGACGGGAACTTTCAAGCAATTGAACTTAGTTTACTGTGTCTGAAATAAATTGCACATCTAAGCGGACAACTGGCCTGTCAACATCAGCCAGCACGAGGCAAGCTACCCAGCTCCCCTAGTCTACGCCAGCTAAAGTTATCATCAATCATGAAAGTTTGTTTGTTTCACTCCACGCATTCCGACCTCAGCATGCCCTCGACTGGCTGTTTTTTAGCCATAACAAAATCCTCAAGCAGAAGGAAGCTACACACGTGGGCAAGGAACCACCTCAGGCATGTAGTACAGGTCCTTATCATTTGGCAGAAGGAGGTTTACGAATTGCTCGGCCCCCTTTGTTCTTCACCGACGAAAATCTGGCAGAAGACGACAAGTAAGAAGTTCTCGCACAGCATGCTATCAACATTTGTTGGACGAAGTCACAGGACACGCGAGTTGTTTCCATTTCTATTTTATTAAATAAAATGTTTGTGTGGGCTTAAGTATCTTATGGACGATAGCAGAAACCTCTACATGGAGGCTTTGAAATATTGTGACAAGCTTTAAAAGAGTGGTAGATTTATCCGATTTGTTGGCGTGTTATACCGCAATATGCATTGGACAAACTTTAAATAAAGACGTGTTACTAATACCTACGGCTTCGTAGGAAAGCTGTTACGGCCGAACTTGAAACCGTCGGATCTACCAAATATCGTGATCTTTTGAAAAACCTGAAAGTACTTAATCTTTTTGTGAATTTTGTAAATTGTGACACTACACTAAAGAATACTGATCAGGCGCATAGCGTGAATCTTCGTAGGCTAGCGCAATAACACGAGCATGAAATTCCATGAATTCTATAACCATAAACACGTAATTTTCATTCAGAAATAAAATTTTGATTGCTAAATTCCGGGAAGTAATCAAAAAATTCCGCGAAATTTAGCGTTGGTATCATTGTGCTAGCCCTACGAAGATTCACGCTACGCGCCTGATACTGATGTACATATATCTTGTGAATTTTTAGGTGAAAAACATTCGGAGGAACCGCTTTCGCTAGAAAGTTGAAACATTTAGGTAGAGCTATTACAGTGGAGAAATTTGGTAAAAACAAATTTCACAGGTCAGCATAGCCTTACACTAGCTAAACAATGTGCCTAAAGAGCCCGAACGCTGAATCAAGATATTTTAAAATTCATATTTCCATATCTTAAACTTGGTGTTCGTAGGCATACTATTTTTTCAATCACAGGACGACTTATACTTGAAATTTGAAACTTATTACCTACGCATATACGGTCCAACTGTACGAAAACTCCAACCAAATTATATGGCAATTAAAATAAAAAAATCTATCCATTGACTTTGGAATTTTTCGAGAACTTCATAATGGAGTGAAATGGGATTGAATAAGTTTCCGCCATATTTCGGAGATACAGCAAGATATCGAATTAGTTTTAAACTAACTGCTATTATACTTTATACAATCGACCAAAAATTAATTTAGTAAAAATTAATACCGAAGGCGAAATTGAATATATTTGTACGTAATTTCGTCAAATCTTTTCTGCTTGACAAGATTACTGAATTGATTTTTACTTCTATCCGATTTTAATATAAACGCTTAAGATTCAATTTTGGGTTTTTTCCAAATATAAAATTAAATCCGACATTGAACATTTTCATTTTAAGTAATATTTCCATACATTCAGAATGGTACTAACTGGCGACCAACGTAGGGTCATATGGAATGAATATCGAACTAAAGCTGGAAATTTCTGATTTAAAATTTTTGATATCTAGCTTTAAATCTGACTTCCATATTAATTAACTACATAACGAGTCACGCATTTTCATTTTTTTTAATTATTGAAATGACCCCCGCTGGGCGCCATTTACTATCATCGAATATACATGGCACAGGTGGTTAAAACAGAAATTGCTTTTGCGCATCAACAAGGCCTCTTCGGATATTTCACCGGTACTTTCGCCCTGGATTCTCCAACCTATAAGTTCCAAATTTCACATACTCGTACGGAAATAGTTGATTTAAAAGATACGGGTTGGTATATTTGAGGCAGATAATGCGTGCCTCTCAAGCTTGTTACATTAAAAAAATTTCAATAGTCCTGCAAGGATATATTTTCCTGACTCACAAGACCTAGAGGTAACAAACTTATCCAGTAAAGTCTAACAATTTCGGAATTAGTTTCTTGCAATTTCACCAATCTGTCGTTACTTCAATCCGAAACTCTTGCAACATGTTCTTAGCAACACATTGTGCTTTCAGATAGCTGAATATCTCCTTACTTGAAAACATCGTAACCCAGCAATACACGAGCGTTAATTCACTCGAATCCTTGAAGGAAAAGGCTCCGCCGAAAAAGGACTCCCAACCGAAGGACCAAACACCGGCCAGAGCTCATGCGTCGAACAAATGTTGTCCACTTTTTGGCGGCAGTTGATTCCATCAGATACAGTGTTGTTTGTACCAGGAGTCAGGACTTCCATTCACCATCGATGGAATCACTTTAGTGCTTCACAAATCGTGGCTACCGAATGTCATAGCATCGGTTACGACTTTTTTGAATTAAAATGCGCGACCGTTAAACTTGAAACTCCTTTTAAAACTTGGTTAAGATTTAGAGTGATTAAGTGTGTTTTTTTTCAACGTGAAAGTTATCGAGTTTAAAGTTAAACCGAGTTTAGGACTGGAGCGTGTTGTTTGTGTGACCTATACAAGTGAAATGATTCGAATCTGCGACGGATTACTGCTGAGTGATTGGTGGGTTAACTAGTGTCCTGAAAGTGTTTTGCTGTTGTTTTTTGTTGTTTATAAAGTTGTGAAAGTGAATGTTCAAAACGACGCAATTTATGGAAATTTTTCAAGTGGATTACATACGAGCTTCTTTGGATTACACGGCTCGGTTTGAGTGTTTCATGTGTGCGATTTAACAGTAGTTTCAAGTGGAAACCATATTTCAAATTTAACATGTAGATTAACGGGATCAACATTGCCATTATTTTGTTACAAAGTGAGTTTCATTAAATGTGTATAGTAATTTTTTACTATTTCTGTAACTGACAATAAGTTATTAACTTATTGAAGCGGTGAAATTTAAAAGATATTTTTGCAGCTGAAAATAGCCCGAATGCTTTTAAGAAGAAGGGAGTTAAAAAAAAAAATTCAGAATTTTATAGCTCAAGAACGGCATACACTAAAAAGTTAAAACCAGATACGTATCTCGAGAAACATATATATACCTTCTTCAATGTCGCGACCACCCAAAGGAGAGGAGGTTAGGTTTGAAAGAATAATTGGGACTGCGATTTTTAGGAAAGGATATTGTTGAAATGTAAGGAAAAGAGTGGACGAAGAGGAAGAGGGCGATCAAAACAATATTGTGATTCGAAATATCATAAATTCCGAAAATTTAAAAATTAAAGCTTGATATTCTACACATCAGCTCCTCCTTCAAGGAGAGAGTCCAGTTATAAATGTTATTCAGCTCATGCAATTTGGGAATTTCTGTCCCAATCAAAATTTCGTTGATTTATTTGCTTAATTTCACTAATTTCACGACATGATGAATAATTTTTTTTAGGAAAAAAAAGTTTAAGAACGAAACTACAGCAAAACCCCCTCACCCTTCACCTCTCTATTTTAAATCTATTTGAAATAAAATTAAATTAAATTATCACTCATTAGTATCACTGAAATCGTGACAATTGTCCCTTTATCCCGGATCTCGTTTCTTTATTGTGCCGAATTTGTTTATAACCGTATATGCGACCACTATAAGTTGACCATGCTCCGGCTTGGTTGGTGTCTCAGATAAAGTGAATGGGATTGTGCTAAGCATACGATTATGTATTCGAATATATGCACAGGATGCGCCATCTGTAGCTGCGGTATGTAAATGTTGAATAACTTTTGGAAACATAGAAGAATTTCCAATTTTTTTTTTATTTTGAAGGTTGGTTCAATACAATTTGTCTGGATCACTTTTTAAATATGATGTCGTTCAAATGATCGCCGTCATTTGCGATTATTAAATTGGCTCTTTTTGCGGCATTCTCTATGACTTTTCCCAGCATCTCCGGCGTTATACCGGCCATTTCTGCAAGAAGATTGATTAAATTTGACAGAAATAAACTAGTGCTGCTAATCAAAAATTGTATTTTCATCGAACACGCTGCTTAAAGACACGCTTTTTTGAACAATGTATCTATTCTTTTATCGTATACAGGAAGTTCCTGAAAAATCCCAGCCTGCTTTATTTTATTCTGGCACTGGAAATTTAAACCTCATCCTTCAAGTAGCTATTTCAAAACACATGAAGGATATGGTTAATAAATATTCGAGGGGTCTAAAATTGCAAAAATAATTTTTTGGTAATATCGTTCAGCATTTCAATTTTGATTTTGGTTTTTAATAGAAGCGAGCACATTTCAAGACCGTAAATCTTCTGCAGATGATTGCTAGCTAGGGGGGACTTCAACTAAAACAGATTACCTTAATAAAACAAATCACCTTATCCAAATCGCTAAATTCAATTTAGTACAATTCCTTGCACTTGACGTTAATTTTGCTGTTCTAAAATACAGGTTCACTTTCTATTCGCTCTGACAACGTTACACGGTCGATGGTTATGAATAAAATTCGTTCGGATGTGTTTTTTTGAGCACTTATCCAGAACAGAGTAGGTTTGAAAATTTATATACAAAATAACACCAACATTGCTGTTTTTATAATTCTTTATAACTTTTTTTCGTAGATAGTAGGCTAGATTAGAGAATTTATCGCGAATAGCTGCACCAGTAAGCTTACTGGGGCAGCTATAATAAATAATAACAAAAACAGCAATATTCATGGTGTTTTCAATGCAATATTTAATCACTACTCTGATCTGGATAAATGCGCAAAAAAAATACACCTATTATAAACTTATTTAGTGTGCGAACGCTTTTATATTAATATATGCTGCATCACCATATTTCAGGCTCGAGTCCATTCGATCTTGTGTGTGGATTGAAATTGTTTTTATTGTATGGCAATACAAATTTAATTGATTACCGATTTAGCGATTCGGATTGCCATGGTATGCATGTAACAATATGATGGTGGTACAGTTCCTAAATAGCCCCTGAACTGCCGTGAATTTTCAGTCTACAGAGCATGTAGTTGATCCAAAATATGTTTCGCTCTAACTATAGCACCATATTGAAAAGATCAAGCTGGTTTCTTTTTTGGTGGGCGTTGAAATCTGCAGCTAATGGGATTTTGATGATCATAAAGTTAAATGTAAAAAAAAATTCCTTAGTTCTAGTAATCCAACAAGTTAACTATCAAAACTTTCATAGAAAGTGTCTGATGCTTTCTCCTTCATAATCACTACAAACTCCTCCGATCCGATGTTTGCTTGGAAACTATTAACTAATTTACTAAAAGCTAACTCAATTAAAAATTCTGCTTATTATTTCCAACTCCGTTAATATCGCATACAACAAGAATTACTAGAAATTTATCCAGTAGATAATTCCTATTATTTATTTAATTTATTTAGCAAGGACACTGCTTTTCTCCAGCTAGAAAAATAAATAAAGGAACGGAAAGCGCGACTACTAACATGTTGCTTCTTTCAAATTTTGAATAATTTATGCAATAATTCTTGTTAGTATTAAGTTTTCCACAACAACCTGTCGCACCACAACACAAAGTTTTGTACTTCGTAAAATTTTCCATTCTTAACTTCGGAAAGTTCAAAATTGTTCTGTAAAACACAAGTTAAAATTCTATCGTATCTTTTAACGTAAATAGCCTTTGTTAGACGCTCATAATATTATTCAAATTGCGTACAGCTTTTCAGATATTACATAAACACCGTTACTTTGAAATGTGTTAGGGATTAAAGGCGACAGCCTTGATGAATGATTTTATAGATAAAAGCGTGATTTTGATTGTAAACAGCTCTCCGGCCAATAACAATTAAAGACAAGAAATACCTCGTTAGTACAGTCAGAGTCCTCCAACACCCCTTACAAAGTCACAAGTCCTTCAAACTCACATCGATCTTAACGAGGTTTCTATAACCTCTACAAAATGACATAACACCACTCACCCTTTAACATCCTTACGCCATGGGATTTTCGATTTAGCCACGCGATTCCATAATCAGGCTGCTCCTTTATTCATACTCTTCGTCCTCCATTTAGCCCTTTATAATCGGAGACATCGAAATCGATTTGTCATGGGCCTAATGATATTCTCCAAAATTAGTCCTGGGGGTTTATTGGCTTTTACATAGGGTTCTGTAGTTCGTTAATAGCACCGAAATCGGGGATAAACATTTCCTAGCTCAGCCAATTTGTTCAAGGATTACGGCAATCCCGGTAGGACATATTCTGTGTGTTTGTGTTTGTGTAACTCGGTGTAAACACAACAGCGAAAACTCTGCTCTCTGTGATGAATCTGGTTGTTTTCTGTTGACACCTAAGCCCGTCCATCATCATTTGTCCTTCGTGTATCCAGTCGAACTGAGTGATAAACAGGAACAAAATTCAATTTTCAATACTATGAACGTGAAGTGTGAAAATGGGTCGTATCGGGCCTGTATCCAATATCTGAGCCACATTAATGTCTAGGTCGATGCAATCGATCAACCCTTTAGAGCACATTAACGTGCAAGGCCAGGACCTCAGTTAACCAAGTATGCGAAG
This sequence comes from Beris morrisii, assembly GCA_951812415.1. Taxonomy (NCBI): domain Eukaryota; kingdom Metazoa; phylum Arthropoda; class Insecta; order Diptera; family Stratiomyidae; genus Beris; species Beris morrisii. The sequence goes on along the minus strand of OX638312.1, from coordinate 4,241,890 downwards.
ATTTATTCAGACCTTGACTCATGATACTGGGACCAGCACAACGTTAACTATAAATGGCATCTTCATATACCAAGTCGAAGATAAGGGGTGATGATAAATGCTCTCGAATGGAAGTACACCCCCCATATCCTTTATGAATACCGCGAACGCAACAGAGGGTTTCTTATCAGCATACACTAGTTGGTAGCACATCACTTACAATTGTGTCACCGTTACTCACAGGATCCGTAATGAGGTATCACGTTGTTCACTGTTAAGGATAATATGCAAAGTACTCATCGACCCGAACAGGTGTAGAGCGAACACGGCAGCGTGTTTTGACTCTATCTCGACAAGTCATCGTCTAATTATTCATTAACCCCACACACACTACTCACGTATTTTGATTGAGCCCTAATCCCCGGGGTAATTATCCGCCAGACAGTTTTTGGGACGTTGATTCTTCGAGGCTTTTGTCGAGTCAGCAATTAACATTACGATTTTACAGGTACGACGTTAATGGACTTCCTAGCGTTTTTGTTCTGGTTCCTATCCGGAAGGAAATTACGTGTATTATTTCTGCACGTAATCCTTTTATTTCGGGCGGGTTATTTGCAGAGATTTAAAATGAAATTTTTGCAATGAAAAGCAGCCGGACAAAGTAAAGATTTTCATTTCCCTGACACGAAACCAGTGTAAATGACCTCTTACACCTTTCTTAAATAGTACAGAAATGGAAATAAGGGAAAATCAATTCAGATTTCATTAAGGGCGTAATTTTGTGGATAGTGAGAAAATTATGACTAGACGTTTTATCACCATCCGGGAATTGCTTAGTTTCTTATCATTTGGGGACGGATATCCTCCCAGATTCGAATCAAAGGTAAATCGCGTGATATATGTGGGTTAAGAACAAACAAATTTTATTCACACTATTGAAAAATGTGCTGGCTTGCGAAATTATCGTTATAACTATTTTTAATTCGTGCCGACGTCGACTCGACGTCGTGCATGCATAAAAATATTATTTTCTTTGTCGAAAATTTCCATTTTAAAAATTAAAAATTTAGTCAGCACGACGTCGATATAACCGGCGCCATAGATTTAAAGTCATAACTTCGTTATAACAACGTCGATTTTTTCTGTTCGGACTGTCTCTCAAACCACTGTCTAAATTGTATGTTAAACTCGCTATCTCTCTTCATTTCCTTCCTAGCTGCTTTCCAGCGTCAAAAATAGCCATTATCATAACAGCGTTAGAGGTTCGGTGTGCGTGCGTGTACAGTATTCCTAGTTAAAACTATGTTCTCTCATGTTCTGCACAGTAAAAAAATACATTAAATTTTACACCTTTCGGATAGTAGGCAAATATGCCTCACCTTTTCAAGTAAAAGTCAATTTTCATTTTTCGGTCAGTAAATTTCACTTTGCAATCAGTAAATGTCAACTTCGAAAGCAGAAAATTCACTGGAGATTCTCTAAAAAAAAGTGTATACTTAGCACTCTTTAACATTACATATTTATATTTATTGAACTGTTAAGTATTACATAGCTTAGTTGCTGATTAGAATTGAATTCAAGTGATTAGACTAGAACTGACCTTACAACAACTTCAATGTTAAATAAAATTTGTTTTTAGTTTAAAAATACTTCAAAAATGCGTTAGAACTAGGTAAATTTCTTTTTAGGGAAAAACTCTGAGATACACTTATTTCTACTTTTAATATTATTTCGTACTTAATGAGAATGGAATTTGTTCATGGTGAGAAGCTACCATAGAAGCAAATTTTAAGAAGTTTTACTTTATTATTTTTTAATAATACAGTATTTTAATCGATTTAAAAAAAAAAATTTGCTACCCTAAACATTTTTTTTTTACGTTTCATGACTAGTAGACACGAAAAAAGCAAAAAAAAATTTCAGTCCGTCTGTCCGCCGTACGACGTATGGCGTCCGCCGTACTCAAAATCGTTTGAAGGCTCGTAGCTCCCAAACGGTTTGAGATTTTAAATTGATTTTTTTTATGAATAGACCCTTGAAGTGGAAAATTTTGAATGGAGGGGGTGTGAGGGGGAGGAGGGGGATGCGTTTTAGACGGAAAATTTTGGTTTCTAGATCTCAGCAACCGCTTATGCTAGGAGGCTGAAACTTGGAATTTATATAGAGCTTTGATAGTTGACCCATTTGCATAAAAATTGTCAATAAGGGTGAAGGGGCGTGGGAGTGGAGGGAAAAATAATGCAACCGAAACGCAAAAAAGCAGAGATTAACACATTCTAAAATCCATATCTCCTAAACGGTTAATGTCACAAAATTCAAACTTAATGAATATCTGTAAGTATACTAGGAGAATAGATCGGAATCAAATTTTTGAGTGGAGGCAGTGGCGTACGAAGGTGGCGGTGAAAAACTTTAGATTACGATATCTTACGAACCAATTGCACTAGACAAATAAAATTCGGTTTGTGTATAGAAGTTGACAAATAAAGTTTGATGAAAGTAAAATATATTAATGAATATATATGATATGAATTTTTCTAAAAAATCACGTCTCATATCTCAATATCAAGAACAGTGTTAGATGCATAAAATACCAGAAGTAGGCCTAATAGACCCCTAGCAGGAAAAAAAATTTTTTGGGGGGAGGGTGTAGAGGGTGAGGGTGGGGAAGGGTGAAAACGAAAAGATTTCGATTTTTACTATATCTCAAGAACATATAATGATATAAAACTGAAACTTGGTATTTAGATAGAGCTATATTAGTAGCATGTTGGAAAAATATAATTTTTTATAGAGGTAGGGGTGGGGGCTGTTTTTCTTATCTATAGAACGGCTTATGCTGCAAAGTTGAAACTCGGTGTGTACATATATGTAAATCAAATAGAAAACTAATTTAGATAAAAAAAACTTTCAACTATCCATTGGTGTTCGGAAGGGGGGCAAAAACAGATCAGTGAAAATGGAATGCATATATTTTCACGGTTTTCGTCATATCTACAATATTAGGTCTTTCCAAATATGGAATTAATTTTTACTGTACGACTTTTTCATATATACCTTTATTACTTCCAAAATGTTAATCGTAACTCATACATATGTATGCAGCTTTTGTAGGTAAGAATACGGCTCATAAAAAAATAAAATTAAAATGACATTTTTATAATGGGGTTTTCTGAGAAAAACTACATTGATCACTGAATTTTTAGGGTTGACGTAGCAAAAATCTGTGTTTTCGAGTAAATATCTCAAGATTGGGTGCAGTTACAATTTAGACTGTTACATCAAATGAAAGGTAATTCGATTGCCTAAAAAACGAGTTATAACACTTTGCCTTGTGATTATTCGTTTTCAAGATTTAACGTTTTAAGTGAGTGAGGGTACTTTTCTTAACCACCCTGTATCTCCACTAATATTGAAAATTGACCCACCCTGTAGAAAAATTTTTTTCTCCAAATATATCAAGGAATAACCCCTTACAAGGTGGCATACGGAGTTCCAACACTCTGTATAAGCGCCAAAAAGTCAATTTCAGTATTTTTAGATATTCAATCCTAGGGGGCGTTAAGGGGGGTATGCTTTTCAAAGCTTCGACATATTTCTTAGATTTGATGAGATATTAGATCGCTTTTCACTTCAACAGACTTTTTATATAATCGCCTACAAACCCATTTCTCAATTTTTCTTTATTCAACCCCCAAGGATTTGCATATGTTTTCACAATTTTTGCCATCCTTTAGTTCTGATGAGATATAAAATTGGTTATTACTGCATTTGATGTAATGACCTAAAAACCAATTTCCCGATTTTTCTAATTTCAAAAACCAGGTAGGTGTGAAGGGTTTGCTTACGTTTTCACAAATTTTTCAAAATCCCTCGTGTCCCATGAGATATCAAGTTGCTTCTTATGAAATCGTCTAAAAACCTGTTTTACAATTTTTTCGAAATTCAAACCCCAAGTGGAATTAATGGCTTTTAAATACGTTTTAACAATTCGTCATATCTCTTAATTCTTATAAGGCAGCAAATTCGTTTTTACTTCTATGGGCTTTTAGTGTACATAATACTCGTATACCGAAATTCGAATAATCTACACGGGCTTTTCCAGTGTTTAATCGGCTAAAAATCTCTATTTTAAAATTTTTTTTTTTAAGAACAAAACTAACTTTCTAAGAAATCTCATAATTTCGAAACAACTGATGATATACTCCGACTTTGACCGCTCCCGAACTTTGACCCGAAAATAATAAAGTTTCGCCGCCCAGACCATTGGCAGGTTTTTTTTTGTTTTCCGTCATCAGAGGGGTTTCTGGTGTGTAACCCCAACACGAAAACCCCCACTGTTGATTAATCACTGTCCTTGAGGACATTACAGTTGAAAAACCTTCACTGGATAGGCCAGTTAATAAGACTGTGTTGGACTAGGTCCGAAGGAGCTGTTTCGTCATCGGATGGCATAGACTCGTTAGAGGGTGTATCATGCCTACTATCCGAAACACCCTTACAGCTGGTGGTATTGCTGCGGATTATTCTATATACCGATATAGAAACCAATTTTATTATCTACGAATTATATATGTACTTAGTGAAATTCTATTTCTTACTTACTTACTCTAAATAAACCACTTGTCTGAAACGAACCCGCGATCAATTCTGGTTTTTCTGCGTAGGTTTGGCGCGCGTAGCCACTGCGCCACCGAAGGCGTTTCATTTTCATTTCAGTAGAAACAAAATCGTGGTTTACATAAAAAAGAACGTAATTTCCAATTCATATATAAATATAGTTATTGTAATTTTACTCGAAATGTTGCGTAATTCTGTGAGAGTTTTCATGTAAATTGTACGGTTCAGTTGAAAAGTACATGAATAATTTACTAATACCAGTAATTTCGTGTAAAAGATGAAAATTCAATTTTTTTAAAACAGTGTATTCATCTCCAGAGTACCGAAGAACAAATTTCAACTTGAATTTATAGTCTAGTGATGACTGGGTTCCCATTCTTATGCATGGAATGAGAAGCCATAGAATTAATCTCCTGAAGTACCGACGCGATTTCATTGAATTAACCTTCAGTTTAATTTTTAATTACCAGTCAGCCTATTACTTTGGAAAAACAAGCTGTCTACAAACTGTTTATACAATTTCGTTTCATTTATTTAATTATTTTTGTTTATTTAAACATCAGATACCCTGTAATCCGACATCTCAGTTTAAGCAAAATATAGGCGAAAGAAAGCAAAATAAACGTTTAAATAATATGTCAAAAGGAATCCCCTATGTCTAATATTCCTCCATTGGAGTGACAACCAAAGAACAGTAGGCAAGAAATTACGTCTTTTAATGAAAGTCAAGCAGTAAAACGCCTACGACAGCATATTTACGATTTACCGAGAAAATTGAAAAAATTTCACGAAAAGAATATTTTATTTGAAAAAAAAAAATATTTACTTCATTTTTTTTCCAATTCCTTTCATACTTCAGCCTTGAGGACGCCGATCAACGGAAACAGGATAGCTAGACGGATCTTATGATTCTTCGGCACACGAACAAGAATAGAGTGAAGATAGCGTTCTAGCTCTGTATCCTTACTCCTACCTGAAACTCATAAGGACTTTTCCTGGAAAATCGTTCAACAACGTTTTGTTGTAAAGTGGGTGCGAAGGACGTGTGGGTTGGTCCCGAAAGTGTTGTCAAATCCCATTAATGCCTTCCTCTTAGTGCTTAAGCATTAAAGCTGTATGGTATGCTCGTAAAATAGCAAATAGCTTAAGGCCATTCCGCTCGGTTTTGGATTATTCGAGAGCATACTTTGTTCGTCTCGTGCTAAATGCTCGCAGAGTTTTGCTTATTTTCGAGGTGAAGAAAATTATGCAATTTACCGAAATTCCCGAGAGGGTAAATTAAATTAGTGGGGCTAAAGGTATTTAGGCGAATCTTCTGGAAGAAGATTTTGTGTATTAATTTGAAATTCGAAAAAAACCCACCTGCCAGCTATTATGGCATTAAAGAGAGCGAACGTTTTCAATAAACAAATCGAATGATTTATTTTTGGCTTATTCCGTTACAAATAAATTTCAAAACATCTTCGTCACTCATAAAAAGCCCAGTCATTGGAAAGACCTTTTCTCCCACATTGCTATCGACTTTTATTAGAACGTTGATTACTGTACTGGGTACAGATACTCAATAGCTCTAAAGTAACTTTATTAACTTACACTGAAATTTATATAGACGAGGCAAAATAAAGACGAATTTGAACTTGTTGATTTCTGTGCTTTTCGAATAGCCTCCTTGAAGCTTCAAGACAAATTGCTCAGCTTAACAATGTTCGGTTTGCCATTAAATTCAACAATTTCTTTATTTTTTTATAATTCCAGAGAAGTGTGATTTTTTATATTCTCGATAATGGAAAATAGCGTAGTAGTCATAGAGCTTAAACGCATCTTTCGGTGTAAAAATGAGAGTGATTGAATAGCTTTTGAATATTTAAGATTTGGGCAAAAAGTATACGTGCAATTACGATGGTAATACTTTTTTAACTGAAAACTTAAATTCGATGATACTCTGAATGAAATATTGAATTTAATATTTGAGTCGGTGCAAAAAAATCTGCCAACACTCTGAACCCAACTTTATTATTTCCGGAAGTGGTTAAAGTTGAGCCGCTACAGAAGATCCGACTATACTCACACCCTTATAACCAATTAAAAAATTGTAAGCCTCAGTCCAAGATGCGGTCGAAATATAAAACTGGTTCTTTCAAGACAAGGAGATTATTTGGAAATTTAATTATATCAATATTATAACTCCTTGTAAAATAAAACCTTCAACGTTCATCAATGGTTGTTTTTCATACAAATAAAAAGCCCGAGGAAGTAGAAACCTACTCAACATCTAATCAGACCGAAAACATATTACAAAATTTGTAAAAACATATACAACCACTTTATTAATCCTTGAGGGTTAGAAGATGAAATTAAAATTAATTCTTAAATGAATATTATTTTTGGTGATTATATAAAAACTGTGCAGAAGTAAAAATCAATTCGATATCTCATTAGACCTAAGAGATAAAGCGGAATTCGTGAAAGTGTGTACAACGCCTTTACTTCTCTCTTCAGGGTTTAATGTCGGAAAATTCTAAAACTGATTTGAGAGATTATATAATAAGTCTGCAAAAGTAAAAATGAATTCGATATCAAATCGAACGTAAGAGATTTGGCGGAATTCGTGAAAACGTCTGTCTGTTCAAAATGTACTACGCCAAGGACGAAAGGAGTATTTTTGTGATTTTTGGTATTTACTCACTTGTCCGTCATAGTCCTTGGTGAAGGACTTTTGGAACGATTTTTTCTCTCTTGCTCTTGCCTTATCATCTACCGTTACCAAGATACGCTCAAAAACCGATTTAAAAGAAAAACTGGGATTGATGAGTATGGCCATAAATAGATGGCATTTTCGATGGTACATAGCTTAAATATTTGTAGTCAGAATCAAGCTGTTTGTCTTATGTCGAGACTAATTTTTCGAAATCTGATAAAATATTTTTTTAATGACTTTGAGGCGCGTGTTACTCTTATTTGATCGAGATCAGACTTAAAACATATTTTTTTTTATAGTAATTCTAACAATTCCAGAGTGTGACGTTTGAAAAAAAATTCCCCATTCAAATAAGAGCCGCTGTTCTGTAAACCCTTTTATAGACGACGAAAAATTGTGTTCATTCCAGAGTCATCTGCCTAGACACACGGCGCACTCTTAATGACCATTTATCATGTGTGTGTCATGTGAAAATCTGTCATAATTTAGTCTTTAAATGTTCAAACATTGATCATAATGGTCTCATCTAAATATTTAATTTGGATTTGACATTTAGAACTAAATTGTGAAAAACATGCCAGAATTCACATTTCATGGAAAGTTTTAATACGTAGGTACAGTAAAGAAGAAGACATACGAAACAAATATTTTAAATGTCAATTATTTTAAATTGTGCTGTCAAAATGATATGAGCATAAGTAAAGAAATTTCTTGAACAGCAAACGATGAAGTTCTTCTGCTGGAAATATGGCAAAAAAACCTTTCATAAATTGGCATTTCTTTTTTTTAATCGTTAGTAGAAGGGTCGTGTTTAAGCAACTTTATAATTGCTAATTTAATTCTAATCGAAAGTTATTATTCAGATGTATTAACTACCGTATTAAATGTAATAACAACAGCATAAACAAAAATTTGTTCAACTTCTACAGGTTGCGAAATCTACTACAACTTTGAATTTTGATTAAGATCCTCCTCTTTTAAACTCTGAATGACAATGTCAAGTCCAGACAATAACAACGCTTTATACAGGACTAAAGTCCCATCATAGGTACCCTTCTCGGTACCAATCAATGCCATCAAAAACCTGGCCGACGTTTTTAATCTGCTCCTTGAAGAGAGCTCAACCTCTTCGCCACATCTTTTCAAAATAAATCGTTGAAACCGATAAGCAAACTGGCAAGACTCAAATTTTCAAAGAGCGTCTAACTATAAAGGGGTTAATTATTCTCCATCAACTAGCACACAAAGCCCAGGAACTGTGAAAACAAGGAGCAAAAAAATAGAAAAATTTGAGGACCTTGCGAACGGATAAAATTTATGGATGAAGCTGAACTCATTCAGAAGATTCTTCTCTCTATGGGCGTCCTTTGTATTCGGCGACCTTTTGATAAAACTTCATTCCTTCCCACCGTTGGACCAACAAAGCTCTCTGTCCTCGTCGTCCTTAAATCGGACCCTAACTCCCCCCCTTCCGACACTCCTTGTTGTAACCTAAACCTGATGATTGATCGTGGCTTCTTTTTTACATAAACAGGTTAGTGTATGTTGGCAATTTTACCGGGATTCGACAGGAGCGAGATACTCCCAAAGGATTTCTGGTAGTTAGATGCAATGATATTGATATAAGTTATAGGGATGTGCCAGTACAGGGATGAGTGATAAATTAGAGAGCGAGTCGGTACGTTTTTCAACAAAAGGTTACGTCGAGCGGTTGGAAAAATTGAAAAATTCCCTTCACATATTATAAGCATCGCATTTGTACGGAAGAAATTCCGAACGATATTCGATTATTAGACGAGCTGCTTTTCCTTTTTCACATATTGTAGAACTGTTGAACCCGTTTATGATTGATTGGGCAACAATTTTTGACGATTTATTGCGATAAGAGCACTGAAATCACTTGAACGGCACTCTCAAAGGCGTTTTCAATCCCATTCTTCGGTACATTGTAGGGTTGTTATCTATTTCCGTATATTTAATAGACTGTGAAATAAACCCGGTAGGGATCCTTTTAACCGATCTGCTATTAATTTTAATGGAGATGAAGTGATTGAATGCGGTATTATCATGGGATCTTTGAATTAGATGTTGTGGTAATTACCCCTTTCCTGCCCGGAATGGGCAGAAAGGTTCTTGCACAAATTGTAAAAGTCTTAGTAATTACGAACAAGTCTTCGAAGATATCTGTTTTTGTTATCGGAAATGCCACATAATTAGTTTGACACGCTAGTCTTTTATCAATTTGTAGTTGAACTGAGCTTAGACTAGGTGATAAAAAATTCCAAGAATTGTCAAATGGACTTGAGGCATATCTTTTAAATTTTTATGTTTTTCAGTGGTGTGATTTCTAATAATGGACAATCGTATAATTGTGATATATCGCAAAAACCAAGAAATTTCAGACTTAAGCAGACTTAAATAAATAAAACAATTTGAATGCCCAAGGTAGGCAAATATTCCAACTATTTCATTGAAGGGCATCCAATGCATGCCATTAAGGATGACTGCATTTGACTATGCAAAAATCGCCATTCGACAAGGGTGTTGCGAGCAATTTTTATCATGAAAATGTACAAAGTAAGCAGTTTATTAGTTCAGTTTTACAAATAAAAAAATAACGTAAAATAACTTTATATTATCGAGACCGGAACATAACAAATATTAGCATTCAACAATTTTTATCACTGTTTGTATAAATGAAAATGAAAAAAATGCCGAAAGGGAAAACATTTCAATTTCTTCCGATGGTTAATTTAACATTCGTAATCGAATTTTTCTACACGCCCGTTTTGATCTGGGAAAAATGTTTATACAAACGGGTAAACACTAATTAGCTAATTGCAAGAAAATCGTGCATTCTTACAATATCTTTTAGGAAATACCATACCAGGGTCATACCAGCAACAAGCCTTAGCCTACCAGCATTGTGCCCAGCATGTGAAAAATCTTAACGTATTCCCGTGCCAAAAGCTCGTGCTCTGCACACCATTTCATTAAGCCACTTCAAAGCGAAAACCTTTAACTACAAAAGGATTTATTTCCAGTTGCCATTTACCTGTAATCCTGAAGGAATAGGTCCCAGGTGAGGAGAACGCCCAGGCAGTCCTGCTCAATATGATTCGAAAATAGGTGACCATGGCGCGACCCATAGTGAGTGTAAGTTGGTTCGCTGGACGAGAACAACTCAAGAGCGCTGCTGAATATCGTGAAAGTTGCTGAGGAAAATCGCTGAATTATTAATGGGCCAGCGAACTTTTCCATTTATTTACTGTTGTTGTTCTTTTTTCAGACCAATACCGTGGTATTCAAATAGGCCAGGTATTTTCGGTCCAATTATTCACTGAATTTTTTTAAAGAGCGAAATTCATTTCAACGACCGAGATACTATGGAAAAACTGGTGCAATAGAAAATCGACGTGTTGTTTTCGAGGAAAATTGTAAAATACATTGTCAATAGCTTAAGGTCCATGTCAAATAGAATTTCCCGCCCCTTCACGTAGTGCGATCTCAAATGATGAAGTTATTGGCTAAATTTTTTAAAATTAGTACCAATTTATTTTTTAACTATGTTACCGGAAAATTTTCACAGACACGAAAGTCTGGAATAATATCATCACAGAAAACCTTCCTAATTTAATATTCATCCACAATCCACATCCACTTGTCTTTCTTTCCTTCTTTCTTTTGGAAGAAAGATAACCTGCCACCACTTCGAGCAGCTTCCAGCCTAAAGCTCCTGGAAATATTGTTAGCTCCAATTGCTTGATAACTTCAGAATACGTAAAGATATGGATCTAAAATTGTGGCACACTAGATGAAATCTGTAGAGAATTTCAATATCAATCCAACCCAAAAGTTTCTATCGAAGAGATCGAAATCCTCGGAGAAAATTTTTTTTATATATAATATTTTTGCATCTATCTGTCTGACCGTCTGTCCGATCGCACGATAAATCAAGAACACGTTAACTTACGAAACTAATGTTTGGAATTCGGATCGAATTTGTAAGGCCAAGTTTGTTAAAGACTAGCTACCATACGAAAGTCCTTAAAAAGCGTGCTCAATAATATTCTCCGATAGCTCCAGAACACTTCAAACCAGAAATATAAATTTTGGCACGTATTAATTTTACAGTAGTTTGAGATACAGAACTGAATATACCAGGCGCGTAACGTGAAACTTCGTAGGCTAGCGCAATAACACGATCATAAAATTCCGTGAATTTTATAACCATAAACACGAAGTTTTCATTCAGAAATAAAATTTCAATTGCTAAATTTTAGGGAGTAATCAAAAAGTTCTGCGAAATTTAGCAATCGCGCAATTGCGCCAGCCCTACGAAAATTCACGCTAAGCGCTTGGAATATACCGAAGTCGAGTGAGTCAATCGTTAAAACGTAATATCGAGGTGGTAAAATATCCTAACTAATTAACTAACTAACTTTTTAAAAAATGTTTTTTGTACGATAACTTTAGATTGGTTTAACCCTCAAATAATAAATTTTGCAAACCTTAATTTTTCAATATTCATAAAAGAAAGAATGAAAACGAAAAAAATTTAAACACTTTTTGTGTGCCTACAAATAAAAGTCCTTGGAAAAATTGGGCACTCATTTTCTGATACGTTTTCTAAAAAGTTAAGTTTTACCGCATAGGGGTCATTCCATCAAGAATCGCCAAAGTAGTGAGTGACCTTACCATCTCCGATTCTTATGAAAATGTTTGTACTTGAAGAACTAGTGAAAAAAACAATTGAAATTAAATTTTTTGTTTTTATCTAATTTTTTTGTTTTTTTGATAGTTATAGTATGTTAAAGATTTCGCAAAAAAGGTGTCCGTGTTCTCTTTGAAAATTCATATCTCTTGTAATTTTTACCCTAGAATAATAAAGTAGGGCTTATTTTAAAAAATACATAAAAATTATCCTTGAAAGTTTTTTTCAAGGATAACCATTTTGTCCTTTATCCTTGAAGAACTCAAAATGCATATCTTCAATTTTTTTAAATTTTTTATATATTGTATATTATAGTGTTTTTCAAAACATATCAAAAAATTAACTTGGGATCTCAGGGGGATCAGGGTCAAAAAAATCGAAGAATATCAGTAGTTCTCAATTAAGGATAGCTTAGTTCTATAATAATTTAATTCGATTTTTTTGACCCCGATCCCCTTGAGATCTCAAGTTAATTTTTTGACATGTTTTAAAAAACAGTATAATATACAAAACATTAAAAAATAAAAAAAAATTTAAAATACGCATTTTGAGATATTCAAGGATAAAGGACAAAATCGTTATCCTGGAAAAAAAATTTATATGATAGTTTTTATTCGTATTTTTTTATATTGCGACAACCTCCCCCTTTGAAATAAGCCCTATTTTATTACTCTAGGATAAAACTTACCAGAGATATGAATTTACAAAGAGGGCTCGGACTCTTTTTTTGCGAATTCTTTAACATACTATAACTAACAAAAAAAATGAGATAGAAACAAAAAAATTTAAATTATATTTTTTTTCACTAATTCTTCGAGAACATAAATTTTCAAAAGAATCGGCAATGGTAAGGTCACACTTTTGGCGATTCTTGATTGAATGACCGTTTTTCTATAAAGTAATTGAGAAGCACTGATGTCCTTCGATATTTTAGACCCCGATCCCATTGAGATCTCAAGTTAATTTGTTAGTATGTTTTAGAAAACAGTATAACCTACAAAAAAAACATAAAAAAATAAAAAAAAACCTTATTTTGAGATATTCAAGGATAAAGGACCAAATTTTTATCCTTGAAAAATAATTTCAAGGATAATTTTTATTCGTATTTTTTATATTGCGACAACCTACCCCTTTATAATAAAACCTATTTTATTGTTCTAGGATAATAATTATAAGAGATATGAATTTTCAAAGAGGACTCGGACACCTTTTTTGCGAAAACTTTAACATGCTATAACTAACAAAAAAAATAAGGTAGAAACAAAAAATGGAATTTGAATTATTTTTTTCACTAGTTCTTCAAGCATAAAATTTTTCAAAAGAATCGGAGACAGTAAGGTCACAAATTTCGTCATTTTTGGCGATTCTTGAAGGAATGACCCATAGTAATAAGTACTGGGGAAATTTTAGCTGCCATACAAAAGTTTAAAGGACTTAAAGGAACACGTGTTCACGAATATTAGCCAATTTATTTTAAAATACTTCAAGCTAGGAATTTGAAATTATTTTAGGATAAGTTTACTGTCATCTATGGTGCAACAGACCAAATTGGGCTCTCTTGTGACATTATGGTTGTCCCTTCAACCAATCCAAGATTTTTCTACGAAGTTCCTCAACTTAGTTGTTTTTTCCGGGTATAGGTTCTTATCCTACCGCCCATGTTTGAACATTTTTTAAGAGGAGCTAGTGTGAAGGCGAAAATCATTATTCTACATCATGGTTTTATTACTGGTGGACTATGTTGATGCTCCGTAATGACAATTATTGCATGCTTAGGATAACAAAAGGCGGTGGACGCTTTTATAGGGAAAATTTGGGGTTTTTTTATCACACAAACGGAATATCCTACAGCGTCGAAATTTGTGGGTTTATATAGGAACAATATGCCAACAAATCTGCTTATTTAGTCATAAATATTCCGGGAAATTGTTTATCTCAACTGAATGTCCGTACTGTAAGTATACGTGGTCGATACAAGAATTCGATTCCTATTATCCAAATCTAAGCTATCCGATTTCTAATATTCGCCAATAATAAAACAGATAAATGGCCATAGCAGCTGTTTTCAGCATTCTCGACCATAACCTAGAACAATAACAAGCTCGAATTGGTCAATATTGGGACGGGAAACAATAGGGGAGGTACCTAAACAGCCAGTAGATACAACAACAACGAACTAAATCGCTAAATCATTTCGCTTTTACTATAATAGCCAACGAGTCCAGCAGCGGTAGCAGAACCCTCAAAAGGACATCCCGCCCACACTTTATGTGCTCGTAATATGAGTTTACTGACTAGTGCCTTGTTGTAAATTTTGTTTTTCCACATTTCCAAATAATTCAGAAGGGAAATGGATTTGTGCGATTTAACAAGGAAACTCGCTTCAGTAATGTATGTAACTTGTTGTGAATTAGTGGCGTATTGGATGTGAAAGTAGTGCGTTCGTGATCGGCTTCAACTTTAAGTACGTCAGCACAGCACAATGTCATGCATTTCCCAGAGCATCCTTTTACCAGCTTGTTGATGAAAAGTATTCTCACCACAGGAGTCCTTGGTATGATGTTGAGTAAAAACTTCATGGGTGAAGTACAGAAGTTAGTATTTTGATTTGAACCCTTAGCGCTTCTCATCAAGGGGAAGCTTAAAGCAGATTTTGAAACTGAGCAAAACAACCCTTAAGTACCGCCTCTTCGAGTTTTAAACTGTTTGCAATTACCAAGACATGATTTGGGTTGTAGATGAATCCTGGTAATCCTTTTAAAAACCAGGAGCTCAAAAGCGATAAACCTGCAATTTACAGCAAACGTTTGCACCGGGACTCATTACCTTACAGCTGGATGAACTCCAGTTGGCGTACGGCAAATACAGAACACTCGAAGGAGCTTTTAGACCTCCTACTATCAGAAAATTTGTGTGTATTGCATGTGTAATGCCAATGATAATAAAGTAATGGACCTGATGCTTCCAGGTCTCAACGATGACAAAATTGTAGCAGTCTAGTCACGATCTGGGAAATTATCTCACGACTCTGTTATCTTACGTATTTTACAAGGATATAGAGGAACATGGTGAATGTTCGCGTGTGTTTGACTGGCTTTAGTCTTTACTGAGAGACAGGATATTTTTCGTGCGAGTAAATTGTATGGAAAATAACGAAGAATGCTGAAGGAAATTTCAATTTGGAATTGGAATATCTCATCTATCGCATCGATAAATTTGGGAGACAGAATAATCGGTACCTAAAAGATCATCAGGACAAGAAATACGCCCTAGAAAGACAGAGTTTCGCATTTCCAATGGTAACATCTGTACATACTCGTCACAAATTTAACAGAAGAATATAGTTTTGTTTAAGATACTCGTTGTTTGTATGTAGTTAAAATCCTTAAAGACCAATAACCTCTTTAATGTTCACACCAAGCCGAACTCAAGAAGTTTTACCAGTAAAATAACCCGTCACTTTTCTTTCCTTTACAGATCGCCTTCCATCAAAAATGCTCGATGCTCGGACAAATCCTGAGCAGTTCAATTGGAAATCAATTGAAAGCGAAACTACGCACACTTTTGACCGCCACAGTTCCTGCAAAAGACATCCTATTATCGATTGGTAGAAACGCCAGAAAACTTAGAGCAAAAAGCTCAAAACCAAAATGAGCATGAGGACACTTGGCCAGTTGAAAACGATCCGTTTCAACACGGTGCGGCTAAGACCGGTGATACGAAAAAAGACAGTTAACATTTGTCCATTGTTCCTCAATACGAATTAACTGCCGAGAACTCGCTTTCTAGAGACTAGCGTGTAGCCAGGTGAAACCGGGTTGCGTTTTCACTAGCCGGACACGCTTTCGAACCGATCTCATAATTTGCAGCTCTGTCGGCCGGTACGGTTCTTGAAGTAATGAGAATGAACAATGCCACTTCGGAGTACCTTTGGATCAATGCAACTACCGAGAATAGAACCGACTTTGACCTCTACGACACATCGAATTGTTGCACAACTACACCGGAGCCAGACTTTTCCGAATACCTGGAGTCGATGTCGAACGATCGTTTCGGCTTGCTTGCGTTCCTCTTCTTGTTCTCGTTCGCCACTGTTTTCGGTAACTCGCTGGTTATTTTGGCGGTCATTCGGGAACGCTACCTACACACGTCCACCAACTATTTCGTAACCAGCTTAGCGGTTGCGGATTGTCTCGTCGGATTGGTAGTGATGCCATTTTCAGCGCTCTACGAGGTCCTTGAGAATACGTGGTTCTTCGGTACGGACTGGTGCGACATCTGGCGATCGTTGGACGTTCTCTTCAGCACGGCGTCAATTCTAAACTTGTGCGTCATATCGCTGGATCGCTACTGGGCCATTACAGATCCGTTTTCGTACCCGATGCGTATGACACGGAATCGTGCAGCCCTACTTATCTGTGCCGTTTGGATCTGCTCGGGAGCGATCAGTTTCCCGGCGATAGTGTGGTGGCGGGCCGCTCGCGACGGCGACATGCCTGCATACAAATGTACATTCACCGAACACCTAGGCTACTTAGTATTTTCGTCAACGATTTCATTTTATCTGCCACTTTTGGTTATGGTTTTCACCTATTGTCGCATTTATCGTGCCGCCGTCGTTCAGACCCGATCGCTGAAGATCGGAACCAAACAGGTACTGATGGCTTCTGGTGAACTGCAACTAACGCTACGCATTCATCGCGGTGGCACCACACGCGAAACAACTCATCATTCGCATCAACACAGTCATCATCATCATCATCATCATTCAGCGACAACTACCTCAACGCCTGAAGAACCCGAAGAGGAACCTCTGTCCGCCCTGCATAATAACGGGCTGGCACGTCATCGACATCTAGGGAAGAATTTTTCGCTATCGCGCAAGCTAGCGAAATTCGCGAAAGAGAAAAAGGCTGCCAAAACTTTAGGAATAGTAATGGGTGTTTTTATAGTGTGCTGGCTACCGTTCTTCGTGGTCAACTTATTGTCCGGTTTTTGTATGCAATGTATAGCGCACGAGGAAATTGTTTCGGCCGTCGTTACATGGCTTGGCTGGATCAATTCGAGTATGAATCCTGTAATATATGCGTGTTGGAGTCGTGACTTTCGGAGGTAAGTTCCTGTCAGTCTCCTTAATAGACAGAATGAGTTCCAATAGATTCAGCCCGAAGATATGCCCACTTTCAACCACCCTCCTTGATGATGAATCCAATCATCGGTGACTAGACTTCACTAGTAGTGTTTTCATCAGTTTGTGCCAAACTATTGCCACCTAATAATTGTGTTGAATTACATATAGACCAACTGTTCTTATCTCAGGTCTGAAATGATGGGGCTCTTCAGCTCTGGAATCATTTTCAGATTATTGGTATAGGTAAGAGATTTAATGTTAACCCAAAAAAGAAAAAATTCAAGGACTTTAAACTGATCTTCAGCACTTCAGTTCCTCTCTAAATGATGCGACCTAGAGACTTATCTGCATCGTTGCAACGACTATATGGCAAGTCGTTTCGTCTTGTTGAATTTTAGGACAAAAATAATTGCGAATTTTGATAAGAAATTTTCACTATTTGATTGCGTTCGGTTATCGTGTACCTTTCCATGATTAAATGATCAAACAATTATATGATTTTGGCCTACTAACACTGCCGCATGGTTTTTAGACAGACAAGATGAGAACTGTGGCGCTTTTGCTTTTTTAGGAAGGTAGCTCTATATACCATTGCTCTCCATATTATACAATTGGGTCCATAGATGCCAGACCCACTTCAGAACCAGTCCTTGAATCTCAAAATCCTTATTAGCCAGGTCCTTAGGGTGATCATCTACAATAATACACTATAGTAGCGGAGGTTCCTCGTAACCTCTTACGGCACACGCAGTATGCTATTTACCCCCGATATGAGCTAAGATTGTTCAACACTCAACCGTTGCCACTATCCATCTTGTTGCTAGACTTCTACTCTCGTCTTTTTAGTGAGAATTTCAATGGATGGGTCGGAGGTGTAGCCTCAATCACTTGTAGCTCCTTGTTCCAATCCTCCCTCATCAAAGTTGATTCGAACCCGAATTTGTTGTCGGCATCATCCCTGTCAAGTACCCCATTGACATTCATGATTAATCAAATGTTCTACATTGTTATTAATTCAGATACCTCTGTGCTTACCACCTCACATGAACCTTTACCCCGACATCAATTTTATTTCTTACGAATCCTCTTCCTACAGTATTCTGAGCAGGTTTTTTCGGGAATCCTTTAACACCTGATACACCCCCACATCCCTTCCGTTGACGCAACACGCTCTTTTTCCTTATTTGTTATTCAATTGTAAAGTGTTTTCGGTAAATTTTCCGAGTTCGTACTGCTAGTGTATGATATTTGCGTAGGTGGAAGGTATGAAAGGGGATGCAAGTGTACAATCAATTTCCTGTCATTTTCTCTTTCATTAAAACCCCTGACTTAAAGTAATTTATGCGACAACATGGATTGATAGTTGGCGTGCTTGACATTTTCAAACGGAACCTTGCTGCCTCTAGTAGTAGCACCCTCACTTCACATACCGTCGGGGTTCGTGCTAATTTTGTTCACAAATCGATTGCGGGTGGCATAGTGAGCAATTAAGTCAAGGGAAGGATCAGTTGCAATTATTGTGGGTGTCCGCAGTCAATTATTTTACGTGACATTTTGATATAAATAAATTGTATTTGTGCAAGAGAAGAACCTTTGCACAGGGGACACTGTTTTAATAATAGCTTACTATTTTTATTTTAAATTTTAGTGTTTCACGTAGTTCTCGTAGTCGCCAAGGACTTGAATCTGCTATGACAGCGAAGCTCTGTTACAATACGTTCATAATTCGAATAGAGCTTCCTTAGCGCCATGTTTGGCGAAAATTTACTATATTATCATTAAGCCATTTTTATCCAGACTGTGGCATAATCACATCAGTACAGCAGAGCCAAACAAATGGGAGTACGACGTCGACGTACATCAGATACAAGATTTACAATTTTACTTTATTATTTTTTAATAATAAAGTATTGTGATCGACTTGAAATTTCAAAAAAATATGCTACCCTGAAATTTTGTATTTAGACGTTTTAGAATTAGTAGTGTTTGTCCGCCGTACGCCGTCCGCCATACACAAAATCGTTTGAAGGCACATAACTCCCAAACCCGTTAAGGTATTAGGTTGAAATTGTTATGGTAGGTAGATTGGGTAAACTCCTACGACTGGTATCTTTTGGGTGGGTTGGGGTGTAAGGGTGGATGGGGGGAGCGTTTTAAACGAAAAACTTTGGTTGATAAGGGCTGAGGGGTGTGGAAGTGGGGGGAAAACAATGAGTCCAAAACGCTTGAAAGCAGGGATTGAAACATTCTAAAATCCATATCTCCTGAACAATTGATGTCAGAAGAATGAAACTTTGTACATAATTGTACTTAGAAATACTTCAAGATTAGACAAAGGCTAACATACGAGGACGGATTGATAATGACGTGCAAAAATCAAGAAGGAGTGGGCAGGTAAGGAATTCGTTATTTTTTTTTACCTGGACCATCCTTAAATAGATTACCTGCAAAGTTTAAGCCTGATACCTCGTTTAGTTTTCGAGAAGCAGGCGTCTAAGCAAGTCGACTTATAACAATTTTTGAAAATGGATAAAAATGAATTTCGTGTGTTGATTAAACACAATTTTTTAAAAGGGAAAACAGCTAAAGTAACCAAAGAAAAATTAGGTAAGCATTATGGGGACTCTGCACCATCGATCCGAATGATTTACAAATGGTTTTCTGAATTCAAGTGTGGTCGTACGAGCACACAAACCATACCAAGTCCAGGTCGTCCAAATGAGGTCACCACGCCAGAAATGATCGATAAAATCCATGATATCGTGATAGAAGATCGTCGAGTAAAAGTGCGTGAGATAGTTAACGTAGTAAGCATCTCATTTGAACGTGTTTGGAATATTTTGAAAAACCATTTGGACATGAGAAAGCTATCCGCAAGATGGCTGCCGCGTTTGCTCACAATCGACTAAAAACGCAATCGTGTGACAACTTCGCAGCACTGTTTGCAACTGTTTTAACGTAATACAAATGAATTTTTTCGTTGATTCGTAACTGTTGATGAAGCATGGATTCACCACTACACTCTAGAAACCAAACAACAGTCAAAACAATGGAAGGATGTCGGTTCAAGGAGGCAAAACCGTTCTATCGGCTGGAAAGGTTATGGCGACAGTTTTTTGGGATTCCAATGGAATGATATTCACCGACTACTTGGAGAAAGGAAAAACAATGACGGGAGCATATTATTCTGAGGTATTGGTTTCATTGGATGTTGAAATCAAGGCAAAACGGCTTCATTTCGCGAAGGAAAAAGTGTTGTTTCACACGTCCGTTGTTGCAACGGCAAAACTGTTTGAATTACGGTACGAATTGCTCCCTCACCCACCGTATTCTACAGATTTGGCACCCTGCGACTTTTTATTATTTCCAGACTTGAAAAAATGGCTTGCTGGAAAGAGATTTACCACGAATACTGACGTCATAAGTGAAACCAACGCCTATTTTGAAGGGTTGGACAAATCATATTATTTGGAAGGGATCAAAAAATTGGAAAAACGCTGGACTAAGTGTATCGAGCTAAAAGGAGACTACGTTGAAAAATAAAATAAATTTTTCCGGATAAAATTATGTTTTCTCAATTTTTGCACGTCATTATCAATCCGCGCTCGTATTTTAGGCGGATTTGGATTACAATATCTTCCGAACCGATTACACCAGGAAGGTAAAATTTAGTTTCTGTATATGAGACCACATGAGGAGTCTACTGAAAATAAATATTTTGAGGGGGGAGGTGGAGCACGAAAGTGGGGGGATAGCAATTTCTCAAAAAATGTCATTTTTATATCTCAGAAACCGTATCAGATGTACCGTATCAGTTTTACAGGAGTTGGGGTCGGTAGACCTCTAGTAGGGAAAAAAATGTTCGGGGTGTGGGTGTAGGGGGTGATGGTGCAAGGGGGTAGAAAGGAAAAAAATTCGGATTTTTATTTCTCGAAAACCGTAATGAATAGAAAGCTAAATTATATAGAGCCACTATAGAGACATCCTAGAAAAATAAAATTGTTGATAGGGATAGCAAGGTACCGGGGTGAGGAGTGGTTTTTTATATCTCAGAAACGGCTTATGCTAGAAAGTTGAAACTTTGTACGTATATGTAGATGTGCTATTAGAGTAACTAAAGCAAAAAAAAAGTTCAGATTTTTTTTGGCGTTCAGAGGTTGAGTAAAAAAAATGTTCGTCAATCCACATTTTCACGAATTTCGTTAAAACTCTTAGACATGTTGAGCTATCAAAGTAATTTTACTTCTGCGGGATATTTATATAAACGCCTAGAAACGTTCTTAAAAATTTTTCGATATCCAACTCCTAAGTGGGTGTAAAGTGATTGTGTACATATTCACGAATTCTGATATATTTCTTAAATATATTGGGATTTGGAATTCACTTTTACTTCTATAAGCTTTAAAAATAGTCGGGGAAAAACCGATTTAAATATTTTTCTCTATTAAACCCCCTATTAGGGTATTGTTCAAGTTTTCACTGATTCCGAAAATCTCTTAGGTTTAATGTGATCGAATTCGCTTTTACTTCTATGAAATATTCTATAAATAAATAAAAAAAATCTGCCAACAGTCTGGGCGCAACTTTATTATTTTATGGGTAGGAGTCCGAAACGTGTTTAATACTGAGATGCGGTGTATGTTACTATGAGACTGACAACCTAAGGAATAACCAGGAGGCTATTTGGAACTTTATTTTCCAATTTCGAATTTTCACAGAGAATTATTTTTTTTCCACTTCAGTTCGCCAATGGACATTTGAATTTTATTTTACTTAAATTGCTTTTGTAGTACAGCTACACATACCCACCATGTTTCAAGTTTCTAGCGTAAACCGTTCTCTCTCTCTCATTTGTTTTAATTTGTAAAAGTACTTTAAATAAAATTCCTTTCGTCTAAATTTCAGAGCTTTTGTTAGAATACTGTGTGTCTGCTGTCCTAGGAAAATAAGAAGAAAATACCAACCAACAATGCGCTCAAAATCCCAGGTAAGTTCATCACCCCGAATACCCAACCACCCAGCATTTAAGAAAAATCAAATTAAACGAATTTCCAGTCAGCTCACGTTGTGCTGATCACCAGATTATCCTCTTCATCCCCAAAGCCAACACTTCTATTCGTTTGAAACGAATTTCAAATCTGAGACCCAAACCGAAACCAAAAACAAACCAAAAAAAAAACGCTTAATTTGCAGAGATTTGCATCGAGACGTTGCTACTCATCGTGCTCCTTACACGGAATTCAACAATTGCGCCAGAACTCCTGCGAGCAGACGTACATATAGTCGAGAGCCCGTCTGACCATTGGCCAGCTATGCAAATGTGAAACTAACGTACCATTACTGCGGCAGAAAAACCGAGGTATTACTGTCCGCTGGAACAAATGCTCAGCATAATCCTATAAATCCATCAGAAAATTGCAAAAAAAACCGATCCTTTCTACTAACGCAACATATCGAGTCCTGGCAAAACTGTTTTCCTATGGTATGCCCTCGTGGGTCCTCGTGGAGCGAGGACGTTTTCGAAACGCTTCTCCTTTTTCGAACGATTCGTGTAATGTGACTCGTCGCCAGGTACGTAAAGGATTTCATCGTTCGAGCTGAAAGCCGAGATGTTTTGTTGTATTTTGAAAAATTGCACCCTCACCACACAGTGTTATTTGTCACGTTTGTTGTATTGTTGTTTTGGAATGATGTTTTTATCCGACCGCCCCGAAAGCCATCAGTTTATCCCGAAGGACTCATTTATATCGCATCGCTTGAACCATATTCTCCCACCGACAGGGTCATTGCTAACTCGCAAGATTTCCCATATATCCACATCCACGTTGGGACTTTGCTTAGACATTCTTTTTACTGCATGATGTGTTTTTTTTGGTTGGCGATTGACCAATTTTTCCAATTTTTCTATAGCGGTGTTTGAATATATTTGAAAAGACTTACATTGAAATTCGTGCAGACCGCAGTGACTTGGAACCGATCCAAGGACGAAATGCGTGTGCCAAAACAGTTCCCAATTTACCGTATCGGAATGTTTCCAGACGAAAACATTACCCAAACTATTCGGCGATTTCTAGGTCTAGGACAACGTAATAAAGTTCCATAAAGTTTCGGTAAAGTTCGAATTCAAAACTGCTTTTATGGAAATGATGCATTGTCTGTTTCAGTTCAATAAATTCAAAGATTAACAAGAAATATAATGGAGATCCATTTATTGTTCACTCCTTAAACATAGATATACCCTTACTACCCTTATTTACAGCAAAAGAGTCATCCTTAATAGCTAAAGAAGGTACCTGTAACTACGTAGGTCGGTCAGCAAATAACTTGGACACTAGTAAGTGAGGACGACGGCGACATCGGTAGCTGTGGTTTAGAAACTTCATTCGTACAGATGAAAATAGTTATTACAAGCCATTCTGACAATTGCTTAAACGCGACCGTTTCGAGTAAAAGTGGAAATGAATAAAACTGAAATTCATGTGTGGATTGAATTACATTCTAGTAAACAAAAAGGCGAAAGAAATTCATGACTGGACTGCGGCCGTAACACTTAAGGAGTTTTTCGGAATGCTATTTGAATCCTCGTGATCGACTGTCTCGAGAGTGACAAACATTTTTATGTAAAGAAGAAGCCACTCAAGCGGTCAACGAATATTTTGAGGTGCTTGAAGAAAACCACTTCAGGAAAGGAATCGAGAAACTGCGATAATGTTGGGCTTTTCGGAGAACTTCAAATTTCATATAAAACATGGTAATGAATCGAACCACACTCGCATATCTCTTTGGATCGCTATTAAAACTACGCCTTTGTTCTTTAAATATTCGCTTACGTCGTCACGTTTAGGTTGCACATCACATGCACCCCCATATTTTATTTCACTTTGTAAAAAAATTCATCAAAAAATATCACATTGTTAAAAATTAAAACGTTGAACAATTAAAATGTTTAAAATTGGGATTCAAAATCTTAGCTTTCATCTTTTTTTGGTTGATTTAACTTTTTAAATTCCGATGTTTAAACTTATGATTTTCCTTTCTGATTCTTTGAGCCAGCTACTCGTATAAATTTCTTGCGCTCCACTACGAACAGAGTCAAAGAAACGATGCAGAGCAGATCAGAGGATATTATTTTCCACTTCTAGATGGCGTTAAGGTTAGGTGGAAATTATTTTTAACAGACTAGTTTTTGTTTACTAATATTTGAAGGCATATTATGACTTCCTCCAATGATACAATTCGCGCTTCTGCAACATAATACTAAACAGCGTACTACTTTTCTTCGACTAAGATTGGAATATTTTAAAATTTAGCTGGCAATAATACTTATATTAAAATTTATGCTGCAGTGAGTGGATCCTGAATCTCAATAACTATCATTGAGATATTAATTGCTTGGTATATTTGAATGCTGTCAATAGTCTACTACTCTTTACTTTAACAAGAACTCAACTCTGGTACAGTACTGGTACGGAGGCAGTGATTACGAATCCGCAAATGTCAGTTGAAACAAATCATAAAGACTATTGGTACTTTGTACCAGTTCGAATATGATGAGAAAATCTAGTTTGCTCGCAAGTACTATTATATTTATTTGCTGAATAAGATTTTTATAAGGAATCAAAAAATACAAATCAAACGAGCCAGCAATACGATAACGAAGAACAAAGCTGTGTTGTAGGTTAGAAAATTCCTGTATAATAAATTATTTTCAATTTTTAACAAATTGTGCTTAATTACTTTTAAGCAGTACTACCATCGAACGAAGATATATAAAAAAATAGTGGATTTCGATAATTGTCATTGATAAATTGTGGATAAATGTACATTCGAGTTGCGAAAAATTAACTTAATAGGAACTGAAGTAGAAATGCAGTGTAAAAAATTTTGAAGAGAAAATAGGCAATATGACAATTAAGAACATCAGAATGGATTGGGTATGGTTTCTAAAAGTAGAATTCGCCGAATACCGGTACAGAACTGGAATTTGTTATTCCATGCTAAGTTACAGATTGCAGTATTGCATTTCAGTACCCGTTTATACATATTGTACGTGTAGTCGCTAGGAAAATTCGTCCAACTTCAAAAATTGTTCAAACTTTCCACTTGTATGTGCCCTTTTAAAATTTAATGGCGTTCCCGGAATGAATCTGTTGAAACTTAGTTTGATGCTATAGCAGAAGACCAAACTATAATAAACCATTCGATACTCTGCAGCTGAAGTGCTGCACTGCTCAATTGTACAATTACATCGCTATTTTTATATACTATAGTATTTTTACTTATTTTTATTTTCATTGTTATGAATTATTGAGTCCTCTTTTTACGGCGATTATACCAAACATGTCGTCCCCTGCATTTCCATGACTGTTATGGTTTTTTATGAATGGAAATTAATAAATGCATTTAATTTTATTACGGGAAGCACGTAGTAATTATTCATCATATTATAAACAGACGCCGACGGGAAATTTTTACTACTTATAAAGGACACAAAAACGAGTTACAAACTGGTTTCGCTAAACGGACGTTGATGTAGCCGAGGGTCTACTTATTTTATTAAGCCATAAAATACTTTATGGAGTGCAAAAAACAAGCAAAGTAACAGGAAGGCCCAATAATAAACGAAAACATGCAAAGGGTGTAGCCACAATTCACTCGTAATTAATTTACTGGTAACAAGGCCATAGCTTATAGTATTTAAAATGTTTCCGGAAAAAACTGGCAAAATAAAATTTGCATGACGTTCAATTTGATATGAATTTATGCAATGTTTTTTATTACTAACTCTGACTAGTATTACACTTTTTTTAATGTTAGTATACCTAGTTTATGATTTGCAGAACAAATTTGGGATTTTCTAAATTAGTTTGGGTTTGATTCGAAATCAGAATCCTTGGCTATGGCAGGGAATAAATGCCAGACTAAACAGGTAAACGAAGGTACGTCCCATCTGACTAGAGAAGACGCTATTCTCATGATGCTACGCAATCCAAGATTAAACTTAAGCACTCCATGAAGTTTCTTAATGTACTTCGGAGTTCGTCTACAATACGATTTTATTGATTTGAGTCAAAAGCCTGTTTGTATTCCGCTAGCATTTTAAAGTTATATTACCATTCAGTAATTGCACTAATAATCGTACTACCGGCAACGCTCCCCTATCTTATATACAACTTCAATCAAAATCGCGTAAAAACATATCGTCGAATCGCTTCGCACCGCAGTGCAAACTCTACTTCGCTGCAAATTCTGTCGTACTTATATGCTGCATGTGTTGAGTCGAGAGCTTTCCCGAATATTCTGTGATGTTTGTGGAATGTTCACGCGGGCTGGCGAACATGCGAGATGAGCGAAAGGAAGAGTATTCGAGAAGTATCAAGAAGTTTCCGAGTTAGATATTGAGAGGCGTGGCTTTCTTCGGGAAGTATTCAGAAGTTTCCCCGTTGGATATTGGGATACGTTGCTTTCTCACTGTAAACTGATCGAGTTGTGCGAGTTGCTAGGATAGGATGTAACAATATTATCAAATATGAAATACTAAAATATTTTGCTCGCTACTTGGCAAACTTATTGCTTATTTTTTTAATAGGCATTTACTTTCCGATATTTATTAGCAGTTTGCCATCTATTGCTGTGAAAAATTTGAAATACAACCGATGGAACTGGCAAAATCTGATTACACGCGTGACGAAAGTAGAAAATAGACTATCAAAGCGATGCAATACCACCGTAACTTGCAGCAATCATTAATAATTGCGTCGCATTGCTTAACGCGCGCGTCGCGTTCTATATTTAACTTTCATTATAATAGTCATCTACTATAGCGCTACAGCTTGGGTCTCATCGATAAATTGGCATAAATCATGCCCACTAGAGTGTTATTCTTTCATTGAAGAAGCTAACTTCAGAATAGTCTGTAAAGACAACTCGGCTAAAAACAACAAGTTGTTAGGGCAATCTCTAGTTGAGAGATATGCCCTGCGAATCAACTCAATTTTGGATGAAATCCACCACAGTTTCAATTGGCTCTTGCAGCGAAAGTTGTTCACTTGTTCTATTCTTTGTGAATTCGATTTTAAGTCGGGAATTACGTGCGGTGGACTTATAAGTGCTGTGAAAAAAAAAATAACCTCAAACTTTGTGGACCATTTTATTTTTTCTTATTTGAAATTGTTTTGCTGAAGCAACTGTCGGGTTATGTACTCCCGATGTAAGCTAGAACCCATTACAATGACGACCCGGAATTTTTGACAAATGTAAATAGTCTCATGAATGGTGAGGACTATTTCTATTTGAATGGATTTGTTAAGAGAGAAAATAGCCATCAATGTAATTTTAAATCATAGAATAAATGGCTGTGTTGGAAATTAAATTTAATTATTCATCTCTAATGCAGCGAATCGCAGTTTGAACGAAAATAAAATAACCTACCTATTATTAATTTAATGGGAAATGCAACTCCCAATCAACTGTTAATTGATTACGCAAATTTATACTGTCGCATGTTTTCAAACAAATTAATAATCTACATTCATTCCATGCATAGTTCCCGCTTAATTGATATTTTAGCATATTGTAAACAAAAAGTTAAACTAAATTCAATTATCAATTGATTCATCAACTTATCATTTCCGATGTTGTTCGAGTGCAGGCAACTAATTAAATAATCGGATAAAATTGCTATTAGTTATTTTAATGGCCGTTATTCGTTTCAGTGTCATGTTGCAGCCATGGTTGCAGCATCAACTTCGGTCAGCTACTCATCGGTCAATCAATTCGATAGCAATCGGTCAATTATGTGACGTCAACTTAGCAGCTGCAGCTCCTGCAGCGGGAGCAGCAGCTGCGGTCGAAACGGCAGTCAAAGAGATCGTCCTGGAAATAATTGCACAAGATGCCAAAGCTTCCATCGTCATCACTATCGTCGAGGTCGTCATCGGAACAATCAATTGAAATGTCCCGGTCAACAACAGCAACAATCGAAAGGAGCATCAACAATTGTTACAGCAACATCAGGTGGTGGCGGTCACCTGGCATCCGGAAAGCATTGCACCTTTGCAACAACAACCACAACAATTCCCAACACCTCGGCACAATTCCATCATCAGGCACTGCTCCTCGGAGTCAATCGGAGGAAACAAGCTGTTGTGGATCGGACAACTCTGGACGACCTTCAGCAACATAAACCACTTCAGGCGTGTTCAAGTGCTCAAAGTCAGAGCTCCAACAGTAGCAACTCCTCCTCAATCAGAATAATCGATTGAGGGATTCGGACATTCAAATCTATTCAAACCCGCGGTAATATCTTCTGGACAATAAAATTCAATGGCAATTAAAAGGTAGTCTTCTGATGGCCATTTGCGAGTCGTTCAAATAAATTTAATGGTTCATTGCAAGAGCACTAATAAGCCATTAAATTTTATGAGCAGTTCACTCAACGGCATCGCACTACTGCACATATATACTAGACTTCGCTTTAACAAACAAACAAAAACAACTAAACAGATTTCTAATGAAGACGACAAAAAAACTAAAGTTCTCATCTTCAATTATTTAAGTGGCTTCCATAACGATACAATCTAAAGAATGTTTAACAAAAACAAATAGTTCTTTTCTAACCTTTGTTTAATGTTTAGGGATAATTATAATTAAATGAATTAGTAACCAGTTTCTGGAACAACTATTGAAATTAACTTCTCACTGAAACATGTATATTTATGAGATTCTTTCCTGATTGTTCCGAGACGCTGGGAATAAGAAAAACAACATTGTCACCGTAAAATAAAGAACAAAAAATGACTGTAATTAGTAAAATTTTTTTTATTAAATTGAAAAATAACAGAATTTAATAAATAAAAAATAGGTGAATATTTTGTGATAAAAAAAAAACTATTTAGAAATGAAGTGTGAGAAATATGGAGTAAATCGAAAAATACGAAATAATCCTGAAGTTTGTCGCATCTGAAATCATTTCACAAGGCAACACCTTCAAATCAGTTTCTTACATTTCAATTACCGAAGAAATTCCATAAAAGTAATAGCAAAAATAAACTATATAACTATATATCGATGTTAAAAGATATAAAACATTTTTCACAATTTTTATTTGGCTAAGTAATAAAAAAAAATAGAACAATTAAATAAAATTGCAAAATATATTGGAGATATAAAATAAATCAATTTGTAAAATACTGTGCTGTTGTTATCTTTCAACAGACATCAGTCGTACCAAGAATTCTTTCGTCCTTTAAAAAAATTGTAGTTGTTGAGTTTTTAAAGATATATATACTAATATATTGTATTTATTTTGGTTGTAATTATGATATTATAAATTTAATAAAATGAAAACGATGTTTTATAAAATATAAGTACAAACGTAATAAAAGAAAATGAAATGGAAAATTGAGAATAAAACCAACAGTTGTGATAAGAAAATATTTCACGTGTTTCATTTTGATATTTTTTTAAGTTGTAAACGAAAAAGTTATTCAACATTTGGTAAGTACTTAAATTATTGTCCAAATTAATAATCAAACAAATTTTAATAGCAAAAAAATGCAGTAAACTTAAAATATCAAACAAAATTTTCAACCCTTAAATTATTTATTATATATTATAAAATGTCCGTCTGTCTGCCGTTAAGCCGTACGTAAAATCCTTCCAAAACTGGTAACTCGCAAACCCATTGCGATACTAAATTCAATTTTTTTATAAGAGTAGGTTGGAGGGTGTGGTACGGTGTAGAGGGCGGTGTGAGGGATGGTGGGTGTGAAGTTGTGGTAGAGAGTAACGGCGTGGTGGGGAAGAGTTTTAAACTATTTAGATAAATTTTGCAAGTAAGATGTCCTATTACTTTTTACTGGTGCAGGCTCCAGATATGAACATCTAGAAATCGTTTCTGACATTTTTAGATATCAAGTCCCTAAGTGGTTGCAAGGAGTCGATTAAGTTCAAATCTCTTAGGTCCAATGAGTTATCGATTCTGTTTTTACTTGCTCTGGCGTTTTTTACAATTCCCAAAAAGGTTATTTCAGGATTTTTCGATATCAAAGCTGTTTACGCACGAATTCTTTTCATTTAAGTGCTCTTTATACAAACTCATAGTCATTTAATTGAATTTAATAAAATATAAAAAGTTTATAACAAATCTACCAGCAGTATGGGCACAACTATAGTTAATTCTGTATACACTGACTCTAGAAGTATTCATACAGTTAATGTCAGAATTCTATGGGAGCTCTGTCTTAACGAGCCTCTAAAACAATGTAATGTAGCCTTCAAGTTTGATTTCGTGCCGATTCTATAAGAGAACTTGAGAGCTCTTTCACGAAAAACATTCTGACAAATCGAAAAACAGCTCTACTTTATTTACTAGTATATTCGTGTTTCACATTATTCTCATAGAACAACAGACAACAACATCGTCTAATTTAATTTAGAGATAAGCAAAATAGCAGCACTATCTAATTAAATTCAAATTGTTATAAAAATGTCAAAATTCAAAATGCCAGGGAAACAATATTTTTTGGAAATTTCTGGTGGATCACAATACTTTATTATTAAAAAATATTAAGGTGAAAAGTTTATGTTTATATTATAAAATACTAAAACCATGTATACTACATAAATTCCAACCACTAAATTAATAAAAAAAAACGTTTTACCTGGGATTTATCAGGACGTACCTTTTAGTAGTAAGGCCATTATACATGTTTGTTTGTAATAAGAAATTTAAATTGTTAATTACTTTATTATTATACTTCAATAATAAAGTATTTTTAGAAAATTATATAATACATTTCACAGTTTTCTTAAACAATTAAAGCACATAGGATTTTGTACTTACACACATTTTTATTCTATCAACACAATATTTACTACGTTCAGATTTCTTCATTTACTGCCAGGAATTTCTTGCTAAATGGTTTGTCCTTAACATCAAATTATAATTAATTTCTTAAGAATTCTTTCATATTATGTAGATATTTTTATTATATTTTACTATTTTTAGATAATTATACCACACAAAACTTAATTAAGGTTTTCAGTAAAGTTGAATGAAAAACAAAATAATTGTGCGCTGATTATACTCTGTCCTCTAATTGAACTGACTTTTAATTAATTAAGTTTTTTGATACGTTCAAAAATGGTTATGTAAATATTATTTAATGCCAGTAACAGTAATAAAATTGTGCTTATATTTTAAATGAATTGGAAATATTTGTTTGAACGAAAAATCATTGAATGATGCAAAGCTAATAGAAGTCATAACTTTGTTCTTTTTTCAAATTTCATATTGCTTGAATAATTACGAAAAGGGCTATTTGAAGCTGGAGCTATTTGAAGCTAAAGCAAACAAATTGTTAACTGTCTTATAATCGAAACACGTCTGAATCCCATCGAAAAAGATGAGAATTTCCACTATTTTGAACAAAGTGCAACTATGAGTACCTAAACTCAAATTAAAGTTACACGTAGTCATCATCGGCGGTGCCTGCCATCAGCACGAGAAAGCAATGCAATTGGGAGTTGTTACCTGTAGTGCATTATGAGAAAAGTACCCTCGGGAGCAATCCAATTAAAACGAATAGTTCTACCATTACGACGAGCCAGCAATGTCTGGTTAAATTAATGGTTAAGGTATTAGGCATATAACTTATTGCTTAACAGGAAGCGTAATTACAGTATTGCGGTTTATTCAGAATGCACTGACTTCTATAAAAGAAAAGGTACTACATCTCACCTGTGAGGGTTAGCTTCATAATTAAAGACTCGAACTTGCGCTCTTCAAATAAGAGGATATCGTACAGAACGAGTATATGCTTTTTTCGTATTATGCAAATTTTTTCACGTACTTAATTAGTGCACAGACTTTTATTCAGGTGGACATCAAATCAGATTCTTTGGAAGATGAGATTTTTTTTTGAGAATTTTGATTTCAGAAAACAGCAGATATTACTGAAAATAATTACTAATGCATATTCGACATGTATGAGCGGTTGGTTATAAAATTTGTGAAAAAATTTGACTTTTTCTTTTGATTTCTCAAATCAACGCTAACATTTATTAGGTAAAATCTGTGGTCACAGTGAATAACTTGGTAAGTCTAAAAACGGAATTATTCAGAGCAGCACTTTTTTGCTATTTTTACAATTGAACTATTCCTGTAAATCCAGTTTTTGTGAAAAAATTAAATTTGTTGACATCTCAGTGATCGCATAGCATATAACAATAACTTTTTCACAGTGCGTGTAAGCCTTGGGAGATGACCACAGTACACTTATCCCATTTTAATATTTTTCGACTTACCAAGTTATTCACTGTGACCACAGAAATCAGAAGTAAATTATTTCTTAAAGACGCAAAGTACAAACAAAGTGAACAAGGTAGAAATACAGAATCAACTACGTTGCAAGAGCGCAGAGGATGACTAAAAAAAATCTATTCCTAGTGATTCCTCTCTGTTGTACAGTAGCTCTTTTCACGAAATAATGTGTCAGTAACGGTACAAAACATTATGAATTGGAAATATTAATAAAGTAAATTTATGCGAACCTTTTTGAAATTTCAATTATTAATTATTATTAAAAAAAACATTAAAAAAAAATTAAATCGTTATTTTTTATTTAGAGATATTGAGGAATCCTCTAAGACATAATTTCTTTTCACCTTCTTGTGTGCTAAATATCGAAAAGGCCAAACATGTTTTTTTAGGACGGAGTTTGAAAAGATTTTTGACCCGAACCTACGTTACAGAACGAATATACATATTTATAAAATTTCATGTTCCTAGGTGCGGCGGTTTGGGGTGGATATTAATACATGATAGTGTTTTTACTTTATTTTCATTAATAATAAATCGATCTAAGATTTAAAACATACTGCAGTCACGATCGGCTGCAAGCCAATCGTATAATACTCCAGATGAATACTGAACTCCGATTTATATTGTAGTTGGGGATAAAGGAGAATTACAGTTCAGTTCAATTTATTGCCAAATATAAGTTTACATTATTTAGTATAATTCTGATTCAATCTTATTCTAGGTATAATTATACACTTAAATAGTGTGTAAATTAGAGCGATTTTTTTTTTATTTTATAATTACAAGTAGTATACATATTTTTTTTTTTATTTTAATTCATTAGACTTAATTATTAAATTGAAGTATTCCACTTCGGCAATATATGTGAATAATTAGTAACATTAGGGTGGTGTATATTGCACATTACCCGAGCCAAAAGTAAGGAAATCGAATAGATAACTTCTACTGTATATATTTATTATTATTTACCACTATAAGTTTATAGGATAAGGCATAGCGGAGCATGTGTTTTTTTTTTTTTTTTTTAGTTTAAATTTATTTATTTTTCTTTTTTTCCTTTTATGAGGTCGCATTTTTCATCCCCTATGATGTTGTGAATCTCGACTTTTATAAAAGCTTATAATTTCATTTTGGTTTGAGTTATTTAGTATTGATTCAGTATTAAAATTAACTGGCGATAGATAAAAATTATCCAAATTTGACTGTTCTCGTAGATTATTTAAATGTATGTTTCGAATTAGATTATTCTGATGTGAATTTAAATTATTTCTTCTTTTGATCCACAGATTCATTAGGTAAGCCATAATAGGTGTTATCCCCGATTCGCGGTACAAGGTCGCGTTAGAGAAATATCTATCCCTCAGTCTATATCGTTTTGATATACAGTGGCGAATTACTTTCCTTTCAAAGGCCTCCGTGAGTTTAGCTGTCGTTGTTGATATTGAGAACCATACCGGGTACCCATAAGTTATAATCGGTCTTATAAGTTGCTTATATAGAAGTAACTTAGATTCACTAGATAATTTCTTCTTAAGGTGTATTACGGGAGCCAACATGTTGAATATATTATTAGCGCTTTTAAGCTTTGCTTTTACATGGTCGTTGAAGCGGAATAGGTTATTAAAGTTTATTCCTAAATATTTTATACTATTTTTTAGTGGTATAACTTCCCCATTCAGATCCAGTGAAAGATTTTTACTTTGTTTAACTGCATTTCTAGGACCCTTGCCACTAGCATTTCTAATGCAAATGAGAGACGATTTATTTGCATTGATAGTTACACCCCAAGTGTGGTAGTACTCATTAATTATTTCTAAGTGCTCCTTTACGTTGATTAAACCCTTACGTGGGTCTCGTGCTTTTCAATATACTACAGTATCATCTGCATATAAAAGTGCCTGCGAGAGGCTAGTAGTATGTGGAAAGTCATATTTTGAACTGGGTAAGTCATCAAAAAAAAATGTCCTTTTTGAAGGACTTTCACATGGGAGGTGCAGGAAGGACTCACTCGATTTCTTACACATTTATCCTTTTCCTTGGAACCATTTAAAAATAAACGTGTATAAAACTTCAAATTCGTAGCTTGAAGCGTTCAAAAGATATCGAAAAATATTGTCGAACACGTGTCTTAAGGACATTTTGTATGGCAGCTACCAGAAGGAGTAAAAGGATTTCGCTGATTAGTAAACTCGAACTTCCTTTTCACTCAAAACTAATTTGTACAAAATTCCGAATTCGTAGCTAAAAAATTACTTGACTTACAGTGAGTTTCGTAAATTAAGTGAATACATTTTGACAGAATATTTGTATGGCAGCTACACGGAGGACTAACAGGGTTTTCTTCATAATCATATATTTAGCTCACACTATTGGAAAAATAACACATACAAAATTTCAATGTCGTAGCTTAAACCCTTCTGAAGTTATCGACCAATATTCTTGAACACGTGTTTTAATGACATTTTGTATGGCAGCTACCCGAAGGAGTAGGACGATTTTGCCCGCTAACGAACTTAGCCTTACAAATTCAACCAAACATCCAGATTCAAAATTTCAAGATCCTAGGTGAAGACGTTCTTGAGTTATCGTGTTCACGGACAGACGGACGGACGGACGGACGGACGGACGGACGGACGGACGTCAAGCGGAATTGAGGTTTTTGGCCACAAATAAACAAAAAATAATATATAACTTTTTTTCGTCCGAGGCTCGGTTCTATGCGTTACAAGCTTTTGGGCTGGATTAAACTTATAATACTCTATATGATTTCATCTAGATTCTAGAGTATAAAAAAATAATTGCTATACTGAAATTTTACAATTTCATATTTCAGCTTAGTAGGCCAAAAGAACGCAAAAGAAAACTTTTGACCGTCCACGTCTGTCCATTATGCAAAAAACGCATTGGATGACTGTTACCTAAAATATACTTTAATGAATAGTGAGATAGTGCATTCAGATGTGTATAGTGGGTAATTTGGATGGATTCTATTACGTGGAAATTTTCGTGAGTTAACGGATAAGGGATAAGTGGGGGAAGGACAAATATTGATTGCAGTGGAGGAGTGGAAGCATTTCCACATATTATGAATCGCTTGTGGCTCAGTTTGGAGCTTGTAATTATAGCACCGGCGTATCGTAAATCTTTCGGAGGGTATCTACTAAAACACGATCATTAAATTCAATGAATTTAGTGTCAATAAATGGCTTAGAAGTAAATTTCCCTCGATTAATTCCAAAAACTAATCCAATAATTATTTTATAGTGCAGTCCTCTTTAACGAAATGCGGCTAGATTTAATTCAGCAGACGACGACAACCAACGTTACACTAAAGATAGTCAAAAGTTACAGTAGCTTAACTATCAATAATCAAATTCAGTACACTTCCTTTCACTCTAATTAAAATATCCAAATGAGATATAGCAGTATCGATTAGATAAAGTGGAGTATTGACTAAATTACAGGCCGTATGTTTGAAGCTATGTTTGATTTCTACAGATTGTACCTACGCCCTACATTTATTTAGATTAAGGACTTTGTGCTTATGGTGGACAAGGCACCGATGTCCTGAAGTTGTGAAACTGAAATCCTTAACAATAATGTAAAACTTGGCCCTGGACAATAGCATTGAAAATTTAGTCCAAACTAAATTCGAAGTTACTCTGTCCAACCTTATCCCCAAAATCTTACGTAGTCGAATCTCGAATGATCCCTTAAAATTCAATTGTGCACATTTAACATTTCAGTCTACTATTCGACAGCAATAATCCATTCAAACAGAATATTTTGTATTTGTAACCGAAAATACAGGCAACCTTACCCTTATACCGCCGCCCCAAAGCATTGTTATCCTTCATCATAATACGAAGAAAAAAGGGATACTGTATCCGATAAAAATGAACTCGATTTACCCAAGCAGTGACCACATTTTTATGCGAAAGCTTAGTAAGAAGTAAAATCTCGCTATCACCAACCCTTGCGAAAAGCTGGTATGAAAAACAAACGCTGATCCCCAGGGAAACGATAAATAAATTTTATCCCCTGGTTCATTTGAAGGCGATTACAATAAAAGTCCTTCGATGGAGTGAGATGTGACCCTTTTCAGCACCGTACAATGAAAAAAAGGACATTTTGCTTCGACCTGGTTCGATTTCATGTTTAAATCCTTGGCGTACTGATTTACTTTCTTGGGAATATTTGCGCGTACTAAGCCGAGATATCGAAGTGGTGGCGAGGTGGAAAGGTGATTATCCTGTGTCAAAAGTAGCAGCTGGGAATTAAGTAAGTTCTCGGTTCTGTTTATTTAGAAAAGTCGAACGGTATTCGATAAAAGAACGGAGGATTATCTGATGCGAATCGTTGGTTTTTTTTATTGAGTCCAAGTCAATAAAAAATAAATCAAAGGAAACTACAAGAAAAAGCCTGGAATCCTGATTGAAAACAATTTTGTTGTTTTTATTGAAAAAGTGTCATTTTTAGACTTTAGCTATGCGGAAGGTTTTTTCAATGGTGATCAGATTAAGTATGAAAAAAAATAAAATATTTAATATTTTACTTAAACATTTTCCGTCCGCACCTCCTGGCATACACAAACCCCAAACAATAAATATTTTTGGGGTATCATATTTTATTATGCCTTGAAATTATTAAGCAAAGGCTTTGACCACGTTCTTAAGAATATTTCTATCGAAACTATTCTATAGAAAGAAATTGTTTGGCTCAATCTCCCTTTCCGTTCTAACATTTTTACTTTCTAAATCAATGCGTTCTCAAGTTGTCGAAGTTCGGCACATTTTTTCCAATGACCTTCGTATGATTCCTACCAGCAGGTTCACGTTTTTGCTCTCGATCTTTCAAATTCTGAAAATTTAAAGTTTTGAAAATTTCTTGCTTAATCGTTTCGTTGTAAGTCCTGTGAATTCAGGAGTTTTACAACTGAGATAATCCAGAGGACCGGGAGTTCCAGAAAATAAATGTGCAAATGTCCCATATGCTAGATGGTGTGAGTTTCAGGAGATTAATGCTGTTTTTTTCAAGGACTACTGTATGGCAGCTACTTGTAGTAATTTTAACTTACTAAGCCATTATAATATAATTCAATTTACTTATTCTGCTCTGCATAAATGCGCAAAAAACGCATAATGTACAACAAAGGCTTTATTTTACAACCATTTTTTTATAAAATTGCTTGAATGAAATAGCTGATTCGTTGCATAGTTAGGATGACGTCGAGACGACCATAAGTCGTTGCCGAAATTAGTCGGCACGACGTCGGCGTGATGTTGCAGAGCTGACTAATGATTTATTCTCGCATTATTTAATTCACTTTTTCCGCTCGAGACTCCATTCCATACGTTTCAATTCGGAGCTGTTTTATGAAACTCGCTACGATTCCAAGCCCGTAATAACAAAGACTCCAGTTCAATATATTTTTCAGGCAGACAATGTACAATTGTGTGTAATTACTTCAAATCTCGAATTTCAATCAACCAATTCAGTAATTTCTCTTGAACCAGGTTAATACTCCTTGAGAGTCTTCTCAACATTTCCACCATTTCACGATTATATGGTATATGTAATTCGGATCGAATTAAATATAAAACGTTTCGTTAAATTTGTGGTAAATTAAATCAGTAGAATTATCAAAAATTAAATAGAGCATAGGAATGAAATTTTCAGTTAATTTCGCTGTACAAATATTACGCATCAATTAAATTCTACATGAAATCCGCCGCTCCTTCGCGAAACGTAAAAGACAACAATTTCACCATCTCTAAACAAGAATGTCGGCTTTTCAGATCCACCCTCGGAGGATCCTTCAACTTAGCCGGCATCCAAAACAATTCAGATACGACTCAATAACTGGGTGTACTATTCGTAGAACAAAGTCCTTCGCATCAAGGACTACGTTTACAGCTCGCATTCCTTCGAAAGGATTATAATCATGAAGCATGAGGAACCGCTTATCGGAGTCCACATTAATTACAGCTTTTCTCTGTCTTAAGCTTCCAAGAGGATTTATGTATATATTCTAGGTGGATGGAATGGCGTTGATCTGGATAGTATACTTGCGGTATCTTACAGAGTAGGGACTCGGGTCCTGTCTTATCTTAAAGCGATATTGCCTTGTTCTTTTCATTGTTCATTCCTTTCCACTGATTTTCATTACATTTCAGGAGATTTTCGAGAAAAAGTCCGCTTGAAGGAGTAGCACGTGCTGTCGTTTTAAAAAGGATATTTTATTCGACGTGTTTCCGGTAATCTTTATGTCGTTGAAGAAATTCACGTTGATTTACTTACAAGTCTTTAGTTTTTAACTAATCGCATTCAACCAACTTTACGCGATTAAACCGCTTCAAGTTTATGAACGTTCTGTAGTAACCTTCGCGCTATGCAAAACTTTAGTTCTATGAAAGCATGAAAATGAGAGTAAGAAAGCGAACTGAGGAGTTTTAGCGGTCATAAATTGCTAACTTATCCACTTCGGAAACTTTGACTGTGCCTTTTAAAATTTACTGCTACAAGAGTCCGTTTAATTTTGTTAACTTCACTTGTATAACTACAGTTTCTTTGTTGTATGTTTACTGCGGGCTTTTGCGTAAATACTTGTAGTTTGGCACAAAGAATAAACCCTTGTTTTTGAACTACCGCTTTGTGCTAGGCAGTTCTAGGATTGGGCAAAGGACTGTCCACAATTTCACACCATAACCACCGCCAGAATAGATACTCAGCCAAAGGACTTTATTATAGGGGGTTGCATCATACCCAAGTCCAAAATCCGGAAAACGAATTCTCGAAAGAAACATAACACAGTCACGATCGGCTGCAAGCCAATAGTATGATACTCTAGATGAAATACTGAACTCCGATTTATATTTTAGTTGGGAATATATCAAAAGAATGAGGAGTGCACTTACAATTATTGCATGACCTTTTATTTACAGGTAGAAACTTTTGTATAGTGGCTACTCGATGGATGGTTAAACGATTTCTTGAGTTATAGTGAGTTCCATAAATTAAGTTGGGACATTTTTACAGAATTTTTGTATGGCAACTACATGAACGACTTATGGGATATTTTTCATATTAATAATTTCGGCTGCGACTATTATAAAATTAACGTATACAAAATTTCAAAGTCGTAACTTAAAGCGTTCTAAAGTTATCGTTCAATATTGGTGAACGCGTGTTTTAAGAACTTTTGTATGACAGCTACCCGAAGGAGTTGATGGATTGCGCTAATTATTGAACTAAAACTAATTCCTGTTGAATCCCTGCTTTAACTCGTATTAGAGTTATAGTGGATTCTGTAACTTGTATACATTTTTGAAGGACTTTTGTAGGCTGCTACACGAAGGACTCATTCGATTTGCATCATATTCGGAACTTTCGTTTCAAACATGGTAAACTTTAAGTAATCAAAATTTTAAGCTCCTAACTTGAAGCATTCGAGCAATAATTGTGAATACGTGTTTTAAGGACTCTTGTATGGGAGGTACCCGAAGGAGTGGAAGGATATCGCCCATTAACGAACTTAGCCTTACTTTTTCCATTTTACAGGTGCTGACCAAATTTCTACTTTCTAGGCCAACGCCTTCTTGAGTTATCGTGCAAACGGACGGACGGACGGATGGACGGACAGACGGACAGACGGACGGACAGACGGACGGACGGATGGACGGACAGCAAACGGATTTGGGGTTTTTAGCCACAACTAAACACAAAATAATATATAACTTTTTTTCGTCCGAGGCTCGGTTCTATGCGTTACAAACTTTTCGGGCTGGATTAAACTTCTAATACTCTATATGATTTCATCTAGAGTATAAAAATCTCGAAAAAATTAAATCGACAAAAGAAATCTCGAAGAGAAATTATAATAATATTCACCACGCAAATGCCTTTTTCGGAATTTTGATTGAATCGGGGTCAATTCATCAAGAATCGCCAAAATGTGACCTTATCATCGTCGATTCTTTTGAAAATTTATGTACTCGAAGAATTAGTGAAAAAAAATGCAATTTTTTGTTTCTATCTCATTTTTTTTGTTAGTTATAGTATGTTAAAGTCTTCGCAAAAACAGTGTCCGAGTCCTCTTTGAAAATTCATATCTCTGGTAATTTTTATCCTAGAATAATAAAATAGGACTTATTTTAAAGGGGGAGGTTTGTTACAATATAAAAAAAAATACGAATAAAAATTATTCTTGAAATGTTCTTCAAGGATAACGATTTTGTTCTTTATCCTTGAATATCTCAAAATCAGTTTTTTTTTATTTTTAATTTTTTTATTTTTTATAGCTTATACTGTTTTACAAAACATACCAACAAATTAACTTGGGATCAGAATGGGATCAGGGTGAAAAAAATCGAACAACATCAGTGCTTCTCAATTACTTTATAGAAAAAGGGTCATTCCATCAAGAATCGAAAAAAGTGTAACCTTACCATCGCCGATTCTTTTGAAAATGTATGTACTCGAAGAATTAGTGAAAAAAAAATACAATTTCAATTTTTTGTTTCTATCTGATTTTTTTGTTAGTTATAGTATGTTAAGGTTTTCGCAAAAATAGTGTCCGAGTCCTCTTTGAAATTTCATATCTCTGGTAATTTTTATCCGAGAATAATAAAATAGGGCTTATTTTGAAGGAGGGTTGTCGCAGTATAAAAAAAATACGAATAAAAATTATCCTTGAAATTAATAACGATTTTATCCTTTATCCTTGAAAATCTCAAAATGCAGTTCTTTTTTTTATTTTTTTATATTTTATTGGTTATACTGTTTTACAAAACATACCAAAAAATTAACTAAAAATTGATGGAATGACCCTTTTTCTATAAAGAAATTGAGAAGCACTGATTTTCTTCAATTTTTTTGACCCCGATCCTATTCAGATCCCAAGTTAATTTTTTGGTATGTTTTGTAAAACAGTATAACCAAAAAAAATTTCAAGGATAATTTTTATTCATATTTTTTTATATTGCGACAACTTCTCCCTTTAAAATAAGCCCTATTTTATTATTCTAGGATAAAAATTACCAGAGATATGAATTTTCAAAGAGGACTCGGACACCTTTTTTGTGAAAACTTTAACATACTATAACTAACAAAAAAATTGAGATAGAAACAGAAAATTGAAATTGTATTTTTTTTCACTAATTCTTCGAGTATATAAATTTTCAAAAGAATCGGCGATGGTAAGGTGAGAAATTTCGTCATTTTTGGCGATTCTTGGTGGAATGACCCCGATTGAATCGTTACAAAAATTTTGTCATATGATTGAGGTTTAATTTGATGATTTAAAAAACAAGATGTTGGTAGTGTATTACGTCTTTTTGCAATTTTCAAGATTTTATTTTTCGGGATTTTGTTATGATTTTTTCGAAATTTTTTGCTAAAGATTCATTACCACTTAGAAGCATCATCAAACCAAACTAGTGCGTGAGCGGTAAGTCGTAGTCGTTTGAGCGAATGAGCATCTTAATATTTGCTTGGCCTAAGTGTTGATTTCGAGATATAACTTCGTTCAATCATACGGAACATCTTATACGCAACAAAAAAGGATAATTTTGCAGTCATTTGATTTGAGTGAGGTTCACTTTGCCGCAGTAGAAATCAATCGAATCTACTCTAAATGATTCAGTACAAAAACTATCAGACTCCAATACCATATAATATCTGGGCAGTGGTCAATTTGAGCCCATCATTTCCACTTCCGTAATATCTTTATTTCCATGCTTACTGGGCTATTCGGACATGATAAATTATGTAGGGCTGATGGTCTGGAAGAAGCTGGTACTTCAGGTCATTCAGTGCTCCTGAAGGGAAGTTACTGCTTCCACTTGATTATCTGCATTTTTTTTACATTTCTATTCCCTGATGTCTTGCTTCGAAGACATCCATTGATGATTCTTTCTGCTTATAGTGAAGGAAGCTTCTATTAAATTTCATTTAGTCATTTCATTTTTGTCCATCGTGAAAACCATTCGGACTGCAAATGAGGATCAACTTGTACCTACATCCTTCCTATAACATTCAATCGGGATAACGACTAATCAATTGCGATAAAAACATAATCTACCCTAAAGTCATCACCACTAAGGCGATTAGCTTTCCCATGAGACGGCATTTAACCCCGGCAATGTCCCTAATAAGAAGTTTGCGTTACTACACCTACGTAATACTATAAATGGGTGCTTGCTTTTCCAAAACGAGCCCTTCTCCTGGGGATTCAACCCGAGAAGAAGCCTCCGGTGTGGTTTTACTTTTCGCCGTTTTTCATTGCTATTCCAACCCCCAAAACCGACTACAGAATGAACCACGCAACCAACCCTCAATTTTCTTTTTCCTGAATCATTCATTCGTCTCAGTCTCGAGTTTCCCGATCCCATCAGAAACTTACCTCAATAGCTGATTCTGCTGCTATTGCTGCCGTGAATTCAATTACAGACTAAACTCGTACTCTCATATGAAAAACGATGGTTTTCTCTATACAGAAAAGAAACCTGAAACGATGTGAACAATTCACTTGATAGCTTCCTGGGTTAACTTTAAGGAAACGTGTCTAGCGTGTATTCTACCGCGTCGTATGATATGTGGAAAGACGGTTTATAAAAAAAAATAAAAATTTAAAAGTCAACCGTCTAAAAAAGTAGTAGGTCCTTCGTACGGAACCACAAGAAGCTGTAAGGAACGTACTACCTTCATATTTCCTCTCGAGGTAACTTGATTTTCCAAGAAATGTCTGATAAGAAAACTGCTCCAAAGGTCGGATGCAAATTTTTTTTGACGATGTGAAAAAAGTGGATTTATGTAAACCAATTTATCCATTTAATGCAGATTAGAGAGCATTAAAATGTACGAGAATATGTTGGTACAAAAATTAAAGAGCATTACGTGAAAGGATATGTGGTAAGATTTCTTACAAACGGTTTTCATGAAGCAAATTAATTTACATTGCGATTCCGGAGGGTTCAATTCTGTCAATCGACCTGGTCCATTCCCGGCTGGCATTCAGAGGTTTCTTTCTGACTGTGGCTTGAAGTGCATACGGAGAATTATACGCCTCGCTCTGTACTTACTTTATCTATAAATCTACAGAAAACTTAAAATCCGGAAAACATGTTTGAAACGTGACTTTGAAAAACATCCAGCTCCTACATGATGTACGATGACTGCAATCATGAAAACTATTCACACCAAGCCGCCTCGCAGGCTTTTCAGCCAAATGCGAAAATGTACGGTCGGAGGCAAGCTATGAAGTCGTAGGCTCCCAACGTCGAATTGAGTAAATTCTTCGATTTCGTAGGCATGTAGACGTGAACCACTGCATCCAAGATAATGTTTATTTGGTCAGAAAGAAGAGTCCACATCATATAATCAAGGAAGCTATATAGAATCTTTGTTAAAGTATTTAACTAATTTCAATAATTTACGAAATATAATATATATTAAAAGGTCATCTCCGACCTCTTTTGGTACACCCAAAGGGGGTGCTTTAGATCTTTCCACCAAAAAAACTGAAAATTTTAACGTTTTTGTGAGTAACGAGATTTCAAACGCATTTGCGTACGATGAACGTCGTATACGACAGAAAAAAACTTTTTTTGCTTTTCATAGGTCTACTAGTCTTAAGGTGGATTTCCATTGTCGCACATTTTTCTACCACGCTTTTCAGTTTCGAGTTTACATTTGCAACGCAATTTCTCTAACGCACAGTTCTGTCAAATATAAACAAATAAAAAAGTTTGGAATTGTTGAATGTTATAATTTGTTTAATACTCTGGAGGGCTTAGATAAGGTCAATAAAAATATTAAACAGTAATTT
The DNA here is from genome assembly GCA_951812415.1 of Beris morrisii. Classification (NCBI taxonomy): domain Eukaryota; kingdom Metazoa; phylum Arthropoda; class Insecta; order Diptera; family Stratiomyidae; genus Beris; species Beris morrisii. Next base: position 4,197,596 of record OX638312.1, on the reverse strand, counting down.
CAGGGATACTAATATTGCCAGTATTTTCTAGTGCTTTCAAGCATCTATTATGCAGTTCTATTTTATTTTAAATAATTAATTATATTTATTTCGACTCTGTAGTATCTCATTCAGTTTATCATTTTCTTTTTATACTCTAGATGAAATCATATAGAGTATTATAAGTTTAATCCAGCCCAAAAGTTTGTAACGCATAGAACCAAGCCATGGACGAAAAAAAGATTATATATTATTTTTTGTTTATTTGTGCCCAAAAACCTCAAATCCGCTTGACGTCCGTCCATCCGTCCGTCCGACCGTCCGTCCGTCCGTCCGTCCGTCTGTCCGTTAGCACGATAACTCAAGAACGCCTTCACCTAGGATCTTGATATTTTGAATCTGGATGTTTGGTTGAATTGGTAAGGTTAAGTTCGTTAACGGGCAAAATCGTCCTACTCCTTCGGGTAGCTGCCATACAAAATGTACTTAAAACACGTGTTCAAGAATATTGGTAGATAACTTCAGAAGGGTTTAAGCTGCAACATTGAAATTTTGTATGTGTTATTTTTCCAATAGTTGGAGCTAAATATATGATTATGAAGAAAATCCTGTTAGTCCTTCGTTTAGCTGCCATACAAATATCCTGTCAAAACGTCTTCACTTAATTTACGGAACTTACTATAACTCAAGTAATCTTTTAGCTATGAATTGGAAATTTTGTACAAATTAGTTTTGAGTAAAAACAAAGTTCGAGTTTACTAATCATCGAAATCCTTTTACTCCTTCTGGTAGCTGCCATACAAAATGTCCTTAAGACACGTGTTCAACAATATTTTTCGATAACTTTTGAACGCTTCAAGCTACGAATTTGAAATTTTGTACACATTCATTTTTAAATGATTCTAAGGAAAGGATAAATATGTAAAAAATTGAGTAAGTCCTTCCTGCACCTCCCATGTGAAAGTCCTTCAAAAAGGAAATTTTTTTCAATGACTTACCCAGTTCAAGATATGAAATTAAACACTGAATATTATCTTTTAGTTTAGAGTAGCAATCTAATGGCAGTCCTTAATAAAGGACATACAACATGCACACACGTAATTCTACTTTATCCCAACTACAATATAAATCGGAGTTCAGTATTCATCTAGAGTATTATACGATTGGCTTGCAGCCGATCGTGACTGCAGTATGTTTTATTTTTTTTTTAATTTATACAATATTATTTACTGTTATTTCTTGCTTTTTAACTATCTTTTCTTTTCTTTCCTCTTATTTTGTTTGTTCTTATAATATTATTATTCCCATTTTTTAATTTATTGGGTTCTATTTTGATTTTATTGTACTGTTAATATAACATATACAATCTTGTAGTACTATATATATATATAAATAAACATAAACATAAACACTAAGCAGTAAAAATTAACGAAACCAGAAATGACAAAAAAGTCGTAGCAATTTAATTTTGCGGCACAGAAAAAAGCTGAAGAATGTGCGACTTGTGGCGCAGACGCATCCAGTCCCTTAAACTAAAATTTGATTGGTTGATTGTTGCGTCCTACGCTCTGACGCAGAATTGCGATGACAATGGAAATCCATCTTTAAAACGTGAAAATACAAAACTTCAGAGTAGCAAAATATTGTACTTCCCTCTGGTAAAATTCTCGCAAACAAACGCTATGATTGACACATTAGAGTGGTAATCACGTGATTAACTTTCTGATCCAGTTAAAAAAATTCGACCCGGACGAAGCAGATAAGTTTTAAAAAAAAACTAAACTATAAACTATTTTCATTTTGACTTTTCCGGTAAAGTTTTTTCATCTGCAATGCCGTGAATTGCTTAACTTCGCTTTGATTAGCACTAATCTAAGGTGGTGTTTTATTTCAGCAGAGAAAATCGTTTGGTGTCCTTCTCATACTGCTCTGATGCCAGGAGACCTACGAAAAATTCTTATTGATATGATTGCGAGTTAGGGGTTCGCCGTGATTTCCAGCAAAACACAATTCCTTTAAAATCGATAGAAGTAATAACGGTTTTTTATTCGGATTCAGTAATCGCATTAATATTGGCACTACTGGCAACACTGCCTGATTTTATATACAACTTGATCACTGCTCCATTGCTGCTACCAACACAAATCGCTTCATAAATACTTTCGCGTAGAAACTGAGCGTCGTGTCGGTTAACCGTTAGTAAGAATTGTATGTGACTGCAAACTCTGTCGTGCTTATATACTGCATGTGTTTAGTCGAGAGCTTTCCTGCATATTCGGTATGGAATATTTGGGAAATGTTAAGAACAATCCGAAAGGGGGAAAAATGTTCGAGAAGAATGTTGAACTTTGCAGAATTGTCCTCGCCTTTCCTATTGGGTGTAGCGAGTTGGCCAATCGGATGTTTTTCTCCGCTTTCGAGTTAGGTATTGGAAGGTTGTTGTTTTCCTAACTGGAAACTGATCGAGTTGTGCGGCTTGCCAGGGTTGCATGTAACAATACATTTTTTATGAGAAAGTTCACGCGCATCTTTCGAAAAAACGATTACAGGATTTTAATTTATATAAAGACAGATTGCTTAAAGGGAGGTGGGATGAATTGCATCTGGATATCCAGCTGCACCATTATGTAAATTGTTAAACAGATTACTATCTGCAATCCAAACTGCTTACCTTGCAAAGATTTATTCCTACGCCTATAAGCTCGAATCCTCATTATTTTCCCTATCCACTTTAAATTCGATTGAAATATGAAAAACTACTTTAAAATCAACTATCAGCATCCTGTTCCTTTTTTTTCCAAAAAATACCTGATTATGGTCCTACAATATCAGAAAATTCCTCGACTGAAACGATGGAATTGCACTTCTATATTGCACCACCAACGATATACACTTCCGTGTCGAAATCGTCCTTAAGGAGTATTCCTGTTGGTGACAAGAAACTACGCTACGGTAAAAAAAAGAAACGATGGGATCTTCCACGCCGGAATCTATCCTCCTAGAGTGTCGTTCCTCCTGTTTTATTCCTCGACTCTTTTCAATTCCTGAGGCTTGGATAAAAAGAATTCTTTCACACCGCACAAATTACTTAGGAAGGATGAACGAAGGGACATAATTGAATTTTTTTCCTTCTTATGGGTAAACTTTTTTATGTTGGAAGTTCTACTGCTGCCTTTAACTTGAACATTGGTGAAGATAAAATTTCACTGCCATCGTATCGCATTAAGAGTTTACGAATTGATTGAAGGCTTCATTATTTCATTGTAAACTTTTGATTACATTGTGAATCAACAAACAAATTGTTGCCTTTCATTCTAGTAAAAATAATGTTTTTTTATGACGACATAGGTTTTTAAACTATTATACGACCAATGTACAACTCTCGAGCTGAAATAAGCTAATGAATGAACACAAAAATTACTTAGGACAGGACATAGCACAAATTAATTTGTATTATACTGGATTATTAAATTGTGCCAATAATTTCAATCCTTAATCCAAGCAACTTGGCAAATGCTCACCGTTTATATTCAAACCGCATGGAATAAAGTTGTGGAAACGAGTTGGTTGACGGACTTATCTCCGTGTGCTTTTCCTTCTCTATGGCGGTGACACAGAAGGCTTAGTGTGAACAAAATAAATCCCTTAAACAGGATGAACACCAACTCACCAACATGAACTCTACCACTGTGTTCCTCTCGAGTTTTCCAAGGTTGTCACAATACACCATCGCCACTCCTTCGAAACGTCCGATACCAATCTTTTACTATAGTGTACAATTATGTATACACTATACCACATCTTTAAACACAAAAGGGATTAGGTCCAAACCGGACGAAGGATAATGGTTTAATTACTGGGGCAGGGATCTTATTTTAAATTTTTCGTCATTGGTCATTCCGAGCGACCTTTATGGAGACAAGCTTCCAGTTCGTTTAAGGGTTCTCATAAGAACTTAACAAATCACAAGGACTACGATGACTTTAACAAAGTTTAATTTATAGCTGACCAAGGTATCGATTGAATCTTTTAGGTGGTCCCAGTTGTTCTCTGGAAAAACTAGACATCGAGGTACAATGTTTTAATTAGTTTTCCGACGGCATTCATGTAGCTTTCTCAGACGTGGCACGATTAAGTGATTTCGGAAAAAAAAAGATCGATGACCCGTTTCGTCGTTTTGTGAGATGAAAATTCAAATTTTCATAAAATTTAAGACCGCAACCAAAAATCTATAGACTAGACTAGAATAATATTGTTACGTGTAAGCCTGGCAACCGCGCAACCGTACAACTTGATCGTTACACACAATAAAAACAACAACAACCAAATACCTAGTTGCAAAATAACCCAATTAGAAATAAGGCGAAACGGCACGGTTGTATCTCTCTTCTTATCGAATGCTCTCCAATATACTAGAATCCTCTGCACACACCATTGAACGAAGATCGAAATCGTAGGCTCTGAAGCTTTCGAGAAGATTCCACAACTGAACGAACGTTCAAGTACACCGGTGAACATTCAAGACAGCAACCGCCTAGTATATAAGCAGGTGAAGTGTTCAGCGAAGACATAGTAATTTTTATTACGTCGACTGTGACAGCGAGCGTGTATACGCGACCGTGTTGGTAGAGAGCGAAAGTGATCGAGTCAAGCGATATATGGAATAAGCGGGCAGTGCTGCCATACAGTGCGAATTATTGTACGAATATAATTCTGTGAATAGAATTAATAGTGCGGATAAATAAATTATCACTTATTTTTATTTTAACCGAATTGTGTTTTACTTGAAATCCCGGCGAACCCCTAGCTCGCAACAATATTAATAACAAGTAAGGTATGGGGTTCATATTATTCACATAAACTAAAAAAGTTTTTTTTAGCAATTTGAAACATTTTTATTTTTGGAACAATATCGACGTGGAGACAGGTTCTTCTTCCTGAAATTTCTTGTGTGCTGTCTTTCATCTGAAGTGCTGCGCCCATCTCCATCTACAAACCTCACCAATAAATGACCACTCCAATGGGTTTACTCCATTTACTAACCAAATTTGAACTTAATATCTCACCGGGTTTGATAGATACCAGCCTTTCAACTTGTATGTGTACGGAGTGGACGCTTATACGGCGGACAGACGGACATTTTTTGCATTTTTAGTCTACTAGCCATAAGATGTTAAGATACTATAACAAATTTGAGGATTTGAATTTTTTTACGAAATTTCAGGTCGATCAGAATTCTTTATTTTTAAAAAGAGTACAAAGTAAGGTGAGTAGTTAATTCTCGTAAGATCCGATGGTTAAATTGTCTTTTAAAAAAATCTATTATTCAATTTTCGATACCTAAGACTGCCCATCCACCAGAGATTTAATTAAAAGGGCGGTTTATCTTAAACCAATTTCCCAATTTGTTGCTTAATCTCCTCATAAGGACTAGGAGAACATTAATTTTTAATATTAAACAGTAAAATTAAACATTATTAAAATACGTCATTTTCTATATCCGTTAGCATCATTAGCGCAATTATTGAAATATTAAAAACTGATTACGTGTTAATCTTCTGCACAGGGATTCTCCTTTAAGGATCCAAATATTTCTAATTCAAAGGACACAATTTCAAATATTGATGAGTCCTTGTATTTGATGAACGAGTTTATTAATAATCTGCATTATCGTCGAATTATTTACCTGCGACCATTCATCGCAAGACACCGTCATTGAACGTCAATAATTTCGGATCAAACGTATTCTATTTTGACAAACAACGTCGACGTCGTTGTCAACAACGACATTATCTACAGAAATCAATCGAACTATGAAGGCTGATGTTCACTCAGGCTGCTAATAAGATACCTTTTGATTAACAGCCGTGAAGAGTTTATCGACTCGAAATTGAAACGGAAAGCGGTAGACTTACGGTTCCAGCTACCGGGGAAATCCCCGAAGCATTATTTTCGGGAGGATAAATTGAGATTAACAAAAAAAAAATGTATCGATCGATAGAAAATACGACGTAAAGTAAAATAAAAATCGTGGCTCGTATTGATAGAAATTAAGAAATCGGGAAGTCTGAGAACAACCTTGTTGGTATCAAGGTCAACGTTTCAGAAAGTGGGTGCGATAGAATTCTACGACTAACGCCAAAAATAACCTGAATAGTTTTTCAAAAGATGTGTTTTAAATCGACCCCATACCTAACGTCTTTTCCATTGTTAACTCAACAATTTATAAATGTAACCTACTCCCTCCTCTAATAATATCCCATGCAAGAACTGCGTTTCAAGTTTTTTATATTGTATCTAAACAAGGGAAATGGCGATAGATTTTAAGGTAATTATTATTGGTTCATTAATTTCAAATAATAAACGAAGAAAAAGCTTTAACTCAAGCGTATATTGAAGTATCTGAAAAATCCGTTTAAATTAGTCAAACCGTTTATACCGCCGAAATCCATTAATTTTGTGAATCTCAGGGTTGCAACAACTGTATTGAAAGTTTAACTAGAAGCTTGGACAACAAGGGTGGTCTACAAACATGTTGTAGAGGGGGGGGAGCGAGGACGTCTAGTACCGTCCAAATTATATTTAGCTTCATAGCTTGCCAAGTTTTACGACGGTTGACAAAGCCAACGAGACAGTGTACTTTATAACGTCTGTAAACATAGTGGCGGTAAAAGTTTTTCTGCTGTTAATATGGTGGATAATGTTTCCAGAGGACGGTACTCTAAATTCAATGGAAAATCTACTTGCGATCCCGTCACCTCCTTATTCAAGTAAGATGTGGCTCAATAATTGTGCAGTTCAGATCAGGCTCAACGGATCCAGAATGTTCGATTCTTAAAGTTTCCTTCTTTCGATGGATTTAGTATGTGCAAAGTTAAGTGCTGACAGTTTCTGGCTACATTACAAAATTTTTTGTCATGAAAGTATTGCAATGAATTTAGTAATTCTCTCAGGAACATGTTACGTCGCGCAGATATTTCGTATTATTTAATTAATTCATTTTTCGTGGGGCAGTAAAGACGCTCTTGTTGAGACGGTTTTGCTGTTCCTGGCATTCTTTTAGATCATAAGAGATAAGCTCATTGCCGAGAATACCAAATGGAGCTAGTCTTGTCTAGTGTATGCAGTGTCAATTCCAGTCCTATTATCTCCAGAACTCCTATCCCCAACAGAGTTTAAATTTCAAATAATATTTTCCATGGTTATCTGAAATTTTAGCTCTTCAGTGCGAAGCTCGCTTTATGTAGGGCATAACAGTGACCAATCCAGCCCTTGAAAATTATCATCAGAAATTGCTTCTTCTAATTTATGCAAATAGATGCAAATGTTATAAATTCTAATAAATTTATATTTCTAAAAATTTACCCGTTGTACACGAATCTTAAGTGGAACAAAGAATTATTTAAATACCTGGCTCAGATTTTATTAGAAAAGAAAAACCAGATGCAACATTGATATTGACAAACAAATGGAGATTTTCGTACTAATTACCGAGATGATTGATCAAAAGATGCTAAATCCCTGTGGTTTACTAGCAGCGTATTTAGCTTATCCTTGAACTGTCAATACGAACATTCACAAAGCTTATTGCGCATTTCAAGGATAAATTGCAAACGGTGCGGGTGTTACATAAATCTTAAACAATTCGAACGAAAACATCTATTGTTGGATGCACCTGAAGTAGGTACCTTCTCAATCCCATGATTTAAATTCGCTCCAAGCTTTCAAGGTGTTATTCGAGTCAATTGAGAGAATATCCTCCGGTTAAGCAACCGGAAGCATGGATGGAGCTACCTCTGAATCACGTGCCCGCAGGATGAGTTATAGCTCCTGAACCCGGAATATTCCTACATCCCCAAACCCAAATTCAAAGTGGAAAGTTTCTGCAGAAGCTGATATAAAATCGGGGTTCAAACCCTTTTTGTCGGACAATTCTCAAACGAACTGTTTACCCACCTTAAAGGTCGTTTTAATAGAAACATCTTGTAATCGGGTTGGGCTTTAATTTCGACAAGGACAACAATGGAATGGGTAGTCACTCATAGCTGTCGTATTCCCGGACAAATATTTGAGATCTTCAGCGTAATTGAAGTCTTAGAGGGATTAATAGGTGTTAAGGCGTGGAGTGATTTTACTTTGAAATGCAAATTTATTATGTCGGGATAGTCAACTATTACTAATTCTAGAAGTTAGTCGAAGTGTGGTTATGTTTTTTATTTAAATATGGAAGCTCCTGTAGGTATGGCCCGATGAATGTTCATTAGGGTTTCATGGGTATCCGGATGAAAATTTAATGAATTGCGTCATGTTTAGTCTAAATGTTTAATTGAAGGAAATGGTAATTTTGATGGGTTTTGAACAAAATTTTGGTCTGGTAATTTTAGTTGATTAGAGTTAAAGTGAAGGAGAACAAGGCGAACAAGTGTTTCTTGAAGTTTTTTTTTGTGAAGTGGGTTTTGGATTATACTGAATCTGAATAAGGAAACCCTTAGAGGTATTTAAGTACTTAATGAGGATTGTCATGCCAGACAGCTTAACTAATATCAGAACTAAAATTTAAGGAATTTTTGAATCAAGGAAACACTTATTGACCACACATTGCCATACATAGTGCAAAAGACTATTCACAGGATAATATGCTACAGGTTAGCATACCAATAAGGGTATGCAGGAGTACGAGCAGAAATGTTTGGATTACAATATCGCACGAATGGATGACTATAAAAAGTTGAAACTTGGTAAACAGAAAATATAATTTACATTTGTTGAATATTACTCTTTCGCTCGAAAGTGAGTGATATAATAACAAATTGAACGCGCCGTGGCTCTACTTTTATGGTATTATGGCAGCTGACGAAGTCAATGAGAGAGTGGACTTAAAATATTTACTGCATAAAATTTTAACATTTCTACTTAAAATCTGATGAACTTTTTTTCTGGTGGATTTCAATGCAAATTAGCATGAAATTTTCCAAAATCTAGCGAAAACTTTCACATCATATATCCGCATTGACTTTGCGAGTAAGCTCAAATGTTTCTGAATATGCAATAATAAGAATAATAATAATACACGAAAGTGGAGGGGATAACAATTTATTATGAAACTAAGGTTTCACTTATCAAGAATAATTTGAGATAGGAGTTACCAATGAAAAAAAATATTGTGGATAGTAGAATAAAGGTTGAGAGTAGGGGAGGATGGAAAGCAAAATAATCTTTTTTTTCCATATCGCACAAGTGAAAAGTGAAAAGGTGACATATGTCATTGCAACTGGACTACTGGTCCTAAAAATAAAACATTCCTGCAGACGAAGTTTTTTTTGCAATCAAAAAAAACGTCTTATGCCAGAAAGTTGAAACATGGTACATATGTATATGTATGTAAAGTAATTAATTTAATTTATAAATACAGTGGATGCCGCTGATTGTAATCACTTTGGGACCGGCCATAAGCAATAACATTAACCGGATGATAACAATAGCTGAAGGGGAAAATTTTTCTCATTTATTTTCCTACGCTTGAATATAGATTGCTCGAAGCATTTAATATTATTTTTTTTATTCATTAAGTGTTATTTACAACTCTAGCTTCAATGTTTCACAAAGTTACAGAGAATATGAAATACTGTTTCCTCTTCCTCCTCATTCAGGCAGTTTCTACAGAAAGTCGTTTGAAAAGAATCACCGTCTTTTAGCATGCCGGATTATAAGACAGTGTCTGGTCAGGACACTTACTGTGGTACTGATTCTCTCTCTTTTTAGCAAATTCAGCCTTGTACAGCGTTTTTGATCCAGCTTCGGTCATATCTGTCAGCTCAGCGCGCCACTTCTATTAAACTGTCTCGAAAACTTACTCGGAGTTGAGCTCATTCTGTTGAACGAGATCAACATCAATAGTTTTCAGAAGCTACAAAAAGACTGAAATTTCTCATAGTAATCTATGATATGTATCGCTTTGTGTTTACATAAATGCTAAACCAAGAGCAATCATCTTTAATTTTGAGATTGTTTTTATTTTGCCTTTTTGATCACATTCACATGAAGAAAAAAGAGGAGCGATTAAGAATACAGTCACAAAACTTGTAATGTTGTAAGGAAATCTGGCCCGAATGATAACATAAAGCGAATTTTTATTCCAATAAGCGATGAATTTCGTTTGTGGAAAATGGAACTAACTTGTTTTGATAACAAAATGCGGCTTATAACATTATCCGCGATTACTATAAGCGGCAATTGACCTTAAGGAGGGAAAGAATCGTTTTGCTATATAATAATCAGGAGTTGTACAGGAGCATATGAAAATTTTGACTTCATTGTCAATCGGAATAGGCTAGCATGAAACGCTAATAATAAAAAAAATTGCAAATCCCTCCAGTTAGTTAAACAAAGGAATGCTTGAATTAATGCAATATTTCTACTCTCACGCATATGATCTATATCCGTTTTCATTCTATTGCACTGGCATCCTTTCCACTGAGAATAACAACTTCCTTTTGCACTGTGTGTATGCAATTTTCCGACGCAAAAAAGTCACATAATATCCTCATAAAAACCATCAGGTCATGGCTTCCCAATACAGTCGTATACTGGATGTCACAGTTTAGGTAATGCCATTAAAAACTGCTGTAATGAAAAAAAACACAGATCCTATCTCATCGGATGTCCTGGACGGAAGCCGAAGGGATTTCTTCTATAATTAAAATTCCAGAAAATTCTGTTTATAGTTTTCAGTATCTCGGCCTTTGAAACAGAAGAGTATAGAACTGTAGCAAAAAATAAAAAAAAGGGAATTAAAAGTAATATCCTGATCATAGCATCCTTTCAGCTTTAAGTTATCCCATCCTTTTGCGCGTCTTGCACTTGTTATGCAAGTAGTAACCGTTTCAGTAGTTGTATGTATCTCGCTTTTTATGGCGGAATTGTCCGAAACAGATTAAACTGATTTTTTTTGTGGTCCATTGCATTGTCGTTTCTTTTATATCTTTTCATTTAAAGGAAAGCCACCCTCGATTCGGTTCAACGTCCACGGGGGAGTTTATTACAGCGACGTGCCGAGAAAAAAATCGCAATAAGTTGTGCATAATTAGACAAAGTGATAACGCAATGAAGAAAACGCCATCGGAAGAGCCAATTTTAAATTCATTTCTTAATCCGAGCCGTTCGTGATTTAGTTGGTAATTAGGTGGCGGAATTTTAGAATGAAATTGCCTTGGAGTTAGCGTAAATATTTCATTGCTCTCTGTGGTGCGACCGGCAAAGACGATACAACCGGCTAAGGATAAGCGAGTAGTGCTTTAAGGAGATTAGATGCGAAGATTAACCACCATGAGAACAGCGTTTTGCCAGCTCGTGTACTGCATTTGAATCGTTAGATTATAAGTACGATACTCTATCTATAGATGTGAAATATTGACCTTATACACAAGGGTAGTTGCCTCGCATGGCTGGGGTTGTGCAAATGGTAAAATCGATTTAGTAACGAGTCTGTTCTCTCTGCCTCGGGGATTGGCTAACCGAAGTCAATAGTTCTGAAAAGGGCAAAAACTGAAACGTCCTGGAAAGCAAATAGCAAGGAACACGTCCTGATAATACTCGTAGAAATGAAAGTCAATACAAGACGGTCAGACCATATGATTGCTTAATGCAATAAGACAAAGTCATTTTCAGCATTACTAGGAGCTGGCAATAGGCGATGGCTTTATTATTATATTCGAGGGTATCACATCTCACACATAAAAAAAGAAAATTGCTCCTGGCTAATAGTTTACGTGGCATACACAAGAGAAATAATAATTACACTGTGCAACAAATTTAAACTTTTTTTTGTATCAGAACAGCTACGCTGAATCCGAACTTCATATCCAGTTTTTTCCACTAGTTTTGCCCGCAGCTTAACACTTTCAAAAAATCAATTAAAGTTAACAGTACTCTACATCAAAACTCTCGAAGTTGAACTCATATTTTGCTAATTAAGTGGAAATTAAAATCTTAATTTCATATTATGAACAACATGGGTATCATGATAATTTCAAAATGTACTAATACTTTTGTTAGCTCTATTATCATCGTTCATGTCATTAATTCATTATTGTTGTTTGTTTTTAAATCGAAATCAAGAAGAAAATTTTTTTAAATATATTTGATCTTACATAAAAATTAAATTTTATTATGTATAGTGTAAATCCAATCTACTCCAAAATAGCTTATACAAAATGGAACCATCGTCGACGAAACAGCAAAACCAAAATTCGTTTACTGTTCGTCTGTTCGCAAGTGTATCCGAAGACCATAACGTGGGGTGGAAGTTTTTCTTCAAGAAGGTCATGATTGAGGAGCGACCCCTTGTCGTTGGTAAAATGAGCTTGAAGGATTCCGAGAAGAAAACGAAGGCTCGTAAAAACTAGGCACTAGTTTATTTATTCCTTAAGTACAAAGAAGTTTCATTGCTTGAAAACAAATCGGATTTCCTCTCGTATGAAGAACATGCTTACACTATTGCATTGTGGTAGGAAGTTTAAACTTGGAATCCGCTGAATACCAAGAAAAACAATGAAGTACTTTGTAAAGCTTCCATACAGAACTTCTTTAAAAAATTGTACATTCCTTCTTGCAACTCGAGATTTTAGTTTCGACTCTTTCAATTTCAAGTAGCTTCCATACAGTGTCTTTAAAACACGTGACACGACTATATTCCAAAAATGTCACAAGCTTAGGAACATAAAATTTAGCACACTATAATTTTTCACTATCTGAATGAAAAAGGTGGCAGTGTAGTAGCGCTCGTCTGATGCACCTATTATTGCTAAGGACTCAATAACCAATTACAAATATTAGTTATATTAGTTTTTAAATTTCAAATATCACAAAAGAATAAGAAGCACTTGAAGTATCTGTGCAGAATGTATATTATATTAAATTTATGATTTCAATAAGGGAATGCTATTTGTTGTTACTTTTGAATTATAGCTTCATTTTTCGCTTATTTACATATTTTCTAGAACAACCCCTAAAACCATAAGACATGACCTTATGAATATTACAGACGGGTTCAATAAAAACCACTTATAAAACACATTCAGACATTCTTTTATAGCCTTCATGTCACAAGAGCTTATTTCATTTTACCGTAGAGTATTATTGCTGTCCATTAAAATGGAATTAGTGATCGTAAAAATGTGTGTGAAAAAATTCCCTGTTAAACGTTGTTTCCTGTCGATAGACACAATTTAAGGTCGACTACAATTTCAAAAAGGTGTTTGTAGGGAGCTATTTTCGTAATATTGTCTAGATACTTATATATTCAGATGGTTCTAAATAAAAAATGTACTGTGAAGCAATAAAAATTGTAGTCCTCAAATGAAAGGGGAAAAAATGGCAGTATGAGTCCGAACGCCACCAGTCGCATTTAAAGCTTAACATAAATCAGAATTGCACTGAAGGATTCGAGCGGCTAATGGAAATATCATATATTTAGTTTATTCATAACTGGGAGGATCTTCGGAAGACGAATGGTTAGACTAAGATGGGCATTAAGATTCAGAGACAAAAGTAGTAACCATTAGTATTCGCAAAAGAAACGTGGGCTAGTTCGCACAAGAAATACCTCAATCTATACAATTGACAATTGAGTAGTGAGTTCGTTTTTACGACAGGTAAAGGCTATCAGCAGTCTTTGTACCCCAAAGAGGTCTTTTATTTTTTAATTTTTTTTTTATAATATTTATTCTATTTAATTTATTTTATTTGTTTTATTTATTTTATTTATTTTATTTATTTTATTTATTTTATTTATTTTATTTATTTTATTTATTTTATTTATTTTATTTATTTTATTTATTTTATTTATTTTATTTATTTTATTTATTTTATTTATTTTATTTATTTTATTTATTTTATTTATTTTATTTATTTTATTTATTTTATTTATTTTATTTATTTTATTTATTTTATTTATTTTATTTATTTTATTTATTTTATTTATTTTATTTATTTTATTTATTTTATTTATTTTATTTATTTTATTTATTTTATTTATTTTATTTATTTTATTTATTTTATTTATTTTATTTATTTTATTTATTTTATTTATTTTATATATTTTATTTATTTGTAAGATGTCCGATAAAGTACTTCCGACATGTACCCACACTCATTCTATATCTTCAAAACTTCAAAAATGAGAATTCAACATACTGGGAATCGAACTACCTTTTTTTTGTAACAGTCGAAATTGTAGCCTTTACCAAACTTAAGAAATTTACTACAAAAATATAAATATTTGCGACTGTAACCTTAAAAATTATTTGATCAATGTAATTTTTCTTAGAAAACCCCATTATTAAAACATAATTTTAATTCCATTTTACTTTATTATTTTTTAATAATAAAGTATTTGTATGTGCCATAATATTAGCTACAACAAGTGCACAAATTTTCATTGCATAAGTTTCATAATTTAAAAAAAAAAATATGAATAGTAAAATAATCTACCCTTATGCAAAAAAGAAACACATGTTGATCAACATTCTTCGCTTGGATTAGAAGAACATTATTATTTATTATTCCTTTATTTCTTAAATTCGATTAAAATAAAAAGGTAGGAAAGCTCGATAAACTGAGACTGAGCTAAAAAGCACCACCTCCAGATAAATACCAAGCATGTATCATAAAATGCTTTTCAATTAATTTGAAATCTACGATGAATACTAATCATAATATCCTAGTCAATTTCAGTTCGCTACTACCAGTAATCTTTTTCTACTCAACGCTGCTCTAAGCTATAATATGAACGGTGAAGAGTATTACTTAAAGAAACTCCACTTTCAACTTCTTCTTTACACTTTAATTAATGAACTCTTTCAGTTTAACCAATATTAGCCTTAGTGGTGAATAAGAGTTACTCTTATAGACAACAAGAAACTAAAACTTTGTAGGTATCGTCCTTTCGACGCCCCTTTTTTTAATGAACCACGACTGTTCGTTTTCATCGAAGATCTTCTCCGTAGCTACGAAGAAAAAACATGAAGTAGTCGAATATTGCACTATACATTGTCGGGCTTGGTTCAGGTTCATTGTGAAAATGAAAACTCATTTGGAAATCTTGAAGCAAGGGAAAAGTTTTCGCACAAGATGCAATTAAAAGCTCAACTCCATTAAACGTTTCGCAGAAAGAGCGCCAAGAGCTATTAAGCATTTTCTTCTATTTAAAACGAATGATGGTACATGGGATGCTCTAGGTGTACTCTTTTAAATAATTCCATCTTCCATCATATCAACGAGTACTTGAAAAATTCCTTCTTCTATTTTGTGTAGTATTTTATGTGATGACTTTTCCATCTTTTCATTATAAGAAATTAGATTTCAGAGAAAGAAGTTTTTAAGTGAATTCCGTATTTTTTTGGGGAATTGGAGAAACAAAATGCATACTTTTAAGATTCTGGCGGTAGAATTCGGTCGATACAAACTAATTTTGTGTTTGTTTTATGATGAACAATTCACTAATGTGGGTTGTTTCTCAGCTGAAGAAGGATTAAGATAAGCTGTTCTATGAATGGCGTGGAAGAGAAGCATTCCACTGGTTTAACAAATGCTATTTTATTCTACATCATTGTAACTTTTTCAATTTTTTAAGTAAAAGCTACAAAAGGATTAAAAAATCTAACTGGAATAAAAAGTATTTACTTAAAAATAAAGTCCACGTATCTTTTTCTTTAATACCGAAATGTTTATAAATTTCCGCTTCATGTATTTTGAACAAACAGAGATAATATTTGCGGAGATTTGTGAATAATCGCTTCCTTTGAGGATCTTCATTGTGTAAATATAGATACCCAGTTTCAACTTTCTAGCATACACCATTCAGAAGATACACAGATTCGCATTTTTCGTCTGCCAAGTATGGTAACTTAAAATATTATTATTCTACTCTCTACACGGCACTGGAAAACTTGTAATTGTGAAACAATATTGAATGCATTAAGAATAAATATTAAATGTGATAATAATCCTTGTGAGCTAAGCTGAAAAGTAACAGTAGCAGTGCGTAAAAGGATTAACTTTTCCATATTTCACTTAACTTACAATATCGTTACCTTCCACACTATCATGTAAATTATAGACTTATCTAACCTAATTGACTTTTCGAATTCTTTCCACTTAGAAAATCTCGTTCCAATTGAAACGGGAAATCTACTTCAATTAACTCGAAGTTAGAAATTTTCCTTGACATGTTCCGTACCCCGCACGACATTATTATCGTCGAACTTTCACCCCCATGTGACTTTCTATCTGTTCGATCCAATTACGTCGAGATAAGAAAATTTGATATTCGAAACGATTATGACATTCATTTGCCAATCATTTCAGTTATTGGTGCGAAGTGAGCAAAAGGGTGTGGGTAAATTGGAATTGGAATCAATCGAAGGGTGCTGGATGAATTTTTTTTTTCGTGGAATTTCTGAATGTATAGATTATATCGAACTTTACGAACTTTGCGAACTTTTACGAACTCGTCCTGCAAGATAATGCCTTAATCGTATCTCATTTAAATCGTGTTTGCCGCGCTCGTAACTTTACAACAAAGTTACCAAATTTATTTCTGAGTTTCATGTGATACGAATTTTAGGTGAAAATTTGTTTAAATTAAGGAATAATTAATTTTAACAAACTTTTGAAACTTGAAACAGATATCTGAACCCGTAACTTAATGGAAACTGTTCTTTTTGGAATTTTATACGCTACATGAAATTTGTATTACATTTAAAGTTTTGGGCAACGGGTTAAGACTAAAAGTTGGTTGCGAAGGCTTGGGCGAGACAAAAATTATGCAAATAAAAAAAAAATGTTGGAATATAGTTAGGTATATGAAGCTGAACCAGGGGAGTAACAGCTCCTGCGACATGAAAATCGACCTACTGAATAATGTCGTGCAATTGTACTAGTAGCAGGAAAAAAAATCCATTTTATTTACAAAGTAGATCTCGCAAGGATATTCATATAATAGAATTTTTTTTTCTTAGTAAAAATCGAAAATTATGTACATATGTCGGTGGCGAGTCTATAGCCCAAACGCTTTCGAGAAGAACTTCAAGTCCTGGCAGTAGACAAAGGCTGAAACCTAAGATCCTGAATAAAAAGACCGCCTGGATTTCGTGGATTCATCCTTGTATCCATATGGTCATAATAGTGCATGTATCGTAGGTGCAAAGGTAGGGAGTTCAGTTACAGCACCGTATTGATTTTCGGTAGCATCTAGATTTTGAATGTTCCCTATTTTCTATTATGTTTCTCAAGTCATGCCGTCAGCTGCTACACGTTTAGATTAGAGAAGTTATAACGCTACAGTATG